>CM073124.1:12756509-13356509 GCA_037039145.1 Fundulus diaphanus
AAACATAAGATGTGTTGTTCATTTTAAGCAGATTAACCAATTTATTATTACTATTATTATTATTATTATTATTATTATTATTATTATTATTATTATTATTATTATTATTATTAATAGTAATAATAATAATAATATTTTTTTTTCTTTTATTTAAATGTCTTTCAACGATTTTATACTGGTAAGAAGCCACAAGTTTGTTCTTTAAAGTGGTGTTTACTTTTCAGTTAATGTTTTTAATAGGAATGCAGAAAGGGGCCTCATGGCCATGGCTAATGTCTTCTTAAGGGACTAATGGGCTTTTAAGTATACTGCTTTACTTCTAGCTTCACTGAAATGTGAATTTACCATTGTGGCACCATGCACTTTGCTGCGACTGCTAATGTGAGAAACAGCTCTGGGATGTAAAACACTGCATCTTGTTTGACAATTCAAATTCACATATTTTTATATATTTTTATATATATCAGCTCCTTAGATCAGCAAAGAATTGTGAGTAATTTCAGGTTTATTTTTGATAAAGGCTAAGTTGTTGCTGTGTATCTCTTCACCCGTGACTCAGTTGTCCATATATACATAAAGTGGGATAACATGAAAAAGTTAATGTGCTTTAGTGATTTTAGAATTGCAAAATGTACTTTCATTTGAAAAGATGACTTTAGACCACGGAGCAGAGAGCAACAGCCCAGAGCTTTTTCTTCCTATCCCAGATAAATGCCTGTGATGTTGTTTAGTTCAGAAGTGGCTTAACATAAGGAATGTATCTTTACCCGAGTCCATGGAACTTTTGAATCTCCCCCACACTTTTAAATGGGCTTTATTTCCTCTCAAGTCTATGGTTTTCAGCGTTGCTTCTGAACCCATTTCTACCACACTTCCTTTTACTCAACTTTCCAATAATGTGTTTTGATGCCACCAGCCTGTTTTGCAACCCCTCATTGTCACTTATCCTCTTTGTTGAAGGCTTCAGTGACTTCCTACTGGACAACTTTCAAGTCAGCAGTCTTTCCCAAGATCGTGTGGGCCCTAACGTGGCCATAACATAACATTTATGCATTACAAACATCCCTTTTTTGTTTACATATTTAACATTAACATTTTCTGAGACTCTAAAATTTTGGGGTTTTTTTTCAGCTATAAGTTAAAGTCATCAATATCAGCAGAAAGACACGCTTGAAATGTATCACGCCCGCGTGTAATGAATGTATAAAATATAAGCTTCCCTTTTAAATTGAATTGCTGAAATAAATTAACTTTTCAATGATGTGATTTAAGCCGCTTTTGTAAAAAGTTCAATCTCACAGGGTACAATAAAAATCCTATGTTAATGGTCTGAGAAACACAAAAATATATTCAGTCTCATTACTTCCTGATTGAATCAGGTATATGTGCATAGCCATAAAGAGATTTCCTCCTTCTTTGGTATACCGCTTCAAGCACAGAAAATTAGTCTAATTTGAGTAGCATCTGCTCTGTGGGATTTCTGAGCGAGCAGGCAGTGACAATGGCCCTCTGGAACAAGGCTCTTTCCTTCTGTTAATTGTGGCCACATGTGTGGTGCAGAAGAGCCCCCTGCCTGCACCACTATATACTTGGAACTTGTCCAAAATCGCCCACACAGCCACCAAGTGAGCACAGCCAGCAGCAAACACCCTCTAATTGCAAAGAGTGGAGCCCATGGATGGAAAGCAGGCAGGGGGTGCTTGCCAGGATTCTGTGTTCTCGCTGAAGGACAGCTAGTGCTTTCACATTTCGAGTCGAGCTCAAAGTGGTAATAGGCAATGCAAAAATGGTGACATGGGAACGCAGATGTAAAATATTTTGACTGAACCTGAGAACTCTCAGTTTGATTCCAAGAGTAATGGATGGATGTAAAATGTACTTTTTTTCTATCTAGGGTTTCTGTCATTGTTTGAGATTAGAGACATTTTTTAACATCTGTGTTCTAAAAGATAAAGTGAATGTCATGCTACAATGGCGAGTCCAGTTATCTAAGGACGGATCCAACCTGGCTGTCAGCCAACCTCAGAAATCTCCAAATACATCCCTTTATAGTGTCCAGAATTAATTTTAATTATACTTTAGAATGCTTTATCCCTATACTGGAAAAACTAAAATTGAACAAGTTTTAGCTTTACCACTTTTGTGGTTAAAGTTGACAAAATGTTACAACAAACTGTCTCGTGAGTGTGTTTGGCCATCCACTCCCTGTGTAGAATTATTCATATCCCTTCAACCTGTACAAAATTTGTCACATCCAGCCACAATTTTCAGTGTATTCAGTTGTTATTGTTTCTTGCAATGTATTAACAAAGTGATGCATAGTTGGAAAGTGCAAATGAAATGATGCTGTCATCATCCTTTACTGTTTGTGTTTTGAGTTTGCTGTTTTCTGGATCAGCCTTTCCTTAGTTACTTTTCCTTTAGTGTTTGTATTAACTCTTAGTTTTGTGGACCGGTTAGGATATTAGTTTAATAGGTTTCTGATTCTCTGTTGTTTAGTTAGAGCTCTTCATATGTTTCCTCCCTGTCTACGTCTGTGATTCTTCTCCCTTTCCCTTAGCTCCCTGCATTCATTGCTCTCAGCTGCTCTCCTCGCCTTCACTCCTCACTCCCTCTGCATTTAGGTTTTTTGCTCCTTTCATGTACCGGTTCCTTCATCAAACCGGTCTGTATACCTGCTGTAAGCTTCTCTGATTATCATCTTCCTTTTGTGCTCTACCCTCCTGTAAGTTCTTTGGTTTCATTTTTATTAAAACCTACTTACCATAATCTTGTCTCCGGATAGCTGTCAGCTTTTGGGTCTAGCCACAACCTCCGGAAACATGACCGATACATTATTTATTGAGTTTTTATTATTATTATTTTTTACAAATAAAAGCCTGGCATTTCTTTAGTAATTCTGCTGAAGAAAAATATCCCCATGGCTTTTTACTGCCGTACAATTTTATCAAGATGGAAATAGTGTGTTCAAGGCGTTTGTTTTCAGTGCACATAGTATTTTACATGTATGCAAAAAACGTTAAGTTATAGTCTCTCTGAACAATTTTTTTCACGTTTACTGTGTCCTTTACATGGCTTATGGGTTGTGTGAACTGACTCTCCCAACCAGACTGTGGATATTTGCAGCCTCTTTGGACTAACCAAAGGTCGCTTTGGGCCTCTTGACCGTTTCTCTGTTGAATGCTCTCCTCCCAGGCTTGTGACAAGGCAAGGCAAGGCAAATTTATTTATATAGCACAATTCAGTACAAAGACAATGCAAAGTGCTTTACATGATTAAAATATAGCAAAATAAAACAGAATAAAAGCAAGTAGGAATAAAATGTAGATAGAAAGAAGAACAAAAAAGTGGTGATTCAGTTAACTAGAACAGTTGAAGGCAATCTTAAACAAATGTGATTTTAATCTTGATTTAAAGGAACTCAGGCTTTCCGCACCTTTACAATTTTCTGGAAGTTTGTTCCAGATAAGTGGAGCATAGGAACTAAATGCTGCTTCTCCTTGTTTAGTTCTAGTTCTAGGCATGCAGAGTAGGCTGGAGCCAGAAGACCTGAGTGGTCTGGATGGTTGATACACTGATAACAAGTCTTGTGTATTTAGGTGCTAAGCCATTCAGGGATTTATAGACTAACAGAAGTATTTTAAAGTCTATTCTCTGAGATACAGGGAGCCAGTGTAAGGACTTTAGAACTGGGGTGATGTGCTCTACTTTCTTAGTCTTAGTGAGGACGTGGGCAGCAGCGTTCTGGATCAGCTGCAGCTGTCTGATCCACTTTTTAGGCAGACCTGTAAAAACACCGTTGCAGTAATCTATTTGACTAAAAATAAACGCATGGATTAGTTTTTCCAGATCCTGCTGAGACATTAGTCCTTTAATCCTAGAAATGTTCTTCAGGTGATAGAAAGCCGACCTTGTAACTGTCTTTAGATGCTTTTGGAGGTTCAGGTCTGAGTCCATCATTACACCCAGATTTCGGGCCTGATCAGTGGTTCCTAGCTGAAGCAGCTGAAGCTGTGTGCTAACTTTTGATCTCTCCTCTATTGGTCCAAAAATGATTACTTCTGTTTTGTTTTTATTCAACTGAAGAAAATTTTGGCACATCCAGGCATTGATTTCTTCTAAACATTTACTCAGTGCTTGAACTGGTTCGTAGTCACCTGGTGACATGGTGATGTAGAGCTGTGTGTCGTCTGCATAGTTATGGTAGCTGATGTTGTTGTTTTTTATTATCTGAGCTAGAGGGAGCATCTAGATATTGAATAGGAGGGGACCCAGGATGGACCCTTGGGGAACCCCACATGTGATTTTTGTAATCTCCGATGTAAAGTTACCTACTGATACAAAAAAGTCCCTGTCCTTTAAGTAGGATTTAAACCAGTGGAGAGCTGTACCAGAGAGGCCGACCCAGTTCTCCAGACGGTCTAACAGAATGGAGTGATCGACAGTATCAAATGCTGCACTAAGGTCCAACAGAACCAGCACTGTGGTTTTTCCACAGTCAGTATTTATATGGATGTCATTAAACACCTTGATAAGGGCGGTCTCTGTACTGTGGTGAGCACGGAAGCCAGACTGGAAAACGTCAAAGCAGCTGGTCGTTGTTAAGAAGGTGTTTAATTGTTGAAACACAGCTTTTTCAATAATCTTACTGATAAAGGGGATGTTTGAGATGGGCCTGTAGTTCTGGAGTAGTAGTTTGTCTAAATTGTTCTTTTTTAACAGTGGTTTGATAATTGCTGTTTTTAGGGACTGGGGGAAAACACCTGACAGAAGGGACGTGTTTATTATCTGAGTCAACTCAGACGCTATGACAGGCAAAACTTTCTTAAGGAAAACTGTGGGTAGAACATCAAGTCAGCAGGAGGAGGAACTTAGTTGCTGAATGATCTGCTCTAAGCTTTTGGAGTTTATTTGGCTGAATTGGGACATTTTGTCAGGATAAGTCCCTGCTGAATACAGCTTTGGTTCTAGAGCTGGTGTGGATGTACAGACTGATCCTCTAATTTTTTGGATTTTCTCAGTAAAGAAAACACTCCTCAGGCCCTGGTGGAGTGGAGTCAGAAGTCACGGACACAGGAGGATTTGTTAACCTGTCGACTGTGGCAAATAAGACACGAGCATTATTAATGTTTTTCTTGATGATCTCTGAGAAGAAAGATTCTCTTGCATTTTTCAGTTGTAAGTTATATCTGTAAAGTCTCTCTTTATAGATGTCATAGTGAACCTGGAGTCTGTTCTTTCTCCACCTACGTTCAGCTTTTCGACATTCCCTTTTTTCACCTCTAACTGCTGGAGCATTTCTCCAAGGAGATTTATTCTTCCCGGAAAAAACTTTCACTTTAACTGGAGCAATGCAGTCAATGATGCTTGAGACTTTAGACTGAAAGTTATCTACTAGTTCATCTACTGAGTTGCAGCCCAAGGTTGAAGTAGCAGAGTAAGCTTGAATAAAAGTTTCTGTGGCATTGTCCTTAAAGGTGCGTTTTCTTACGATGTCCCTTAGGCTAAATGAGTCACTGTAAATTATGCTTTCAAAGGTAACAGAAAAGTGATCAGATAGGGCAACATCAGTTACATTGACCTGTGAAATTTTTGGACCTTTAGTGATGATCAAGTCTAAAATATGTCCCTGTTTGTGTGTTGGCTGTTTAACATGTTGAGTTAGACCTTAGGTGTACTGCCATGTCTTTGTATATTTGTGGCCATAATCTTTACGTTTTCTGATGATGGATTAAACAGTGCTCCATGAGTTGTTCAAAGCTTTGGATATTATTTTAGAACTGGTGAAGATTCTCAGTCATCCAGGTCATGATCATTCCAAAAAAAGTTAAAAAACAAAACAACTAAACTTTTTTCCAAAGTTTGAAGACGTTTCGCTTCCCATCGAAAAAAGCTTTCTCAATTCAAATGTCATCTCTCCTGTAAACCAGGCCAACAATGACCCTAACGACTCACCATTCCAAGGGGTGGACCAGTTTCGATTTAATTTGCATTTTATCTAAGCCAAAACAAGGCCTTTATTTGGGCAATAATATAAAGCTTGGAACTCCACACTACTCCAGACATTTCAATTGAGAAAGCTTTCTGGATTGGAAGCGAAACGTCTTCAAACTTCGGAAAAAAGTCCAGTTTTGTTTTTAAATTTTTTTGGAATTATTCTAAAACCTGACCATGCTCTAAACTTCTTCACACTAGATCCCACACAGGTGGGAGCGGGGGTCGGGCACAGGCAGTCGTATAGTTGAATTGTGGTGACCCCCCCCCCCCACTTGGGATTTTTGGATGTGAGTGTTATGTGGGAATGTGTGTACAACTTCCTTTTTTTTTGTGTGTCTGTGTGTGGTGAGTGGGGTACTAGGGAGGGATGGTGTGAATGAGTTTGTTTGTTTTTTTTTTTTTTTCCAGGTTCGGGTCCGGTCTGCTCCCTCTCCCAAGAACATCTCAAGTCTCCGTTAGGTGCGGAGCCCATCCCCCCACGTCCTGCCCTCTTTCGCTGCGCTGGCAGGCGCCTTGGCCCTCTGGCACGTTGACGGCCCTCGGGTTTGGGGTGGGTTCCCGGGTGGGTGCCGGCCCATTCCCGGTGGCGGCTTCGCGGGCCTGGCCCCCGCCGCGGGGGCGGGGCGCCCCTTGGGCCTCTGGCCCTCAGGGCCCATGGCCGGGACCACTTCAGCGCGGCCGGCTACCGGCAGAGCCCACGGGCTCGTCCCCGCGGCTCTTGGGGGCGTCGGCTTTGCGGCAGCTGGGGGATTTCCTCGGGGTCGTCTCTCCTCTTTCCTCGGGGGGGGGGGGGGGGGCCCTCTTGGCCTCTCTTGGGCGCACGTCTTTGGGCGCACGTCTTTGGGGGCCCCTTTGGGAGTCCGGGGTTATGGGTCCCCTGACCCCTGCCTCTGTGCTCGGGGAAGGCGGGTCTTTGGTTCTCCACAACCACTATCAAGCTATTTCCTTCTGGATAATTTTCACCTAAACTAGTGCACTTCCACAAACTCCCACAGGTGCAGGGTTCCAGGTATTAAGTGTTCACTTATATACAGAAAGCCTGTAATTTATTTATTTATTTTCTTTCACTTTCTTTTTTCAGGTATCACATTACACATGTCAGCTTAAATAATAATACATATGATTTAGCAATGGTATCAAGGTGTTACTCGATTGTATCTGTTCCTTTATGTCTCTTGGTTGTGCTGTTCTTTTTGCGTCTCTTTCCAGGTGATGGAGCAGACAGAGGACGTTTTATCATTCTCTCCCTTTTATGTCTTCTTTCTTTCACCTCTTCTCTTTCTTTTTTTTCTTTTCTTGTTCTTCCTTTACTCTCCTACTTTCCCATTGTAGTGTCCATATAATTTGAAATTCTCCCTGCAGGAATCACAATAAAGCTATTTACATGCACAAATCAAGCGGAGCACAATGGCGTAAGCTGTTTGCTCCACTTGTGAAAGCAAAATCTGTCGAGCTCTATTTGGCATTAAGACATCAATTCTTATTGTCACATTGCTAGACAGGACACTGGGGAAAAAAAAAGATCCCACACAGGTGGACCATTAACTTAGTAGGTTACATCACGACGGTTGTACTGGATTGTATTTTGTGCTAAAAGAGTAAAAGGGCATTCATACAAATGAGCATCACATTTTTCATATTTCAGGTTTTTGCAAAGCAGTGAATTGTTTCAATTAAGGTAGTTTTTATATTATGTGACAAAATGCAAAAATTGTCCAAGTTTGTCAAGGCACCATAGTGGCTAGAGCTAAGTTCTGTCAGGAAAATAAATAGAAACTTCCATGCAAAGACCTGGGCAATACTGATCTGAGACAACCTTGGGAAGGCCTCCATCACGAGAGACGCACTCCTGCCACGTCATTTAGCTGCCATGCTACAAGGCTCCTCCATACACAAGGTCAGGGTGCAGATTTATGTTTCTGCCTAAGCAGAATGAACAGTAGCAGAGCTATCTAGGGTTTGGGGGAAATGAACCTTTTCATCACATTGATTTCCCAAAGTACCTGGAAAAAAACGTTGTCAGCCGTGGCATTTGGGTTTGATTGTGACGGATCTACCCACAACCTGGGCTCTTTGCCTGTATTGGATTCCAAGTAGTTTGTTGTCCTGATCATATGGTATTTGAGTAACAGATAATACCTGCCTTTCGGTTGTACATCTTATTCCATCAATATACCTTGACTTATTAGGGTTTAATGCAATTGGCTTTTCAACAACATTGCACCCAGTCAACACCATTTTTTAAACTGTAGGTTTCGGTCATTTCTTAGCTTTTGTCTATCAGATTCAATACTTCACAACTGACATTTGGATATATTTCAGTTCTGAATTGTAAAATGACGTTCATGAATTACAGAAAATGAGCTCAATCCTTTTAGCTTTAAATGTCACTTGAAATTATCAGCCTTCTGTATTGCATTGGGTCACTCCTTGGTATTTAAAAAGAGACGTTGCATCAATTGAAAGGCAGACATTGTTAATGGGTCTTTTTAAAGTTGGTGATAGAGGAGTATGAGATATTTTAGCTTTACTCTCTATAAATTACAATGACAAGTGCATATCATGAAATTGGGAAGAATATCTAACTATAGCAGTAAACCTTCGGGGAAAACTTTGTTCTGTAAGCTTTGAAACTAATATAACTCTGTTGAATTATATATTTATACAGTTCATTCATATGCTTTTGAACTTTTCTACATTTGTCTCGTTAGAACCAAATACTTCAGTAGATCTTATGGTGATTTGAAGTGCTAAACCAACACAAAGCAGTGCAGTAGTGGCTTGTTTGGAGAACACATTTTTGAACATTTTATACAAATAAATGTGCCACTAACTACTGTCAGAAGTTAAAAATTGTAAATAATGTCAATCTATGTACAGTGTCTTGCCCCAATATTCAGCATGTGAGGTAACATGCTTTGTTACCTCCCAACCTGTAATTAAAATGGATTATTTTTGAGTTTGCACCATTTCATTTAAAGAACATGACTACATGGATTGGTCTCTCTGAGTTTGCCGCATCTTGCCACTTGCAGTCTTGTCCACTCCCCAAGTCAAAGCTGCTCCAGCTCCTTCATGTTGGATGGTTTTCACTTGTGAACAGCAATCTTTCAAGTCTAACATCAAATTCTCTATTGGATTGAGGTTTGGACTTTGACTAGGCCATTCCAACTAATTTAAATGTTTTCCCATGAACCACTTGAGTTGTGTTCTAGCAGTAACGCTTCAGGTCATTGTCCAGCTTGAAGGCGAACCTCTGTCCCAGTCTCAAATCACAGGCAGACTGCCACAGGCTTTGCTCAAGAATATCCCTGTAAAAAAAAAAAAAAAAAAAAAAAAAGAATATCCCTGTATTTAGCCCCATTTCTTTCCTTTGAGTCGGACCGGTTTCCTAGGTCCTGCTTCTCTGAGGTGATGGGATGTGTTGGGTTTGCGTCAGACAAAGTGTTTTAATTGATGGTGTAAAAGTTCCGTTTTAGTCCCATCAGACCAGAGCACCTTCCTCCATACATTCGGGGAGTCGCTCACATGCCTTTTGGCCAACTCAAAACCTGCCTTCTTATTTTTAACACTGAGTAATGGCTTTTTCTCTGGCTTATTGTGGTCCGATGGACATATCCTCCGGTCTCTGCTGTGGACCTTTGCATCTCCATCAGGGTTACCTTTGGTCTGTGTTCTGCCTCTCTGATTAATGCCTTTGTTGCCTGGTCTGTAAGTTTTGGTGGGAGGCCCTCACTTGGCAGGTGTGTTGTGGTACCATGTGCTTTTCATTTGAAGATGATGGATTTGATGGTGCTCTGGATGAACATCAAAGATGTGGATGTTTTTTCTATAACTCCACCCTGCCTTGTACTTCTCAACAACTTCTCCCCTGACTTGTTTTGAGAGCTCCTTAGTCTTCATGGTGTGATGCTTCTTGCTTAGTGGTGTTGTAGCCTATGGGGCTTTTCAGAAAAGGTGTATTTATACTGATAGTTCATGGCACACTTTGATAGCAAACCGGTGGACTTCACTTCACTAATTATGTGACTTTTGAAGGTATTTAGTTGTGCCATAACATTTTAGGGGCTTCATAGCAAAGTCGGTGGATGCATATGCATATGCTAACTTTCAGTATTTTATTCTTATTTTGTATTATGTTTTTCTCTCATTTCATTTTCTCATTTCACTTCACCAGCTTTGAAGATCTATCAAATACAATCAGTGTAAAAACAATAAAATTAGAGGTTTGTTTCAAAATAGATAAAAAATGCCAATGGTGGTGAATGCGTGTGCTAGGCATTGTATGTTTGATGCAAATCTAAAACCGCACATCACCTTGACCACACTATCACCACCATGAAATGTGATGACAGCATCATACTGTGGGGGATGTTTTTCTTCAACAGGGACAGGGAAACTGGTTAGAGATAATAGAAAGATGGATGCAAACCAGTTGCAAGAGACTTGAAACTAGGGCAAATGTTCCCCTGAATGCCCTAAACATACAGCCAGAGCTACAGCGGAGTGGCTTAGATCAGTGGAGGTTCATGTTTTAGAATGGCTCATTCAAAGTCTTGATTACTGATGTTCACAAACACTCTCCATCAAATGTGACTGAGATTGACCTATTTTGTAAACACAATTTCAGTCGGCATGTGCAAAGCTGGCAGAGGCAACCCTCGAAAGACTTGCAGCTGTAATTGCAGCGAAAGGTGGTTCTACAAAATATTGACTCAGGGGGGCTGAATGTGAAGGCACACCACCCACTGTGTTAAAATTCAGGAAACATGAATATTTTTACTAGGCACGGTATGTGCCACTATGGAGTACAAAAATGACAAATAGCACAATATTAAACCTGCATCTGTAACAATTGAAAATGATACCTGCAAACCAAGGGGAGTACGCTCTACCAACGTTGGGGAGTTTCACCAGCATTTTAATCCTTGTTGACAACACTATAAATGTGGCAAAACGGATATCATTTCATGCTGGTCACACCTACTGGAAGATGCCGCAAATGTTTCATACAAGTTTCTGGCAGTTTATCACAAAACAAAAACAGCAGCTTTCCATCATCAAATCCGTGTTACAGAACACAGAGAAAACATTTAGCAGCACCTCAAAAAAAGGTGTTTCCAGTAACAGGGGGCTTGGAAGGAGAAAACTTGGCTTGTTTCTTTCTGCCTCCCCTCCATGTGTTGCAGAGATAGAGGGATATAGGCAAGGAGAAGCGTGTCATCTCATTCACTGCTTTGATCCTCCCAGGCCGTAATTCCATATCTTGAGTAGCTGTGCAATGTTTGCTTAGACCTTGTCACCTCTCCGGTTTGTGGATCCACCAAAGACTGCTGTTTTCTGCTGAAGCCTTTGGGCAATTTTAGGCTGGATTGTGAGGATGCTTAACTACAAAGAACAGCTTTGTTTCAGGATGCCGTCTGCTACTGCAAGACTGTCAAATGTTTGTATTAGACGCAGTCGCAGGTAATAAGCTTGTAATAATTAATGATTCTTGCTTGAAGATTTCATTTATTTACACTGCTCTTTAGTCTTCAAAAATACAATTTAAGTCTTCATTAAGAAACTTCTTCCAGGCATTGGTCTTTTTGTTACTTCTAAGTGCATGTCATTATGTGATAACAATCATCCCATGTAATTAAGGATAAAAAGCAGCATTTCTGATAATGATCTGTTTTCTGTGTAAAACCTATTAAACATTTCAGCCAATTACATTTAGCTGTAATTCACATGTCTACTGCTTTCGCATCTTTGAAATCAAATGCCAGGTGTGACCTACCACTAGCTGTAAATCCTACAAGCAACCTTCCTGCTGCATTTTGCCAGATTTTCTCTTCGGAGCACAGCACAACAGAGTTTAAATTACCTCGAATGGGGGGAAAAAACTCCCAGGAGAGAGCTGGCCAGGCCTAAAGGGACTGAGGGTTAAGAATGTCTAATTTATTCAATGAAGCCACTTTGCCTCCCGCCCTCTGTGGTTGTTCACTTGTGCTCGTACAGAAGAAGAAGGTTATTCGGGATTTAATACTGTAAAAAGGGATAAAAGGTACAGGCTGACCTTAGTCAGTGAAGACCTCTATTTTTTGTGAGTTTTTAGATTTATCATCACAGTTGAATAAGGAGAGATGGATTCAGGCTATTTTAACATTAAAACATTTTTGTTTTTTTTGCTGGTAGTTGCAGAAATGTCTCAATACTATGAATGTCAATTATAAACAGTATGACCACTTGCTTACATACAATGTGTAAAGAGAGAAATCCACTTCTTTCTGTGTGCCATTGAACCAGACTAAACTTTGTCTGTTTTAGATCAGTTATGGCCATCATTTTGCCAAATTCCAGAATAAAAAGAACATTTCTTCATGATTTTTTAATTTACTTTCTTCAAATTCTGGAGTTTACACAGTGTTATTTGGCAAAATTCCCTTTTAAGCTGTCTAAGTTGGGTGAAATCCTTTAGATATTTTTTTAATTACTTTTATAAATAGATATATTCTTAGACACACCTTTTCACATGTACCAATATTTTTTTCTATAGGACTGAGATCAGAACTTTGAATTAGTCACTCCAAAACATTGACTTTCTTGTTCTTAAGGAAATATGTAAATAATTTGGAGGTATTGGTTTGGTTACTGTACATTTCAATGGCGTTTGTGCCCAAGCTTTGACTACTCAGTCGATGCCTTGAGAGGCTGCTTCAATATTTCCACCTAGAGGCAGGGAGCTTTAGCAATACCATTTCAGAAGCTGGATTTCAGGCTTTTTATCCATTCCAAAACCAGTTTCGATGTGTCTTTAAGATCATTGTCCTGCCTAAACACCCAATGGCCGTGGTGTCCAATTAGGTTCTTAGAGGACTGGTAATAAAGCAAGTAGATTCAAAAGGGCTGAAATCCCTCCTCTGCATGTCATCAAGTTTTGCAGAGACCTTCCATTTGATTTGTGTGAATGTGTTGAACCAGGGAAGCATCTGAAGCATGAATGACTTTGGGCCTGGATGATCGGACTTGGTACAGTGTTCTTAGGTTTGAAACCTTCATTTTGAATAAATTCCTGCCTTGTCTGACAGTAGAACATTTCCTCAAAAGGCTTTTGGACTTGTCCATGTGGGCTAGTTGGCAAATATCCGTTGAACTTGAAAGCATACACTTGAGAGCAGATTTTCTCTGCATCTTATTTGTGTATATTTCTGTAAGAATTGCTTCATTGTGTGCAGTGACACTGATGTTCAGGCAGTTTAACGTTTATGATAGCTTTAAGGCTTGTGGTTCTTGGCTTTTTCCTGAATAAACAAACACAAGTTATCCAACAAAAGTTTGGATATTCTTTTAGACCAAGGCAAAGGGTCCTAAAACTTGTTTGACATGATGGCCTTGGGATCAGCAGGCAAAATATGGCTCCAAAAGACCGTTCGAGTTATGTAAATCCACAATTTTCCTTTCTTAGATCTTCTTTTAATTGTTGGTCCATACAAGGAGTGTTGGCAAACAGAAACTACCAGATACTCTCAGTCACGGTCACTACCAAAATGCTTTGAACTTGTAAAGTCAAGGCATTGCAAAATCGTCATGACTATTTATTCATGTATACTTGATATTGCCTGTATAATGAGAAACATGCACCAAATTATTGTTTTTTAAATGTAAGTTTTCTGACATCTTCTTCTTCATGATCTTTTTCTAAAATCAAATTCCCAGTTGGTGTTAAAATTGTGGTTTTAGCTAATTTGACAACACTTTGATACAAGCCGGATGGCACAAAGACAGTTTGATCTCAAACATGGCAGAAAGTTGATGATAACCTGAGTCCTTGGACAGATCCTGATTCACAACTCCTTTCCTAGGCTTCATACTTCTGATTTTGTCCTCTACTCCCCACTTGTCTATTATACTGGTATTGAGCATTGTGTGCTGAAGAAATGGGCACAACATGTTAAATAAAGCCAGTCGTTTAAGAACGCAATTAAACACTACAACCATTGGGTGTAAAATAATATTTTAAATTAATAATTAAAAGCCCCAAATTAATATCACAGTCATGCCATGATGAATGGATGAACACTTTGGACTGGACAAGCTGAGTTGCGTCAGCTTGTAGACAGCAATGGCGTATTGCTTAGGCTACACAACACAACACGGAGTTCATGAAATTAATTTTACTACTTTTGTTTGGAGACTACTGTGTTTTGTTCTGTGAAAGAAAATGACGCCAGCAAAGCCAAAATGAATAAATACCAAGAAAGTAAATGATTATAAAAAATAACACTATAACTTCAAGGGCACCACGTTTTTGTAGATGTTGCACTTCAGTGACCTCCACTTATGCTTTCTTGTTTTTCTGTGACTGTGAATAAGCTTGTCAGGCTAGAAACCCAAGTAGCTATTGTAGTTGGAAAAGTTAAGACACTGTTTATTCAGCCTTGTTCTGGTGAAGCTTACATAAATTGTGCACAGTATCTCTACAGCCCCAGTTGCTAAGTCTATATAATTGTCCTCGTTAGTGAGATGTGGTTGTTTTTCCTATGCTCTTTGTCATTCAGTTTCCTTCTTCTTTTCAGCTCTGAGGGATCACAGAATTGAGCTTGTACGAGCCACGTCACAGGAGCTCACCATCAGAATCAATGACGTCAGCCTGTCAGACGAGGGGCAGTATACGTGCTCACTCTTCACCATGCCTGTCAAGACAACTAAAGCCTTCCTTACTGTTTTAGGTAAGAAGAACCATGCCTTTGTCTTGCACTAGATATTTAACATGTTCATTTTAAATTCTGGTATATATCTATAATATATTAGCACTGCAGTACAATGCATACATGTTTATAAACTAATTACATAAATACCAGGTTAATAACACAAGCTCCAACTGAGCTAAAATTTACATGACTACCTAGAAAAATGTCAGAGTGCAAGTCAATGTAGTGATCAGAGCAACCCCCTCCCCACACACAACCACAGCCAGATTATTACTACAGAGTCCTAAAAATCTAAAATTCAAAGCTAGTGAATATATGTGGAGTAATGTGACATCCTGACATGAAACATGTTGCACTGCTGCCATGCCAGCATGCTTTTAATCCAAAAAGTTTCTCTGTTTTTACTTTATAGCATTTTTGTTAATTATATAGCATTCAGACTAGGAGTAGCAGTTGTAGGAGAAATACTTTTGACGCTGACAACGTCAAAATTTCAATTTCACTTAAACGCAGCATCTGCGAAAAGTTGAAAGTCTGAGAATGGCTGAAGATTTCTGACTATGGAGCTAAATGCCAGAAACACGGTTGTGTAAAATATAAAAATAGTGATTTTTTTCTTTAACATAGCTGCAGAATGTAAAAGAATATGAAGTGCAAGACTGCCGTTTTGATAACACCGTTTATTCAGAATGGAATGGAGTAGAATGGAAACATCCTTTATATTCCCACAGTGGGGGAATTCATCAGTACCAGCAGCAAAGTGGAAGGCACAGAGGTTTATTTATATATATATATATATATATATATATATATATATATATATTCAAAAAATTTGAAGAGGAAAATACAGTAATGGCAAATTTACAACATAAGAAAAATAATGCAGGTGTTTAAAATTGCATACTTAGAATAAAAGAAATGTGCAACTCGGTGGGGTAATTTAAAAATTGTACAAAATGTGGATGTAGATTTGTGTACAAAAAACCCAACAAAATTGGAAAAAATTCTGCAAATAATAATAGCAAAGAAAATACAACAATTAGAAGGATTTCTTTAAGCAATAACAGCAAAAAAACAACCCTTATTGTAATTTAATATTGTTGGGAGGAGTGATGGTTAATGTCCTACAGCTGCTCGGGCAATTTTCCTTTGGGCAACAAGGATGCAGCAGTCAGTCATAGTGATTCACATACAAACAAAATTTATTGAAATTGAAAACTGCTGCTTATTGGGTCCAACACTGTTTGAAAAAAGTGGTTTGACTCCACTTGATTCATTATTCTTTATCTTGGCAATCTTTTAAAGTAATTTTGCCAACAGTTGTTTTTGTGTATTTCTGAAAACAGAACAACTGTCAGAAAGACATGAAGAAAAGAAACACAATTTAAGAAAATAAAAAGCTGAGACAAGTCAGAAGTGATAACACTATCTTTGGCCTTGATGTATAAGCGGCAGTAAACAGTAATGTTTTCAATCCAGAGCCGACATTTTCTGCATGTCTTAGGCTTTCATTAATTTTGTTCCAGAGCTGAGGAACATGGAAACTGTTCAGTTCTGTTCAGTTCTGGTCCTGGGACCACAGAGTAAAGAAATCTCTGATAGTCTGAGGTGTCTTTAAAGTTCATGCCATAGAAGCCACAACACCAACAATTTAAATACCATTCTCTTGACAAAGAGGGAGAGATTGTGGTGTTTTAAGGTCTAGAGTAATGTGATCCATTTTTCTGGGGTTGGTCAAGACCAGGGGAGCAGCATTTTGGATGAATTGCAGCTGATTGAGACCTTGACACCGTTCCAATAATCAGACTAAAATCCAACAAAAACATGCACCTGTTTCAAAGGAATACTAAAAATGATGCATATGATGTTTTCAGAGGAAATTATGGATAACTAAACTGACTATCAATTAGGAAATTGGTGCTTCACATGTTCAGAACGGTAATCTTGTTTGTGTTCTGGTGCACCACAGGAGTGCCAAGTCGGCCAGAAATCACAGGATTTACGAAACCAGCCATGGAAGGAGATGAAATCACCTTGACATGCATCACATCAGGCAGCAAACCTGCTGCCAACATTCGGTGGTTCCGAAATGACAAGGAGGTCCAAGGTAAGACTGTGATATGGATTTAACAGAGAACCGTATCCTCTCTTCCAAGCTGAACTCTCTGGGACACATTTGTTCTGTCAAGCCATTCATGCTGCTGCAATTCCTTTGTGCTCATATTTTTGCTGTTATACTGGTCTGGGCATTGCTGCTGTCCTTGTAACCTGACAGATGTCACTGAACTGGCCACTTGTGGGAGATACATTAAGTCAGTTCCAAATTTCACAGCAAATAATCTGAGCGGTAGTATAATATCTCAGTACAAGGTGTATTGGTTTGTTTAAACGAATGAGTGCTGCTTATGGTAGATATTAGACTAAAAGCTAAATTGTTTCTGGATAAACCACAGTCCTGTCATCTCTAAAAAATATGTTTAAAGCTTATAATGTCACCCTGTTTTTTGCAGTATCTTTTAGAATGAAGTTGTAAAATTTGTGTTATGAATATTGGACAGAGTAAGTTACTTTTGCCATGGCTAAGGGGGGAATTAGGAGAATGTTGGCCAATTTTGTTGCCCTACACACACAAGGTTCTTTTCAAAGGCACGTTACAACAGATTGATTAATCAACGTCAATCTTAATATGCATTTTCCTTGCAAATAAATAGAGTACTTCTGAGACAATTTTTGAATTTTTGATGCTTCTAATAAGTTCCTAATAATCATGGCTCATGGCATATCCACATTTCTTACTTATGAACTTCTATTTCGAACCCTTATCATACCATTCTGTACCAGTGTATTTAATCATTGTATAACTGCTCATTTTCCTTTGTAGTCAAGTATTTCTATGAATTGGGGTGAAACATAAAAGTGTCATGTATAATTCATATGTATTTTCAAAAAACGTGTTTGTCTTCAGGGCCAATTGACCCATGAGAGATGAGACAGATTGTAACCCCTTATCAAGCCTAAATAATTCTGTATAACCTCTTTCAGGTGGATATTATTTATTTGAGTCTTATAACCACATTTCCTTACAGCAGACTATAAGTAGAATATAGCAAATCACTTTAAGTCCTCGGGTGTCAAAACCTGTAAGAAACACTCAACTTGTGGGCATGGTCCCTGTGAAACGTCCATTGCAGACGGCTTCGTTTGATACCTCAATACGATGCTGTAGAATCTGTCTGGGGGTTGGTTTGTTTTGCACGATGTGCAATGCGGGGTAGATGTGTTTGCCTCAGCTCTTCTACGCCAAGTTGCAAGTTTGGGAAATAATCTATTTTTGAATTAATGTTCCTGAATTGTTTACCTGACGAAAATGTGACAAACAGTGCATAACCCAGGTGGGTGGGATCTGTGGTAATATGCCTGGCCCTTTTCTGGACTCTTTTAACATAAACCATGTCTAGATCTTGTAGACAGCCTCTCACAATCCCCCATGCTGACCTCACCACCTGTGCTAAATCCTTCCTCTCCTGTGCCGTCCAGCTCCCATACCACACTGTAACACAGGACACTTTCAAATGTGGCTCTATAAAAGTTCATGCACAGCTGAGTAGAATGTCCAGTCCATTTCAGATTCCTGAGAAAGAAGAGACATTGTTGGGCCTTTTTCACCAGATGGTAGGTGTTCTCAGTCCAAGAGAGGAGGAGAAGTGAATGCCCAGGAACTTTATGCTGTCCACATGTTCCACCACCTCTCCCTGTATGGAGAGAGGACCGTGTTGAGTCCTCCTAGACTCTCCGTAGTCCACTATGAACTCCTTGGTCTTGCTGGTGTTCAGGATCATGTTGTTCCTGGAGCACCACTGTGTAAGACTGCAGACCTCCTCCCTGTAGTGGGTCTCATCGTTGGTGGATATGAGACCCACCACAGAGGTGTCTTCCGCAAGCTTCACAATTATGTTTGTGGGGTGGATAGCAGAACACTTATGGGTGAAGAGAGTCAAGAGAGCAGAGCTGAGGACACAGCCCTGCGGTGTTTAAATGTTGAGGATCAGTGGGGCAGATTTGCGTTTCCCTATCCGCACTACCTGGGGCCTGTTGGTGAGGAAGTTATTGATCCAGGAACAGAGTGGGGATCCCAGGTTGTGGAGCTTCAGGGCCAGCATGTCTAGAAGCAAGGTGTTGAAGGCTGAGCTGAAGTCCACAGATTGCATCCTTACATAGGTGTTAGAATGCTGCAGAGGAGTTAGAGCTGTGGGAAATGCTAACGAAATAGCATCCTCTGTAGATTCATACTCCCTATAGGCAGACTCTCCAGGCCAGCCTGGAGAGTCTGCAGGGCTCTCAAATCCTCAGGATCCTCTCGATCACTCCAAGCACTTCATGATGACAGGGGTCAGAGCAACAGGACGATAGTCAGTGAGGCAGGTGATGGTTGTTGTTTTGGGCACATATAAAATGATAGAGGATTTCTGGCAGGAAAGGACCATGGAGAACTGCAGGCATAGGTTAAAGATGTCCAACAAAACCCCTGCAAGATGGTCAGCACATGATTTTAGCATCCAACCTGACACCATGTCTGGACCTGCAGCCTTGTTGGTGTTAATCTTCCTTAAGGTGGAGGTCACTTGGTACAGCTGCAAGACGGGGGACTGATGCTGCACCTCTGACTGAGGATGTTCAGACTTTCTGCTCCTTGAAGAGTCGCAGCATGCATTCCATACAGATGGAAGTGAGGAGAATGATGTTGGAAGGTCTTGTGATAATCAGAGGATAATGAGGAGCAACTGAGACGGGGGTTGAGGGAAGGAGGATACTGTCACACAAATGGAGCTGAGCTATCTAATCCTGATTCCCAACCAAGGGGGATAAATAACCAGAGATCTAAGAGAAATAAAATCCAAATGTACAAAGAACAGAACACAAAAATAAACTAAGAAATGTAACAACAGGATATGGCAAGACATGTAGAACATAATGAACAACAAGAAAATACTAAAAAAGGTACAGTGGACAATCTTTTTTATGCTTAGAGTTCCGGGGGGATCGTGTTATCCATTGGTTGCCCCACATGCCAATCATTGTGACATGCTCATGTAACGCCAATGTGCTCATTCCTGGCTGGTTTCCTCTTGCTGTACATGTGCATTTCAAATGTTTATGTATCCAGTGAACTTCGGTTTCCACAGTTCATTGTAGCTCCTCTGCTCGCACCATATACTTTGAAAATGGCTGAGAGTCGCAAGACACAAACTGTCTTACAAGTTTATGTGAAGAAGCGGAAGGCTTCAGAACAAAGAGGAGCGAAAGAGCAGGTAGGATAGTCTTGTGCATACGTACAGTACGTAGTTATTCAAAAAGTGGCTTGGGCATTTCTTCCCTAGATTTCTGGGAAAATCGTCCACAGTGCCTTTAACACAAAATAAAACCAAAACCAAAATACCTGGAGATAGTGGCAAAAATTAACCTGACAACAGCCAGCTGTATATCGCTCCGCCTAGCTCCACTCACATACATCTGGGACACCGCCGATAGAGAATGATTTCTCCAACCAATTTTATGGTCTGGCCAATCAGGACGCAGGGCTGGAGTTTCATATATGTGACGTAGTGGAGACGCGACCATGACGTGAGACTGTTTTGATAGCAATGGCGGCTCGTCGAGGAAGCAAGCGTTAGCATTGATGCTGCTATTTCTACCGTGTTGTCCAATCTACCTAATATTGTTTCATTAAAAGAACATCAGAGAACGCCTCTGAAGGCTTTTGTTGGTGGAAACCATGTTTTCGCCCTTCTCCCGACCGGATTTGGCAAGTTTTGTTTTCCGGGGCCAGCGGACGCGCAGACGCGGACGCGCCCCGGAGCGGTTAGCGGTTAGCGCTAACCATGTTAGGAGGCCTTTAGTCCTCAACGCGGTCGGCCCGGAATCGACTCCGACCCGCGGCGCTTTGCCGCCTGTCTTCCCCCCTCTTCCTGTCAGCTCACTGTCAATAAAACGCGTGCCACTAGAGCCGCAAACACATTATTATTATTATTTTTTTTTTTTTCCTGCGTCGCTATCATTAGCGTCACGGGTTAGCTTCGGTGTGAGTGGTTGAAATAGCACGTCAATAAAGATGACAGACAAGTGGCTTATCCAATCATATGCAAGAATTTTTGATAAGGCCCAGCCTTCTGTAAATGCAATTTCTATGGCGGAGTCCCAGATGTATGTGAGTGGAGCTAGGCGGAGCGATATACAGCTGGCTGTTGTCAGGTTAGGCAAAAATATCATGTTAGCAAAACATGTATTCAATTAAAAATAGATGTTGGAGTCCCACAGGCAACAGTCTCAGTAAGCCCATGCTACAGTTGGACCCAAGCTTTTACATTTACCTTCTTTTTTTAATATTTAATGATTGCCTGAGAATCTGGGGATGAAGGTTGATGCTCTATACAAAGTCTGTATAGTCAAATAAACATTTGCTGAATTAGTCAGAAAATATGCCATACTGCCGTCACCTGGAGCTACTTTCAATAGGCATGGCAAGGTGAGTGACTTTTCATCAGTGCAGATGAGTGTTTGCATAGCATAGCATGAGATTAAGTTATGCTATAGTGTCATGGCTGCAACAAGCATTGTTCATATGGTGTTCCAAATATGCAACACTCGTTCACCAGAATAATGTTTTTATATGTCCAAACATCTCCTTGTGGCAGTCTGGCTTCAAACTATGTATGCCACAATGTCAGATGGGTAGCAAAGCATTAGTAGTGCACTATTTATTTAAACTGCACATGTTTGTAAACATGAGAAGCTAAAAATAAATGCAGAAAGCAAATACATTAGAATATTTAATAGAACATTCAAGAACAGCTGGTCCCCAGCTTAATGATGGGGGGTGCAGCACACCGATTTTTAACACAATTGAGCTTTCTGTGGAGGCTCTGTGTGACAGTTGCTCTTTATTGAAGATTTGCACCAGAGAGCTTTTTCTTGGTGGTTCTGTCTGTGTCTGCCCAAGATGGCATGATGATTGATGGGAGAAGGGCTGGGATATGAAGTTTTCCTGTTGGAATGACATGCACGTAGCTTCCTGAAAGGCCAGCGGAGAGCTGGCACACAACATCACAACCAGACATGCTGTCCATCTCAAGAGGGACTGAGATTATATCTTTTGTACTTTAAGGTAATAAAATGCAACTTAAGATAAATCATTTACCCTCAAAAATCTATATTAGTATATACTGTAGGTGTGTTTTTCCTGCACATCTGAAGTATGAACTGGTATGTACACCTTTGAAGAAACACCTTATCGCTAAAAATAATCAGGCTCCACAAATCTGCATCAGACTGGTGTCTTTTGAACACACGTTTTATTAGTTTTACTTGGGTGCACTGGGTTTTATGCTGCTGGGACAAACAGACCTGTGTGTGCCTTACAAAGAGTGATAGCGAACATTGCAGAGACTGGAGGTCTTGACTTAAAAACCTGATTTCCATGTCAAAGTGTCAAAGATGGGGAATGTCAATCAGTGCTCCAGGATCTAAATCTTTTGTAGGCTCGGCTTTAAAGCATTCTTTGGTGTGTATGTGCTAGGAGCAGCATGGTTTGCCACTGGTTCATCTCCGGAAGATCATTGGCACCAGTGTCTGCTGTCAGTCAAATTTATACCTGCGGTTGGGTGGGGGGAGGGGGGCAGTCTGTAAGGCTCCAAGAGTGCAGGTGTAATTGCAAAAAAGATGTCACATTTATTTCATGCTCTGATGATTTGTTTTTCAAAAATGTATATTAGAAGCACACAGCCTTACAAACTTCAAAGTGCAACTGTCATCCAGAGTCAAGTAATTTGTTTACAGGGTGCAGAGCTATACAGATTTCTTGTGCCACTGAATGACAGCTCAGCTTCAAATTGTAATCTGCTGATTAAAAATCCACCCACCATCACTCCCTTTGCATACACAAAGTTTTCGTTCCTTTGTGACACAAAAAAGAATTCCAATTATCTAGTCAAGGCAAGGAAAGTCATTAAGACATTTGGATTCAGATAATGAGGAACCATGTTATCATGATTTTTAGATCAAATTCAACTTTGATCAGTCCAGCTTCTTTTTTGATGAAAAAAAGCAGAGCAAGAGAGAAATATCATGATGCAGCGTGATGTACTGTGCCAAGGAGTATGGTTTCTATGTATTTATTTGGATTTCATGTGAGAAATTTACTCAAAGTGGCATGTAATTTTAAAGTAGAAGGAAAAGTTAATGGCTTTCATAAGCTTTACATATTAAAATCTGAACATTTTGGACAAATTTTAATTTGATAAATAAAACACGTCTGTCAGCAGAGATTGGTATTAATCTACATGGCCAGACTTATCTCATACTAATATATATATATATATATATATATATATATATATATATATATATATATATATATATATATATATATATATATCTGTATCTCAAGAAGATAAAGAAACTTTTAAAACACGTTAAATCTCACTCAATTAGGAACAAAAGGATGCCACAGAGAGCTTAATTTGAAGTCACCAGTTTCTAATGGCTTTGTCTGGGACATTCACCCCAGTCTTGAGGTCATTTTGTAGGACTCTGGTTGTACTCTTGTTCCTTCTTGCACAAAGGAGCAGATATCGGTCCTGTTGATGAGTTAAGGATCTCCAACGACCTTGCCCAGCTCTGCTAGAGTAACTGCATGTCTCCTCTATGCTCTTGAGACTGTGTTGGAAGACACAGCACACCTTCTGGCAATGGCACACACTGATGTGCCATCTTTGTGGAGTTGGACTGTCTATACAACATCTGTAGGGTCCAAGTTTCTCTCCATACCATCAGTAGTGACTCTGGCTCCAGTGAAATGCAAAACTACTGAAAGAAAGTAAAAACAGAGGGCCAATATATATGTGGCCTCCACCTGCAGAACCATTCCCGTTTTTTAGGTTGTCTCATTGTTACACTGTAAGTTCACCTGTTGTTAATTTCATTAACACCAAAACACTGATTAACAACGCCATCTACTACTGAACTGAACAGGTCAATATCCCATAAGTTTAACAGACCTGATATTATATTATTTATGCACGTTCCTTTATCTATTTGTACACCTATACTTAAAATATCTTCCTTGATAGCAAAGTGTCACCTGAGCCAAATTACTTGTTCTTATCACAAACTTGGCGAATGAAGCTGATTCTGATTACATTTTGTGTTTGTGGCCAAACTGTACCTACTATTTCTAGGACTTTCTGAAGCTCTGTGTGAATGCTCCTTGGCTCATGAACTACTCCTTCCATTATTGTTTTGACTCTGTTGGAAAACTGTTGGAAATCTTAAGAAAGGCCCCTACCCGTGGCTGGTGTATAACAAAAGTATCGCTCCATTATAGCTTTTATTATATATTTTGGCTCAAAGGGCACTCACTGAAACATTCAGAAGTTTAAAACACCAGCTGTAACCATTGGCGTTAGTAAATTTAGCAATGGTAAGACTTTTTTGTTTATTGTTTGCATTTATCAACCGTACCGCTCTGTGGAATACTTTGGTAAAGAGAAACTTTTTATGGCCCATCCGTTAATATTAAACCAGCTGATTGGCACTTAGCAACAGGGGTACTTTCTAAGTCCTGATGAACCTGATGGTTGGAGATGGTTTCTTGGCTTTCTATGCCGTTTTGCTCAATTGTTTGCATGTGTCAATTACTCTGGTGTGAATTTAATGTCAATAGAGGTATTAGAAATTCATTTACTGGGAAAAATGCAGATGTCTTTTGTACTTATTTTGTCCATTGTATTGTATTGCAAGCAAGGAAACTGTGTGAAACCAGCTTTTACACACCAGCAGATCGTTTAGGTCATACCTTTTTACCAAAGAATAATATTAAATGTACTAAACTCAGTAAAGCTAAAATAGCTTAATCATTTAATACTTTACCAACTTGTCTAATAAAACAGTCCTTTGCTTTTGTTGTGATGAATGGATTTATGCATCAAGGCATTGCTACAGCTACTGAAGTGAAAAAAACATTTAAAACTAGACAATGGGTTACAGGAATGTATGCAAGTTTCAATCTACTCTGAGCAAGCGCTTCCTAAAGACTTGGTCTGAAATTATCTGACGCGCCTTAAAATAAACAACTGAACTTTATATAGATTTATGTCTTAAGCATGACATGTTGACCCAATTAATATTAAACTGTAATTAATCTTAGAGGAGGACAGCATATTAATTACTGTATAACAAGATCTCCCACAATGAGTTTTAGTCTTATACGATCTTGAACATCTTTGAAGTCAATCAAACCATGCCACTGAGGTATTGATGCCGAGGCTGTAATTAAAGGCACGTTTAAATTTGCCAGAGTTTAGATGCTCTGGCATCTTGGGCGTTGGTTCAAAGCAGATGCACCTGGGCACATTCCTGTTTCTTACGAAAGCTGGCACAACATGCTCTCTGGCGACGCCAGCAGCTGCCTTGAAACAGGCTGACAGCTTCTCTGTTGCAGCTCCAATGCTGCAGGCGGCTTGACAAAATGAAAGTAAACACTGCAGAGAATTGTGTTTTATGCCGCAGAGACACTTCCTTTACCATCTCTGTACTGATAAGCAAAATTCAGGGCATTCGAACTTTAGATGCAAGTCTTGTCTTTTTGTCGTTTTAGTTTTTATTATAAAGGCACATTTTTATTTATTTATGGTAATTATGTTTAAGTGTGTGCGCCTTTTAGGATTATTATCACCTGATGTAAAAATAAATGTATTGATATATGATTGAAGGATGCTTATGAGTATTTTAATATTTTGTGAAATGATAAATACATTTTTCTGAAAGAATAAGTGAAGTTAAATAGCAGATCAGCCTAAATCATAATGAATGTTGACCTGAGTTTTATTGTATATTGCTTTTAGCACTTAATAAACTAAAGGATTTCATGTGACATGTACTATAATTAAGAGGCACCTCTTAGGCCACTGCTGGTAATGTCCTCGTTCTTTTGTTTGTTTGTTTTGTTTGTTTTTTTAAACTGAGGCAGTACTCCAGAGTCCTGGCTTGAGTCTTTTAAAACTACTCAAAATTGTTTCAACTTTTAAGCTTGTATAAGCCAATTAAGAAATCTTCGCAAGTCACCCAAAAACAGACCTAAAGACAGCATCTAGAGTGTTTTAATGGCGAACATTTGCGAATGAAACTAAAACAAAGTAAAAGAACATGTGAAAGTATGACAACTGCATAAATTCCCCCCAGTCTTCTGGTGAAGTGTGTGTTTTTTGTTTGAGTGGGATGTTTGAGAGATGGTCCTAGAGGAGCAAACACGCTCAACCAACCGAGTCAACGCTCGCATTGCTCTCTCTTCTCGGTTCTCTCTTCCTCGCCTCAGCTTTCAAAGGCCAAAGATTCTCTCCCTCAAAGGAGATACAGAGGAAAATAACACTGCAGTGTTCTTTCCCACAACTGATATTTTTCACATAGATTTTAATACTTTTCTTTTTAAAAATTAACAATGAAACTTTTGTTAGCCTGCCATTTCTTCATGTTGTCACTTAACAACCACAGACATAGAGTTGAATGTAAATTAGGAGGGCACACCCACGTACAGGACACAGAAATTATGGGGACCAAGGGGCCCTGGTCGGATGAAACCAGCACCAGACGTTTTTGGCCACATGCAAAGTGATATGTGTAAAACTAACACCCTTAACATATCACTTTAACCTTGCAACGTCGGGGAGGCAGCAACAGGTATTGGGGGTGTCTTTCTTAAGCAGGAGATAGGGATGGTGGTAAGAGTTGATGGGAAAATAGATGAAAGTACATTCAAGGCAATTCTGGAATAAAACCTGTTAGAAACAGATGACTCTCTGTGGCGATCTCTGAGAGGGAGGAGCTTAAGGATAAAGAGCATAAGGACTAAGACTGGGTTGGAGGTTTATCGTCCTGCTGGACAAACAGCCTAAACATAAAAACCAGAACGATTTAGATAAATTCAATTATGCACTTTTATTTTTGTCTCCCGCGCACAGTCGCAATAAAGTTCACGGTGTATACATATTTTTTCAAAGCAATTTATCTTAACACAAGCTTATGTCAACAAGTAGAATTATTTAAAATAGATTATTCAACCTAATTGGCATATGCTTTGTTTTTTTCTCTCTAGGCACTACAGAGGTCAACGCTACAGGAAAATCATTTACAGTAAGGAGCAGCTTGTTTTTCCAAGTGGACAAACGGGATGATGGCGTTGCTTACACCTGCAGTGTGGAACACGTGTCTCTGTACAAACCCTACATGACAACTGAGGTCCTGGAGGTCCACTGTGAGTATCATCACCCATAAAGACGGATTAGGCGTAAGCACTGAAAAGGAACACAGACAAAAGAATAAAAGGAGCTTACATTTATGTCTGCATGTTTAGCTTTGCATTTGTTATGGATTAGTGTAGGATTAGTTTGCAGGTAAGGGATTACTTCCAAAGTGCAACAGAGATACAGGCTAGAGCTAAGGCTACTCAGAGGGTAAAGAGCGAACTACCTTTGCATTTTGTTAGTGTCACAGCTTCATGCACACAGGTGGGTTACAATATTGGATATTTCTTCTCTTCTTTTTCTTTTTTGCAGATGCACCCCAACTAGAAATCACACATTCACTGATAATTCCCCAGGAAGGGCAATACTTCAAACTGGAGTGTGTTTCCATAGGCAACCCAATGTAAGTTGGATCACATTCACAACTACAATTTATATTTGCTATCTTTTAAAGACTAGATTTGAGGCATAATTTCTCCATGTATGTCCTTTTATGTAGTTTATCAATTACAAAATCATTGGGGTTATTTATTTTATTTTATTTTCTTGTCCCAGACCCGAACCAGTGCTCTGGTCTAAAGATGGAGGAGAGCTGCCAGACATTGAGCGCATGATTGTGGAGGGCAGAGAGCTAACCATCACAACACTAAATAAAACAGACAACGGCACGTATCGTTGTGAGGCAAGCAACCATGTGGGGACCAGCTTTGCTGAGTATATTCTCTTTGTATATGGTGGGTACTAAAGCAACGGCTTGTTTTGTTTGCATATGATCAAACCTTGTGTTTCATAACACTTTATTGATTTACATTAATTATGTATTGAGTAATGGAAGGGTCAGAATAATTATTTATCTACCTAGTACATGGAAATAGAAATAAAAAACTATTTAAAAAAGCTGAATATTGGTAAGCTTCAACTCTCACTTTAATGATAAAACAGTTTTAAAAAATAAAAAAAGAGGAACTTCAGCAACTTCTGGAATTTGTTTGACAATCACTAAGTGATATTACAAAAATATTCCACATAATCTTAATGTCGATCTAAAATAATACAATAATTGAGTAAATTAAGATGATGAACCTTGTTCAATGCAGTTCTCCATTTATTTATTTATTTATTTTAAGTTACGTCTTCTTAAAAAGGTTTTTAGACATAAATGATGGTTCTTTTCACAACTCATCACATTACAGAATGTTTTATGAAAGCCAAGCCCATTTATAGTCCTGAGTACAGTACATTTTAAAGATCAACGTTTAAACAGCAATAATCAAGTTTTAATTAGTATTTCATCAATGAATGGGACTTTGGATGTCATTTCACTTTCACTCTCTATTCAAAATATACCAAACTGATGGAAACTAATGTTCTGCTTGCTCCATCCGCCATGTTAAATATGAACAACATCCCTTTAAATGCATTTAGTTTTGGCACTAGCATCTAAAGTGCCGTGAAAAACTGTGTGCTCTGCCAGATTTTTTTTTTCTGTTTTTGTTTCTTTGTCACACTTTGTTGTTTGAGACCATCAAGCAACTTTTAATATCAGATAAAGATAACCTGAGTAAATACAATGTTCAGATAATTCTGTTTTTTAATAAGGCAAAAAAAAAGGCTATGTAAACCATTTTTGACCGGTGGGAAAAAGTAATCGTCTCCTAAACCTAATACCTCCTTGAGAGGAACAACTGCTATCAAGGGTTTGCAGTAACTGTCGATCAACCTTTTACAATACTGTGGAGGGATTTTGGCCCACTCCTGTTTACAGAATTGTTTATTCCAGCTATATTGGAGGATTTTTGAGAATTAACAGCCTTGGTTAAGGTGACGCCACTGCGCCTTAATTAGATTTAAGTTGAGACTTTGACAAGAGTACTCCAAAATCTTTATTTTGTAGATTTTTCAGCCAGTTGCTGCATAATCCTAGCATTCTTGGGCTAAAGGGCCTTTAACTGACTGTCAGATATTTTCCCTTAGGATTTTAGAATACACACTATAACTCATGGTTTCATCATTTACAGCATGTAGTCCAAGTCCCAAAGCGGCAGAGCAGTCCCACACCATTAAACTACCTCCACCATGTTAAAATGTTGGTGTGATGCTCTTTTTCTCAAATGTATTGGTTTCACGATTGATGCAACGGGATGCGCAACATTCAAGAAGTTTAACTTTTGTCTCTTTAATCCTCATACTTCCCAAGAAGTCTTAGGTAGAATCAAAATGTGTTTTTTTATGTTAGAAGGGACGTTGTGTTCTTTTTGGGTGAGCAGTGGTTTTCACCTTGGACCGCCCACATGGATGCCATTTTTGCATCCATGTTTCTTGTTGTTGACAGTCACGTTAACTAAGGCAAGTCAGATCTGCAGTGCTTTAGATATTGATCAATCTTGTTTTGTGACCTCCTGGATGAGTTGTCAGTGCATTCTTGAAGTAAATTGATAGACCGTCCACTTATGGAAAGGTTTACCACAGTTCCCTGTTTTCTCCATCTGGGGGTAACCCCTCTCACTGTGGTTCCCTGGAATCCCGAGTCTTAGAAATGTCTTTTACCCTTTCAGTAGCAATAGATGTCATATGTGTTTCTCATCAGTCCCTGAAAGCCTTTAGATTGGGGCATGGTTTGTTGCTTTTCAAGATCTTTCAGCACACTTCCATTTATCAGACAGGTTATAGTTAAGTGCTTTCTCTATTCTACAGATCAGGCAAGAATCAGGCCAGGATGTGGCCCAATTGTGAATGAATGAGATTGAATTAATTCATGTTTTAACGAAGCGTAATCTTGTTGGATATTGAAATTTGCTAAATGATTTAAAATGTTTAAATGTGAAAGAAAAAGAAAACAAAAATCAAATAGCCTGCAAGAGGGCAATAATTATTTTCTTAAGACTGTATCTTAATTGCGTATTGCCACAAAATAAATGAAGCCTGGTCCTCGACATGTATGTAAAAAGATTGTCAGGCAACAAGAAAACTACCTAAAGTGTAGATAATGGTCAGAATATGAAGTAAAGTCAATTATTTAGCTGTGTCATTTGATAGCAAACCTTAAATTGCTAGAAAAAGCCCTGATCTGTATTATCAACAAAATAATGTCCACAGCGTACAGATTCATTTCGCAAGTGATGCGCACAGGAATTGCCTGTGATTGTTAGAAATTGTCTGCACCTGCTTCACAGCTCACTGGAGGTGTATTTGACAAAAATCACAGAAAAAAAAGAACAGCAGCAGGTATCAGGAGCTGAATTTGGTCAGGGACTCTGCTAATAATCATTCAGCAATCCCTTGACTGGGACATCCCAGACAGGTATGATGACCCACACGTTTAAACCATGAAACACGTGATTTCTTGGCATTATAAGAGTGAGGAGTGCATGTGTTTTATTAATATCAAGACATAATGTAAACGCCCTCTTGTCATCATCTCCAAATAAACATGTTATATCATATCTGACACAAATATGGGAATACATACATCTCTTCTAAAGCTTGCACTCAAGAATCTTTTCTCCGATATGACAGTGCAGCATCAGGGGACGAATTTGGGGAAAAAAGGGGAAAATGTAGCTTAGGTTTAGTTTAGGAAGAAACATAAACATCCCAAGACAATCAGTGGGTTGAAAAAACAGACGCTTTGCTGCAGGAAAAAAAAAAAATCATTGCAGTCTTAGAATCCTGTGTTTCTGCGATCTATTAAATATATGAAAAAATACAACTTTGAAATAAGGAACAGAGGACTGAATGTTCAACTTGGACAATGATTTTTTTTTCCTGCAATTAATTAGAGCTATGCCAGAGCACAGTGTGTCTGAGAGGAACCTATTTCTGTGGGTGTTTCTCGACTCACAAATCGTTACTTGATGCACGGCAGCATCTTTGGGAGATTTAGAAAGGCTTCAGGATAAGGAAAAAGAAGTCACACTTTTTTTTTCTTCCAGACTATCATCTTTGTGTCCTCTTTCAGCATACTCATTGAATGAGAGAACACGGCAAAGTCTGGTTAGTCTATGCTATCCTCCCATAGCTGGCTACCCTTTGGTGATTCTTTGTCACATTTCAAAGCTAAGGAGCCTGCCTAAGAATATGTAGTGTTATTTAAAATTTTAAAAGGAAATGTTGAATTTTCTGGTTCTGTGAGGTTTTTATATGCTTCGAAGCTTTTAAGCCTACGGAACCAACTCAAGAAATAGAACGTGTATCCCTCAGTAACACTTGCACACCGAGGGCCTAGTTGCTAGGGGAATGAAAAATTGAGTTAAGAAGGCAAAAGATGTGTTAGACAGGCTCATTTCCACTGATGATGACACTCATTCTTTAGGGCTACATTGTGATGAGCTGAATACTTGCCAGGTCTTTTCGGATCATCTCAGCCTCTAAACCTAATTTGCTAATGACAGGGAAGCCGAGGAGCCATAAATGTCATCCATCAAGCACAATTTATCACTGTCTAAAAAAAAGGTCTTTAATAAACTGTTTCAAATACAAATAAGAAGCACTGCATACGAGATGTAGCAACAGAAAGTAGTTTCCCTAAATGCAGATGGAAGTCCTCTAAAGCTTTGGACCCATTTTTTACCTTTTCAGCATCATATTTGTGCCTTTGAATCTACATTTGACCCAATGAGCATGAATGCAAGGGTTTAAAAACTTCATTAAAATTAAATCTTTTTAAGCAATTATCATCTACAGGACTGCAAAAAAAGAAAGCATTTCCACCTGACACATTTGTCATATTTTCACCTTTTGACACCCTTATATTCCCTTATATTCCAATTAATTTTACATCAGACAAAGATAACCAGAGTAAATTAGAACTACAGTTTCTAAAGAAAATGTGAGATTTATTAGGGGGGAAAGAGGTTTCTAAATCCACCTAGGCCTATGTGAAAAAGTTACCTATCAACTGGTTGCGCCACCCTCAGCAGAAACAAATGCCCTTAAGCAATGGCGATAGCTGGCAATGAGTCCTTAAAATTTAAGAGGAGTAAAATGGCTCACGCTTCTTTGCAGAATTGTTTAATTCAGCCACACTAGAGGGTTTTTGAGCTTGAATGGCTTGTTAAAGGTCATGTCTCCATTGTCCTGCTGCATAACCCATGAACTGATATTGCCCTTCATGGTGAGAGGAGAATTCTTTGGTTCCCAAATTCAGCAAAGTATCCAGTTTCTGAGAGGACAAAAAAGAAAGAAAAAGAAAACGCAGAATGTTAATACTATGACTTTTCCTGTTTGACTGTCAGTATGTCCCTTTTGTGAAATTTAGAGTTAATTATACACCCCACTAATACGTGTCAGTCCACAAAATAATTTTTCATAATTCTTGAGGATCATCAATATGTTTTTTGACAATTATGGGTTTGTTCTTTTCATTCTGTTTGGTCAGCAATGGTTTTCCCCTCGTACCTCTTGTCCAGCTCCTAAAGCAGCAAAAGATCCCCATCAGATTCCCACCACCGTGCCCAAATGTTGGTGTGATGTTATTTTTTTTTTTATTATTAAAATTTTTTTTTTTCATTTTGTGTGATGTTCTTTTGCTGGAATCTTTTTAGTTTTGCGAGTGATGAGACGGGTTGCATGTCAAGTACCTTGACTTTTGTCTCTTCAGTCCCCAGAATATTTCCTCAGAACGTATCGGTAATTGCACAATGGTTTTGTTATGTTAGACAGGTCTCTGTGTTCTTTTTGGTGAGCTGGGATTTTTACCTTGAAATCCCCCTACGGATACCACTTTTCCTCGGTCTGTTTCTTAAGGGTAAACCATGAACACAGACCTTAACGCAAGTGAGGTTTTCAGTGATTTAGATGTTCTTGATTCTTTTGTGACCTCCTGGATGAGCTACCATGTCTTCTTGGAGTAATTTTTGTGCACTGGCCACTCGAAGTGGCTCTTTTAGCATTTAATCTGCACAGCAACTGCTCTTTTTTCATACCATGCTCCAGCGGGTCTAGGGCGACCCCACACAGGGAGAGGTGGTGTCCTGGTGAAAGCAAGCGCCTTCCTGCCAAGTTGAAAAAATAGCACCAGAAAACAAATAATATTTCATCACAAACAAATACTCCGTAGTGCCAAAGGCAATATTTCACAATATACATGCCTATAGTTGACTTTGGAGGGCTTTAAAAAAAAAGCATGATATAGAACCTTAAAAGAATTTCTTCATTCTACAGGTCAGGCAGTAATAAAGTCTGGGTGTGGTGAGTAAAAGGGGGGGCAATTACTATTTAAAATAGTTTTTGTCTTAAATGAAATCATCATTTGAAAACTACGGCTTGTATTCACTCTGGTTATCTTTGTCTGATATTAACATTTATTTAATCAGAAGTGTTTTTCATGTGACAAAAAAAACAAAACTAAAACGGATCTGTAAGACATGAGTCCAACCGTTTTAGCTCCATTTTGATTTTCAAAAGCATGCCCAGCCCTCTATATGTCCCTTTTTTTTTTTTTTTTTGTAACACAGAGATTCCAACATCAGATTAGTGCATTCACAGCCTCATCAACAGGTACACTTACACCCTGACTGAGGCCCCGACTCAACACCTCATGCACTCACAAACATGATGCTCAGCACACACTTGATGATTGATGAGCTAACAACCAAGCTATGGGCTAGAAAATAGACTTGTTTCAGCTGATGAATTCAATGCGCTCTCCTTTTCATTTTCCCTTTTTTATACAGAGAACTGTTTTATTACACTGTTCCAGATTAGTTCAGACATCACAGGAGCAAGTTATCACATTATTTATTTCATATTTGCAAATGACTGCACAAATATAAGTATATTTGCAGAGGCGGAAAATGGAAAACGCAAACTGTTTGGAGTGTTCTTCTGCAGAAGGGTTTCTACCTGTTTAACAAATCAATAAGCATGCACTTGTGCTACAATGACTACCAAAATCATATAATCCGTGTTCAAGCATTGGTTTATAGCTCTGAATGTTATTAGTGTAGCAGTGTTTATGCATTCTCGTTTTAATACGGAACCACAAGAGTACCTTGCATGTAAAATATGATGAATGGTTACCATGACAGTTGAAATAGCTTTTGTGTTATAACAGAAAAACGTAAAGGTTATGAAGATTTCAAAAGCAGTTTGTTTTTATGAGCAGGTCATAAACTTTGTTTGGTGCAATTTAATTTCCTTTTAAATAACCAAAGGTTTTGTCTGTACCTGATGTTTTAAGCAAAATTCTCTTTTCATTAGGATTTAGCAAAGATGTTGAAGCAAAATTTGCAAGGCTACTCTTGATTCACCATTTGAAATTATTTGCAAGAGTTTTTTTTCCCCCGCCATAAATCCTGCCAACTGCAATCGTGGACTACTGCTGCAAACTTTAATCGACTGCAACAGAGAATATCAAAATATTGGAAATGCAGCTTGGCAATAAACCCCAGAAAAATTGTTCACTTGTCCTGAATGTGGAACCGATCGTGCATTTTCTAAGCTGTATTTTCTTAAACCTAATATCTACAAAATAAAGTCCAACACAAAGGGGGAGCAAATTACAGGGGAGCAAATTAAACTAAGACGAGCTTTGCAAACAATAATGCTACATCAAACGGAGCTAGCACAAAGAACTATGAAAAAGCTTTGCGCTTTCTACAATTAAAGATTTGCTAAGTGTTGCATGCATTTGTATTCAGCCAAATTTATTTTGATGCCCCCAAATTTAGTCCCAGGAGGCCCCCTGATTAGGAAAGTTCATCAGGGATTTATGTATTCTCAGTTAAACACAGCTGATTTAATAAGCCTGAGCTTTGTTACAGAACTTTGGTGAAAAAATGGCATCATGAATTCCCAGCAACACACCAGGCAGGTGAAGGATAACGCTGCGAAGAAGTTTAAGTTTTCAAACAATATCCCAGCCTTTAGACTTGTTCAAGAGCACAGGTCAATATATTGTTAAAAATAGAAAGAGTATGGATCAAAGTCCACATCTATGTCCAATTAAGAGTCTATGGCAGGGAGGAAATGTGGTCTTCATGAACACTATTCAGTCAATCTGTCTGAGCTTAAGTTGTCTGCAAAGAAGAATGGGGAAAATATTTCAGACTCTAGATGTGTAAATCTCACAGAGACATATCCCAAAGCAATAGCTGCTATAAATGCAAAAACAGGGGACTCTATACAGTATTGACTCAGGGGGCTGAATACAAACGCATTTCCCAGGTAATTATCTGATTTATTTATTTATTTAAGGCTCTATCCTTTTTCTTCCCACCTCACAATTTCTGTTCTTTGTGGTGGTCTATTGCTAAAAATCATTTAGGTTTTTAGTTATAACACTTAAAATGTGAAAGAAGTTTAAGGGCTATGAATATTTTTAAAAGGCACTCCAGAGTAAGGGTAGTGATAACCATCTTTAGCATCCTCACTATTTCAAAATGGCTACCGATGTCCTCTATTAAGCTCCATCAGCACTAAAACAAGAGTTGATGACCAGACACTTTATATCATGAGTAAGGATGCCTATAATCTTTCTGGCCCCATAATAGGGCTATGTTACTAACTTCTGAAAGACTCTTAAGGTATGTGAATTCAGCATAGCAAACTAAACGACCAGAAGTATCACTTGGGGGGGAAAAAAGGTCATATCCATAAGAGGAGCGGTCCTCAAGATGAGATTGCTACAGAATGAACACCAAAAGTTATTTACAGCTGAATTCCCATGGAGATGTACTGTATGCTGTAAGTGTATCAGAAAGAGGCTAGTCAGCTCTGGCTCTCTATATGAAAATAAATACACAAATTAAGCAGAGACAAAGTTATAAGCATGATGTTTTCTTTCATATTCTAATATCTAAACTATACAGACTAAAAGACAAGCTAATGACCCATTCAGGGCTGCAGCTGAATAATGCTGGAACCTAATTTTTACAAAAAAATATTTCTTCGAGTTGCTAGCCAATAAATATCCTCTGCACAGCATCAAAGCTGTTGTTCTAGGTATCATCGAGACGATGATGAGTAGGTATATGGGTCAAAACATGTGAAAAGCACACAAGGGAATCAAAAGGACCACACAGGTACTGATTGCGCTGATTGACTGAACAGTCACTCAAGACGGTAAAATTAGACTGAAAAAATCTGTGCTCTGCCTCCGACTAAGGAAGACAATGACGTGTGAACTAGAAATGCAATAAAAAAAAATGGAACATCAGTCAGACACTAATTGCTTTAATCTAGCACTCAATTGGACTTTAGAAGATAAATCTAGAGGCCCACTCAAAGCTGCTTACTGCACAAATTACCACCGAGTGCCAAGCAACAAGGATGTGCTCTGTCCTTTTGCTATTCTGATCTGGCTTTGACGATCTCCCCCAGTCAGTTGCAACCAAGTATGTAAAAAGACGTGTATGCTAAGACATAATTGCCTGGCTAAAAGAGTACTTTAGAACAAGAAAGTTCCTCAAAAAATGCACAGAGGGTGTCACTGTGAGTCCAGCGATATAAAGGCAGAACAATACCACTGTGGGTTCAGTTTATTGCTAGGTTTAGAGACGTACGCTGCACTTTTCTGGCGTACAGCACCAAATGGGCAAAGATTTTAAAATGTTGCATTGGTGATAAAATATAATAATAGATATATAACACATCTAACATATAAAAGTCAAGATTCAGAGACCAGTTAAAATCAAGCGCTGAAGAGGAAACATTTGTTTTAAAATTTAGGTTGCCATTTCCAGCTGTGATGTAGCATCACTTGCACTAAAAATAATTCAGTTGAATTCAGTTGATCTGTATAGTGCCGATTTATAACAAATGCAATTTACAGAAAAACAAAAACCCAAATTTTTATATATAAATATCTTGTTCATTCAATCCAATCTTACAGTTAAATTCAAAGTCAGTTAAATACATTAAAGCACATGTGCATGGCTGCCAGCAGGACTAGTGCTTTATAACATTAGATTTCCTAATGAAAAGCAGAAGCAACGGAAAACCGAGAAAGAAAAAGGAGGCATAAGATGCTATAATCCAGAGAGGCCTTTGGGGCTGGTAAAGGAGTTCTTTTTTTCACATTAACCAGGAAATTTCCAGTTGTTCGAGAGCCCAAGATAGATATATTCTGTGTAATGGCTGCACAGGGATGGCTTCACTCTTTTGCTGAGCACAATGCAAATCTGGAGTTGAGCAGCTCATGCAAAACAAATAAATGGGTTTCAGAGGTGTCATTGTCACTTTAGTCTGAAAAGCCCATAAGACTCTAAACTAAGTGAACTGAGGAAAGGTAGGGGGAAGTGACCGTGAGTTTATTTTGAAAGAATCACAGAAGATGCAGGGAAATATAAGGATGCTGTACAAGAAAAGAAATACGCCCTTTTGCAGAGACATGAAGGGGAGGAGTATAAATCCTTGTGGAAACCTTATATATGATCTGGAAACTAAAGGAGCTGAACATATTGTACCAACAGGGACTAGTAAAATGTCCGCTCCAACAATCTAAATAGCAATGAAGTACAAACACACAAGAGCGATGGAGACAAGAGTCTACAACACTTGACAGGACCACATGCATACCCTCTGCACCAGGGGTCTGCAACATCTGCTGGGTGGAAAACAACATGGCTTGGCCTATTTTTCTAACCCCGACCTGGGTTACTTTATCACGATAGGGCGTGGTTATTGATTTGACCTACCATAGTGGATATTAGGTAAGGCAACTGTGCTAAAAAACAACGCAGCCTCAAAAGATCAATGAATACAAGCTAGAATACTTTTTTTACTCTCTTAATTGAACTGTAAAAATGGATCAGATTAAAAATTAAAACAAAGATCTAATAATATTTACCAAATACCATACCCTATTTATTTATATAGCATATTAAGAAGAATAAAAACACAGTGCTGGACAAGTAAAACACAAGTGAGAGAGAAAAAATTTGAAGCCGAAAAAATACTAACATCAAACAATATAACCAGACAAAAAAAAGAACAAACAATGTCAGACTGTGTTAAAAAACTAAGAGTAAATGTGTTTTCAAGTGAGATTTAGAAACATCAACTGAGGGAGCTCATCTTATGTCCAGAGGCAGATTCTTCCGATGCTTTGGGGCCACAACAGAAAACATTCGATTGCCACTCAATTTCCTCTGTTACTTAGGGACCAGCAGCAGCATCTGGTCAGCTGACCTGAGGGAACGAGATGAGACATGGGGTGCAGCAGGTTGGACAAATATGCTGGCGCAAGGCCATTAAGGCCCTTAAAGGCAAACAAAATACCTTTAAAATTGATCCTGAAAGAAACAGGCAACTAGTGCAAAGAGGCAGTGATGCGCTCGCGTTTCTTTTATACCTGCTAAGAATCACGTGCCTCATTTTGGACTTGAACCCATGACAGAGCGAGCGCCCTGGTTATTTCCTGTTAAGAGTTACAGTAGTACAACCAGGAAGTTCTAAAAGGATGGATTACTGAATGGTTGACAATTTTGGCCCGCCTGACAAAAGCTTTGGACGCTTTGTCGCTAAAGCTAATATTATATTATGTATAAAAACTGATTCTCTAGTGTGAAGCGATTAACAAAGGATGTTAACATTAACATAAGGAATAATTTTGCCATCAAACCAATTCTAATTTTAAGAGGTTTAGTTCATTGAGATCATGTCAATGTTAGTTTAAAATGGAGGCCTTTGAAGAATGAGGGTCCTTCTAGTCTCTTCTTCAACCCTGGGAACTCAATCACAATTTCCCCGCTATTATTTGATTAAAACTACCATGTTTCTTTCCCAATAGCCTAAGCCAACATTTGGATTAAATTAATAACCGTTTTTGAGAGAGTAAAGGCCTGTACAAATTCTGCAAAAACTGAGAAATACATCCTTTCTCCAAGAGCAGCAAGAAAATAATGAAGTTAGTTGGAAGTTCTCGCCGCTTGTTCTCGACACATCTGTGCAGCTTGTTTCACTCCGAGAACCACTGTGGGATTGGTCAGATATTTGTGGGTGTGTTCGATGGCTGGGTTGGACTTCCCTGGAGTTCTCCAATTGAGTTCCTCATGAAGTCTGAAATGTGTTCGGCAGAACAAACTTTGTTCTTGTTCCTGCCACCTTGAATGAACAAACAAATTCCCTGTTTCATGTGGAGAATATACAGGTCTTATGTTTGCAATCAAGTGAAGGAAAAAAAAAACCTGGACTTAAGTCCTCATAGCTAACATGGGAGCTAATATTTTTTAAGCATGGACTTTAAGCTTTCTAAGAACATGTATATAAAACAAACATTAGCTTCTGCTGCTCACCTAGTGAATATTTTTTCTGCAATCTAGCTCAGCACGACAGCAAGCTTTCTTCTGTCACTCCTGCAATCTATTAAACAAAACCCAAGATCATGCTGAGCTATTATGTTTTGCTTTGAAACCTGTGGTCACCTTTTATATCATGGTGTTGTTCCCCTCATCTTCCCCTACTGCTGTCACTGTCTACAACCATGGCAACAGCCAAAGATTTTCCAGGGCCTACAACAGGTAAATATCCCAGTGGATGATCGTTGCAAGCCAGAATTAGTGTGTGTGATGCTGGAACTGGCTCTGGGTCAGGACACATCATGGCCTCACCCTGCATGAGCCAAATCATCAACATGCATGGATGCTCGCTCTGCTGACACGAGTCGCTTTCTATCTATTCATGCCACGGACTGCATAAGTTACAACACGACATGTTGCTATTTTGTTTTATTTCCGTTTTCATACTAACTTGTGCCTGCGAAAGTGAAATGCAAAAAATTGGATTTGTGGTAGTCTTGTAGTTTAGCGTATAAATGTCTAAAAAATGCTTTGTAGAATCTGGCCATGTCCTGAATATAACATCATATGTTTGCAAATATGTCCCTATAGTTTAGATAGCTTTTGTATACATTTACATGATACTGAATCATCCTTTCCAGAATAAGTGCTGTAGGTGTAAGCTACAACAGCAGATGTCCATGCAAAATAAATAGGATAAAAGGTTTAAACAAGGTCCTTATTTCATGTTTTCTCAATGTCACTTAAAATCAGATCAGCCAAAATACTGCAAGGTGAGCTGCTGATTCCATTATGAGCTGCTAAACGAAAGGAACTGCGGTTTTCCAAGAGGTGCATAGAACCAAGAGTGGCTGGTGACATACCACTCCTGCTGTAATAGCATATGTCAACTCTTTTGTGATCATCCGCGACTCTAGAATGGGATTTAGTGGCATATGCCAAATCAACAGCAGTGACTCACTGTCCCCAGATGGAATGCTGGTCATGTTTGACCGACGCCAAGAAATGCTCAATGCCTCAGACTGTCACATTAACACTGCTTGCTTGGTGCTTAATATATGTTGGGATGCAATTAACCAAGCTTTATTGTCAATGGAGTGCTATGAGAAGTACTTGAAGAAATGTAATAGCACTATAATTTCCGTTGCTAAGTAACATCATTATGAAAGGCGGTATTATAAGGAAATGCTTTTCAAATGTCTTTTCAATAGCAAAATGAGTGAGCTATTTAATGAAGTTGACTAAAAAAAATCAATCAGTATATTAATATTGCTTTTGCATAGTAATGTTCTCAATTATATGCCCAATTTAACATCAGATTTTGTTAAAACTGTTATGGCCTTGATGTATGCATCAGAAGTCATGGTATACTTGCAGTTACCAGTAGAAAGTAATTTTACTAATATCTAAATCTAATAATCATATCAACAAAGAGCATGCCAATTTTGATGCATTAAATCAACTACACCATGATTGCCATATAATGTTTGTACATTAAATAATGCAGTATATTACCAGGGTGGAATAATGATACAATAAGTAGCAATTTGGCCTAAATTATCAATGTTTGGAGGAGGCAAAGTAGGAAAATAATACTCACATAATTGCCTTGCTATACATTTAACCCTGTAGCATACACAGATGGATCACATCATAAACTAGTCATCCACCGAGTGTTCGGGCATGTTGAAAAATTCCACAAGCCGAGCAACGCAGCTCTTGAATATAATGTAAACCCCACATCTGCACCAAATGATACAACTTCAAATCAAATGTAACAACAGAGACCTAGTAATAGCATCAAACATCTCATACTACAATAAAGAGGACTCTTTACTTATCTCAGATGTAAGTTGGTTGAAACTAAAAGTAGCTATGCTTACGTGCACAAAATTTGACAATCGGATTGAAACGTAATTGGATAAAAAAATATATATATTGTAGCATTTATATAGGCACACAATCAATTGATCCGATCAAGCCAGCTTTATTTAGAATAGAACCACTCTGACATGCATAATTATCAAATTTATTTAAAGAAATCTATGAAAGAAGTATTTCCAAATTTGCTGAGCAACAAAAATAGCAAACAAAGCAGTAGTGTACCAGTTTGTTTGTTTTCCAAGCGCCCAGGCTGGTCTTGCACCAGGTTGTAATACGGTTGAAATGTTACTGAATGAATAATAATTTAGCTCTTATAGTGTCACTAATACAAAAGTTGTATCAAGAGCACAGCCAGTTTTGCTTCCCGACATATTTCCGCCACTCGAAGCAGAAATACGTCACGTTGGCGTGGGGCACTCACGCGCACTTGTGTCAGTTTGCCACATTCAGAATAACTTGATCCTGACAAGCGTTTACATGCATGCTGATCGGATTGTCAGTCGGCATAAACCACCCGTCTCATTCAGAATACAAGTTCATTCCGATTGAGCTTAATTCGATCACTATATTCCGATTGGGGTGTTTACATGACGCATTTTTATTCAGATCGGCCCTTTATTCCAATTACTTTTAACCCATCACTTATCGTCTGATTCATCTGGCTAATAGCTATTTGCCCACAATGCCCATGGAGTATGGAAATATCAATCCCAGAGAACCGTTAAAACTTTTTTTTTATGAAAAACTAAATAATAGACAATACGAAACGGTGAAATCATGGAAAAATAATGTACCCGATCATAATACAGCAGGACACTGGGAATGCTGCGTCTTTGTTAACTTTTCAAAAAGCATCTACATCAAAAAAAAAGACATAACAGGGCAAGATATTCCACTAAATCTCCTTCAACATCTCATATTTAGACCTACATCACATCAGTTTGGTTTTTAAACGTGGCATCCATGACAACATAGGAGACAGAATATTAACTTGAGCTAACTGCACCAAAATTTGCTTGCAGGCAAGCTGTGACCCATGTTTACAGGTGGACTGAAGTTTACTTGCTTGAACTACACCAGAGTTGGATGAGATTTCATTGCTGCCCAAAGAAAGTTGACTATCCAAAGCAATGGCGCCACCAGGGGGTGGCCAGGGGTGGCCACGGCCACCCCACTGGCCAGTGTAAATTGTAGTAGCGTCAGTTTAGCATTTCCTCCCATTATGCACAGCCAGCAAGGCAGCCGCTCTTCTTGACCTTCTATCACAGTTTTATTTTTATCTGTCAGTATCTACTTTCCCCTAGTAATTGTTTCGTTTTTCAATAAATCAATAAATGTGCACCTTATTCCTAATATAATTACACAATAAAAAATAATTTTTGTTCAACTCAAAATGTTAACTGTACTGTTATTGGACTTTAGAATAAAATCCTGAAATTATAGCTTTTAGTTTCAGTGTGCCACCCCAAGACTTTAAGTGACCCCATCTGAATGTCTGAATAAATCAGACATTTATGTGGATGATGAGGGTAAGTAAATATTACATTATATTACAATAAATCAAAACTGTACTTCTGTAGAAGTTGCCACTGAACCAGAAGTGCCGTCCCATCAGCAGCTTTGTGGTGTTGTCACTCTTTAGTTTTCCTTTTTGACTCTGTGGTATCTTACATGTCATCTTATTATTTTTGTGCACTTGTTCTTAATTTTGGTTTTGCTGTTTTTGTTCAGGATTGAAATGAGAAAGGATTTAATGGTTACATGTTCAAATTTACACAGCATGCTTGGGTACATGTGGTTGCCTTTCCCAGTTTCTTTTGTTTAGTAAGTACTAAATTGTCTTTTTCACAGTGATAAGAACGAATGTGAACAAGTGACACGGCATTTGCTTATGCCATTTGTTGAGAGGGCACTACAAATCATCATATCCATCAACATTCAACCCAGCTCGGGTTACTTTTGAAAGTAATCATTGTCTCAAAACCCAATGTGGTAACTCATGGGTCCCTGTATTGTATGTAAAATGCATGGGATTTTAAAAAGCATGTCACACAACTTCACATTTTTCCAAGTTTCTTTTTTTTGGGTGGTGAAAAAGAGGGTTTGGAAATGTTGTATTTACAAGGTTTGTTAAAATGTAACCGCTATAATTTCCTGAGGTCACTTTGCAAAACTGAGCCATAGCTATTTATCAGCTTGAGATAATGAGAACACAAGAGGTGCACCGTAAAGACACAGGCACTGACACTTTATAATAGGACAGACGTCAGGGGGCATCATACCGAAGCTTGAAAAACGCTATCCTCATCCTCTGCTCAGAGGCCTCAATGCAACTTGGGGGGGGGGGAACACACCCTGGTGCTGAATTGCAGAACGTATCATGAAACAAGAACTATAAATGATGAGGGCATGCAACTCTGGCAAAGTGAACGAAACTTTTCTCAGCAGTTAAACTGGATAGCACCTCGTATATTAGCGGATTGGTGCTTTTTATAAAGATTTGTGGTTTTATCTGTGATTATTTGTATAGTTCAACAAAAGTAAAAGTTCAGGGTGCAAGTCTCACTTCTCTACACATAATAAGTCTATGTTTTATTAAGGACAGTTTACCTGTGTCAGACCACTCAAACTCATTAGGTCTGTCTGCAGTTACTTTACCTTGGCCTAAAACGTTTCATGAGGCTCATGCTACACGTCCCTTCCTATTAAATCCAACATTTCTATTGTTTCATAATTCTGGTACAAAAGCTATTTCCAGGTGAGATGCTGTTTTTGATGGTTGTGGAGAAATTCATCCTCTTCATCCATTTACTTTGATGAAACTGTGCTCCCGTGTAAATAATCTCTCGGGTTTTATTGTCCAGAAAACTGTTCAGATTTCACGACAGCGCTGTTGGGTGCAATGTCATCATGCTTATATGGCCGTGCCTTCGTGTTTTAATGGGCATGACACAAACGTCTCTTGGATCAGAAAAGTGAGCATTAACCCGTTTTAAAGAGCCAATAGGTTTAAGTCAAGGCCCACCGTTAAGGGGCTAAAACTTCTATCTTTGAAAAACAATGAAAACGCCGACTGCAGTTTAGCTTCAAGTTTCAACCCTTCAAGATTTTTAGCTTTTCTGACTCAAACGTATGACAATATAAACATTTCTTGATGACTTTTTCTAAATGCTAAAAGGTGCCTGACACCATGGCAGATAAATCTATTCTTCCACATCCATGCCTCCGCTTGTTTTCTTTCAGATCCTAATGCTTTAGGACAACGTGGACCTGACCATGCTTTAATCGGAGGTGTTGTTGCAGTCGTGGTCTTCATCACCTTGTGTTTGATAATAGTCCTCGGAAGATATCTGGCTAGACATAAAGGTAAAAAGAGGTCACTTTCTTTCTTTTTGGATTGAATAAAAAAAACATGCTTTGAACTTTTCTGCTGGTGGATTTTTTGATTTGGCCGCATATATATTTACAGGAACATATCTAACACACGAGGCCAAAGGAGCAGAGGATGCCCCCGACGCAGACACGGCTATTATCAATGCTGAGGGAAACCATGTGCATGCAGAGGAAAAGAAGGAGTACTTCATTTAGACCTCTTGCTCCTTCCTCCTTCGTTTCAACATTCAACAAGAGACATGCAATTTTAAGCTGCCTCAATGTCACAACATGATCTGGGTTTACCCCTCACTTTAGTTTTTTCCAGAAAACTCATGGTTGGTTTAACTTCACTTTAAAAGAGCTTTCTCCTTTCGTAATCAATACAGCTAAAGGTTGGATTAGGTTTTAGTTTTTTGGTGCCTAAAATGAGACGTTTTTCGGCATTTCTTTCATTGACTGTGTCAACAACTTTCTCTACTCTCTTACATAAATGTCTGCAGATCTTTTAAACACAGAGGGGACAAAAGATGTGCTCGGTTTTAAGACAGTCAAGGCTGAACTCTTCAAACCCTTTTACTTTAAGAACAGAATAGCTGAAATGCATCAGTTCATCCAACATTTACATAATAACTTCTTTCTGAATTAAGCACTTGTCTTGGATGTCACCTGGATGTTATCCTGCCACAGCCATAATGTGTAACATAACATGACAGACATTTTGATATAACAAAACGTACAAGCACAATCTAAACGATTGTCCTAAAAAGAAATCATCTCCTCAACAAAGGTGTATACGCTGATTATTTGATTTCAGTTGTCTCATATCCTGTTATTTTATACTATGAAAGTCAGAAAATTAAAGCACAAAGTCTGAGGACTAAAAAAAAAAAAAAAGAGGGAAAATATGTGAACTGTATCTTGTCTCAGGATTCAAAACGAGTCTAGATGGAGAGATGGAGTCTGTCATGTAATAAAGATTTTGGTCATCGTAATGGATCAGGAATTTTTTTTTCTTTTTTTGGTTGGCTATTTAAATGTAAAATCCAAACTGAATGAGTGGAACTTTGTGGGGCTTTATTATTTATGTTGAATTTTATTGAACAACAACTATGCTTAATGTGTGGATATTGCTGTAAAATACTTTGCTAACGTGAATATTTGTGAACAATATTGTTGAATCTTGGGATCCCTGGCACATTACATTTTGTATATTAGCATATACACTATTTAATATATTCCACATCTCAAGATTTGTTTTTCTCCATTGAACCAGAGTTTATTTTGCCACAAGGCATGTACAGTGCTGTGAAAGGGCTTTTGCCCCGTATAGATTTCTTCTTTTTTGCTTTTTTTGTCATGACAAATGCTTCAGATCAAACTAATCATAAAGTTAGACACAGATAACCTGAAAATTTACAAAAAGTAGTTTCCAGACACTACCCATATGTATTTGGGATGCAGTTTACTTGCCACTCCCAGGTCACTTTACAGTCAGACCCATAGAATCAATAAATCACTTAAACAGAACCTGTCTCACAACATGAAGTCGGCTAAAATATCCTACAAAGCCACACACCACACATTTTGCCCCAATCCACAGAAATTAAAAGTCATTGACACCTCTTTGTAAATGGTTACAATGCCATTTCTAAGACTTTATGACTCTGGTGAACCACAGTGGTGAACCAGCCCAAGAGGAGCCGGTCTACCAAAATTGCTTTAATAGCACCACTAATCTGATCCAGGGTGTCAGTAAAGTAGCCAGAAGAACATATACAGTTGTGCAGGCCACATTAGTCTCTCTTAAGTTCAGTGTTTCTGATTTGATCATAAGAAATTGTATCCATTGGCGAGTTCCACAGCAAAATCCCGCGCTGACAAAAAAAGAGCAAAAGGCCTATATCATATTTGTCCAAAATAATTATCTTGGTTATCCCGGAAACTTTTGGAAAATTCTTCTGTAGATAAAAAAAGAGCTTTTTGCAAAGTGTGCATCTTGTTATATATGCAGAAAAACTGTTACAGCATTTCTGTTTTTGCAGTCAAGCTTTGGTCATGTTTACAAACCCTCCAAATCAGAGCAAAAAGTTCCTCCACAGCTATGTTTAAAACTCGTTGCACTTTATCACATATGCTTGATGTCAGTCATGGCTGCCATGACTGACATCAAGCAGTGATTAGCTTTAGTGGGCAATTATTTGTCACATACAGTTGGTCTAGATAGGGTTTTTCCTTAATAGATGAATTCATCATTTGAAAAGTGCGGTTTGTATTTACTCAGCTTATCTTTTAAAAGCTGTTTGATGATCTGAAGCCTTTCAGTGTGCCAACAAAGCAAAAGCAGACAAAATCTAAAAAGGGTAAATACTTTTTCAAAGCTCGCCAGATAATTTCAGTAAACAAAGAGGAATGCATTTCATTCCTGTCTCTTTGATGAGTGTTTTCACACTTTTGAAGGTTTCTTCAAACAGGGATTCTAATGAATTATTTAAAATTAAAAAAAAAAATATTGACTATGTATTTATTATTATGACTGATTCAGATTTATGATATGATACTATATTAATTAGTATTATTGTTGTTAACACTGAAGTAGTTGTCTGACATTACATTTTCCATTTTTTAATTCTGTAATTTTTCATAAAGAACAGTACAAGGATCACCGTTATGGCCTTTGAGTTTGCTGCAAACAGTTCATGACATGACATGTTGAGGCATTGGTGAATCAAACATCCTCTAACTGTATATAGCCATTGTATCCAAGAAATTGAACCACATTGCCAATGCTCATACATGTTATTTTATTGGTTCCGTACAATGCTATAAATAGTCATTTTGTACAAAGATTTAATTGCTGTAATTAATTTGCTTTTTATGGAGGGTGTCTGAGGTTTGCTTTATTTCTCAGTACTGAATATTCATTTTTCAACTATGCCACTGTAAAAAAAAAAATTAAAAATAAAGAAAAAAAGAGGGACAAAGTGCGAATTAAAAAAAATGAACAACTTGAAAACTGTCATTCTGTTGTGACTAGATTTGTGGTTTGAAAGGAACTCAATATCAATGCTTTTTACTTTGAATTACAGGGCCCTTACTTGCAGTCATAATATCAGTCTTTACATCTACTGGTGGGTGAAAGTAGCATATATTGATTGACAGTGCTTGGGCTCAAGCTGCACTGTAATTGTTATTCAATGGAACTGTAAAGTCTTAGCCTGCAGTATTATAAATATATGCAAAATTTCTATTTTAAGACAGATTGCTTAAGGCTCTCATCTTCAATCATTTAATGAGCATTAGAAAGACAAAAAGATGAATCTCTGATTTTGTTTCCTGTTTTACAGCATTTACATGCTGCATTTAGCATTCATATGTTTTGTCCATTTACTTGGATAAAGTATATAAAATATTGTGGACAATGAAAACTGAAGACAAACTGCCTGATTTGAGCTTTTCTTAGAGAATTCTACTAATAAATAATTAGAAGATGCTGAATATGTATGAAAAACAAACTTTAATTATTATTTAGGATTTTATAATACTATAACTTACCGTAAAAGTTTCCCATTTTGGCACTTAAAGGAGCAATGAGCATATTGTCATTATTTTAGAAATAGAATACAAAGAACTAAAACATAGTTTTGTGAAGAACTAAAGGTGTTTTTTAGATGGACTATGGTTAAACATCACACCCTATTTCTCTTTGTTGTTCTCCAATCTCTTGATTACATAGCCGGGGCGGCCCCGCACGCACGTGCGCGTGAACAGCTACTGCTCAGGGTTTAGCCCCTCCCTGTCCATGAAATGCCACCGCAGGGCACAAAATGGCGGAGAGCACCCCCAGCCGGTCAACATGTTCTCTTGCTAACAGGATTATAAAGTTATAAGTTACTTACTTCTTCACTAAATATGTTCCTCTGAATGGTGATGCTGTTCTGCTGTGTATTTATCCTTTGCAAATACGCTCATACGAGCCAATGGGTCAGAAGGGGAAATGGATGCCAAGTGCTGGAGAGAGGCCTTGCTTGATACACATCTTGGTTTGGTCTACAGACAGTGCTCAAGCTCCAGCTAGTGGTGAAATATCACTTGTTGCTCCTTTAAACTACAAAACACAAAACATTTCTTAGAGATTGGTTGGAGAACATTAGTAAACAGATACGAGGGTTACTGCCAGCGCATTTCAGCGTAATGGACCGTTACCCTGAAAGTTGTGAAAGTTATACTGAAAGTTATACTGTTATGCTCATTAAAAATTAACATAATGGTCAGTACGACACGGATGTTTGAGAGTAACATAGAAAAGTCAGTAAAGCTCTTGAACGTGCGTCAGCACATCTATAACCATCCCAAACAACATAAGCTAACGCTAGCTGTTGTTAGCTTGACGAATAGTCCCCTTTGAGCTGCACTACCCAACGCTCCGCTGCAGGATTGCATCCAGAAAAGCAGCGGAACGACACACCAACACAGCACCACCGGTATGATGAAAAAAAAACACAATTCTGGTCAGGACCCTGAATACCATTATGAAGTCCAAATGAGGGGCATGGAGGAGGCCATGTTGCTGAAGGAGTGCCACGATAGAGCTGGTCAAATGAGATAAATGAACACATTTTGTTTTTACTATGTATCCATTTCGTTCCACCTCTCAATTATACACTGCTTTATGCTTTATGATCCTTGGGGTTTTTAAATTTTAATATTATGGGCTGTGATTATTTATTTTTAAGGTTTTTTGTTTACAAGGGGAAAAAATGCCTCTGTGAGGTTGACTTTTTTGTTTACAGACTCTTGGGCTTTAGCTGTGTTGTTTGTGTATAGGTTTGGGCTCTTATTTTAGTTTTAGTCTTTAGCTTTTCATTTAGAAGATCCATTTGTGTCTTGTTTAGTACCGCTGTGTATTCAGCCGGTGTTCATTATTCACTTTCCCTCAGCAGTCCACTCCTGCTCCCTACCCATGCTGACATGCATCCCATTAATTAACTCACCTGTTTGACATTTTGGCAATTACTCCTCCCCTGTATTCAAGCATCTAGTTTTCTTTTAGTCCTTTTTTCAAAGATCTGAACTGTTTAAAATAGTTTTTCAACAACTCGCTCAACATAAGACAGTGAAACTCTTTCATGAGTCCTCTCAAAATCAACAACCCCAATATGACTATTGTTGTGTTGGTCTATCACATAAACTCCAATAAAGTATATTAAGGCTTTTGGCTGTAACATGTTAAAAGGCTCAAGGGTATGAATACATTTTCAGGGCACTTTAGGTTTTTAGTGAGCATAAATGTTTTTGAGATAAAATCAAATTTTGTACCTTTCAAAATACCATGCATTTATGGGGCGTATGTTCAAACATTTGGGTGCATAAGTATGCGTTTTATTCACAACACATAAACTTAACTGTATGTGAATAAAGGGTAATTACCTGTGTAAGCAGCGTAAAACAGCTGGGTGGTCAGAAATACACACGGGTAAATCCTGGTAAAAAGTGAAAGCTGATTACAGAACCTTCAAAACTAATCTGAACGCTGCTAGGATACTGCATGCAAGACACACCAACAAAGCAAAAATAAAATAGGGCACATTTTACGGTCTATTAACACAAATTACCCTTTTGAAATTTGAGGATTAATTTGACAGCCTTGCGCGTTTGACTCAGGTCATATTAAATATCTCTGCATCCTTGTAGGGAGATCTCGTTCCAGGACACAAGACGCAAGTCATAATGTTCCTCCATTCTTCAGCTCCCATTGACCTTGAGCATAATGTTGCTTCCCAGTAGACTAATGTTGCCATTATCAACAGACTGTCCGGCGAACCATCTGCCTGCTTCATGCAGCACAGCTCCCCCTCTTCTCTCACAGACACTGCTCCCAGTGCTCACTTCATAATCATTACCAGCAAAAGCCCAGCCAGTTCAAATAAACATCAGCTCCCTCTATTGCACTCCTTCACATTATTAAAAGCTCAGTGCTTCGTTAAGCTATGTAAATTGTGATAGACTGTGTTGAGTAATGCCTTGCAGAAAATAATGCTTAAAATCCATCATAATTTAGTAATTGGATATTGAGAACGGGGAACGTTTCTGTGCAATAGCAAATGGTGAGTTTGGCAAATGGATTTTCTCCTTACCCTTGAAATTTGAGAGCCATACCGTGGGCTATGTAAGAATCACAGCGTGACCTCTAAGGAGGCCTTGTGAGTCTGACAAAAGTGAAGAAACTGATCCCCACTGTACCCTGTGGGCACGGTCCATATAAGGCATCCAGTTTACAATAAGCTCTTATCATGACAGAACAGAAGAGTCTAACCAAACCTCTTTGGGGACAAATTGATATCTTAAAAAGAAACATTAACACTTGCACACATTATGTATGCAATGCGATTCTGATTTTGAAATGGTATTAATAACATCAATTCCTGTGTTAACAACCTTTTCCCTAAATCCTATGTAATTTAATCCCCCATAGGCATTCAGCCTCTCCAGTCCAAACATCAGCATCCTATTAGGTTCTTTGTCATCACACAGCTTGGTTGACGATTGGCCGCATAGGACACATAAACAGATAAAGGGATTTTAGAGATGAATAGCTGGATACTTAAACATGTTGAAGAAATATTTTTATCTGGTCCAAACTTTAATTAACTAATTTTTAAACAAATGATCTATTTAGTTGGTACGGGCAACGATAAACAGTGGCAATACTTGCATAAATGGTGCCTTGAGCCAAATCCTCCTTCTGTTATCCCCAACACCACTAAACCCATATCCTCACCCCTGACATAGCCCATTTTCTAAATAGATAAATAAAAATGACATCATCTTATATAACTTAAGGAGATTTAGTTGCTCCTAATTTATTCTGCTAACTTCAAATCATGCTTTAAATTTATCATCATTATGATTTTTCTATCTCTCTTTTACAGACGGTGCCCACAGCCTATTGAGTTGGCATAAAAACAAGCAAAATTCCAGTCCTGCAGATATTTTTTTTCACATTTCGAACATGTGGATCTATTATCAATAATATGAATATGGCATGCCAGACTACACTAATATTTTGACATCTACCCGAAGTGGAGGAAAGCATAAACTATTCAAGTAAATAAAATATGCTTGTCATATTCTGGAGTGTTGGAAGTCTTATCGTTTCCAGTATTATTAAGACTTACAGCATGCAAAAAACCCAAATTAAGTTTCTCAGAAAATTTGAATATTACATAAGGATTCAAAGAGGACTTCTTATCCAGAGAGGTTTTATTTTGGCCATGTCATGGCAAACACTGCTTACTTGAAAGTTATCCAGTGAAAGTCCTCCTTTCTGATGAAAGTCAATTTTGTATTTCATTTGGAAATCAAAGCCACAGAGTCTGGATGAAGAGTGGCTCAGAATTTAAGTTGCTTGGAGTTCAGGGTGACGTTTTGACGGTCAGTCATGACTTGAGAGCCATGTCATCTGCTTTTTTTGTCCCACTGTGTTTACGCTTGCATTTGACTTAAAGCTGCAAAGTCCACCTTTCCCTTGCATGTTGCTTGCAACATAGGAATTAAGGACATAATCTTAAGATTTGTCTTTTATTGATCATATTTGATGAGATAATATAGATCACTCAAAGTTCTACGAGCAACAGAGCCGAATGTAAGTTGGAAGGAGTCAAATGAATTGGAACAACGAACTTAAACTTGGCAATCCCTCTAGATGCATCACCATGCTGTTAGCTCAGATGGATGTTTACAGTCAGAAACGATCCCCTGATTTGCTGCATGAGGGGCTCCTTTTTGTGCAGTAGCAGCTTCACTGCTCAAATGAGGCCACACGCAGGTCCATGGATTGATGACAGAATACAGGGCTAACCAAGTATTTTAAACCCATTCATCTAAACTGACTCTCACTCTCTTTAAATAGCCTGCCCAGGGATCGCATGTCTGCCATTTGATTTATTCTGCACTGTACTTTCAGACCTAATTAAAACAAACTGTCTGCAATTGTTAGACTAAATTTAAAATGACATGGACAAAATAGCACATAAAGGGAAGTGCTACTGTTTATGGAAGTGGTATAAGGGTGCGTGGGGGGGGAGGGGGTACTCTACCTGTAGCATGAGCTATGCAATAAACAGCTTGCCATCTGTTTGAATTTGAGCACTAGAGATTGCTCCAAGGAACCCACTAGGGGCTTAATTAAAGTTGGAATATTATTGAATAAGAAAGCTGTGTTGCTCCAGTAAAATGGCGTGAAGATTTCTCCATTATAATTTTTAGCATGGGGTTGTCGTCTTCTTTTTTTGGGTTTCCTTATGTAGGTGTGAGTGAGCGTGTCAGATATGGTGCTGAGCAGCGGGGAAAGGAGCAGGCTTAAATAAGCTTCTTCCTGCTCCTTTTAGGACATGTTCAGTTTTTATTTGTTTTCTATATGTTTGGTTCTGTGATTGTTTGTTATTGGCATAACTGTTTTTTAAAGTTAATCCAGCTTTGATCTAGAGCTATGTGGTATCAAACATGCTCAAAATAAACATCAATCATTCATAACATACTTTTTTTCTTTTGAAGCAAAAGAAAATATTGCTTTGACCTTAAATGATAGTTTTAAAACGGACTTCTTGTAATTTTAGATCTACCATAAAAATGTCCCAGAATATAAAATGTTTAGAGACAGAAAAGTGTAAAAGATTTAGGAAAAACACTATTGCCTAAATACACATCCATTTACAGTACCAATTTGAGTTTGAAAAATAAAATGTGTTAAAAAACAAAATCAACATATCAAAAGAAGTATTTTTGGAAATACAGTGCTGATAACAGCGTTTACAGTTTTATACATTTGTAAGACTGGACTAAAATAGCCTCTTTGGAGATAATTGGATTTAAATAACAGGAGAGACATGCTGTCTAGGGTCTGACATATTTCAGCATCAAGGGTTTTTAAAGGGAAATTACTTTTTGGCAAATTCTCCTTCATCTTTGTTTGATAAATAATTACATGACTGGATCTGGGCTGAATAATTTTTACACTTGAAGTTAGAGTTACATAATTGTATAAGCTGGTAAAAGCCGGATCATTTTTTATGTTAAAATCCTGACATTTGCAAAGAAGGTATTTGCTCTTTACAATGTAAATCTATCTTTAGAAAGGGAAAGAGAAAGTCATTCTTGTATAGAGATGAAGCCGGTTAGAAATACAGCCATACATATCCAAATAAACAACCCAACAGTAACAGTATTATCAAAATGTTGTTTTCTATAATTGAGCCCAAAAAGTTAAACTTGTTTGTCTCGTGTATTTTTGTATTGTTTTTGTATTCTTGTGAGAATCAGCTCTATTGATAATTTTTTTTTTTTTGTGTATCCACTCATAAATTATCCAGTTCAAAGTATCAAAAGACCTTGAGACTTTGACCAAACTGTTTCGAATCTGCATTAATAAGCAAGTTTGTTTCTTAAAAAGTAACACTTTTTTTTCGATACAAGGTTTCTGACTGACAGCAACAATATATCGATTATCTACACAGAATGGCAGCATATATTTCACTTATTTATTTCAGAAAAAGCAACAAAAGTTCATAGATAAGGAAAATGACAGGTCACAAAGTGCTGCATCCAAAAGCATGTTGATAAACAAAAGTTGAGTGGAATGAAAATCTGTGGTTAATAAAGGTGCACAAGCAACGGAGAGCATTAAGAGGTTTGTGAGGGAAAGCTCATTGAAGAGTTTACATAAGATTCACAAGATGCGGGTGTAATCGGTGATCAAACGGGACTACACAGACGTATCCATGACACGGGCTACAACATTTGCTCTTCTTGTGTGTTGAGACACTCCTGAACTAGAGACAATGTCAGCGTCATCTTACACGAGCTAATGTGAAAAAGGCGTTAGCTCATTGTTCAAAATCCCTCTTTCACGGTCCCAGAGTCTATAGGATGAGAGGAGAAGTTGCCTGAGGTACAGTGTGAAGTCTCCACCCTCAGTGATGATTTGGGGAGCCATGTCATCTGCTGGAGGCAGGGTTTTATCAAGTCTAAAGTCAGTGCGGCGATCTACCAGAACAATTCAAAGCTTTTTATGCTTCCCTCATGCTGATAGGCTTTATGGAGCTGAAGATTTCATGCACCTGCCAATACAGCTAAAAGTACCAATAACTGATTTAATGACCACGGTATTACTTTGCTTGATTGGCCATAAAACTGGCCTGATGTAAACCCCACAGGGAACCTTTGGAGATATGTCAAGCAGAAGATGGGAGACAACAGACCGAACCATGCAGATGAGCTAAAGGCCGAAATAAAAGCCTCCTTGACTTCCTTAACACCTTAGCCAAGCCACAAACTGATCACTTCCCGGCCACCATGCACTGACGGAGTAAAGTGGGCAAGTGGACATTTACTACACAGTGCATGGAAGGAATTTTCGGTGGCCTGACATTTCTATTCTATAAATTACTTTTTTTGTCATATTATGTAATACAAGAGTATCGAATCTGTAATTGAGTTGTTATCTTTTCACTGATATCCTGATTTATTAAGCTACACTGATAATATAGAAATCAACATAGATGGGTTGGTAGTTAGCTTCGTTGTAATTCATGCAAGAAGATTCCATGTTTGAATCCTGCCCAGGCGTTTTTAAGTGTTCTGTATGTTCTCCCAGTGAATGAGTGGGTTTTCTCCTGGCACACTAGCTTCCTCCTTCGACCCTACACAGTGCATGTTAGAATAACGGCCCACTCCAAATTGCATTTAGGTGAGACAGTGTTTGTGCGTGCTTGTCAGTCATGTGAGTCTCTTTCTTAGACCCGTGATACAGTTTATCATTGGTGGACAACTGGAGATAGGATGGACGGATGGATGGATAAAGATCTAAATGCACATCATGGGCTATGGTTCACAGTAGGAATTCCCCAGACAAACTGGCAGCTTTCACTGCCTACAGAATATTAATATGTAAACAGCATGTTGAAAAGGTTCTGACAAACTGCTGTGCCTGCAGGACGCCAGCTGTCTAGATGTGGGTGGGCATCAGATGGTGCCATTAGCTTCATTATCATAGTATTATCATAGGACGACATAAAATGTAATTTTTATAACATTTGGTTTCTCATCCACTCAAAAAATCTTAATCATGTTTTTCGAAAATTCAGAACAAGTTAAATAAATACAGTTAGTGAAGAATGTTTAAAAATATCTGTACTCAGAGCGGATTTACAGCTGATGCTCTTTTTTTTTCTGTACTGTAATGAGCAGCTGGGAGTGTTCCTCTCAGCTACCTGTTTCATATTTTCAGTTGCAAGATTGTGGCACAGTTTGCAGGATGGTGCTGATAACCATTTTGGAAAATGCATCCAGGGCATGGGATCAGGACGTCTCACTGGGAGGAGATCCAGGGCAGACTCAGGACACACTGAAGGGACTTTACATCCCTTCTGGCCTGGAAAGACCTTGGGAGAATGAGCTGGCGTACGGCTGGGGAGATGGATGCAGAGTGGTGCAGAGTGGTGTATTAGCTACCACCGCTGCCTCCCAGCAAGAAGGACTCTGTTTCCTTTTTGGTGTTCAGTCTGCTTATTCTTCATGTCTGGGCATTTTATCAGGGTATCCTGCAAATACCAATGGCTTCTTCCACTGGAAAATTAAATCTATCTAAATTGGCATTAGATGTTTGTATGGTAATTGCTTCTGTCTCTGCAACAACCCTTTGTTGAATGGGCAATTTTGCAGAATGCAGCAATTTTATTTGTTTGTTGAGCACTGCGATAGAGAGTCCAGCTCCCCTATGACAATTAAGAGAAACTAGGGAGGGAAAATGGATGTAAAAGAATACTGTAAATCTTTAAATGAAATTGTTTAAAATCTGAAACAAAAAACACGTCCGCAAATAAGCAAATGTCTTTGAAACATGACAGCAGATCGACAGAAAATATCTTGATTTGTAGCCCTTTAGTGGATAAAAGGAGCTTCAGGGCAATCAAAAAGCAGGGAATGACTGGTGGGAAATGTGGTTTAAATACTTCCAGAAGAGAAACCGAGGCTGTGTGCTTTACAATGCCAGTCAGTGGAATAGTGGAGCTCTGGGATTACTCCAGTCAAAGAGCTCAGTAGGAAAACTGATTAAAGAGAAGTGAGACAAGAGAAAATGTTTAATTCAGCCATATTTGGTATTCATAGGGTGACAAACCATACAAGGGTTCACCTTGAGGGGTCATCTGGAGGGAAGGTCCAGAATCCCAAAGAGCGGCCAAGTAAAGTTTTCACACAACACTTGGAAACACAATTGATTGGGTTGTTAATTGTGTTGATTATCAAGTTTATTTTGGCTGAATTGAAAATAGTAATTCACCACAAAGTGAATTGAGAGACCAATTTCTTTGAGAAGGAGTTTTGGTGCGCAGCTCCTGTGACATAGTAATAGATTTACAACAATAATCAATGCAGAACTTCAAGCGCTGAATATAAATGAAGACTGGCAATTCATTGTTACAGTCAAATGAAATGCTCTTCTGGTTTCCATGGTAAGAGTAATTCTGTTATATATTATAATTACAATTAATTCATTAGGTCAGTGCATTAATAATGTCACAACACAAATTAAGATTCTACAAAAACAGAAAATGGTGAATACGTAACCCATTCCACAAAACTGCTTAAGTAAAAAAAAATTGTTTTGCAGTGGACTAGATTTAGCATCTATCTCTCGTTAATTTTTCACATTTTATAACTACATCCTTTTTTTCATCTGGATTTTATGTGATAGATCAAAACAAAGAAAATTATTTTGAAAAAAATGGTTTTGAAAAAAAAAAAAAGATGTCTTGATCTGCAGGTTTCCATCAGAGCATTTGTAGAGTCACTGTTCTGCTAGAAGGTGAAGTTCTGCTAAAGTCCCAAGTCTTTAGCAACCTCTAACATGTTTTCTTCCATTATCGTCCTATATTTAGCTTCATTCATCTTCTCGTCAACTCTGACAAGTTTCCATGTCCCTGCAGAGGAAAGCATCCTCACGGCATGATGCTGTCGCCCCCATTTGCTACCACTGGGAGCAGCGTTTTGAGGTTGATACTCATCGCTCATTTTCCACCACACATGCATTTTGTATGTACCTTTCAGTCGTTTTGCTGTTCAATGCTCTCCTTCCGTCCTGTTCATTTTTGTGGTAGTGGATAACAAGTGCTGCAGATGTTCAAAGCTTTAATATAATTTATTACCTGAACCTGCTTTAAACTTCTCCGAAACTTTAACTTTGAATGCCTGAATAATGACACTATATTCATCTCCATATGGTTCAGCACAATATTTAATTAACTCAAATCCACATTTTGAAGTATTGCTCCTTTTGGTTTACAAAAACTATTTTGAAAAAACAGGATTTTTTTATGTCTGAAATTGAAAAACTAGAAAAAAAGGAAATGATTGATCTTGATCATATATTAATGATCATGGGTAAAGGTTAAAGTCTGTAAAGATTAAGAGTTGATGAAAATGAAAAGGGACTTGAGGGATAATGAACAATATCTGCAGCCATTTTCAGCTGTTTTTTCTCTTCATTGCCTAGGTCATTTTTAATATGAATCAAAATTATTATAATTAATTGATGCTAAAGTGGTTATATTAGAGAAATTAAATGGTGTAGAGTGAAGTAGGGTGAAGAACACAAGTTGCTTCTAACCAGCAGAGTAAGATTTGGAATTAGCTTCTACATTCAGGCTGGACCACTGTTACAGTCCCGAGCTTTCCCATACCATATGGCTTTGATGCAAGAGAAAACTAAAACTAAACATGACCTTTTTTTTCTTTTTATACTATTACAATCTGTCTCAAGAAAATTAAGGCTCCAAATTTAGGTTCTAAATGACAGCTTACTGCAGGAAACATGAAATGGAAATTCTCTCTACATTTAGTATAAATCCAGAGCAGTTGATCCCAGTGGCTGAAGTTTATAGCTAGTCAGAGAGGGGCCAAAACCAAAGCAAATTCTATTACCTTCAACTAATTTTACTTGTACTGTCTACAAATCCAGTTTCAACATTTTTTTGTAGTTTACGGGGTGTTATTTTATGATAAACCATCATCACGTTTGGATTTGGGGTTATTAACACAGCATCTGATGATTATATTTGTGGGAAATGGATGTACTGTATAAGCTAATTCCCTACCAACGGTCTTACTATGTGAAACCTACTGAGAATAGAAAATGTAAAGCGTTCCTTTGGAGGGTGACCATGTGATATAAAAGTAGAGGTGTAAAAGGCAAACATTGTAATGGTTTAGGTAAACACCATCTTTGGTTTTTTTGTTTGTTTTTATCAGGACTTTCTAGCTACTGTAGTTGTTCTCTTTTACACAAGAAGATCCTTGGTGTGGCACCGCTTCCGACTTATACCGTTTTTATGCAGCCGTTCAATGCAAACGAGACTGCAGTCAACAAATTATTTGAAAATAGCATTCATGTAATCCACTATGTGATTGTTAAGATTTCCAGTTGCTTAGGATGGTTGAACTCCAGTGCAATCTGGCCCCTCTCGGATTATAGCTGTTGGCTTCAACCCCCGGATTCAGATAATCTGGATCTGCTGCAGTGAAGATATTAACTGTTCACAATCTTTTATAAGAACCGTTCCATTAAAGACGAGAACATTCCACAGATAATGTTGGGTGGTATCGGTCTCAATATTAACTGATGCAATATGTTTGAGTTCTTGATTAATATCAAGTGAAGCTAAAAACATAGCTAACAATCAACTTGTGCTTTCTAGTCACAATCCAGCTCCTGTTTCATATCAAATATTAACATGTCATAGAACAATGAAATACAGTGCAGTGAATAAGGGGAGAGAAATAAATGGCAAGCTTGCCCCAACTTTCACGTCCTGCACAGTCTCACTGCAGTTATGTGATAATGATGCTGAAGTCACGGAGGCCCATGAGAATGGAAAAAATGGCCCATAAATTTTCACATCTGCAGAGTCTTGATCTACTGAGCCATCTCACTGACATGAAGCCTAAATTCACAGTGCATGTGGTGCAGTATTGTGATCACTTGTTATCAAAGAAAGCTTACTGATACTTTAACTCACGGTAGACGACAGCAGCACAGTTATATATTTCTATGCCAATTTCTGAGCATGGAGAAATGTAATTGTGGGTCCTTTGGGCTGCTCCTTATTCAGTGGTTGCCACAACAACAGTACAAATTGCAGACGCTTTCGTTGGAGTTTCCCACAGGATTCCCTTCCTGACAACCAGGATTCGAACCCGGGACCCCCCAACAAACACGACGCAGAGTTAACCCGCTACACCATCAAAGAGGAACTAGTATTGACAGATCTAATTATCTAAACAGAAGTGTTTTCACCCTTATTAGCAAGGGACATAATTTCAAATGAGCTCTGAAATAAAAAGCCCCAGAAAATATTCACCGACTTAAAATGTGTGCATCAGTTTCACCCCCCCCCCCCCCCCAACAGTTCTGTTGAATATACAGAACAGACAATGTTACCTTCTATGTTGTGAAGGTTTAGCTTCAATGTGAAAGACTTCTGCATGGAGTAATCTACTGATGTCTAAATGTGGCCAAAAGGTCAAGGTTGGAGTTGCTCTACAGAACAAACCAAGCCTGAGTTTTAGTCTTTGTTGGGTGAAACACTGGATGGGGCCTGTGAACTGAAAAAAGAAAAAGTTAAGGGTTTGCTGTATTTTTCTGGACCAAAGAAAGACAAGGACTGGCCAATCTTAATAAGTCACAAAAAATATGTCCATAGATGCCCAGTGCTTTGGAGGGTAATGTTTACTTAGTGAAAACTGTTATCTAAAATTGAGTGAGGAAATTAAAGAACATACAATGGGTAGTGAAGGGTTTGGTATCTGGTGGAGGGACCCTCTAATAAATGTTGGGATAGTTTAAAGTCAAACTAGCAGCTGTACTTATGTTGCAACACCATCTAGTCTTCACAATTACAAATATATGCCTCTGACTGGAGCGAAGGGTTTAGAGCTTTATCAGGAAAAAAATGTTTGGACACAACAGCGTTACGTTTAATATCATATTATTTAGAATAGTTTCTTTTTTACCAGTATTCATGATCTAACGAGTAGATTGATTACTTTTTACATAAGGCCAGCTTGAACTGGATGGTGGGTTTTTTTCTTAATAAAAATTTAAAATTTAGGTATACTCTGGTCATCTTTGTTTAATATTAACATTTGTTGCATGATCTGAATAATTTAAGCATGACCAATAAACAAAAACAGCCGAAATCTGTCTCTGTTATATCCACAGAGCCTAAGGTTTCATGGCAAATATAAAAATGATTAGTTTAGGGGGAAAGCACTTCTTCACAGAACCTGTGTAATCTGACCAGCAGGTTCTCGGTCTGCCCTGGGGTCTAGCCCCAGTCAGGCATGCCTCTAAAACCTTGAGAGGGAGGTACACATCCTGATGAGATGCCTAAATCGCCTCAACTGACTCCTTTCTCTGCTGAGAAACAGTGGCTCTACTTGAGCTCAACATTAGAAAGTGAGGGCTAATCCAGAGCTGAGTCCAATACAGCCACTTCTATTCAGGACCTCATTCTTTCCTTCATGAGCCAAATCCCATGACCACAGGTGCAGGTTTGATTATACAGATGGGCCGGTAAATCAAGAACTGCGGTTTTTGATGCTAGGAACAACTTCGAATTGATGCCAAGAATGCAGACTGAGTAAGACCAGACAGCCCTTAGTAACACCCCCAAAAAATACCAGGCAGCAGTCTAAGCATTCCTCGGATCAAAAAGCAAAAACTCTAAAAATCCCCTCTGTAACTCTGAGTCTGTAAAGACCTGTGCCCATATTCATAAGCTCTTAGTGATGTCATTTTAGGAAAAATCTTAGAATTTCCTTGGAATTTTACTTCGGTAACCTAAATGTTATTCACAAAGCATCTGAGGCCTTAAGTGAGCTCCCAAAGTGAAAATGTTTTTAGGATTAGTGAGGAGCACTGTAAGCGAGCCTAAGAGCGTTTTAAGCAGGGAAGATGGTGGAAACAGAGAGCTGTCTGGCTCATCCAACACCTAAACATTGATGGAAAAGGAGCACAAAAAATGTCTGTAACAATCATGCAATTATCAATATGTAGATAAGATAAACTTTATCATCCCGATATAGGGAATTGATTGGTTTCAGCGGCCCGACAGGTTAAAGGCGTGGCTCCAGTAACGTCATTTTATTGAGGATAAATAATAGAAAAAAATATTGAATAATCATAAAAACAAACTGGAGAAATGCACAAAGACTATATAATTTGTATATTATTTACAGAAATGCTCTCAATCATAAACATTTTAAAAGAAATGGAAAAAGTCGCAGAAAATTACATACAAAAATACAATCTAGACAAGATGAAAGAGGTGAGAAAGTATTCTCTGTATGTTACATGTCAGTAGCCTAAATCAGAGGTCTTCAACCTTGGTCCACAGGACCCACTGTCCTGCATGTTTTAAATGTCTCTGCTCCACCACACCTGAATCAAATGACCTGCATGGCCTTCTGAGCAGCCAGCAAGGGTTACAGAGGCCTGTTAATCACCTTTATTTAAGTCAGGTGTATGGAGACAGGGAAACGCCCAAAACATGCAGAATAGTGGGTGTTGAGGACCAGGGTTGAAGATCTCTGGACTAAATGGTCATCATGTTACACATTTCTTAATCCAGTCTTGATCTTTTGATCAATAGGAGCGCTTTGTGTGTGTGTTTTTCTTGTACTGTCAACCAATCACAGCTCTTAATATTCTGTAGTTGGAAGACAACTATTATTGTCCCGTTCCCTATAATGTTGGTATATTTCTTGTGTAAATACTCAAGAAATTAATAAAAATGGATTGTCAAGATGATTCTGCAACCAGGTTAGGAAATTCTAATTGGGAAACTCAGTTTTGGTGTGATCCACCCTTGCAGATGACACGGTATTATCCATCAGGTGAAAGAATAAGCGAAAAAACCAAAGCAGCTTCCGGTTAGTCACAATAGCAAATCCATTTCTCCCATTGTTGTGAAATGATTAACACCTGGGGTCCGTTCTTCGTACGTTGCTTAAAACATCCGAGATCAAATGACACATCCAAGATCATTTCATCGAGCCGTATATTGTATTAGAAAAAACTATGGATGGATTATCTAGACACGGAGCAATACAGTTTTTGACCAAAGGTTGTCTCAATAACGGCTGCAGCACAACAATAACGCATCTCTGCCAACTATGATCTATACTGAAAACAATGAAGGTAAAGCATTTCAAAGAAAATGTTTACAATAATTACGTCTGGCAGGTATACATCAGCAATTAACCTTTGTTCTGGAAAGCCAGAGGTTAGGAATGCTCTGTGCCACTTGGCTCCTCACAGTAATAGCTGATGGCAACACAATTTATCTTTGGCAACATCACTAATATATAGTGAACATGCTGTCACCTTTCAGATATTCACGGTCTGCCATTGTAATGAAATAACACTAAAATCGCTCAAAGCTGTGTAAAAGTCAGGCATTCAATATAAATGATTAGTTTTGTGATTCTAAGTCTGTCTTTAGGACACGTAGTAATCTGTTAGGGAACTTTATAAAACAATATACTTTAACTGCTACCCTTATAAAAGGAGCGATAATACTGAACAAATGAAGACTTTTGAAAGTCATCTGTGTAGGAAAACAATCTGAAGAGCAAAAAAATAAAATAAAAACATATAAACCTTCCCGATCTGTGTCTTGTAGAGTTTGGTTAAGCCTTACTATATTATTTCTATGTTTTTTTTTGTTTTTTTAAGTTGCAGCCATGACCTGAGGTACATTCATGTGGTTCAAATCAGTTTGACTTTGTTCAGATTAGCAGGATTTAGGCATAACGAAGAAAAGCCTGTCCAAATTGGCAAAACTGAAGGGGCTATTAGAACAAACTCGTTGAATGTAATATTGGCACTGATCCCCTATTTTGTCACGGCCACACACGAACTTTGGATGCACGTGCAAAGCGTCACATTAAACAAACAAGACTTTTCGATTATTTCTCAAATCAGCAGTGCTTTTATAACACCCCTAGAAGTCTGTCAGAGAAAGACTGCACACCCCAAATGTTTCAGAAAAAAAATATTATATCATGTGCTGGTGAATTATACAAATTAATTTCTTGACAATTAATTTGATATATGATCTTGGTTTGTGTTAATATCAAACTGGAATTTTACCGACCACATATTTAACTCCAGGCCTCGGTGTCCTGCAACTTTCAGGCGCTTCTCTGCTTCAGCACACCTGACTCCAATATGAGCTCATTAGCAGAGCTCTGCAGAGCTTGAGTGCATTTGATTCAGGTGTGTAGGCCAAGGGACACATCTAACACCTGCAGGACACCGGCCCTGAAGCATTTGAGGTTTAGACCACTTATAATCACAGTTTACGCCTGAGAAGGGAATGTTTGCTCATTTTGATTACCTAATGGTGCCATCTGCTGGACATTTTAGTTTGAAAAGAAATTCAAATCACAATTTGCATTGACTTTGTAAATTTACTAAATTATTATTATTGTTATTACACCCATTGATTAATTGGTTTTGTAGAAATTTTTGTATACTCAAGCAATAGTTTGGGTCATGAATCCATTCTGGTACCATGTTGAAAGGTTTGGGAACCTCTGATCTAGCATATTAGTAGTCCCTTTGAATAATAAGTGTTAAAGTACATTTGCGGTGAGCATGTAAAAATCTTAATAATGATGCATATGCCCAGTGTTCACACTCCATCGAGGAGATAATTTTGTGCATAATTATTTAAAACCTCTGTAATGTCAATTGGATTTGACAAGCTGTGCAGCAAATTGGCAAATTGTGTAGCCTTAAAGACATTTCATACAGAGGTACAATGTGAAGTGATTATAGGAAGAACAGTTTTTATATAAAAAGAAGGAAATCATGGATACGAATGACAAAAGATTGGGGAGATTTATGTTGAAAAACATGTTGGGGATTTGCCAAAGCAGAGAAATCATGACGCATCACTTTTATTTCCATCTTTTGTCTTTAGCTTCATATGCTCACAAAAGTGAGTACACCCCTCACAGTTTTGTAAATACAACAATGAAGATAAGAAAACGTTCACATAATGTAATCTGTGTACAGCTTGTGTAACAGTGTAAATTTGTTTTCCGTCAAAATAACAAAATAGCGATTAACGTCTAAATGCTGGCAACGGAAATGACTTCAGCCCTAAGTGAAAATTTCAAATTGTGCCCAAAGTGTCAATATTTTGTGTGTCCAGCATTGTTTCCCAGCACTGCCTTGAGTCTCTTTGACATGAAGTTCACTAGAGCTTCACAGGTTCTCACAGGAATCCTCTTCCACTCCTGCATTATGAAATCACTGAGCTGCTGGATGTTAGAGACATTGCACTTCTCAGCCTTCTGTCTGAGGATGCCCCAGATATTCAGCAGGGTTTTGATTGTAGGCAAGACACAATTATCTTTCGTCCTCTGCAGCAATGCTGCACAAAAGACAACCTCTGGATATGACGCTGAGCTGGCGCACTCGACCTCTCTGGTTAACCATGGCGAGGAAGCCTGTTCTGAGTGGAACCTGTCCTGTTCAACCGCTGTAAGGTCTTGGCCACCGTGCTTCAGCTGCTTCAGGGTGTTGGCAATCTTCCTATAGCCTCGGCCATCTTTATGTAGAGCAACAATTATAGATCCCAAACCTCAGTGTTCTTTGCCATGGGGCATCATGTTGCTCTTCCAGTGATCGGCTGGTATCCCTAGAAGTGAAGATTTTTTTATCCATATATCGCTGATTCTTTCTTAATTGTGTTCTATATTTCTTTACTATTTTACAAGAGCTGATGTAATGGATTAATAAAGTCCTGTCTTGTCTTGTCTTATGTAGCAAGAGGGTACATTGGGGTGATTCTTATTGTTTACTTATAAATGAAATGTATTCTTTGACTAAATACACAAAGCTCAAGTGAACCTCAAGTATTTCAAGTGCATGTCAAGAAATTAGATCGAAGTTATTTTGAGTAATTGAATTTAATATAAATGAATATTTCAAGTTTATTTCTGTTGACTTTGATTCTAATGAAAAACAAGGAAATCAAATATTACATAAGTACGATAACATGTGATTTTTAAGACAGAATACCTTGAATACAGACATTTCATGGAACGTATGTATAGGCTATGCACCTGATAGTTGCTGAGAAGCCCAGATTTCTTTAGTGACGACCTTCAGATTGTCTCTATTGTTCAGTCTGGTGTCTCTTATTTTAACAAAGCTCTATAGATTCTGGCTTTTTGTTGAATGGTTGTTTTCATTGTGTTTGATAATGTCCTTTTTATCATTACTTTAATAGTTATTTTATTGGTTTTCTGTACAGCGCTTTGTGATGGTGTTGTCTGTGAAAAGCACGTAAAAAAAAGCGTACTTACTTACAGATTCTCCATGGCTTTTAGGGCAGACCAGTTTGCTGGCCAATCAAGCACACCTTGGAACGGTACAGTTTAATCCAAGAAGCAATCAATGAAAGAAGAAGAACGGCTGCTGTAATTTTAATTCTTTGTGAAGAAAGGCGATTCCAAAGAACACAGACGTCCCATAAACAGTTCTTGATTATTTTGTATTACAATTAAAAACTCCAAAACAGCCAGGTAATAGAAATACTTATGCCTTTTGAAGACAAAAGCACGTAGGGCAAAGTGTGACTTGAAGAAGTGAAATAAAAAAAAATAAATAAAACTCACCAAACCTTAGAGGAAACATCATCCAAAAGCTTCTTTTAGAGAGAGAACAAAATTCTTATAAAATAAGTACACAACCTTTATAATTTAAGAATGATTCCTTATGTATTTTTACCATTGAAGATTCATTAAGAAACAAAAATCTGGTCAATTTTTATGACTTTAATCACCACCTGTGCTCTGACATTGACTGCTACCTGCCTTCAATGCCAAAATAAATCTGAAAAACATCACAGCAGCCTTTCTCGTTTAAGAACTGGTAGAGCTGTCCAAGGTCCATGTGATTGCCTCTGCTCCCATGAGGGTCAAACATTGCCTCTTCAAAGCCTGTGAATTTGCGCAGGGAGTCCATACTCTCAAGTCTCTCGTTGTCCTCGCCTGGGCGATTAAGGGTAACATCCTCTCTGTGTCGAATCATGATCTTCTTCCATGTCAGAACCTTCACTCTAAAATGAGAGGAAAAAAAAGAGGTTTAAACAAAATAATCTTTGCTCTATTACAGAGTTGGCAAACATAGCAATGGGGGAAAAAAAAGAAAAAGCTACCTGGACCAAAACTCCTCACAGGCTGATTGAGGACCTTCAACACACACAATGCCAGGCTTGCCGGGCATGCTGAATCCTGAGAGGCCCAACTCCTTTGACCACTCCAGAATGTTCTTCCTCTTTGACTTGTTGTAGATGTGGTGACTGTAGATCCACAGTCGACTAAACACCTCTTGTGAGGCTGGAGAAGCAGACTCCACTTTGGGAGCCGGTGCCGCTAATGAGCTCTTCTTAATGAAATGCTCCAGGTTTTCTTTCACCCAGTCCACGGCAGCAAGCACGCACAGTTCTCCCAGGCAGTGTCCCGTGAGGTATTTATTAAGATCTGTCTGGATCTCTGTTTGCTGGGCCCTGCTAAGGGCAGAACACCTAGATCATCATGAAAACATTGTACCAATTAAGAAATAAACATACTGGAAAACAAAACCAAATACAAAGAGTACAATATGCCTTGGCCAAGAGGGGTACAAACCTTTTGCTATATAGGCCAAGATCATCAAGTCGAACGTGCCCGAGGGTCATCAATTGTTTTTGTTTTTTTTAATGACAAACTAAACATTTTTAGATCAATTTTTTTAACCTTCTCAACAACAAATTAGACATGCAATATGTTTTTTTTTATTTAATGAAAGAAATAGACATTTTTGTGGTAAAGTGATCTGCAATTGTAGATCCAAACATAAAAAAGACTTTTGTAGGTTTGCCTTCACGAGTAAAGAAAAAATGATCAGTTTATTGGAGCTTTATGAGACAGACTAACACAAAGTAGGGTGTAATCATGAGAGGAAGGAATATAATGCATGTTTTTTAAAATGCTTTTACAAACAGAAATCCTAAAAAAGTGTGGTGTGAAGCACCCCCAGTCAATACTTGAATCTAAGTTTGCTGCAAAGTTTTTTTTTTTTCCTTCATAATAGGTACATCTGGTCTGGCGTTCTGTTAGCTGTGACATCATCCAGGGAAGACAGATCACCCGCTATTACCATCTAATGTAGAACAGATTACTGGATCAATGTTTGCTTCTGTGCTTGTTTGTCTCTCTTGTTGTGTCTCTGCTCTGTCTTCTGTAACCCCCAGTCGGTCGAGGCAGATGACCGTTCATACTGAGCCCGGTTCTGCCGGAGGTTTTCCTTCCCGTTAATGAGGAGTTTTTCTTTCCACTGTCGCTTCATGCTTGCTCAGTATGAGGGATTGCTGCAAAGCCATGGACAATGCAGACGATTCTCCCTGTGACTCTACGCTTCATCAGGAGGAGTGAATGCTGGTTGTCAGGACTTTAATGTAATCAACTGGGTTCCCTTATATAGGAAATTTTTTGACCAGTCTGTATAATCTGATTGAATTTGACTTCGGAAAGTGCCTTGAGATGACATGTTTCATGAATTGGCGCTATATAAATAAAATTGAATTGAATTGAAAATGCAGCTGCAAGCCTTTTAGAGTGAGTCTCTGCTAACTTTGCACACCTAGACTGATATTATTTCCTATGCTTCTTTGCAAAAAAGCTTAAATACAGTCAGAGTAGATTGATACTGGGAGAGGGCAATCAATACAGTTTGTCTTTACTGTGAAGTCAATTATTGCTAGTAAATGTGTGATTTATTGAAAATGCTAAGCTCTGATCAAAGATGTTTGCCAATCCCCAAAACTGACAGTTAGATATGTTACTTTTGATATTTTTAAGACTGCTTTTTAATGCCTTCCTTTTCGCATCGAAATCATTGAGCTGTGGTCGATATCCAGTGGAACTGGTCTGAATTCCTCGTTCATGTTGCCCCACAGGCCCTCTTTTACCACTGTTCTAAGGTTCATCTGAAAGCAACTTGTTTTGGTCTCTTAAAATACAAAGGAGGCACTTCGCCACACGCTTCCTTTTCTAGGTCGTTGAGTGTTCCATTCCACCCAGTTTGGCCATTTGTGTAGTATGCTGAGGGGTAGTCTAATGAATTGTGTGGGTTAATACACCCACCAAACATTTTCACTTATCCACTTGTAGCTTTGGCATCCTTCAGCTTGCTGTGAAAAACACTAAAAATGGGGGATTTACGAAATTAGTAAACTGGGAGTCCATGAATTGTCTAGCAGTTTCATAGCAAATACTGTAAATTAATTGTTCATAAAAACGTAATAGAGAATAGAGAAAAATAAACGGCTTGAAAAATATGAGCCAAACAGAATAAAAAGATGTCTACGTAGCACCTAGACTGACTGCATTCAGATTTTCTGCATTCCAAGAGACTCCGGGTACACAACAAAATGCATTTAAGGGCTAAAAAAGTGGATATTGCAAGATATGTCCCCTTTAAAGGTTTACACTTTGGTTCCACGAGAACCAATGAATTGATCAAGTAGAGTATTGTTATCAATATATTTTAAAAACTCAATTATTGGGTGCAATGTAGCGGTACAAATTCACTACTTATGGGTATGTTTTGTTCCTAGAGCAGTATTTGGACTTCTGACTGTCAGTATCCAAAGCTTGGGATATTGTTTTTTACCCTACTTTAAGCTTTTCCGCTCAGCTTTTCCTGTGATCTTTTTGAAGTGTTTAAGTCTGCTTGCACCTTCACAGAACAGCTGCATCTGTAGTGGTATTAAACAACACAGTGGTGGATACATACTTACTAGACTTTATTAGGGGGTATCATACTAAAGGGGACTCAGTACAAATCCTTAACACGATTTACAGATTTATTTTATTTGAAATACGTTTTTAAACCAAGTAGCACTATACTTCCGATTCACACCACTTTGTTTTGCTCTGTCTCATAGTTCCCGGTGAAATATGGTCAGGTTTGCGGTTGTGAAAGCAGAATGAAGGTATTGCACATCAAATATGTTGTCACAAATTTGCGTGCTTTGTAATTACACGTTTAAACAAAAACAAGATAGGCTTACCTTATTGTTATATCAGGTAACACACTGGGGTATTCAGACGGATAGGCGCAGGACAGAATAAACTCTGTCTAAGAAAAAGATGAAACAGAAGACTAAATAATTGTCTAATTAACAGCCTTTTTATACACTTGACTTTTACACAGCTTGAATGTAGTGTTATTTCTTTACAACTGCAGAGAGTGAGTATCTGAATGAGGTGACATCATGTTCACTGTACACTAGCGATATAACTTATTGCCAAAGATAAATTGTGCGCCATCAGATATTACTGTGAAAAGCCAAGTGGCAAAGAGGAGCTTGTTACCCCATTCATGCCTGATGAGTCCAGCCTCTGTTTGATGAAAAACTGGGGCCTGGAGGGAGGAGGCTTGTCACCAGAAACCGACTTTTCCACGTAATTCCTGAGGTCAGCCAGAGCCAGCTGGTCGGTGAGTTCCAGCTCGTCCGGACCGGGAAACATGCTGGTTAGCAGCTCTACCTCAGCGAGCTGCGACTCAGCCCACTCTATGTACGACATGCTCTAAAGGCAAATTTTAACGTCGACATACAGTTGAATAAACCCGACGTCGAATCCTCAAAACACTTTCTAGTTAACTTGCGGAGCTTCTCAAGTCGGACTCTTCCAAAGGGTGCACACCGGAAGTAGTCGAACTGACTTTGTTGCTCATAGAAAACGAGCCGTCAGCGCTCCCGCCATGCTGTGAGTGGCAAGGAAAACCATGACAGGCTGGCCTGTATCTGGAAAAGAGGTTCTCCAAATGAAACACAGAAGTTATTGTTCTTCTAATAATAAAAAAGTTTGATAAAGAAAGCAATATTTAAATTTAGTAGTAGTCTTAGTAGTACTGATGAGATACAATCTAACAATATTTCCAAATCAAAATTAAATAATACAACCTGTATGAACAGTTGACCTCTAAAAGTCACCGCCAACAAGAAGGTTTAATATTTTCCAGGATGTATAATAATAATAATAATAATAATAATAATAATAATAATAATAATAATAATAATAATAATAATAATTTATTATTATTATTATTATTATTATTGTTGTTGTTGCCTGTAAGTGCCTGACTATCCATTCTTCTTTTCGCATATAGAACATATTTCAGATATCAAGACTCTTTTTTAATGATATCAGATCAGTTTTAAAAACCAGTGTGACTTTTCCTGTGTGTCGATTAAAAAAAGAAATACAAATAATAATGATAATAATGCCACTCGCAATATGGCGACGCCATTCACGTACGATCCAGGACGTTCATGTGGTGGTTCATGCGCCTTCCATTCTTCTATCAAAAGAGTCAAATTTCTGTTCCCCTCCTGGCCGCATGTGTGTGTGATCCGGACGTTTTCGAGCCAAATCAGCCCGTGCGGCGGTCAGATTTATACAAACTGCAAACGGTTACATGTATTTTGACTGGCGTAATCTCTCCTGGCTCTGTTCGTGAATGGAAGTTAATGATGTCCGGATTTAGGAGCTCATCTGAACCAAGTAAACGAAACTGAAAACGGCTAAGGTTTTAGACTCCGTCTTTCACAGTAAGTTAACTTTAAGGAGTTTACCGTCACATTATTTTTTTTTCTGAATGGACTTCACAGCGTGTCGTGATTAACAGTTAAGACTTGCCTGATCTTTATGGAAACGTGTCTTTGACATGCATCACTAAATTGGCTCAGGTAAAGAATGGGAAAGAAGAGGGGAAAAGACAGGAGCTTCCGAGAGGATGAGGACATTGAGCTCACGGGTAAATATATCCCACAATCAGATACATTTTAGGTTATTTATCAACCTGGCGAAAACTATTTGTTTTTAATTATTTTATAGGTCCATCCTGCCGGCATATTAGGAAAGGCACTGACCAAACTCAGATAAAGAAGCTGTCTGCTGTTTCTGATTGGCTGAATTGTCAAGACTGTAAACCTGAGGAGAATAAAGAAAATATCAGCTCAACTGAGCAAGAGGAATCCAAAGAGGAAAATGAAACGGTCGGAATATGGATGTGCTTGAAATGTGGGCATAGGGTGAGTTTGTAGGAACCCTTTATTGCGTTGATTTTTGACTGTATTTTTCATATTTTTGATTTGACCCATTCCCGCGTTTTCCAAAAGGGATGTGGCAGGCATTCCGAGAACCAGCATGCCATCAAGCATTATGAGATTCCTCGGTCAGATCCCCATTGCCTGGTGGTCAGTTTGGACAACTGGAGTGTGTGGTGAGCATGTTGTTTTGTGTGCGATTAAACACAGGGGCAGAAATTATGTCTTTAATATCATCAAAACTAGGTCTCTTTTTTTTTTGCATTGTCTTTTCTTTAAGGTGCTACATATGTGATGATGAGGTCCAGTACTCGAGCACAGGGAAACTGGCACAGCTGGTGAACAATCTGAAAAAGCAAATTTCCACCGAGCCCATGAAGAGACCACAGAAAAGTAAGCAGTAGTTGGATGTATTGTGGAAATGTATATTCCTTTTTGTCTGATTTTATCGTTTGCAGGATCCAGGATTTCTCTTCTTGATGATTGTCATCTAAGAATACAGTTACTGGTATAGTGGCTTAAAAAGTCCGTTTAAAAACCTCCCAAAAAATTGGTTCATAGCTTTCCTACATGTTCCCTCCAATGAGGTGACAGGAAATAACACTGTGGTGGAAATAATAGATTCAGCGGTATGAAGCATGAGCACAGTACTGACCCTCCCACATCCTTTGCCGCACACTACCAGTCAGCTGGCTGAAACTAGGCTCTCACACTTTTTCATTGTTTACATTAAAGAGAAGTTTGGCTGTTTGAAAATTTGGCTCCTTGCGAAAACACAAAGGGTACTTGTGCGTAAACCTAAAGGAGCGGCATACATCGCTCTAATCATGGTAACTGTTTTAAAATTATTGAATTGAATTGAAAGCCTTTATTGTCATTGTACACAGTACAATGAGATTTGGAGAGCAACTCCATAAAAGTGCGCACATTAAAAAAACACATAAAAACACATACAAAACATTAGTGCAAATCTGGATGAAGGTTGAGTATGGTGACGGCTTTGGGGAAGAAGCTATCCCTGAATCTGTTTGTTCTAGTCCATATTGACCTGAAGTGCCTGCCTGAGGGCAGCATGTTAAAGAGATGGAAACCGGAGTGAGTGGTGTCCCTCAGGATGTTTCTGGCCCTACTGAGACAACGGGAGTTGTAAATGTCAATCAAAGAGGGCAAACTACTATAGCCGGCAAACTACAATCAGGTGTCTGTAAAGCACCCGACTGCAAGCTGGCTACCCAAACAGATGGACCAGCCGAACAGAAAGAAAATAATTAAATATTTGCTTTTACAGTCCCAAAGAGGGGAAATGTATATCTGAGTTTTACCTTAGGGAACAGTGTGCCAACAACAAGTTGCGTGTGGGGAGCAATCTGTGGTCGACGGTCTTGCTCAGGACAGAGTGACAGACTGAGTTTCGAACTGCTGACCTTCAGGGCCTCTCCAAGACGCAAATGCCCAGCTCTCTAACCACAAGGCCATAACACTCGTGTATGTATTCTTCGCAATAGTCCTTTGAAAAGTTGGGCGAAGTATATTGGGTGTTTTATTTTTATATATTTGTTTTTTTCTGTCTATCTGTATATATATATATATATATATATATATATATATATATATATATATATATATATATATATATATATATATATATATATATATATATATATATATATATATATATATATATATCTCTGTATATATATATATATATATATATATATATATATATATATATATATATATATATATATATATAGACAGAAAAAAAATATATATATTATTTTTCTATCTGTGTATATATATATATATATATATATATATATATATATATATATAGACAGAAAAAAAATATATATATTATTTTTCTATCTGTGTATATATATATATATATATATATATATAGAAACACAAACATCGCAGAATACAGGTAAAGAGCAGAGACTTGTTACTACACCACCTAAAATTGTCTTTAAAGGAGACAGCTGTAAAGTCAAGGGCCAGAGTGGTTCTACAGTAGTTATCCTCTTATATTCTGAACATGGCATAGAACTGTCGTTCCATCTGAATCAGTTCATGGTTGTGCAAAAGCAGTTCTTAATGTTCCCTTTTAAAGTTTTTTTTTTTTTTTTTTTTTTTTTTTACAAGTGATGGTTTTTTTTCTAATTTAGAATGCTGCAAAGTCTACATCTTTGCTTATACCTCTTTCCATAAGCCCATGCGTCTTTTTTTACCTATGACGTTAAGGGATGCTTAAAAAAATTGTTGAGGCAATTCTGTTGTTCACAGAGAAAATGACAAGGAGATAAGACATTTTGTAGCCAAATAGAGTTAATGAGATGCACTTTTTATTACCAGTGTTTGGTTGTTTTTTTATTTAGGAGTGAAAGAAAACGTGGATCCGTTGGAAGTCAAGCAGGAGACCAAAACTGTAAACACAGAAGAAAATGAGGGCAAGGAGAACAACGATGGCAGGAATAAACAAAAGAAAAACGTCAAGAAGGAGAACGTTGGAAAATCCCCAAATCACAACCCAGCTGAGGAAAGTTGCGGCATTCCAGTGAAGGGGCTGAGCAACCTCGGAAACACGTGTTTCTTTAACGCAGTCCTGCAGGTGAGGTCGGGCCCTTAGCTGATCCCAGTCTGGACCGAGCTCGGCGTTAATCATTTTTGTCACTGTCACTCGCAGAATCTCTCTCAAACTCAGCTCCTGAGACAAATTCTCAACAAAGTAGCACAAGACAAAATGAATCTCGACATTAAACCTGACGCATCTTTGGATTTGGTGTGTTTTTACCATGCTTATCCACTTTATACATCACATAGCCCTCTCCCCATTTGGACACCGTCTTTAATAAAATGTGTTTATTTATTCTGAGTGCAGGAACCTATACTAGTGCAGTTAGACCAGCCTGGATCTCTTACACTGGCTATGTGTAAGCTACTCAATGAGATCCAGGACTGCAACAGGAGTGTGGTAACGCCCCGTGAGTTGTTCGCACAAGTTTGTAAAAAGTACGTGCAGTTTCTATTTCAGTTGGAAGTGCTGTGCTTCTCTTGTAATGCTGTCCTTGGGTGCATTAGAAGTTGTCCATTTCCTGTAATCTCTGCAGGGCTGCCAGGTTTAAAGGATTTCAACAGCAGGACAGCCAGGAGCTGCTGCGGTACCTGCTGGATGGGATGAGAGCTGAGGAACTTAAAGTATGCATTCAATTTTCAGCAGATTTCTCTTTGTACGACACCAGAAGCAAAATTTCCACTGAAAACCGTGTTACATCAGACACAGTAGTTATGAACAGTTGTTCTAATAGTCCATTAAATTTGGGCTAAACATTGATGTTCAAGATTTCTATAAAAATGTTGGCAAACATAAAGTACATGTATAGAAAATAACTGTATTTAATATGCAAAAAGGTATCTATAAGTATCCTTTCTCATTTAGGGAGCTTAAAGAATGCGCGGCTTGAAAGTCTTGTTAATCTCCATAGAGTAAAGTTTTTGTACTGTCTGTGTGGTACAAAACAGATACCAAGTCAGACGATAAGGCTCACATCTACATTGTGTTCTCTTTATGATTTCTTTTTTTCATGATTCGTATTCAAAACATGTTCTGCAGAGAGTAAGCACTGGAATAACGGAGACTTTAAAACAGTCACGTAAAGACACAGATGAAGACAATCTGAAAGCTGTAGTTAAAGGTAAGTCGATTAAACCCCGTGCGGTCTGTTTCATATGCATCAAAAAGAGTGTTTTCACCTGTCGTCGGCATTTTTAGGAAACTCTTGACAGTGCTGTTCTATTTTCAGAGTACGAGAAAAACGGAGTTCCTAAAAACTTTGTGGACCACGTTTTTGGTGGTGAATTGACCAGCACAATAATGTGCCAGCAGTGCAAAACGGTGCGTACCGTCACGCGGACCTCGTTCATATTTCTTCCACACTCTGTCACAGTACGATCGCAAACAAACCTGCATGTATTTTATTTGGATTTCATGTGATTTAGCTAACACAAAGTAAATGGGAAGTGACAGGAATATTATGCATTGTTTTCAATGTTGTTATAAATAAAAATACGAGTCAATGCATCCTAGAACCCCCTTTTACTGCAGTTACGGCTACAAGTCTTTTTTATGTCTCCATCAGCTTTGTACATCCCATTATAAGAAGAGTATCTCTGAACACTAGTTCTCAAATCTGGCCTAAATGTAGCTCCACCCATCTTCTAATCAGCTCCAACTAGCTTCCCTCCAGCTGCATAAGAAAGGTATCCTCACAGCTAACCTCTGCGGCCACCATGTTTCAGAGTGGGGACAGCATCTTTGGGATAATCTGCTGTCCACATTCCCTACCAGACATATTTTGGCAGAATAGCCCAAGAAGTTTAATTGTGGTCTCATCTGACTTTTCTCAATCTGATCTTCTTTAACATGATTGCTCTTATTTCCTACATGGCTTTTGACAAACTCATAGCAGAACTTCTTAAAAACTTCGATTAACAATAGCTCTCAGTCTTTTTTGCCCTTTTTCTGTAAAAACAAGACATGCGGAGTGCATAAATCTTCCTTGTCCTGTCAACAGATTCTCCCGTCTGAACTGTGTTACCACAGCTTCTCCAGAGCTGTCGTTAGATCTTGGCTGCTTGTCTGACTAACGCTCTCCTTGTCTGCCCTGGTTCACTTTAGATGAACAGCAATTTCTTAGTATAAAGATTTAAAGTTGTGCCATACTCTTCCCATTTTTTGGATGGTGGATAAAACATTGGTCTTTGAGGAGTTCATAGCTTGAGATTTGGTTTTATAGCTTCAGACCTCTCCACAACGTTACCCCTGACTTTTCTGGCATGTTCCTTAGTCTTAATGATGCTGCTGGTATGGCTATGTTCTCCAACAAACCCGTTTTCACACATAAGGAATATTTATTAATTATATAATATCTGAAGTCAAAATCTGAATAAAACAGACTCAAGTGTGTGATTTTAATGTGACAAAATATACTTTTCCATGTACTTGTACACATAAATGCTAACGCTCTCGTTTCTTTAGGTGTCCGTTGTCACAGAGGTGTTTCTGGATCTTTCTCTTCCTGTCTCTGACGAGGTGAAGCGGGTGTTCTCTTTAGACTGTGTGCTGATAGTTATCTTGGTAAAGGTTTCCGTTGAAACACGCTTCGGCCTCTTTGTGGCATCCTCTTACAGGCGTACAGAAAGAAAATTCCCAAAAAAGGAATTCCTAAGACCAGCGAATCAAGCCAGGACGGCAGAAACAGCCCTGATTTGACCAGCGGGAATGATGACACCCCGACTGGGGCCAGCAAGTACCAGCAGAAAAAGGCTAAAAAGCAGGCAAAGAAGCAAGCAAAGGTATGTTGTTGAGTACAAATGTGGATTTCTTTCTTGTCTTTTGGGATAATGAATCTTTCTGGTGTGTAAAAACTAAACTGAAATATCTTCTTGTGTTTCTTGTCTCTTAGCATCAGAAGCGGCAGCAGAAGCTTGAAACCAGAACGACTTTGGAGAGTTTGACATCTCCAAGCGACGTAAACGGTGACCAAGCCGATGTTACCGAAGATGCAAAAGACACGGGGGACGCTGACAGTGTGCCACCCGAGGACGCCTCATTGCACGAGCAGGATCCCGAACCGTTCTGTGGGTCTGAACAGGATCAGAATGGCGAGCAGGGGAAAGAGGAGGCCAAGGATTCAGCGACTGACGACGATTCGTTGGCCGACTCGTCAGCCAGCAACCGTTTCACCGTCTTGTCAGAGGAGCAGTACTCGCATGGCAGCACTTCGTGTAACGAAATGTCCAACGCGGATCTGGAAGGAGAACTGGAGCCACAGTTGGTCAATAAACTGAAACAAGTGACGCTGGATGATGCATTCATAGATTCTCCGGATGCCATGGAGCAAGCCTCGGAGACCGAAGACGACGCTCTGGAGGACAAGGAATATACAGTGATAAGCCAAGACCCAGAGCTGGCCTTCAACACCCTCTCCACCAGGGCAACCCCAGAGAAACAGGAGTGTTCAGTGCAGTCATGTCTGTTTCAGTTCACAGAAGTCGAAACACTCACACTGAACAACAGCTTGCTGTGTGTCACTTGCACCAAGCGACACAGGAAGAAAGACAAAGCTGGCGGTACAAAGCAGCACATTAATAATTAATGTTTTTAAAATGACCAAATTCTGTATATCCAAAAATGATTGTTGTTTTTGATGGGTACAGGATCCAAAAAGAACATCTACACTGATGCTTTGAAGCAAATGTTGATCTCCTCCCCACCATCTGTACTTACTCTTCATTTGAAAAGATTTCAGCAGGTATGGCAGCTTAAAATGTGCGTTTAAGCTTTCATTTTGTGTTGTCTTTTTTTAAGGCAGTTAATAACACCTTTTGTCTTTTTTCCCTCTAGAATGGGTACAGCATTTGTAAAGTGAACAGGCATGTTCAATTTCCTCTGATTCTGGATCTTGCTCCTTATAGTGCAGCCAAATGCAAGGTTAGTGTGGGAAATACTTCCTTGTTTATGCTGTAGAAACAAGCAGCCTTTAAATTACTAACAAACGTGTTCTTCCGCACAGAATATCTCCGAAGGAGACGCTCAGATTTTGTACAGCCTGTATGGTATCGTAGAGCACAGTGGAACTATGAGGTCAGGTCATTACACAGCCTATGTAAAAGTCCGACCCGACTCTTCAAAATATTCATCAAATGATAAACAAGGTAGGTGCAGTTGAATGTGGCAATCAATACAACAATAATATAGTTTTGTGATAATATAGCACCTTGTAACAGTTTTCGTTCAGTGTTGGGGTTTTATTTGATGGAACAAAACAAAATGGCATGTTGTTGTGAAGTGGAAGGAAATAATAGTCATATTTATTTTGATACCCCTAAATAAAATCCAGAGCTTCCAGTTTCCTTCAGAAACTAACAAAAGACAAGCCCAGACACCTTTTAACAGACACGTCAACTGTGTGATTCTAGAAAGGACTGACTCAACACTGGGGGAGCCTAAATACAAACGCCTCCCACACTTTTCAGATTTTTATTTGTAGAATAACCTTAAACCATGTATCGTTCCCTTTCCACTTCACAATGATGTGCTACTTTGTGTTGGTCATGCACATCAAATCCCTATAAAATCCATACTTTTGTAAGCAATTTTACATTTGGTAACAAGCGATTTCCCTTTTAGGAGATGCTGAGCCTCCTAGAGGATCCTGGTTCCATATCAGTGATACGAGCGTTCAGCCTGTCAGCGAAAGTAAAGTTCAGAGCTGCCAAGCCTACCTCCTCTTCTACGAAAGAATCTTCTAACTTAAATGTGCTTATGTACTCAGGAAAGACCAACCAACACGCTGCTCCAACTCCAGTGCACAGGAGATTTTATCCAGGACTTTGAAATTATATAGATTTTTGCATAAAGGATATTTGACAGCATATACTTTTTCATTTGACTAACTCAATATTTTAGGTATTCTGCTGAATATGTGAGCATTTCTGCTCATGATTCACTAAACCAACATGGGATAAAAAATCTGTAAATCTCGGCGTTTATTTTTATGATTTTTTTTTTCAATGTAATTAAAAGCATTAAAACCTGAGCAGATGTTCTGTGTGGGGTCTTGGCTGTGTGGCTTTCACCGAGCATGCGCAGTGAGCGCCGTTGGGTTTTCCTTCCTGGTTCCGATGTCACATGACAGGAGAAAAGTCTAGCTTCGGTCGGCCACAATCTCAATCCCAAATGTCTTTATGTCAGTGTCAGTCATCTAACATGGCAGGTCAGTGAATGTTTAACCCTTTTGTTAGTAAACCGAACTTGCGTGAAGTTACCGACGAAAGGCCATTTTATTTTATCCAACAACAAAAAGGAAGATGTGTTTACTCAACTCAGCAGTTAAAGCTAACGGTCTGGCGTGTCGTAGGGAAAAAGAAACTGTCCGTTTCGTCAACAGTCATGACACTATAAAATCTCGAAGTGTTTTTTTATCTAAAATACGAAGGAGTTATAATAATTTGTAGATTTCCGCTGCTTACCCAATTTAGCGAAACATGAGTCAGCACTTTTTCAGCGTCGACCTTGTTTTAAACCGAAACGCTGAACTTTAATCTGTCAGCAGGCGGCTTCGTGTTTATAACGCCGCAAGTAATTTCACACTGAGTGTTCCCAAAGGCTGGCTGTAGTGCAGATAATAGCGGCTGTGTTGCGCAAAAACGACGATACAACTTTCGCTTAGTTCAATCTGAACAGCTGTGCGTGTTGTTGTCTGGAATATTCAAAGAGAGCGTCAGCTGTGCGCCACCATGTTACCGCGACGTGCTTTTGATTATTATTACGATCCGGAAAGCTGTCCAGCGTCGTTCAGAACTGGACCTTTTGACTCGATTGTTACGTAATACGCATGTCATAATAATAAAAAATATAAACACATACACATGGAAAATTTAAAATGATTGTTCAAATTGAAATGTTTAAAATATTGTTTTTACCGCTTAAGACCTGGTAATGTTATTCAAAACACAGGCTTTTTGAGGCCTGGGAATGACCGGTATCTCTGCATACACACTTACTCACACGTATTGTTATACTAAGGAAGGATACAGCTGAACGTATCAAAATGTTAAAATGAATACTGCTGTGCGTGCAAACACATTATACATAAGTTATACGCCAGTCTATGCGTGTTGACCGTGTGTGGGGCTGTTATTATGATGTTTTAAATTCTGCAAAGCACGACTTTGTGTTGCATTTTAAATACATTTAGAGACCTTTTTAAAAAAGGTAAAACTATAACTAAACCTATGAAAGCTGTGAAGTGAAGACTTGTTTGATTTGATATGATTTGAAACGGGACGATGCAATTTAATAAAACACATGACATGACAACTCGTGATTTAAAAACAAAAGCCAATATTAGCCAAAGGAAGGCTATTTTTCATCTGTAGTCCACTGGCCATGATGTTAAAAAAAGCAATAAAGTACAGGAATAAGGAATATATAAGTACAACACCGACACAGTAAGGACATGAGATTGAAGTAGACTGATCCAGACGAAGACAACAAAACTGCTGCTACGCGTTATGTTACTGGTGTCTTACCTGTGCTGTGACAACAGTGTTAGTGCATCTTTCTGGTTGAAATGAATATAAATCTTGCACCCAACCATTTGTAAAAAAAAATAAAATAAAATAAAAACAAAGTGCATGAGTCGCCAATGATTCATTGCCATCAAATGCTGGGACGGTGAGAAATAAAAGGTTCGGTTGTGTCTTTTTAAACGTGGTTTTTATAAAAGTTTGTGAATACACGGTTTAGACTGTGGCTAATATCATCATCTCTCTGCTTTCTCTGCAAATTCTCAACAAGTCCTGCATGATCTGATATGTCATGTCGCCCACGTCTAATATTGAATAACGACATTTTGCGCACAGACAGCCTGTTGTTTTCTTGTGGTGCTGCTTGAAAGAGCAGCTAATAGAATTTGTGGTCCATTTCATCGTGTATGAGTTACCAGATAAAACACTGAGCAAGTTTTTAACGAGCATTGTAGCATGACTGGAAAGCTTCTTCTTCTTTTTTTTTTTACTCCCTAGGCTGAGCTTCTGACAACCATGGCTCTACAAGCTCCTCGCACGTCAGTGTTCAGCTTTCAGTCTGCGCTGCACAGCGCCCATGTTCTCCAGTGCCTGAATGAGCAGCGGCTGCAGGACATCTTGTGCGATGTGACGCTGGTGGTGGAGGGCAGGAGCTTTCGGGCCCATTACTCGGTGCTGGCCTCGTGCAGCGAGTACTTTCACAGTAGGGTCACTGGTGTCACCAGACAGAATCCCATTATCGCCTTACCCGAGGAGGTTGGTGCCCCGGCATTCACCTAATGGATTTTTTATAAAACTGCAAATGATGTTCTATAGGTGATGTTACAGCATCTTGTAAAATAATTCACACACCTTGAACTTTTTCTCATTTTACCCTGTCACAACGATAAAGTTCTGTGGCTTAAAAAAACAAAATCCCAAATTTTGAGCTTCTTACAGCAGACTATTCGGTATTTTATTTGAAAATGGAAAGATTATGGTGCGACTGCAAGCTACCAAGACGTTGGTGTGTCCACCTAAACTGACTCGCCGAGGAATGAGTGCATTTATTGGAGAAGCAGCCATCTCTGGGGGAGCTGCAAGGATGTCCCACCTCAGGTGGGAGAATCTGTTGACTGGACAAATATTAGTGGTTTGCTCATAAAATCCCAGTGAAAGGCATGAAGGTTTGTTATTTGTAACGTGACAAAATGGATAAAAGTTTAAGGGGTATGAATGCTTTTCCGGGGAACTGTACTGTCAAACAAAGTGTGCTGTTGGAAGTTTCTTTTTAAATGATCACGTTTAAAGCATCCATTTAAAAACTTTAAGTTGATAAAAAGGGAATACAGCTGCTTCATGTAAGACCCCTGCTGACACTGAGAAGCTTTGCGTCTTCCCAAGCTCAGCCAAGTTTCATTTCAGCTTTTTATGGCGGCGTTAGCCCTGGTTTAACAAACGTCCGTTCTCCACAGGTGACCGCCGAGGGGTTTGAGCCCTTGCTGCAATTCGCCTACACATCAAAGCTGCTTTTCACCAAAGAAAACATCCACGCCGTTCACACCAGCGCCGAGATTTTGGGATTTCACAACTTGGAGTCGGCTTGCTTTGATTTCCTCATCCCCAAGTTTTCGCAGAGTCGGAAAAACTCACAGGAGGTCAGGAGTAAGAGCTGCTGTCAAAGCTCGGAGCCTGGCGCCAGTTTGGACGCTGGCGTGGAAAGTAGCCACGCAGAATCGCTGGAGTCCAACAGCTCAGCGCCTTCAGGAGGAGATGAGCAAAGCGACTTCCCGTCGCTGTGCCCTCAGAGCACACGGGGTCAGACACACAGTGGGGAGGAGCACTTCTGTTTTGAGAACTGTGGGCCACAGATTCCTTCCTTATCTCTGGAGCTGGCAACTGGTGTGTGCCCCCTGTTGTCTCCGGCACGCCCGGGCCCTGACAAAGCAGATCGCTCCGCTCATTTTTGCGAAAGAGATGTTTTGCAGATGGGAGACGGGAGGGATGGCAGCGAGCTGAGTGCGGCAGCGTGTGACACACGCCGTGAGCTGTCAGCGCCGCGGGGCGAGACTCCTCCAGAAATCACTGAGCCAACAAGCGCAGATAACGAACCAACTGTTGAGACGCTTGGTGCTGAAAGCAGCTGCACCCCAGGTCCGTGTCCGCTGAAGGATTGTACTTCACTATTACAGCAGAGTGAAGTTTGTCCCGAACAGGCAGCTGCTGGCGACGCATCAGAACCCGTCTTAATTCCCCAGAGCTTTGAGGCGGGGGGTGGAGAGCGGAGCCGCGTGGAGAGGGAGGTGGCCGAACATTTAGCCAAAGGGTTTTGGCCTGACCTGTGCGCAGGTCAGGCGCCGTCGCCGTCCCTTGATCCAGTGAGCCAAAACAATTTGGCGAAGGCCTCAGACTTTCACTGGCTCAAGCACCTGGATCTAACGTCCAGCGTGGGCGATTGTCCTTTCCTACGGGACCTCGACGCAGACGACGAGCCGGGTACGCACGGCGACGGCTTTTCCCAAGCAGAGGAGAGTCCCTGCGTGTCCTCCTCACTCAATTCTGGGGAGGAAACGGAACTGGAAACAGACGGGGACGCCGAGGCCAATCACAAAAGAGCTGCCGAGGTCATCGTCATAGATTTACTCTCCTATCTATTTCAACTTGATGGATAAAATTGGCTGTGTAACACCTAAACTTTTTTTTTTTTATAGATTCATCTGCCGTTCCCGGTGGAGCAGATCTCTGAAGTGAGCAGAAGCGCCTTCCAGCAGCTCGTCAGAGACCACAGCCTGACAAAAGAACAGCTTGAGTTTGTCCATGATGTCCGCCGGCGAAGCAAAAACCGCGTGGCGGCGCAGCGCTGTCGAAAGAGGAAGCTCGACAGCATACACCAGCTGGAATGTGAAATAAAAAAATTAGTAAGTTCGTTTGAATCCGGTCAGCATTCTTAACATGTCAACCTTAATATACATCAATGTCTTTAGTTTGTTCTTACTTCACAGGACCCACCGTTATTCCCTTAAAGAGATAAGTTCAGGCTCTTTTAAGTGAATTTCTGTTGAAATATTATAAGCAGTTATATTACCTGTGGTTGATAATCCTCTGGGAATCGTCTTTTGGTGTAAATCTTAAGACCCGAGCAGACTTCTGCCATCCAAAAAAAACCTCAAATTTCAAAACCATCATAGTGGTTTATGCAAATGCTATTTTATTAACCTTTAAACCATTACTATTCATTGAGTTTGTTACACAGCACTTGTGATTACTTCATAAATGAAGGTGGGAGGCTGAGCACCAGCAGTGCTCTTCTTGTGTAAAACACCTACTAGGACCTGAGCATATAAAGCAAGTCCACCCCCGGTAATCCTCTGATGTGCTAAAGTACTGCGGGGATGCTTTTCTTCACCAAAGACAGGGGAAAACCCCAGAGTCGATAGGAAGATGGATGCGGCTAAATACAGGCCAATCCTGCAAGTAAACCAAGCAGAGGCTGCAGAAAGAGTTGAGATCGTGTTGGAGGTTCCCCTTCTAACGGCTTCACCACCCTAAACATAAAACCAGAGCCGCACTGATTCACTGCAACAACAGAACTAAAAATAAGTCAAATTTGAACTTGAACTTAGTGTCTTTGTCCTTGATTTGAGCAGGTAAATAAGATGATCTGCCAACGGAATGAGTATTTTGACCCCTAAAATAAGATAGATATACTGCACTTGAAATAAGATGATGGAGATGAGTTGTTCCTATTTTAAGTGCAGAAATTTAGTTCACAATACTATATATTATATTCATAGGACAAATCTATCAGTAAAATTCTGTTTATAATAGTATCCATCTCTATATTTATTCAGTAAAACCCATGTCCTGTACTTATGGAATTGTTTATCTTGCACTTGCTGATATTGCACTTCTGGTTAGACCTAAACTGCATTTCGTTGCCTTGTACCTGTACCTGTGTAATGACAATAAAGTTGAATCTAATCTAATCTAAAATCTTATTCCATTGGCAAATCATCTTATTTGTGTGCTCAAATCAAGGACAACTACACTCAGTTTAAGAAAATTTGACTTATTTTTAGTTTAGTTTTTGCAGCGTTCCAGATCAAAGCCGTCACATGTGTTAGATTGGTGCGGTCCAGGCCTGAAGTCGATCGACAATCTGTGGCATTGTGTGAAAAATCGACGTTCACACAAGATCTGCATCCAGTCTGAGCAATTTTAAAAGGGGATTGTCAAATAGTGTCTAGGTTAGGGCTGCATCACATTAGAAAAACGTTAAAATGGGATATAGATTATAATTAATTGTCCTGATACTTTTCATTATTTACCATTAAGCATTGTCTCCACTAGTCTCCATGAGTCTTAGCATTTTAATCACTGACAATATACTAAAGATCAGGTGTGGACACTAAGGCCACAATTAGTCTGTCCACCTGGCCAAATATATTATTAATATGTAAACTGTGATGACCTGAAATATAGGATTCTACCAAATATTGTGGCAAAGCAGTCTTTTGCTATTGCAGCTATGGCAGATGTTTTGATGATGATTGCAATGAAATAAATTACGTAACTCCAGATGTGAAAAGTGGTCATATGCGCCATATGCGTGCCAGAGTTTTTATTTTATTTGTACAATTTTAAAACCAGTAACCATGCACTAAGTCTTTCACGTAAACACCCAATAAAATATATCAACTTTTGTGGTTTGTAACATGACACAATGTGAAAAGGTTTACAGGACTTTGGTATTTTTTTTTTACTCTAACTACAGTAGGCATGTTTTACATGTTTGGTTCTCAGTATCTTTCACACAGGAAGATCATTGGAGGTGCATCATTTTCTGCCTCAACATCCAGTGTAAATAATCACCGGCATCTCTGTAAATAAAATAACCTCCCAGTGCAAACAATAGAATGGTTTATAGAAATGAAAACAGTTTGCATAAGCTGCTGTGCAGTTTTTGAAACCGGAGTTGTTTTAAGACAATGGGAGATCCTGGACCCCATTGGGCTAGCCATTAGCGTCAGCCTCTAAAAACGACTAATCTGAAGTTTCTCTTTGAGTGCGGGCTATAACAGTTTTAAGTAAAAAAAAAATCTAGTATATCAAGAAAATCTTCCGTCCAATCTGTTGTCTCCACCTGCTCATCCGTGCAGGGTGAAGGTGATGCTATTGCCAGCTGTCATTGGCCATGAGGCAGGGTTTGTGGAGTTTGCTAGTACGTCACAGAGCTTTACAGGTCAAACAACCATGCAGACGCTCATCCACGGGTGATTTGGAAACCAATTAAGCTATGTAACTGTGGGAGGAAGCCAGAGTATGTATGCATGCAAGATCCATGCAGAAAGATGCCAGGCTGGGATTTGAACCCAGAACCTTCTTGTTGCGAGGCCATGGTGATACCAACTGCACCTCACTGGAAGAACAAAGTAAACAAACTCCCAGAATAATCACGAGCGATAAGGCCAGGTCATGATTGGACATTTTAGCTAGTCAAATTAAATAAAAAAAGATACGATGTTTAAAAAGTGGCTGATTTTACTGTTGGTCTCTTCACAGAAAAACGAGAAAGAGCAGCTGCTTCAGGAGCAAAAAGATCTGAAGAAAAACCTTGCAGAGATCAAGCGGAACGTGTGTGGCCTCTGTAAGGTCATCAACATCGAGCCCAACTCAGATCAAGACCACTCGCATCTCCTTGCTAGCCTCTCTTCGCCCGACTTTCTCATCTCATCACCCGGCGTTGTAGAAAGCAACGAGGAGTCGCAGCTTCCCGTAGCAATGGCGAGTTCCTCTTTAGAGTGCGTCCAGGCTGCGCCCCCTTTAGTTCAAACTGCGGGGCCGCAGTCCTGCACAGAGGACACAAGCTGTCCTGTCTCCGCTCCTTTGCCTGGTGTCTGTTTGGACGTGACCGACGGCTTGTAACTGGGCTGCAGCCTCAGGGTTATTCTAAAATGTGCAGGACTAAAGAGCAAACGGTTAACCGTCGTTTTAGATCGCAGTCCTCCTTTTGCCCAGACGTCCTTTTTGTTTCATTGGCTGATGTCCTGTTTAAAAGAGGGGAGGGAATTCAAAGACAAACATCTATCATTTCATTTGCTGTGAATCCCATCAACATTTCTCCAAAAGTAAACGCAGATTTCAGGAGTTCTGCTTTTTAATGTGCAAGTAATATTTCTGGCAAGTCTGAAAACGTCCTGTTCCCAGATTAGGACTTTAGGATGCTTCCTCAGCTGACGTTGGTTTCTCTCAGGGAAGATAATAACCTGACTGTGTTTTAAATCCCTCTGCATAGCCACATTCCACACAAAATGATTCTTCATTGTTTACAATGATGCACACGTTGAACTTTGTTTTTTATTATTGAATGTGCACAAAATCAACTGTTCCGTAGCTTCTATGAACATTTTACAGCTAATCTAACTCCTCAGCAGCATTATGTGATTCCACATGTTTGAACGATTGCGTTTCTGATCTAATCTGAGAAACGGTTCTATATTTTGTTACGTAACATAACAGGTTATGTTATTTGAATTGAAATGTGCCTTATACTTTAGTATGCTATTAACTCAATGATGATGTTGTTTAATGAAACAAAAATTGTTTATTGTCTTAAGCACTGTCGCACATTAACCCAATGCTAACATTGATGGCATTATCCTTAAAATGTTAGTCCCTCTGCTTGTTGACTATTGTTTTTATAAAATGGTTTTATTAATTACAAATTTAAATAAACATTTTGTTAACAATCAGTTCTTTTATTCCAACTCCCAAAGGTTGAAGCTTTTTTTTCTGTTCATTTTCGGTACATTTGCAAACCTTGGCCTGTAGATGGCAGTGTAGCTCTGCCTGGAAAGCTTGACTTCTTTTCCACTGATTGAATACAAAAATATGTTCTTCAAATTTAAAAATTTTCGAGGTATTCTTCATGCAAATTAGCATTAGTGGTCTTTTCTTCCAGGCAATCAAAAACATTTTGGTTATAAAAAATTTAGATTTAGAAGATTTCAAACAACAATTATTATTGTTATCCTAATTACCCAGAAGGACCGATTGAGGTTTAAAATCTCATTTGCAAGGGTAACCTGGACAAAAAAGCCACGAAAGGATATGATTACAGCGATTACTGTGCCTTGCTAAAGTGTTCAGCCCCCTAAGCTTTTTACCTATTTTGATACATTCCAACCTGGAATTTACATGTTTTTTAATCTTATTTTATGTGATGAATCTGCACAAAATAGTCTGAGTTGGTGAAAAGATCTGTACAACCAATGACCTTCAAAGGTAACATAATTAATTAAATGAAGTCCTCCTGTGTCACATCATGATCAGTCGGTGTAAAGACACTTTTTCTGAAACGCCCCAGAGGATGCAACGCCACTAAGCACGAAGCATCACCCCATAAAGATCAAGGAGCTCTCCAAACAAGTCAGGGACAAAGTTGTTAAGAAGTACAAGTCAGGGCGAGGTTATAAAAAGTATCAAAATCTTCGATGTTCTCCCAGAGCACCATCAAATCCATCATCTTTAAATGGAAAGCACATGGTACCACAACAAACCTGCCAAGAGAGGCCCGCCCACCAGAGCCCACAGACCGAGCCAGGAGGGAAACAGAGAGGGAGCACAGAGACCAAAGGTAACCCTGAAGGAGTACAGAGCTCCGCAGCAGAGACTGGAGGATCTGCCCAGAGGACCACAATAAGCCCTACACTACATGGAGCCAGAAAAAAGTCATTACTTGGTTTTAAAAATAACAAGGCACATTTTCAATTTGTCAAAAGGCATGTGGGCGACTACCCACATGTATGGAGGAAGGTGCTGTGGTCAGATGATACTAAAATGTGACATTTTGGCTGCCAAGGAAAACCCTATGTCTGATGGAAACCCATCACATCCCATCACCCCAAGAACACCACCCCCAGAGTGAAATGTGGTGGCAGTGTCATGCTCTGGTGAATTTTTTCCAGCAGCAGGAACTGGGAAACTTGTCTGAGTCAAGGGTAAGATGGGTGGTGCTCAGTGCAGGGATATTGTTGAGCAGAATCTGTGTCAGTCTGCCTGCGACTGGAGCCTGGGACGACGGTTCACCTTCCAGCAGGACAATGACCCGAAGTATGCAGCTAAAGCAACACTCGAGTGATTTAAGGAGAAACGTTCATACGGGCTGGAATGGCCTAGTAAAAGTCCAGACCTCACTCCAATTGAGAATCTGTGGTTCGACTTGAAGATTGCCGTTCACAAACGAAAACCTTCCAACAGGAGCTGAAGCAGTTTTGTCTTGAGGAATGGACAAAAATCCCAGTGGTAAGATGTGCCGAATTTATAGAGACTGATCCAAAGCCACCTACAGTAGGAACTGCTAAAAAATAAAAGGTACAAAGTACTGACGCTGAACATTTCAGTTATATTTTTCTTGTTTGTTGTTTTTTTTTTTCTCAAAAATAAAAGTAAGTCTTCAAAGTTGCAAGCATGTTCTGTAAATGAAATGGTGCAAACTCTCAAACAGTCCCTTTTAAATTCAGGCTGAACATGAAAAATGCCACGGGGGATGAATACCTTTGCAAACCGCTGAGGGTTTGATGGTAGAACCAACATATCATGAGCTAACAAACTTGACCAAATGAGCATCATATGACCTTGGTTCAAAACTAATTGTTAAATCAAAAGGTAACTAATAAGTTTCTTGTTTGGTGGATTACCGAGGCCTTAGGCATTAGAGAAGAACATATTAAATTTGAATTAAAGAAAGATGAAAGAAGCTATAACTGAATTAATTTTTGTCTGGTTATGAAAATGTGTTTTTACGCAATGTATTATGAGTTAAAAGACGTAATTTGAAAAAATAAATAAATAAACAATTGACTAACTGATTGCGTGATCAAGCAAGTCCGGGCCTTTTTTAGTAGAAAGAAGCGGCGAACTGGGTACAACCCGGGACGACTTTTCTCTGCCAACGGCGCCACGATGGGCAGAGCTGTTGCTAAGAAGCAGCTCTTCCACCATCTGCACAACAGGGTAAGTAAAGAGAACAGCTTGGTATGCTATTATTCACATAAGAAAATATAATTTACTTGAGACATAGACATTTATGTCAAAGAACACGGATAAAAAGTCCCTTGATAAAGCCTTGTTCCCTCCTGAGGACTGTGTTTAGTCTCTGCATGTTGACTGGGAGGAGACCGGGAGGGAGAGAAGGAGGGTTTCTCATGGGAAAAAACTGTTGGTGGCGGGGCTTACAGTTCAAACTACACTGTTTCCCTCACTCATGGTTGAAATTTTTGCAGGATCAGAGATATTTCCTTTAAGATGAACCTACCAAATGATCATAGATATTTAAATGCCTGGGATAACTTGTGAAACATATCCAACAACACCAGCTCTGTTACCTTGTAGTTTATTCACAGTAGTTCTTAGTGCTTTCTTTTCACTTCTTGAACATGTTGCTCCTTTTGAAACTCAAATAAAAGCAGAAAAGTAGACCACTGTTACTGAAATATACAGGCACTCGCACTAAACTCTTCTGTCATCGGTAGATAGCAAAATAAACTCTCTGCAGTGATGTTATTTGGGTGTTTTACAACCCTTATAATGGGATTCAATCTTCAGGTTTTAACATGGCTTATAGGCTCTTGGAAGATGAATGTGTTGGTTAGACAGGCAATAGCTTACTTTAAAAGGGACATATCATGCTTTTTAATGCCTTTTCCCATTTAGATCATTCAGTTGTGGTCTAAATCAAGTGGAACTGCAATGCTTTGGTCTGAATTCCTCCTTATTATATATTGTTGCCCCTCTTTTTTTTTACCTCTGTTCTGGAGTTCGTCTGAGAGCAAATCCTTTTGGTGTGGTCTCTTTAAATACAAAGGAAGCACTTCCCACCCCGCCCTCGTCCGGGTCGCAGAGCGTTACACTCCACCCCATTCAGACATTTTTGTAGTGTGCTGGGGGGCGACGTAGTTTATACACCCAACAACCAAACAGTTTCACTTATACACTTGCAGCTTTGGCATCTTTGAGCTTGGTCTACAAAATTGTGGTGAAAAAAAATCGGATTCATTAAATTGGTAAGCTGGTCGCCTATGACCTTGTTTGGCAGTTCTGCAGCAAATACTGTGACGTAATTGTTCGAAAAACTTGATAGAGAATGGGGAAAACTGAGCGGTCTGAACAATATGACCTAGACAGCAAATAAAGATATCTATGTATCACCTGGACAGTCTTAGAGACGCCAAGTACACAGCAAAATGTGGATTATGCATGATATGTCCCCCTTAATGAAAAATCCTCAGATACAGTCAGCAAAACCTTGTCATGCTCACACAGTATTACCAAATGCTTTTGCTCTTTTTATCATTATCATTTATCATTCATGGAGTGTTTTTGCATACTAGTCAATGTGAAAGTAATTTCAAATTAAAGACAGGAATCTTTTAAACAGGAACCAGATCTCCACACAGATGTATTCTTCTGCCTCGAATCTAGTTGCTGTTTTCAAGTACAGCTGGGTCACATGGTTTGAGCTGAGGCATTAAATTAAGAAATTATTTTTCAATTGCAGCCATAAGTTGGGGGGGAGGTGGTTTCTGCCATGTTTTATTTAATAAAAAAAATGTATTTGTATTTTTTGTTGTGGTTCAGAAGCACATTTAAAGGACTATTGTAACCAAAATTCTTCAAGATACTCTTGAGACATCATGTTCTCAAGATTGAACTATGCAGACATCTGACCGTGAAAAAGAAAAATCTGGCAATTTCTTTTCTAGTATAGTTTCAATATATATCACATACATCGAATCACATTGTACAATAAATGTTGCAATATCACAATTGCAGGGGATGGCATGGATATAAGCTTGGATAGAATATCAGGCTGGATTTCAAGTGCCTTCAGGCTCTGCTTGCAAGTGCTATATATCTGGTCTGTAGGATGAACCTTTCCTGCCCTTGATGCAACCACCTGATCTCCAATGTAGTTACACAGATCCTACAACTCTTTGAAAGTGTTTGAGATATCCAGCTGATAGAAAAGAAGGAGAGGAGGAGGACATGTGAGTCAATCAGTACTGATATAGCCAGCACAAGATTCAGCATTGCCATTAAACATGTAAAAAACATTCCTTATGGGACTTTTGGCCCATACGGACATGGCAGCATCACACGGTTGCGGAAGCTGCACACTCATGATTTGAATCTCCTGGAGACTCGAATTATGGGCAATCTCCTCGGTTGGAGATCAGTTGAGCTGTGTGACATCAGAAGATGGCAAAAACGCAGGTAGGCTGCAGTATTTAAACTATCCTCAATCCATGCTGAATGCATTAAGTTCCTCCTGTGCGATTGGCGGATTCCCAATCAATGGGCATCCAACTCAATAGGTGTATCTTATATTCTTTTGCTAATCATCTGATATGATTGGCTTGAAATGCAAAAAAATTAAAACCAGCATTTCAATCTGAAAAACTCACAAAGAGAGAAAAGGCAATCATAAGAATTTATTGATATGATAATTTAAACTTTGGTGCTCAGACCTCGGCAGGAAACATAAACGCTGATTTATACTTTCATGTAGATAAGCAGATGTATGAGAATAGGGATATTTCCCCCAGGCCTGAAACTGGTGGTGGAGTTTAGATAGATGACGTTGGTTAATCAATAGAGGCTGGTTTGCAAGGTAACTGCTTGAGTTAAATGTCAAACTTGAATAAACAAAGTTTGCATGAACTGTCCATGATGAGTAAGCATGAAGCGACCGTGGAGAGAAAAAACTCCCCTTTGGGAAGAAACCTCTGGCAGAACCAGGCTCAACATGGCGGTCTTCTGCCGGACCGCTTTAAGAGTAAGAGGGAACTCCATGAGAGTCCAGAAGGAACTACACTCTGGAGAGGTTGAAGGAGCATCAAGGAGAAGTCAGATGGAGCTTGCTACAATGGTGGAGAAGGGGATGGAGGTGGGTTGAAGTGGTCGTCTGAATCGAAATCCGACATTGGTGCGACGGTTCTTGCGTTTGCTGAAAAGCAGGCAGAGAGATGATTTGGAGTTGCTTTTAAGGTGAATACTGGATGATGATTGGGCTTCGAGGAGGTGTGGCTCGAAGCGGATTGGCTGCATCGGAGGCGGACCAGCCTCCGATTGGATGGAGGTGAGCAAGAGTTTCTTCAGTTGAATTTTCCGCCTTTAGCTTCATGACCGTGCCATACTTTCACCTCCTGTGCAGAGAGGCATTATTTCTTCAACACATTGAATGTAAAATCTGTAACAGTGACTTGCTGTTGTAACTCTTCGTGTGTTTCCACACTTAAATAAATCTGGCACACAGTTTTGTTAAAGTAGCATTCTTCAGACTTCACGAAGCGATGAACTGATACAAGGCGGAGCTTCGAGTCGTTGCAAATTTTTCAATGTCAATTTTTCTGCTGATATAATTTGTTATTATAAATCAGTGGAAATGTATCGGCAATGATTTTGGGATAGCAAAATGTCTTTAAAAAGGTTTTTTTTGTGCGTTATTACCAAGTCTCTAAAGTGAATATTAAATTTAGAACCAGAGAGAAAAAAACTATTTCTCATTAGAAAATTGATATCTCCAACTTCAAAAGCAGAGCATTACGGATTTGATGTATTTTTAAAATTTCCTTCACATACAAAAAAACGAGTTGCAATGCCCAGTGTTTCTGTGTTTTATATACTGTTTAGATCTTGAAGCATTGTAGTGCAAAAGTAAGATTATCCTGTTTTTCAAGCTAAACGGGACGAGAGACTTGATTCGAGGCGGAAGCAGCTGGGCGGCATGGCAAGGTCAGAGGCCCATAATCCGCGGCCTCATTCATGCAAGATTAAAAACCTCCTCTGAGTTCTGATTAAGAACGCAGGGTTAGAAGATTAAAGACCAGCAAACAAAATGAAAGCAGTTAAAGCCCAATCCTGGAATTCATCAGAATACCAGAACCTTAAACAGTCATATCGTGAGATTAATGCAAAGCCTGCTGTGACTGTCTTGATGAATCTTCTGTGTCAAAGCCTATAAATTTCAATTTTACCCTAAAATCCAAAAGATCTATCTCTGTGTTGGCATTGTTTGCTTTTTTTTTCTTTCCTCACACCACTTTCAGTTGCAGTATTCACACATTATGATAATTTGAACAATTTATCACTGGAGTACTGTTTTACATATATTTTTTGGTTAAAATTGATGAAGTTCTTATTACTTAGTTATTTCTGTAATTTAAGAATGTCTAGACCTTAAGCTCTGACAGAATTCAAACAGGGGTTGGAAGTGATGTGATTGAAAACATCTCGAAGATAGTTTTGACTAAATATTCTTAAAGGTTATAACAATAATAATTGGATACCTTTCAATTTTTCACTGTTCAATTGTTCTGTCAAGCAGATTTTCTGATGCCACCAATACAAATGTTATCTGAAACATCTTAAACTGTGACAGTGATTTCAGCTCAAAGATATCATTTTAGTTCTATGTCGAGTTTCACTTTGAGGCAAAGATTAACAGGGGTAAAAAATTTAAATAAAATTTTAAATAAAAAAACAACACATTGACAGTAGATCAACATGGTGATGTAGGAAAATATTGGAAACAGCAGGTTAGTCACAACCATTATTATCCTTTTCTACACATTTTTCCTTTCTAGTTTTTGTTTTTGTTGTTTGTTTCTCTTCCTTTGGTTGATAAAGCCTTTGGACTAAACATGGGCTAGTCACCATTATCAAGATATATCAGGTTTTTAGAAAGTAAAGTTTTCAAAACCACTCAAATTTTCCTTCACACCATTTCTACCTTTTAAAGTCCTGAAGATGCCAAAGTGACTAAAAGTTTCATCTAAGAAATTTAAGAGTAGCATACCATTGCCCCACCCTTACCTCTTTCTGCACACTGCTGGTCAGCCAGTAAAAATAAGGCTAACACACTTTTCCTTTACTCACAATAAGGACACATTTGGCTCTGACGCACCAGAATGGAGTCTTAAGTGTCCTTTGTGTTGTCAGAGAACCACATTTGATTTCAAACTGCAATCAAAGATATCTTTGCAAATGTGCAGGTGCCACAAGTGCATGCAGTGCAAAAACAGATGCTTGGGTTGCCATGTCTGATTTAACACTATTTAAACAACGCTGTCTTTTTATTCTGCAAAATCACAGTTACATTATAACAGATTCAGTTTGGTTGTAAAAATGTTTTACTCATTAAAAGTTGGTGTGTTCATTTTCTCAGTCTATTTTCAATACAATCAAGGCTGGGGGATAATTCACAAAACTGTGCAATCTGCCATATTTTGGTTTTTGTTGCAACTTTTTGATCGTATTACTCTATTTTTGCACAGGATTCAAAAAGCAGATTCCATTCAATACAGCTGAAACCAGATGTTACATACACTTTGTAAAAATACCTTTTTATGCTCATTAAGTTGTGGTGTGAAATGTGTGTTTAAATCTAAATATAAAGCAATAGACTCTGTGAAGATGCTGGTCAAAGCTGTTAAGAGAGTATTATTATCCACAGTCCTGTATAGACATTAGCTGAAAGGCCACTCATATATAAAGAAGCCATTACTCCAAAGGCTTGGAAATGTACTCTGGGACAAAGACCCTATTGGAAACATGTCCTCTGGCTGTTGGGAAATGCTTCTGGTCCCAATAATTACAGACAGTCAGGGTGTGTAAACAAAAGAAGAGTCACCCATCAGGTTTAAAGACGAAGTTGGCAAGTGACAGGCAGCTGACTATCCGAGCAAATAGCCCAACTAATATCCGGCTAAAATCAGCTTACACTTGCGGTAATATCTTTAATATCTTTTTAGCCACTCAAAATAGTGCCTATAACATTATTACAACTGTTGTAATGCATATGTGAGAGTATATTTGCAGTAGTAGGAATAATTGTTGCTGTTCTGTTTTAAATGAAAGCAACGTTATTTTTTTGGACACTTGATGACAAAACATTTACCTTGAAAATGATTTTGCTTTACCTGCATGTTCCTCAAATCATGAAACAAGACTGAAGTTAGTTTTTGATCTGGCGCTGTGGTAGAGGACCATTTCTCTGCTATCTAGGCACCCGGACCAAGTTGGATCAGCTCTTTTTCAAACTCGTTATCAGGCTGATCGACTTGGGACCGGACTGTCCAAAACAAAATATAAGTCCGGCATAAATTCTGTCCATTGGCGTTTTAATGTTGGTAACAACTGGAAAAAGCTGTTGCTGTATTGTTTCAGCATTTACTCAAATGCAGATGAAGAACCACTTGTCTAATTTAAAACCTAGATATAAAATTATCTTTGGCCAACAAGTACCAGAATGTCTCTTTAATTTGGAATAAGCATTTATTTTTTCAAATCCTTTTGAGCACTTCAAAAACCTAAATACAGAATTATTAAATTGAAAGAATACTTTGGCAAATCAAAGATATAAAACTATCAATTAATCTAAAGAACTGCTTTTTTTGATTTTTTTATCCATTAGAGAATTGAAATAAAGAATGCATTCCGAAAACTCAAATATTTTTTGCTTAGTAAGCAATTGTCTTTTTTTCCTTTTATTTATCCTGAGCTAATTCTGCATTTTCTCAGACTTTTCAAGACTGCATAGGAACCCATCAATTTATGTTGACTTAAATAATGAATATTACATAAACAGGAATGGAAGCGCAGAATTCTTGCTAATCCTCACAATAGAAGAATTAAAGATGGGGTTTTGCATATTTATAATGTGGACGTATCTCCAGCATGGGTCAAAATACTAGGGAATGACACAATACCTCAATCAATCCCGGTTTAAGATCCATGACCTCCTCACAAAGTCTTAAGCTGCTGAACTACCGCATGCTCACTGATTACATACCGAAGTGACTGCTGTGAACTTAAATTTGAGGGTAGCGCTGTGCCCCATTGACAAGATTATATAAATGAGGTCCATAATACTGTAATCTCCAAGAGAAATGAGAGAAAGCAGGGGACATGCTGACCCTAGTTAGCTGAAACCCTGATATGCAACAGATTAACAGCTGCTTCAACAGTGACAAATTACACACACACACACAAACACACACACACACACACACTTGTTGGTGTTAAGGCTCGACAATCAACCCCGTGTTACCCAGCAGCCACAGATGAACAAGTTAAAGGGAACATATAGATGAAAAGTTTCATGCAAGTCTTTGTAGGAGTTAAGATTATTCAACAAGACAAATTAAATTTGTCAATTTCAGAAGCTTTTGGCAAAATTTGTTGATGAACAAATAGTTTGTTTTAATTTTTTTAAATTGTTATTCAATTCAATTTTACTTATATAGCGCCAATTCACAAAACATGTCATTTCAAGGTGCTTTAAAAAATCTAATTCAGTCAAATGTCACAGACAGTTTGGTCAAAAAAGTTTCCTATCTAAGGAAACCCAACAGATTGCATCGAATCTTGACAAGCAGCATTGACTCCTCCTGAAAGAGCGTAGAGCCACAGTGGACAGTTGTCTGTATTGACCGTGGCTTTGCAGCAATCCCTCATGCTGTGCATGCATGAGATTATGAGATTCAGGATTTAGACATTGTTGTTTTCATGTTACCACAGAAGAAGAAAAATCCACCACATTTAAAAGTCTGCTTTCCCAGAGTCATGTTGTTTGCTGTCGATTCTTGTCATTGAACTATTTGTAGAGTTTAAGATTAAATTACAGTCATCAGGGAAAGTTGCCATGTTGCAAAAGCAAAGAAAAGCTTGGACACACTGGTTGGTCACCATTAATATTTCAGGTATTGTGAATTCATTTAATTTCTGCTTGCCTTTTGGATGAGGTTTCACTGCTCTTTAGGCCCACACCTTATTTTAATAATCCTGGCAGTCAGAGGGAGTAGCAGGGACATTGTGATGATGGAAATGAAAGAGAGGAGTGAGGAAACAGCAGGTTAATCGCAATCAATAATCATCTCTTTGTGAGCTCAACAGCTGAGCAAGACAGATATTCCGAAGTGGGCCTAAACAAAATCGAGTGATGCGGACAGTTCTTCTTTAAGGAGGAAAGTTACTAGAGCTCTGTTGATGAACTTGTATGTGAAGCATCTGTTAAAATATCCCAAGATCCCCAGGTCTGTCTTCTGTAGTTTTAAAAGTGGCATCATTCTGTTAAACACAATTTAGACACGTTGTTTGAGTAGAGAAATTATTTGCATAGATCTCAAGCAAACTTTACTGGAAAACAGGGTTAATTTCTTTTTTTCTCTGATAATCCCAAGAGTTGATTTTATGCCCTTTTCTTCTCCTAATCGCCACTAACTTTCAGCAGTCTGTAAGACCAAGCAATGTATCTATATTTGTGGATATTTAATGAATATACATAACATTTTTGGCAGATTTAACCATTAATGTATGGACAATATCTCAAACGATACAATTGTGTGACTGTTATTCTCAGTTGTTCCTGTAAAATAATCTTATTCTGTTTGCAGATTTTTCTGATCTGCCTACATGAGCTCCTAATTCGCTACCTTATGAGGGTGTAAGACTAAGCCTGTATGTGGTCACTGCAGGCTGATCCAGGTTGAGAGCAAAGACAAAAGATGGGTTTAAGATATAAGAAGCCATCAAATTAAACAGCAACGCAAGCGACGTGCAGACATAAGGTGCTGGCTAAATCTATTGTCATCCATGGTAAAGATGTGTATACATTCTTAATTTAATCTTTTGTTTTGTTTTTGACAGTTGTATAATCTCACAATGAAAAGTGTTTGTAGACAAAACGTTTAATTTGAATGTTTTAGGGCATGAATACAGTACGGAGACAATCCTTTTAAAATAAATGTAACTGAAGTATTTTTACGTTTTTGTACTTTTTAAGTTGATCAGAGTTTTTCTAGGCTTCTAATTAGTATTCCATGACTTCTTATTTACTCATAAGGTACAAATATGGCAACATAAAAGCACATTTCTTTTAGCCACTCTCCACTACGCTGGATAAGGACCTAATTTTATCTCACTCCTGCACATTTAGCTGGATTGTAACAAGGGAACAAGTCTATATGCAAACTGGTTGTTTGGGAGTGATGCCAGCCTAAAATACCTTTTTTGACCTACTGTCACAAATGTATACAAATGGAATTTACTAAGATCTCTTATGAGTTTAACTGAAACCCTGAGCTTTGTTCAGAAGAAACAAAGATTACGCTTTCCTGAAGCAAAATCTGGTGTTTTTGGCACGAAACAAAGACGAGACAAGTGAGGAATGACCTGTTAAGTGCAGTGGAAGGTTTCTTTTCCAAAGACACTGGGAACCTCTTTTAGATACCAGGACATTTTGAACACAAATGTTGTAGATTATGCCAATATTAAGAAAATTGGAGTTCTATATTAATATCCCTTATCCATGAAACATTAAGAGGCTGAGCTAAAAGAGCTGGAACAAAAAAAAGCCAAAGGTTAAAAGGTCTATTGTTCTCACACAACTTTAGTCATTGCAACACAATTTCAACAGAACAAATCTTAAACAAACATATTCTTAAACTTCTTATTAGACAAAAAGAAAAAGAAACACGCAAGCCAACTTCATGAACAAGATTTTCAATGAACAGTCATTTATAAACAGTTTGCAAACGACAGTCAGCGAATGAGTCAAAGTTTCTGTGCGACGCTCCGCTGAAATGGAAAACCTCCCAAACACACCGATTTTTCTAACTGCTATGGCAAAGATGTCTGAAAGGATAACACTCCTCTCCATTTACCCAAAATTTAACACTATAATGATAATGCTTCTGACATGCAAAACAGCGAGACATTGCTTTCCAAAAAAAATATAGCAAGGCCAAGGTAGTCAAGTGTCGCAATTCAGATCATTTATTATCAGAAAATTGGGATTCTAATGTAATCTTTCAATCATCTTTGTGTTCTCTACCTTAAACACTACTAAAACACAAAACCTTGTGTTAAAAACACCTTTTTTGATTGTAGCAATGCAGCTTTAGGTCTAAGTTTAATCAGACTTATCTTTTGTATTGGCTCTCTTATTACTGGAATCCTGTAAAAGAATATGATGAAGTTATAGTAGGTGCAATAAAGTCTTTGAGTCCCATAATATGCTAATACTTGTTGTGCCATTCACACTGGCCAACACTCACCTCCTCAATGTCCAAGTTTTTTCTGGATTTGTAAATAAATTCTCCGATTGCAACAAAAACTGAGAGGACTAGTCCGGCTGCCAACACTATAAAGATTCCTCCTATGTTCTCTACCCCCAGAGCACTGGCCTCCTTGCTGTCCTCCTCTGGACACCCATTCCCTCGCCACCATTTCTCCTTCATCATGTGCAACTTTCCTTCTTCCTGAAGCTGCAAGATGGCAATGGTGATCTTGTCTCTGTAAGGGGAGCCTGGAATAGAACAGAGAAGATTTATGCTGATATTATGCTTTACTTTACAGAAATGGTGTTGCTTGGACAAGAAAGCATTTATAGGGACTTTTATAAGCCTTAAACTTTATCATATTGTCATGTTCCAAACCCAACCTTCATTTTATTGAGATTTCATGGGATAAACCAACACAACACTCTGCATGCTGTGAGCGCTTGAAACCAAAGTCATATTCCCTTTTTGTGCTCACAATATTGGCTAAAAAAAGCTTATTCTGACATCAGCACATAATTGTGAAAAAACAAATGAAAATGAGTAATAATCTCTAAGTATCTTTCCAAAAAATAGTCTGGAAAATGTGGCTTGCATTTGTATTCAGCACCCCTTAATCTAAATACTTTTGTAGAACCTGCCTTTGCTGTAATTGCATTGCCCCTATTGAAGAAAAGCATCCCCACTGCATGATGCTGCCACTGCCATGTGATGGTGTGTTACACCATGCCTGGGAAATGGAGCTGTGCCACTGTACTCATACTGAGATTAAATTACACACAGGTGGACTCGATTTACTCATCGAGTGACTCCTGAAGGCAGTTGATTTCACAGATTGTATTTAGGGCAATCAGAGTATAGGAGTCTGAATACATATGCACATCACACTTTTCCGATCTTCATTTGTAAAGCAGTTTTGAAAATGTTGTATGTTCCTTCTACTCCTTCTACATAGTGTTGGTCTATCACATTAATTCCAAACAATACACCAAAGATTGTTTGGTAATGGGGGGGAAAAATGTAAATAAAATGACAGGGGTGTGAGTTCTTCATAGCATCGTTATTTTTATTTTTTTCTTACAAGTGCTTCGACTCTTCCTTCTTACCAATTGGAGTCCCCACACCGTAGCCCTTAGAATCTATCAAGCCTCCGATCTGAGTGAGGTTGCAGTTGCGCTGGCTGATGTACTCGATGCTGGTGGACTCCATCAGAAGAGCGTAGTCTGTGGTGAGGACCCTCTGAATCCCCTCCCGGTTGTTCTTCACCAAAGCTGTGTTTTTGCGGCTGCTCATAAACGCCCACATTTTCTCATAGGTGGAGATCTTAGATTTCTGTTAAAGCAAAATCACCATCCGTGTACAAGTGAGCAAACATTTCACCTTCATTTGGCATGTTTAGCTAAACTGCTGAACTTTGCTCACGACAATAACCGGCCCTGCATTAACTCAGTGTATGAATACACAAGTAAAACAGGATTACCTTGAAAAAGGTCATGGTCGACCCATCTCTCACTGCACCATACTCTATCTTGGTTTGCTTGGCCAAGTCGTCTGCAGAGTCGATCGGGGAGTCCATTCTCTCCACAGTGAGGAAAGCAGCCAAATTTGCAGTGTATGAGGAGATTATGATCAGTGTAAAGAACCACCATATTCCTCCTACTATCCTCGTTGAAAGGGCCTTAGGCATCAGTTCGGACCCTGCAGGGTATTAAGGCATATTAGATCATCCACCCCAAATTAAAATAATAATTAAACCCAGAGTTTAACAGTATTATGAGAGTGCCTATGCTATAAAAAAAATAGATAAAAACATTATACAGTGCTCTCCAAACTCATTGGCGCACGTAGTAAAGATCGGTAAAAGGCCTTGTAAAATTATCTTTTAAAGCAGAATTGCAGTCTGACACAGAAAATGTTAAAAAGTTGAGGAAAAAAATCCAATGGGATTTTATTTTTTCATCATTTGTAAATTGATTTTGGATTTTAATCTGAATGAATGAATGTGCCCTCTTCACATACAACATCACCTAACCTTTAACGTACTAAACACTGGGCATTAAGGGCTTTTCCACATGAGGATTGTTTGTTTCATATCAGACCTACATAAAGTGTTTGCTGCCAAAAAGCTCAGTTTCACTCTCCTCTGACCAAAGCACATGGATATAGCTAAAGTGTCCATAGCATTTAGCAGACGTCAGAGATGAGGCCCATCCTTGCTTCATGTTTAAGGTTAGGATAGGAGAGGATTGTCCTGAAATGACTCCCACTCAACCAATTGCCATGTAGCCATGCCTAATTTGAATTTGTTTCACTGGAGTTTTTAGGAATGCCAATAGTTGTAGCATGAGTGATTCGATTTAAAAAAACAACAATTGTTTCTTGACGAAGCATTTTTCCCCCTCACTGAGTGAATGTACTCCAATTGAAAGGTTGTATGTACCCCACTCTCCATCCATCCATGCGAGTGGGAGGGGGTCAACAGTCCATCACAGGGCAATACAGAAACAAACTGAACCCAGAACCATGCATGCACACACACATTCACTCCTGAGGGCATGTTAGACAGAACAAATAAGCTAGCCTGCATTTTTGGTACCCAGTACCCAGAGTACCTATCACGTGCTTCCCTGTGCAGCTCACTACTGCCCTGAAAGAGTGCATTATTTTAAAGCTTATAACACAACTTTACAAAGGGGTGCTGTATGTTTGAAGTAGTAATTAGCATACCTTGCTGCATAAGTGCTCCAACTCCAAACCAGACACTGTTTATTAGCGTAAAGTTGTTTTCAACCACATCTGAGTCTGGATTGCAGGGGTGAGGGTTGTACCATTCATATGGCGTGAACCTGAAGGTTATGAATTAAGATCGAATGAAAGACAACACAACATGAATTTTGCCCGCATCCTCATGGTTGTATCTCTAAACAACGCCTGACAATAAAAACTGTGCTTCTCTGTCTTTTAATGCTTCACTGTGTGACAAAACAATTTTGAATTTGTAAAAGAAAAAAAAAAAAAAAAAGAGTTTCCTTTTCGGTCCTGTATGAGATTACCTGGCGATGACAAACAGCACACAGCTGACTCCAAGGCAGGCCAGCAACACATACATCCAGATGTCAGGAGAGAGTGGGTTGAGAAAGGAGAAGACTCCTGGATTTGTGCCGTTAGGTTTGTGGTACAGGATGCTGATTCCTAGTGTCATGAAGGGCTTGGAGAAGTCTATCACCTTTTCTCTGACGTATGTGATGGTGAGAGGGGCCACAGCGAGGTCGGCCACCTGGGACCAAACAAAAACCCAGCATTCAGGTCCTGTTTGACTTCTGTTTTGTTATTCCTCCCCTTAAAAGGAATAACAGCAATACTCACGTGATCAATGAGTTCTCGCACCATGCCGTTCCACTCCCCCTTGTCATTCTGTGCTCCGTATTTTCCATCTGACACCAGTTTTACCTCATAGGAGAAGCCCAAAATGTTGGAGAGCTCTTTGAGCAGGTCCAGGCAGTAACCCTCAAAGCGGTCATTCCCGTATAGTGGCTTATCTGATTTTTTATACATGACATAAGGATTTTCCTGGTAGAGGACACATAAGGTGGACTAATTTAGTTTGAAGGCACATTAAGGTAGGCCTAATCAAATGTTTGCTGCTGATCAACGATTTTCTGTTCCTACCAGAATAGTAGTGACAATGAGGGTCCTATTGGCCATTGAGTCAGTGACATTTGTGGAAGAGTCCCTGCTGGTTTCTGTTAAATTAAGGCCCGTCTGGGAGTTCCAGATACCAATCTGTAAGGAAGAAGAAAACATCTAAATAACTACACCCAAAAGAGACTGAAAAATCTTTATCTAAATCAACCTACGCACAACCAGGGGGGCCAAAAATGAGGGAGGGAAAAGAAACAGGAACAGTTCCAGTCAGAACTTCAAACACATTTTCAGCATGAATTCCATGTTTTTAATGATTTATTTTACACATTGTTTTTTCTAGGGGTGGAATTATCAAACAACATACAAATTTAATGGTTTTGAAAACAATAACCAAGTGCCAATGCTTCCTTGCTAATATGGATTGTCTTTAACCCATGTACAGTCAAAATAATAGCCATTAACAGGCTTCTGACCTGCAAAACGCTTGTGGGTCCTTTGCAGCGTACTGAGAGATATTTAAACAAATAGAGGATGTATTCATTTGGCTCTGGAACAAACAAAAAAAAGCTACATCAACCTTTTGAGAGGATCCTGACTTCTACCCTGTGAACTACCTCTGTGAACTATGCTTAAAAGCTGGGTCAATGGCAGAAAACCAAAGCCAGAATTATGTCAAAAGCGTTTCCATTTTTTATAAACTGAAATGTTTGAGGTTCCACTCACAAAGAGACATTTTGTCAAATATTAATTGGGGTGTATGTATTTGAACCTGTATGTATAATTGTTGATCCAAAAAATATGCAATAAATCCAAACTCCTGCACTCAATATTTATTTTTTGAATCCTCACAGCTGTTTGTTGTATAATTATTCCACCCTGGAAAAAGCACAGTTCAAATGCATCACTAAATAATGAATGATTTTATGTTTCTGACCAGAACAGGAATTGGTAGCAAAACAACTATCACAACAGAAGGACATTTTTGAGATTGATTAACAAATTGAAAGGTACAGGTGAGGAAAGAGAATACAACAACTGGAAAAGATGCAACCAGTGCAGAAATGTTAAACATTTCTTCCTTAACCATTTCATGAAAAAAGAGGAAAGCTTACAGAAAGCATTGGGGAAATTGCTAAGTACTATTTATATTTTATCCTGCCAGGGCAGCTAAAATACACACCTTTTTCCACACTTTATTCAGGCGGCTGCCCGTGATTGACTTGCAAAAACAATAAAGAGAAAGAAATTTAATGACAGAGCCCTTAGCGTATGTCTAAATACAAGAATGGGTGTTAATTTGAACTAAAAGCCTAATGTGGAAACTATCTCCCTCTGGTGAATTTTCATTTAGTTCTAATGTCATTTTTCACTTTAAATTTTTTTTAACTTGCCTAAAAGTGTTTAGGTTTGAAAACTGATAATAAACCTCTTACAGCACCGCTAAAATCCAGTGCAGTAAGAGGTTTCATTTCTTCCTTTTGATTTATGATCTAAACAACATCTAATAAGGATGTTGTTCTCTAATATATTGCAGAGCAAAAACTATAGTATAAGGAACCCCTAAATGGATGTTGAAGGGGGGAAAAAAGACGTTCTTGAGCGCATTATTATAAAAATTAACTATCCGTAGACCCTAGCAGAAGACCTGTTGGAAAAACAATAATAATCAGAGAGACAGGCTTTTTTGTCCTAGTGCGCTTTAAGCTGGGCATACACTGTACGAGTTTTTCAGTCGTGGTACTTATATACATCTCAAACTGTGCGACGGAACCGCGGGGTTTAAAAAGTTCACCGCTCACGATCTGTGCGGCGCGGCGCTCAGACGCGACCGGACTGCTCATACTGTACGTCGTGCCCCCTCTGGGACCGCTTGCTGTGGTGGCAGAGGCAGGCGAGCGACGGTGGGTGACAGGGACCCAGAGCAGGGGGTCGAGCCCAGCTCTGGTGAGGCCCGCAGGAGGCACCGGGCGTCGGGGGAACGGAGGGGAGAGAGGAGGGACGAGACGCACCGGCGGCCGCGCGGCACAGCAGGTCGCCCGGCCCAAAATCAAACATGTTTGATTTTCACCGACCGTCAGATTCCTGATCGGGAGGTAGTCGTGAGAAGCCAGTCCCCCCTCCTCCCCCCCTCTACGATCAAGCTGAAATTCGCCCCGATTCAAAAAATGCTCGCACGACTGAAGAATCGGCCCGAAAAGGGGAAAAACTCGTACAGTGTACGCCCGGCTTTAGTTTAAAAAAAATAAATTTGAGCACAAGTTAATATCAGACAAGCAATCACCTAAGTACATACAAAATGCAATTTTCAAATGATGACATGACTTATTTAGGGGAAAAAGCTTGGCGAATCAAGATGGCCCTATGTGAAAAGCAATTGCCTAGATGAACCTGAAATTAATTGTGATAAACCAAATATTTGACATTTTCTGATCACTACAAGGAGAATTAAGAAGTCTGTTAAACAGAATATGTGTGACAGCATTAACTAGAGCAAAGGCCTAAATTCCCAGAAACTGACTTTAAAGCCTCAAAAACTGACATAAAGATTTTATGTCATAAAGATTTTATGTCAGTTTTTGCCACCAATGGTGTCACAACCAGTTACTAGTTTTAGAAGCACTTGTTTCATTTGTTTTTTCACATTGAGCCAGATTGATTCAGGAAGCCTTGTTACCTTAAAGATGAGAACATATCTTTTTAAATTGCATTTTGAGATAGCTCGGGTTATCTCTGTCTGCTACTAAATTGTGTTTGGTGATTAAAAACATTCAACTATTCTCTGACAGCATTACATCTTGATTTGTCTTTTGGAAAAACTGAGCTAGAGTTGAGCTGCATTTTTATACACCTTTTCCTCTGGAGAGCTCCACATTAATGTCAGCTCTTATTCGCTTGCACCAGAGGTGGGTAGTAACTTGTTACATTTACTCAGTTGCATGTACTTGAGTAACTTTTTGAACAAAATGTACTTTTAAGAGTATTTTTAATTTTCTTGAGTCATATTATTACTCAGGTATCGCTACTCTTACTTGAGTAAATTTCTGGCTACTCTACCCACTGCAAGTAACTTCATGAATAAAGAACTGACTTGTTTTAACCAAAAATGGACCAGAGAGACAAAAAACTGGGGTTTTATGTTAAAGTGCGACTTCTTATTTGTACACAAGCTTTGTTATTTTAATGTTATTTTCCATCTCCTAAACAGTAGATATTGTCCTTGGAAGTACTTTGCACTGTTCTAACATACTGTATTAACTGCTGTAAGTATTGTTTTCAAGGTTAATGTTGAAACAATGATTTAGAAAAGTGTTTATTTTGTCTTTAAAATACCAGAATGTGCACATAACCTTATGTTTTTGTCTGTGCGAATACATGATTTTTAAATATTACCTCATCAGATGTTATGATTAGTTACTCAGTACTTGAGTAGCCTTCTTAGTGAATACCTTTTTACCCTTACTTGAGTAATTCCTTGGCTGACAACTTTTTACTTTTACTTGAGGGAAAATATGTTGAAGTAGTTCTACCCTTACTTGAGTACAGTTTTTGGCTACTCTACCCACCTCTGGCCTGCACTAACAGTATAAGTCAGAGAGTTCACCTTCTCCAAACCATCTTCCTTAAGGCTGATCACATCTAAATCAAATTCTTTGCGCAGGCCGTCTGTCTTGTTAATGGCTATTTGTCCCGTCAAACCGTCCCACTGTGTCTGTGGCAAAAGAGAGGACAGAAAACACAAACACTTAATCATTTTTTGTTATTTTTATGAATGAATGCAATTTCTAGAAAACAAATAATTGATCGGATCTTCATTAAGAAAAAAAAAAATCAGCAACAACAATTGTTGTATTTTAGTAGATATTTTGCAGTGGCTGGATTCTCAGTTAAAATATTCAAATGTCTGAGTCTGTGCCACTGTGATGGTGATGTAAATGAGCAGACAGATGTGGCCTGAGTTTAACTACTCAACAGCCCGTAGGCAGCCTTGCTCAGAGATATTTAAATCAGCTGATGATTAAGTGATCTCATCGGAAAAACAAGAAAGTTAAATATCTGGATGAAGAGGGAATTAGGTGCATTTTCATTTGTCCACATAGAAATTACTGCATATTAACAAAACATGTACTGAGAGAACAGTAAGAGGTCAACTAGTTTAAATGTACCATTCTAACTCATTTCTGGAGGCCTTCTATTGACACCTTATTGTGTGTTTTTGGATGTGGGTACGTAGCAAATCAGATGCTGTTGGGCAGAAATGCAAAAGCTGCTCATATTTATACAATTTCAGGCAAAACCTGTAACATACTGTGATTCATACTTATTTCATTACTCAATTTTTTTGACTGAACTGCACAATGAGATGGATATTAGGAGTTCTGGGGAAGAGCTTATTCAAAATGATGCATCTTTTTTCCTAATTCAGTTTGAGTTCAATATATTTAGCATGTTTAAAATATATTTTATGCAGGTGCTTAATTTTTTTAGACATCCCGCTAGTCTAAAAGAAACCTTCTACCTCCTGTTGTGAAGTCTTATATTGAAACCTGAGCAATCAGAAATAAGCCGTGTGCATGAGTTGTCATCATAACTGTTAAAAATGAGCTGAGTGAGACTTACACACATCACCAAAACAGAACCAAACGTGGAGACACAGCATTTAGTTTCTAAGCCATTCAGCTCTGGAAAACAACTCCCTGAAAACCTGCGATTTGCCCAAACTGATAACGATTTTCCTGTTTTTTGAGGTTTTAAAATAAAGGCCTGAGCTAATTTTATAAAAAAAAAAATCAGCCTGTCTAATTTGTGACTGCATACCATTTTTTTTGTTGTTGTTACAAATAATTGGTGAAAAAAAACAATTATTTCTGCATTGAGAGCTGATAAATGAGCTTCCATTGCAGGGGGAAGAACTGAGACAGGGTTCTTCCTCAAACTCTGTAGATAAATATTAAATATATTGCATAGCACTTGCCAGTTTTTTCTCTGTATTATTTACACTCAGATATTACTGGCATGTTTGATATATTACACCATATGGTATTCATTTGTCAAAGATGTAGAAATCCCAGCCATGTTTTATTTTGTTGATAAACACATGAATTAGTATTAACACAACTCGGTATTTATGCAGTTTGGGGTATTCCAGCTAATGTCCCTCAACACCCTACGTAAGTGTCCTCTATAAGACTTCTTTAGAAGAAATCACTTCAATCCAATCAATGTTTGATGATATCTGGGATTAGATTATTTTCAAGCGCAAAACTAAAGTGAGCTGTGAAGTACTAGGTTTATACGTTAAAAACAGCATATGTGAAACTCATAGAGCTAAAAGGCTGCTTTGGTTTGCTTGTGTCTGTCAATTTGCTATCTCCACTTGCAAAGGAGAAGCTTATTCATTAAAGAAACCTCAAATTATATATAAAACAAGTCATGTTTCATTTAAGCATTGTTGATGTAAAGAAAGATTCATAGAAGGAATGGGTGTATTAAAAAAAAGATGTATTTAGTTTAAATGGTGTGCTTGAAACTAATTACTGAATGTTCTTCAGATAGAGTTGCTATAAGCTTCAGCTTGACATCCTACTAGTCTAAATGATGGCTTAATGGATGGATGGATGGATGGATGGATGGAGTTAACTCACGTCTTTGAGCAGGTTCATGAAGCGCGACCCGAAGCGCCAGGGTTTGTGTCTGTGGCACTGCAGGGAGCTGACGGTGAGCTGCGCGGTGCGTTGTGAGGCAGCAGCCACCATGTAAACAGCATCATACATCAGAGCCGCCTCGGTCTAGAACAGAGACGTGGCCGTCGTTATAATCCCTCAGTGGCATCACAAATCGCATGTCGCACACTTATCACATCAAGACCGTTGATATATCTGCGCAGCCTCACGAGGTTCTTCAAATCAGATGCAATCACACACAAAACCACTATCACTCACAGGGAGCGCAGTCTGGTGTGCGATTTATAGACCATACACACAATCAGGGACCTCCATGTACAACTGCTGCATCTACTGCATCAAATGTATGAAATCAAGTTAATCCAAATAAATACCCTTTTGCTTCTCTCCAAAACAAGATTTATTTTATTTACAGACAGCTTGCTTTGCAATTGCAAGAAGTGATATTGTTTCAATTGGAAATAGTTTTAAACAGTATGGCAAGCAAGGATATTGAGAAAAATGTAATGTCAGTGCGCCTCCTGGATTTTCTTCATCTTTTCTTTCTTTCTTTTTACCCAAATCAAGTGCTGAAAGCCCCAGGGTGCTTCAGACTGACTAGAGTGTGAAGCCATCCTTATACTATACTGCTGTTAACATAGCTCAGAAGTTTACATGCAGTCATTTAGAACTTAAATAGCAACATTTTGGGCTGTTAGTGATTTAGTTTCTTTATTCTTGCTTTTACAGCTCTAATGAGCAAGAATTGGAGTAGATGTTTACGTTCTATATACTTTCTCTAATCCAGACATCCTGAAAACCATATATCAAATCAAAGTTTATTTATATAGTACTTTACAACATTCCAACTGGCGCTCAAAGTGTTTTACATATTAGGGATTCTTAGACAAGAAGAAAATAAAAGCGAGGAAGAGATGATAAAACGTTGCAATACAAGTTAAAAGAAAAAGAGATATCAAATATAAAATTTAAAAAAATACAGAAAGCCTCAAAAGGGGAGCTATTGTCTGAAAGGACACATCTGAGTAAGTGATAAATAAAACATCAACCACGTTTAAATAATAGCTACATGTCAAATGCTTAAATGCTTTAAGCTTGAGGGACTAAGCATGCCCCTCAAGATTAAAGGTGATCCTGTTCAGAAACACTTTTTGTCATACTGGGTGAAGTCAATACATTATGTATTCAGAAATAGGGGGTTAAAAATTTGGATCTCTGTGAGAGATCTATAGCTCTACTGCTCACTGTATACTTTGAACATGACTGAGAGTTCCATGAAGCAAACCGCATACTAGTTCAGGAGAAGAAGAGGAAGGATTGGGTAGAAAGAAATAAGAACAGAGTGGATTTGGGAGATTTGTTTCAATGCGATCCCCCTGAGGAGCAGAAGATCAGGTAAGACGGTCTTGTGCATGAGAAGTTATTCAAAAAGAGACACGGGGAAACTTCTGAAAAATTGCTGACTACCTTTAAATAGGAACCAAGGCTTCATCGAGGGACTTTTCTTTGTTTTCCTTGACATATGGCTACTTCTTGGGTAAATTACATTTTCTAATGTGAATGGTCAACACTTACATGCATTCCATACTGTTCTGTTTTCATACCCTGTTAACTCATTATACATTGCGTAAAAAGCTTTTCTTAACCAGACAAAAACTAATTCAAGTATGGCTCCTTTAACAAAGATTTTAAACTGCCAGCTCAGTTTAAAATGTATTCAAACATGGCTCTAATATGTAGGTAAAGGCCCTTTGAAAAGCTACATTTTGACACACTTTTGTAGCCATCGCCGAGATTCTGCATAATTCTGGCTGGATATCTGACCACTCTTTTTAGAGGGACTGGTAGAGTGCTTTTAAACTGGTTGCTTTCCTGGCACAGGTCTGGCATTTAAGCATAATCCACAAGGTTTCAATAGGGTTCAGGTCAGAGCTTTGGGAAGGTCATTCTGGAAGCCTGCTTTATCCATCCCACAATTAGTTTTTATTTGTGTCAGGGATCATTGTTATGTTGGGACACAATGGGTCCAAGTTTCATCCCTTTGGGATTAATAAAGTAAGATACAAAGTCATGTCACACAGGTTTCTTGAAAGATCTGTTGTAGGTGCTGATGTGTGTGGGCAGGAAGGATCTCCTGTAGTGGTCAGTATTACAGCAGATCTAAAGAAGCCTCTGACTGAAAATACTCTGTTGTTGTATGACAGTCTGAGAAAGAGGATTCTTAGGGTTGATCCTCATTTAAGAATCCTACTTTCCACCATCATCTCCAGAGATTTTAGAGGAGTCCCCAGAATAGTTCATGCCTTCTGGATCAGCTTGCTGGGATTTTTAGGTCACTGGTTCCAATGCTGCTACCCCAGAAGATGATGGCAGAAGAGATTCTGCTCTCCCAAGCAAAGTTATAGAAGATCTGCAGCATCTTGCTGCAAACACTGTCTCTTCTTGTGGACTGCTTTACTATTGTGTCAGTCCAGTTTGTTGTCCAGGTGAACAGCCAGGTTTTTATATTCCCCCAACACTTCAACTTCTTCTGCAATGAATCTTGATTAATTAGCTTCAAGAATTCATCATGAAAACCTGCCAGGTCAACTCACCTTAAAATTAGACAGAAAAGCCTGCTCGTTAATATACTTAAAATATCTTTTGAGTAGAATCTGTGGTTTAGTTTTGGGGAGTTTGGAATTTCTGACTGCTGCAATCGCACAACAGTCTCTCAGATCGGTCCTTAAAAAACAGCATCAGTATACTTATGGGAGACACTTGTTCTTAGATGAAGGAGCGATGATCTAGAAGGATGTTTAATGTTAGACCAAGTTGGGCTGTTTAATAAATAACTTAGATTCAGTGAGTCTCAGATACATTTTAGGCTGTCTGAGGCTAATAAGCTTTCAAGGTTTAGGTTCAACGTTTAGCCTGGGTTAGGCTACACATTGCCAGAGAGCAAAAGAAAAGGAAGTAGAAGACATTTTGGTTTTACATAAAAAATTGACCCCTCATCTTCACTATTGGAAATTACCAGGTCAATGATTGAATTTTCTGGGTGTAACAAACTGCCCTGCATGACAGAAATGCAGCTCAAAGGAAGAAGAGTTACACAGATTAATCAATCCTGGCTGAAGACAGGAAAGCGGTGGCTGTAGAGCAAATTTATCAACAACCAATGACCAGGATCAGGTCCCTGAACTGGATGGACCCAATCCTAGATGGGGTACATGTCTATGTACCCCACTACAGCAGTTTAACCATACTGACCCTCACGGAGCGAATGAGAATACAGGAAGTAGCGTAGTGTTGCCACATGCTGCCAACTTGAGCGGTGCAATTTTAGAATTACTTCGACATTGAATGTTAAAACTCATTATTAGCAGAACTGTCATTTCTGCTGAGGGTGGTAAAATATCTAGTCTGGATTTTGCTGATTGTGGTTTCCCTGTAACTTGCTAAGGACCGTTTAACAAAATATTGGTGGAGGTCTAAGCATGAGTCAGTATGTAGAATTTTGACCCTGGTTGCATTACAGAATCCATTGTTAATTCTAATTTATCAATCCAGTTCTTGAAAAATGACTGACACTTTATGTGCCATTATCATTCCACACTGGAAAATAAACAGTTGAAATAAATCAGGCCAATAATCATTATGGCATTCCTGTCTATGATGAGTATGTGTAAACGACTGCCCAGATCTGTATGTCCGATTAAACTTACTGTCATCATTCCCTCCATCATTCCCGTCTCGACCTTGGAGGAAGCCTGCAGTCGCTCCATGGCCCACCTCTCCAGAACTAAAGCCACTTTAGGATTGTCCACATTGAGCAGCCTAAATCCCGTCATGTTGACCCCGCTGTAGCGGTAGGGCTCCAGGTCAAGGGCAAATAAGTCCTGTAAAGTTCAACAACAGGTACAAAGATACAAAAATAGAATAAAATTTGTTTTGTTTTTTTGTTCTTTTTAAATAAACAATTGAATGAACCATTGAGCTTGCAGCGTTGAATTGTGCCAAGAAAACTGAGTCATGTATATATATATATATATATATTTAATATAATAAAACAAACATAAAATTGTATAAGTTAAAATCACACATAATTATCAAATAGAAATAGTGAAACAACCAAAATGTAATAACATGCACTGTTTCATCAGTTTCTCAGTCCTACTAAAAGGATAACCTCATAAGACAAAGCTCCTTCATGTTCCATAAATCATCTTTTTGTGGACTATGTTTCCTTACCAATGTGGTGAAGAAGTAGTGATAATATTCCGTCATCATTCCCATGGACAGGATCTAAACAGAAATAAAGAAGGTGCATGCAATGAGAATAAAAAAAACTATTTTTTTCACCCAAACTACAGTTTTTCCAATAAATTAATTTACTTTGATTGGCTAATTTTGTGCTATTTGCATAGTTTGCATTAACATGGGTCTGAGTGAATAAATGTCACAATTTGTTCCTATCTCTCATTAATCTGTGCAACATCTCTTCCTGGGTTGCAAAAAGGAAATAGGATTCCTCCAGGGACTAGAATTGGACTAATTTTGCTCGGGGTAAATATTAAACACAAAGCACTGCAGTAAACCATATCAGCACATTCCCCCTGTATTTAAACATTTTAAACAAAACTTCTACAAATATGAAGCCAATGTACGCATCCATGTAATTTGGTTACCTGCTTTAGGACGTCAGCTGATGTTTGGTAAGAGCAGTCAAAGATGACAAAGAACTCCTTCCCCTTCTTCATCTCTTTCAGCAGCGGACGGGCATCCTTGCTTCCTGATGGAAGCTGCCGGATCTTGATTTTGATGGTGTATCTGGATGGAGCTTTGATCAACTCTTGCAAACGAATCAGGCCTTTAATTTAAACAGGAGACCGCCATTATTGTAAAACACTTTGCACAGTTCAGTGGCACTAAAGCAAGCAGTAAAGATTATTGACCTACCAGCTTGTAAATAGTACTGTCCACCACAAACTATAATGTATCTTATTGGGATTTTATATGATAAACGAAGGGTCGCACATAATTGTAAACAGAAGAGCAAAGGATACACATTTTTGTTATTTTCTTTACAAATAAAAATGTAATAAATTAGGTTGGCATATGTATTTATAGCTGTAAATCCTTTTGGGTATATCTCTGCAAGACTTAAATGGTTTTGTCCATTTCTTCTCTTTTCCAAAACAGCTCAAGGTTGGTCAGACTGGATGGAGAGCACATGTGAATATTTCATAAAGTCTTGCCAGAGATTCTCTCTTGGATTTAAATCTGGACTATGACTGGGCCATTCCAACATATAAATATGTTCTAATCTAAAATATTGCTTGACGCTCTGGCTGCATGTTTAGAAATGTCCTGTTGAAAGGAGAACCTCCACTTCAGTTTCACGTCTAAGGAATAGAGTCTGCTCAGCATGATTTCACCACAACCATGTTTTACAATAAAGATGGTATGTTCAAGGCTGGGCCGTGTCAATCATATGGGCTACTGGGTAATCGCCCAGGGACCCAATGTCATAAGCGAAATATCTGGTTATCTCCTGCTTCTTGTTAAGCTGTCTGCCGGAGCGCTGAGAGACGTTGAGAGACGCTGCTTTTGACTGTGAACGTGAGTTGAGAGACCCTCTCCTCATTGGCCAGTCTGTCCACATGAGGCAGGTCAAAGGTGACGGCAATCAACGTGCACTTAGTGGGTTGTGTGGCGTCAGGTGCCACAACGCAGCTCAGAAAATTCAGACGTGGAGAAGCTAAGTGGGAGTGCTTGTTTATTTTTTGTGAAAATGGAGGCCATTCACATTCGATGTAGATTAGACTGATACTGATGTGTTTTGCTCTGGCGTCTCTGCACTTGGGGCCAGTGGGGCCTGGCCCCACCAGATGTCTCTGTGGAGCACTATGTTCACAATTATCAGTGGGACTTGAGTAATATTGCAAAAAGACTAAAAGACACACATATATATGCATACAACCTGACTTTGATTAATTTTAAATTAAACAGATAGATTGGCATTATCTAACACACTAGAAAATCTATTGAATATAAGCTAAATGTAATTATATTTTTATACATTAAGTTAAATAAAGGTTCACTCATATTGTTCATTTATTGAACAGAGAAAATTCACATCAATCCTTAATGAGCCAGCAAGGACATCCAACACAAGATTAATATTTGCTTTTGCATTTTCCTATGTTTCATTTTGTTTAAATTTTACTACATTTTATTCCAACTGTTTTTTACTTGCTTTTATTGTTTTTATTTTCCAACGTTTTAATCGTGTAAAAAACTTTGCATTGTCCTTGTACTGAAATATGCTACACAAATAAATTTGCCTTGCCTAGATGGTTGCACACTATCCAGCAGAACGTATACGCAACATGTGCCATTCAAGTATTTTGATTGGACGATCCGAGCTCGGGGCCGTAGTATTTGTGCCCCACGGCTGTCTGCTGAGAATTTAATACAATTAGACATTATTAGCATCACCACCAAGGGTTGAACCTTAATGTCTTCACAGTCAATAAATAGATAACAGATAAATAACTTCATCATTTACATTAGCACATAGCATTAGCTTTTGTTAAATTAAGATGTGAATGCAAAATAGTAGAAATAAAACAACTATCATGAGAACACTGCAACCGAGTAGCTAACGTATAGAAATTGTATTTCAAAATGTAAATGATTTTATTTGTGTTATGATTCAGGCCGGCTGTCTGCTCCTTCACTCTCCTGCTGCATCTCCTACTTATTATGATCTGCTTCACCTGTGATTCTCTGGCAGCATCTCAGTAAGTTTATTACCTGCACCTGTTCACCTGCCTGTATATACTGGGCTCCCACAGTCTCATGATGCCAGACTACTGAAAACACACAGCGAGTAAATGTCCAGCATTTATCTGTGTCTGAATGCCAAGTTTCTGACCTGGATTTTATACTGGATTTCCCTGTTTTTGTCTTACCCTTGTCGGATTTTTCAGTTGGCTTCTGATTACTCTGGATATTTGACCTGGACGTACCTTGACCATGAACCTTGCCAAGCCATTTTTTAACTTGTCTGCTACAACGCCATGCATCTTGCCCCATTACCACGACTGAGGGCCTGCCAAGAGCTGAATTCTTGCAGTATTTGTGCATTCATAAACACCCGAGAATCCATCTTGTCCATCTTGTCCCACTCCAGCCGTAACCATTCGGGAACCGACGTAAAAGGGGTTGGCCAATCATGTTGCCGTATCATGGTTTAAGGTGGGACATACCAGCTGTGATGAAAACAAGAGCTGCTGAGCCCGCAGTCGAACCAAAATAAAAATGGCAGCGCAGGAAGACGTATGCGTAGCTACTGTTACCACATCTGTTTTGTCAGAATCCATGATTTCTTCTTTGAAAGCAGAACAGCAAGAAGAGTCTTGACCACCGTAACTTGTTGCGGTTTATTGTGGCGCCTGCCGCTTACATTTTCATTTGATACCGTGATTGGCTAAAACCAAACTTCGGTAGGCGGGCACAAGGTGTCGCTTCACCCAATCAGCTTGGAAGGTTCTGCTGAATGTCCCTCCTTTTCTTTGAACGGATTCCATAGGTGCAGGCCCAGGTTGATAATGTGTAGAACTAAAAGGAGAGTGCTACACATTATCAATCTGGCTTATCATGTTAGCGATAAAGAGCATCTGCCTAGATTCACCTGTGATAGCCTGCCTTGAGTCGTCAGTGACTTGCCAGCTATACGGCTTGCTTTTTTCTTTAAATAACCCTTTTATACGCAAACACTGTGTCCGGCTTGAAAATCGGGTTCCCTGCCTTGTCAGCGCATTAGTTTGTCTACTAAGGCATTGAAATGATGTCTCTCGTTCAAAAATATTTACCTGAGGTTTTTGATACTGGTTTTGGTGTTGTTAAATTGAGTTACTGTCACCAAATTTCCTGTAAATAGTATGTCTTTTGCTAACCAAAACTTGACAAAAAAACGAATTTGTTAGTGTTTTGCTTTGCCTCAGAAAGAATAATATATCTTACACAGATCTTATATGTTTTCTTTGGTGATGAAGATGTGTTGTTGCATTGTTTAGTTCTAGCTCAGGAGCAGTGACGATAACTTTCTAGAAATATATTTTTAATTTGTTTAATAACCCTGTGCCAAGTAACACATGCTAAGATCCATTCAGAGTGTGAAATGCCAATTTTTTCATTAGTCGAATGGAACCTTGAAAAATTTGTTTAGCGCAATTCTTTAAACTGACGTCTACATGGCAGTGAAAATATATAACGGCATGCTGAGAATCATACAGCAAAGAAAGCCAGTTCTTAGGCTCCATCGGAATACCCTTGATAATAGCTCCAATCTCCTGTTCCTAGACCTTTCATGGGGTCAACAGTAAGAACACTATCATGGGGAGAAAAGGAGCTCCGTACTGCTGTGCTGATTTCGGACAGCCTTTAACTCCGACGTCATTACGTGACAGAAACGCACATGGATGATGAGAGGCAAATCCGTGCCTGCTGCCTTCTGAAAATGAACTACAAGATGCACGCTCTCTTCTCTCCAGACATTGCTGTGCTGTCTGAAATCAACACAGCAGTCCGAAATTCCTTTCTTCACTATAATGGACCCCATGAGAGGTCAAGGAACAGGAGCCAGGACCATGAGCTAAGAGCTATTATTAAGGGTATTCGAATGGAGCCTTTGCAGTCTGATTGCTTTAGAATGGGTACCTTTTTTTCATAAGTCTGTTTGTGCAAACTTAAAGCCATAAAGGTTTGATCTTTATGGCTTTAATTGATCTCAACAATATATCATTTGATGGTAAGTCAAATGAAAATTTTGGGAGAAAACTATTTTCATCAACTAAATGTTTGCGTCTATTTAGTCATATGGAAACCGACAAATATGCTACAGCTGCCATAATAATACATAAACATACATACTTTTTAAAATTATTTAAAATGTTACACTTATCTCAGAATAATCACTTTGTCTCCCTCTGTTGGCCACAAACTACAAAACCTGCATTTTCACATTCAGTTTAATTACGCTGTTGGTCAAGTTTAGCAAAAAATACTAAGGAATGTAGATTTTGTCTGTGAAAGTGGTTCAGAAAGAGCCCAGAGGTTTTCACAGAAATTTAGGAATTCTGCACAAAATTTGTCCATTTTGAAATTATAGGACACACACCTTATATATTCAGAAAATATTTCTTGTTATAAATTTCAGAAACAGACTTTGCTCTAAATGATCCATCTGAGCCTTATTGTACACTGTTCCCTGACAAGGTGGGAAACTGTATTTGAAATAGAAGCTCTTAATTTCAGAGCAGTAGTGTCCGAAGTCTGTCTTTAATGACATGTGTACTGCATGTTTTAGGTGTTGTCCTGGTTCAGCACGGCTGAACCTAATGAGTAGGCCTCTGCAGACATTGATGACAGACTTAGAAGGTAAATTATGCATTTGTGTTGGACTAGTGACATACCTAAAATATGGAGCTGGACATGCCTCTTTTAGAGGTAGGAAACCTTCTCTTTTCTTAAATAAGATACACTTGATTCTGAAAAAATGTAATTAGCTAATGTTTTTTTTTTCAAGGATTTTTTATGTGGATTTTTGATTATTAATTGTACACAATTTCGATTGTTTTTTATTATTATTATTTCTGTAGTTTGGTTGTGGTTTCTTTTTTTAGAGTTTATAAGTGGACAGTTTAATTTTTTCAAATATGAAATAATTTCTGTATGCTGTTCCCTTCACTCTTTATGTTGATTTCTGACTTAAGTTACTTCCCACAGGCGTAACTGACACGTAGCTCGGTAGTTTTTGATGTGTTCTGCTATTTCTCAGATGCAGTACCATTAACTGAGGACCTGCTCTTTTATATATATATATTATATATATATATATATATATATATATATATATATATATATATACATATACAGGACTGTCTCAGAAAATTTGAATATTGTGATAAAGTTCTTTATTTTCTGTAATGCAATTAAAAAACATGAAATGTCATACATTCTGGATTCATTACAAATCAACTGAAATATCGCAAGCCTTTTATTGTTTTAATATCGCTGATTATGGCGTACAGCTGAAGAAAACTCAAAAATCCTATCTCAAAATATTAGAATATTTCCTCAGACCAAGTAAAAAAAAAAAATATATAACAGCAAAACAAAATCAAACATTTGAAAATGTCCATTAATGCACTCAGTACTTGGTTGGGAATCCTTTTGCACAGATTACTGCATCAATGCGGCGTGGCATGGAGGCAATCAGCCTGTGGCATTGCTGAGGTGTTATGGATGCCCAGGATGCTTCAGTAGCGGCCTTTAGCTCATTTGCATTGTTGGGTCTGGTGTCTTTCAGCTTCTTCTTCACAATACCCCACAAATTCTCGATGGGGTTCAGGTCAGGGGAATTGGCAGGCCAATCAAGGACAGTAATGCCATGGTCAGTACACCAGTTACTGGTGGTTTTGGCACTGTGGGCAGGTGCCAGATCTTGGTTGTGCAGCGTTTCCTGCCACATTTCCCCCTTCCAACACACTTTTTGTGAATGTGCTTTGAAACTGCACTCTGTGAACAGCCTGCTCTTTGAGAAATTTCTTTTTGTGTCTTACCCTCCTGATGGAGGGTGTCAATGATGGTCTTCTGGACAGCAGTCAGATCAGCAGTCTTCCCCATACTTGTGATTTAGTTTACTGAACCAAGCTGAGTGTTTTTCAAGGCTCAGGAAACCCTTGCAGGTGTTTCGAGTTAATTAGACGATCCAAGTGATTAGTTGAATAGCCTACTAGTATACTTTTTCATGATATTCTAATTTTCTGAGACAGTCCTGTATATATATGTATATATAAAGACATTGTGTTTATCTAATTGATTGATTCCCTAACATAAAACTGATTTGCTCATAGTAGTCCCAGTTTTATGCTGCTGTGGCTCTGATTGGAGGGCCCTCTGATTCATCAGTTAAGCATAACATTAAGACTCCCACAACAGCAACCAGGTCTACTAGAAGTTTAGAAATGTTTGGATTAAAAATGTTATCATCTTCTATCGCTCATTTTGTCCTATTTTTAGATCTTTACTTCAGCTGTTGAGGACGAACATTTTTACAGGACAAATCATCAGCAGTTAGAAGTGGTGAAATTTAAATTTAAAAATTGTTAAATGCTTCTAAAAATTTAATGAGATACTATTTGGTGGTCTTAGACACTAGATGCTTTGGTACACAAAGTCATTTGAGAAGTTATTATTTAGAAAGAAAAAAAACAGAACAATTGTAGAATAATAATAAAAAGATCAGCTTTATTATTCTGCCATATAATTTAAGTCATAACTATTTAACTGGATTGGACGCATTTTATAAATATTTAGCTTTGTAATAGAGTTTGAAACATCATTGTATAAATAAACAGGTAACCTACCATCTTAAAAATGCTGGCTCTATTGTAGTAACTTGTTATGAACCAATAATTTAGTTTGCAAATTTTCATATAGCTGCAAACATGTAAGATGTTTTTTATCTAGTGCCTTGCAAACGTTTTGTCCTTGAACAGTTTTACATTTTGTTGCAGTAAACCTCCAATTTCCATGCATTTTACTGGGATTTTATGCTATAGACAAACACAAAGTAGTACATAACTGTAAACTGGAAGGAAAACAATCCATAAATTTAAAATTTCTTTCTGGCACCGCAGAGAATAGCCGCCTCTGGACTATCCTCTGTAGTGTTTCTTATGTTTTGTTTTTTTTACCGTTTTCCGCCATCCCTCTCTAGTAACTTATACCAAAGAAGAGCTATTAAACATCAGACTTTAATTTGCTCACATTATTCCACCACTCCTGACCGAACCAATAACTTTCCCAGAGTTATTAGTCGGAGGAGCAGAAGCCTGTATGGAATCTACCAGAGCCACCGATGCTGCAGGGGAAATCGTACAGGCGTGCCAGTTAAGATGTGACGACGAGGCTTTCACGTCTATCCACCTGGCGAATGTCCACTCTCTGGCCAATAAAACTGACGAATGGCTTCTCCTCAATAGATCTAACCTGGACTTCAGTAGATCTACCCCTTTCTATTTTACCTAGTCCTGGCTCATCGAGCACATCATGGACAGCACACTTCACAGGTTTGTGTGCAGATGTCACAAATGCAAGAAATCCTGCAGCCCTTACTGCAAACATTACTCATTAACTGTAAAACATATTATTCACTGGGGGAGTTTTCCTCTTTGTCCTCGTCGCTGTGTACATCCCACCCCAGGTCATTGTTAGAGAGGCAGTACTACACCTGGCCAACCTGATAACCAACATGGAGGAAAAACATCCCGATTCCCTGATCATTGTTCTTGGGAACTTCAACCAAGCTAACTTCAGCTATGAACGTCCTAAGTACAGACAGCATATTAAGTGTCCTACCAGAGACATTAACTTCCTGGACACCTACCGCTCTGTCCACCGTGCAGCTATGGGACTCTGACCACTGCCTGGTTCATCTTAACCCCACATACAAACAGAAACTGAAATCTGCTAAACCTGTTGTAAAAAGTGTGTAAAGATGTAAAGATGAACCATCCAAGCTGGAGTTACAGGTCTGCTTTGATTGTACCGACTGGTTGTACTGATTTTGAGGCTGCAGCTACTGACCTGAACGAACTAACTGATGCTGTGACATCTTACATCAGTTTTTGTGAGGACCTGTGTGTGCAGACCTAAACCTTCCCCACATACAGAACAACAACCAAAAACCTTGGTTCACGGCGAAACCCAGGCAGCTTCGTCACATCAAAGAGAAGGCCTTCAGAAGTGGGAACAGAGCCCTGTGAGACCAGCCCAGGAACACACTGACTAAAGAGAGCAAAACAGCGAAGAGGTTCTAAAAAGCTAGAAAAATCAGCCAGCGATCCTGCATCGGTGTGAAGAGGCCTGTGGTCACGTATTAACTACAGGAGATCACCCCCCAACTCTGCTAGTACCCAACGACTAGTCGACTTCCTCACAGATCTTCAATAGATCTCTGGAGCTGTGTGTAGTTCCCTCCAGCTTCAAATGCTCTACAATCATCCCCATTCCCAAAATACACTCAATCTTTAGATAAAATGACTATAGACCCGTTGCCCTGACATCTGTGGTGATGAAGTGCTTTGAAAGTCTGCTGTTGCCCTACTTGAAGGACATCACAAAACCCTTGTTGTACCCCCTGCACTTTGCCTACACGGCTAACAGGTCAGTGGATGATGACTCATCTAAATCCACCAATACCTTGATGGTCCTGGGACATATGCAAGTATCCTGCTTGTGGGCTTTAGCTCGGTGTTTAACACCATCATCTCGGGCATCCTCAGGACCAAACTCACCCAGCTCACTGTGCCAGCCTCCACCTGTCAGTGGATCACTAACTCTCTGACTAACAGGAGTCAGCAGGATTGGCTGGGGAACATCATCTTCAGCACCCAGACTATTAGCACGGGCGTCCCCCAGGAGTGTGTGTGCTCTCCCCACTGATATTGTCCCTCTACAACAATGACTGCACCTCAGGAGATCCATCGGTCAAACTCCTGAAGTTTGCTGACAACACAACGTTCATCGGCCTCATCCAGAACGGCGATGGGTCATCCTACATACAGGAGGTTGATAAACTGGTTGTCTTGTGAAGTAAGGACAACATGGAGCTTAACATGCTCAAAAATGTAGAGATGATTGTGGACTTTGATCATATCCGAGGGCCAGACTGCAACAGACAGTCAGGACTGCAGAAAGGATCCTTTCCAAAGTCAGGGAATGGGCAAAAAACATCGCAGCAGATCCATCTCACCCCAGTCCCAGCATGTCCCAGCCTCTCTTCTCTGGTAGGCGCTACAGAGCACAGCACGCCAAAGCCAACAGACTCAGGAACAGTTTTGTCCCACAAACCACCACTCTAATGAACAGCTGACTGACTCAGTGTCCAAAAAAAAAAAAAAAAAAACTCTATAAAACTGCCTCTATTCAGCCACCTCTTTACTGGCTACCACTTACTGGTTATGTATCCATTATTCTTTGTTTCATTGGTGTTCACATATCGTCATTGTATTTACTGTATACCAAATCCACCTACCTCATGTACATAACAAAGCATACAATACTTATTTGTTGCAGCATTCTCCACAGTCATCATACTGTGGACATGTATGTTTGTATGTGTATGTGCACCTGAGCACCACTTTCACCTCTGACATACATCATAATAACAATGGAAATAATGTGTACTCCTGCATCCTCTGCACACTGCTCATTGTAGCATTGCATTATTGCCACGATCTGCTTGCTTGTTTATAGCCTGTTATGTGTCCTCTATACAGTACTGTTTAATTTTTATTACTGCATTATGGTGTCATTGTATTATTGTATAAGTATGCATTGTACAGCCCAGAGTCAAATTCCTTGTATGTGTACACATACCTGGCAAATGAAACTGATTCTGATTCAATTCTGACTCTGAAATCTGCTACTCCTCCAGAATTACTGTGGGCCTCTTGTCTACTTCTCCTAATGGTCTCTTTGCCTGGCCGACCAGTTTAAGTGGACATCCATGTGTTGATAGCCACTTCATGTCTCAATTAAATACTTTGAAATTTGTGGTTGTAATGGACTGACATTTGAAAAAGTGCTTAGGGGTATGAAAACATTTTTGAGCAAAGAAAACATTCCTTCAGACATTTATCTCACTGTATACATTTACAGATTTGCACTTTTAGATGCGTTACTAAATCTGCAACTAATCTTGTGCATTCTTCTGGTAAAAATCTAGTTTTGACTCACCAGTTGCATCCTCGTAGACAACAGTGACTGCTTTCCACTTGTAGAACTGCACTATGTCTAGCACGGCTCTGCTTATAGAGGCATATTCAGGGTGGAGGTTAATGTAGAAGCTGTCCTTGTTGTCCACTGAGGGGTGTTTCCAGCGAGTCTGGATGTGAGGGACTTCCAATGCGTTGCAAATAGACTGAACGGCGCTGACTGATGAGCTGTGAGATGGACCAAACACAGCACCAACTCCCAGCGCCAACTGGTCGCATGCTGGAGTAACAAACAGAAAAACAAATGGCCTTCTGGGTAATATTCATAGCTCATTTCTTTACAATCAACAGACTTGTAGTCAACGATCCTTACCTCTTCTGGAGGCTTCAAAACTGTCAAACAGGTTTATTCTCTGAATGTCATAGGTCAGTGTGGTGTTTGGCATTAAGGTCCGGTTCCTGTTTATGTTGGTTACAGCAAATTTAAAGGCTAGTTCTTCAACGCCAATGGGCTCATTCTCAAGGGTCTCGAAGATGCCCCCTATAAAAAAGAAAGAATTGGTTAAGAAGGTGATTAGAAAGATTGCATAGTCTCCTCATTGTTACCAGCACAGTATTTACATTTAGTACCTGGCATTGAACTGAATGGTCACAGTTGCATTGGTTCAGTGTGATTTGTGTTTCTGCCATGTAATGCGTGCTGAGGGACCTGCCTGAGATGACTGGATTTAGTTTCGTTCGGCACAGAGCTTGACCCTCTCTGGCTTGAGCTTATTTACATAACCTGATTTTCCCAAACCGACACAATAGCTTTCACAAAAGCGTAAGAGGGTTGTATTAGGTCGACAAGCCAAACCTTATTTTCATCCCATATCATAATATGATGGTGTCAGGGATTTTAAATTGGGAATCTTCTGCAGTGTCTCTTACATTGGCCTGGTATTTAAGGGATATCTGCAGATGTTAAATAACAGCAAAAACATTTTTATGTGGGGTTGCAAAAGAAAACATAATAATAATAATAATAATAATAATAATAATAATAATAATAATAATAATAATACATTTTATTTAACAGCACCTTTCTTGACACTCAAGGTCACTTTACAGATAATAAAAAATAAAAATACAAAAATACAAATACAGGGAACATAAAAACAGTTATAGTGGTTGCTTTATACATCCTGATATAGTAAATTTGCTCTGTGTCTTAACTTGAGAACGCCCTAGAGATCATCTGAAAACATGTCATGTCCCACTGTGCTTCAAAGTTATTATCTACAAACCTACTGATTTCATATAAGAAGATAGTGTAGAGAAGCGCTGGGAAATCAGGAGGCACAGGGAAGAAGACTTAAATTTGGCTATTGTCAGCATCATGTGTTTTTAAAAAAATCAGAGGAAGCCTAAAAGATGTAAGCTAATTAAAAAGAAACTGCTTTTTCCGTTGACGCAGGTCCGCTGTTCATTAAGACTCCTACTTTTAAACAGAGACTGAGACTTTGGCGGATAACAGGAAAGCTAAGCAAATAACCGCAATGTTGCTCTGTTTTATCCTTTTAAGCTTAAAACCTCTGCCTGTCATGGCGCATACTGGATTTAGTCATGTTGGCAGCATTGTAGGAATCTCAGACTTATGGCAGGGACTCACGTTCTCCTTTGGGAATACATACACAGACTGCTGTTTATCTGCCGCTAATATAAAATGCCAAAGACAGTTTAAAATGTCAACTCCATAATCATTTAGTGCTGTTTTTCTTATTATGGTAAAAATCTGTTTGCAGCCACAGCTCTGTCATACAGATGCTACAATAAATGCTGAAATACCTTGCACAGCAGAAGGGCAAGACGTGAATATCTTCAATACTGTTGATTAGAGTTCTTAAAAAAAAATTGGTGTTGCTAAACATCAGCAAAGCTTTACAAAACCAGAGATGAATTAACCGGGAACAGAACACAGATCACTGCATCTCTGGTGATGACTAATTCTTTTTTGCTGTTTTAATTAGCAATTCTTTGACTATTTGGATCACTTTCGAAACATTGTTTTTATAAGATAAACAGAGTTTTCACTTTAATCCGAGTAGAAATAAAACCTCACAATATATGTTGCGTTGTTGCACTTCTGTCCCCGATTTAAACATTCTAAATCTAATTAAATTGTTGCAATACATAAACACTAAAATCGTGTGTTTTTTATTATTACTTTGCTGTGGTCAGCATTGTCTCGTTTATTAAGATTTCCTGTACCGGCATGTTTCAGCTGCGGTCACTGTGTCCTCCGCTGCCTCGGGGAGGAGGGAGTTGTTCCAGTGTTGGGGGAAAAAAAAGAAATCATTCTGAAAAGTATCCAAATCTTAATCCAGCCTGCTGCCCCAGAAACATGGCTGCCCTGCAACAGCTGGCAGTATAGACATACCGTAACTCCAGCAAGACCCAAGCACTGTGTAAAATATGTAGCATAAAGCTAAAATATTAGGATTAAGGCCAGCAAAGTGATGGATTGTCGCCACTTTTTGTTAGTGAAAAATCTAAAACATATAGGCCTATAGGGGTGGGGTTTATGAAACTACACTACAGGTGCATCTCAGTAAATTAGAATATAATTTAAAAGTACATTTATTTCAGTGATGCAAAATAAATACATTCATTACATGCATAGTACTAAACTTCAAATGTCGATGTCTGTGTATTGTGATGTCTTACAGCTATATAAAAAAAAATACAGCATATCAGGAAATGTAAATATTGAATAAGACTAATAAAAAAGACATTCTGTATTGTGGCCTACACAATCATGCAAATGGATTTGGAATGGAGAGTTGAGTATAAGAAACAGGCATGGTTAAAAAAAAGTACATATTCAACAGACATTGAGAGGATTGTGAAGTTAAAGCCCACTAAAGAATGTGAGGGAGATTCTCAAGGCGTGGTCTCCATCCCATACCACACACGGAAATAACCTGGAGGTAGGCTCCAACTGTCCCTTCCTACTTCTAAACCAAAGTTTATATAGAAGTTTCAGAAGAAAAGTATTTTGTTTTTTTTTAGTTAGAAAAAAATATCCCAGTCTGAAGGAAGAGTGAACTTGTACAGAATCCAAGTTAAGTGAAAACTGGTGTTTCCACAGCTGATGATGATTTGGCGACAATGCAGTCTGCTGGTGTTGATCCATTGTGATCTACCAAGTCCCAGCCCCCCCCCCCCCCGCCCCCCTTTGTGCTTCAGTATTTTAACATTAAACATTTATGTCACCTATCCTGTCTGTGGTGTTCATGGACAGCATCTCAAGTTGTAGTCGTGGAGAGTAGGGTGTCTGGTTTGGGAACCTCAGGATCGCATCTTTGCTTTTTGTGGATAGTGTGGTTCGATTGACCTCGAGTCCAGTAGTGTGAACTATAGCGGTTCGCTCCTCAATGTGTACCGGCCGGGATGGAAGTAATCTCTAAATCTGGGGCTATGGTCCTCAACCAGAAAAAAGTTGGATTGCTCCCTTTGGGTTGGGGGTCAGTCTCTGCCTCAAGTGGAGGTATTTAAGTCCCTCGATGTCTTGTTCACGAGTGACGGTAGGATGAAACGAGAGATGAACAGGTGGATTGGGGCTGCATCTGCTGTAATGTAAGCACTGCTCCAGTCTGTTGTGGTAAAGAAAAAGCCGAGCCAAAAAGCAAAGTTCTTGATTTATTGCCCCGTCTACGTTCCAAACCTTACCTATGGTCACGAGGGCTTGATCACGACCGAAAGGATGAGATCCCGGATACAAGCGGCCAAAAGGAGCTTCCTCCAGAGAGTCCTCAGCCTTAGATATAGGGTGAGGAGCTCTGTTATCTGGGGAGAGCTCAAAGTAGAGCTGCTGCTTCTCTGCATCGAAAGGAGCCGGTTCAGGTGAATTGCACATCTGATCAGGTTTTCTGGGCACGTCCCACTGGGAGGAGACCCCAGGGAAGACCCAGAATTCACTGGAGAGACGATATATCCCATCTGGCTGAGGAAAGTCTTGGGATCCACCAGAATGAGCTGGAGGATGTCGCTGGGGGGAGGGATGGCTGGGTTTCCCTCCTGGACGTGTTGCACCGTGACCCAAGATTTTTTTAAATTGGTCTAATGTAATATTTCAGTTCTCTGAGAAACTGAATGTTTGGGTTTCATATCTTTATCTTTTTGTAAATAAATCTCCATATGTCTTTTACTTAAAACTAGTCTGTCGATTCCCAAATGTGCCATATTTACATGAATAGAACAGGGAATAAAAGATGGTCATTTTAAGATTACAAAGTTCAGTCTTCAGTTTTTAAATATACAAAAAATGAGCACAGATTAAAAAAAGATGCAGTTTTGTTGTTGCTAATGCCCTTACTTTGATACAGAGGACGCTGACATTAACAGGTCATTGCACTGTTGAACACTCTTTGAAGAACTGCCTGTGAAATTGTAATTGATTTTGGAAGGAGGGAGTGCTTTAAAAAGCTCCCCTTGAGACCCTGATTGTGAATGACCTTTTTCTTTAGTGTAGCATAGCCTCAAACCCCAAACTGAGAGAGCCTTGTCCGGACTCCCTGGTCACTAAAAGCATGCTTGAAAGTGCCAATCCTAATTATGGTTACCAAGCCTCAGCGAGCAGCTGCTGGGATCTGTTAAACTCCTTAATTCTGTCTGCTGCAATATACATTTCTCAGGCATACATGACCTACCTATCATCCTCTAAGTGAGATATGGGAGCGTGTTCCGTCCTAGATGGTTTTTCATATGAATAAAATGGGAGATAGGCCTGTTTTTGACCATCTGCTCCATTTTGCTAGCTGAGAGTGCCAAGGCTGCAGCTTTAATAGTGCTCCAGAAACAAAACAATCCAAGTGGCAGCCCCACAGCAGGATTTTTTTCTCATATTAAAACAACACTTAAATAAACATAGCCGTTGCTATTCAGATTCTCTCCTTCACATTTTTTACTTGCAGTTTTCATTTAAAGGGTATCTCTTTACATTTCAGCCAAATAACGTTGTCGTGTTAATAAAACATTTATCACCAAGTTCGGATGATACAATAACAATTATTAAAACCTGACATTTTTTTTCATATGATCTGTCCAAAACATACTGCTATTGTCTACAAAAGACAAATGTATCTGATGCGCTTTACTGTTTCTCATTTCCTCTCTGAAGCTCTGCGGGAAAGGGGCAGAGAAAGGCGGTAAATTATTTTCCCTTCATTTCCACTCGAGTCAAGATCTTGAAATTTCGTGCAAAGTGTAATGAGTTTTCTTGATTTGAAGAGTGCAAAAGAGAAGATTAAGAGCCATGGCTTTTTGTCCTCAGCAGGAGGAGTGTTGGGCTACCAAATCAACCCGGTTCCACATCAGTACATGCAGAAACTGTTTCCACTTTGAAGAAAAAATAATATCTAGGATGACAGACATTATTAACACTCTCTAGAAGGTTGGACTCACCACCAGGAAAGTTAAGTTATACACCAGATTTTAGCTGCATTGTTGTAGTCACTGAATTGGCATCTGGAGTAAAGCATGAGTCCCACTTGTCTTTTGAAAAAACTCTTTTTTTTTCTCCAAATAAGCTTATTTATGCATGTGGCTGAAACGTTGGCAGAGCTTTCAAATCATAACATTGTGCTGGTATGAACCAAAAACTATCAAGTTTGTCTCTGCTTTTAGGCTCAGGCCGCTGTGGTCCAGTGAGACCGAGTAAAGATTTTCCTCAGAAGCATTTCATGATAGCCTCTTTATTCTGGAGAGAGTATTTGTAACGTGCAAAAACTAGTTCAGAAATTGTTCTCCGTGGCTGCAAATCAGTTAGCTTTAAAGTAGGTCAACGCAAAACCCAATAGAAACCATCCGTCTGTGTGGTAGAAATCCTTGACAACACCACCAGATTCAAGCATGCTTGAAAGAGTTACAAACATTACAATAGAAAATAAACATATAAATGCCCAAATGCATAAAGTTTTGATAAGGATCAAACTGTTTGTTTAGGTAGTAAAGGAATGTGACAAAAATATGACAAGTGACATGACAACTAAACAGTCTTTATAGCAGTCTCATTAATCTCTCTAACCTGTGCTCTGTAGCTACTGATTTAAAGCATTTTGTGTGGAATACATGCAAATATATGTATGTGTGATAGAAATGCTTTTGCATTTATTACAATCTGTAAAATTCATGTGAACCAAGATATCATGACCCAGATTAGGATTTTAACTACATGGTATAAGTTTTATGTATGAAACGGAGTACCTTTTATTTATCAAGTTGCACCAAGCAAGATTTTGCCTACAAATTCTCAATGCCAATGTTCAACGATCAGGGTTAACTAAGGAAAAATTGCCCGATTCCAATCTCTGGCCTATTGATTGGTGCATAGTGTCTTCTTCCAAAAGCTACAGTAGAACAAGTTCTTTGTAGTATCTTTATTTTTCATTACTCAATATTTGTCCTTATTTAAATAAATTTTTAAAAAGATGTCACAATTGGTCTATGTATTGTCTCTGATGGTGGTAAGGAGTAACTATTTCACCCCACTTGTTTGCAGTATACACATGGGCCAATTTGCTCCCATTCTCAGGAAGTTATTACCAAGAAAACAAACAAAGAGACGAGAAGGTCATAGCACCAAGGATGGTGAACAACTCTGACCTATTTTAGGTTTGAAAATATTCCGATTCACTTAAACTCTTTAAATCCGAGTTATAATTATACCTGCCTGTATCTCTTGGGTATTAATGGGTGATATGGACCTAAAGTTTCATCACTATATTGCGATATTTACTGAGATGATAGTTAAAGTGATTATAAAAAGATTTTCAACACTCACAAGCAGTCTTTTTGCTATAAATATATGTCTACATACATTTAGAGCCTCCAAAAAACAAATATTGAGCTGAAAACAAAACTAACTCATTATCTAGAAGGGTGCTTCATTACACTTGTTACATTAGTAAAGCAGCTCTACTGCTAACCCAACAGATTCATTGCATTCAACATTTATTGATGACCTGTTTTAATCAATAGCCTAAAAATTGGATAAATGGTAGAATAAATAATCCTAATCACACTATCAGTTCTGTTTTTTTTTGTTGTTGTTGCAAAAAGTATATCATTATAGTTATTATCACTAAGCAACCAATTCCTATCTTTTTTTCCCCCCACTGTAACAATAAAAGCAACGAAAACTGCTCTATTTCTGGCCACCTTTTTTATTCCTTTGAAAACAAGATTTTAAAGCAATTTAACAAAATACACCGTTAAATATAGATTAAACATCCCTACTACGATCAGTTTTGTTCTTTGGAGTCATAGCATTAGAATTTATGAGAACTGGAAAAAAGACATTTTCTGTTATTGCTGCCATTAATACTTTTATAGAACATAATTAGGATCTTTGGACTTTCCAGTTGATGTTTTTTTTTTTTTTATTAACCAAAATATTAATGTTAGTAGGTCACTAAAATAACAGATCCTACACTGCATTCTGGGAAATTCTGACAGTCTTTATTCTGTGCTTTTTTTAGAGTTAATTTATAAGAAAATAACCATAATGGCAAGGACTTTATTACTTTGGCTATATATTCATAAGCTACCTTGAAAATGTTGATTTGTGTGTTTTCTTGACTCAAAATTAACACTTAAAGGGGAGTCTTTTAAAGCAGCGAAACACAACGACATAGTGTTGTCTTTTTCCTCCCCTTGCCATTCTGAGCTGGTACCCAGTGAGAGCTCCTTCCCCCCCACCCCTCCACACCAACATGGGTTCATGCCAGACTGTGAATGAATGAGGAGGTCCTACACAGTCTAGTTTGCTCGTTTGATGTGGAGCACTGAGGTTTCTCTGTGCACAAGATAGCTGCTTGCAAGCCCTCAAGCAAAAATTATTATCTCCATAAATAAGCAAATCGTGTATCATCTACATAAAACATACAAACATCAGAAAAATAAATCTAACAAGCCGGGAAATGCAGTGGAAACCGCAAGCTGCTGCCTCTGCTCTCCCTAGCGAGGAGATTTAGCTGCTGCCTAAGTACCATATTTGGGGAAGAGACTTTTCTGCATAAAGAAGATTAGTGTTAGTTGTTTAAGGGCTTGGGGGGGAGATTTACCATTATTACCGACCCAAGTGAAAAGAGTGAAAGCCTGTCATGTTCTAGTGTAAACACTTGCCAAGTTATTAAATTGTTAATTGAGTCAAGCCACACGCCATATGGGGGAGATTAGGGAAGTGTGGGGGTCATGCAGAAAATGACCAAGATTAGGTGACCTCGGAGAATGATAGATGATTGAGAGAGATTAACAATACCGAGCTCGGATGGAGAAAGAGAGTGATAGCAATGGCCTGGCAGCCGTGCTAGTTATGCAACTTCGCAATTATACAATATGGAAGTCATAAAAGAAATTCAGAAAACACAAGTGGTGCCTGTGGCAATTAAGGCGGAGCAGGGAGTCCTGGGGTCGAAATTTTAAAAAGCTGTATTTATGATGCAATCTTCGAGCCCGTGGGAGGAACTCAAAACTTAATGGGAGAGAAGAGAAGAAGTAGAAAACTTTAATTTTCCTGCATACACAGGCTCATTGTTGCAGAATTACATCAGAAATCAAAGGGAAATAATGAAACAGGAGCAATGTTATTCACTTGAGGCTAAAAGAGTTTGAAGCAGGGCTGGCCAAGGGTACAAATTAACTTTGTGACAGCTTTGGGCCCTTTGCTTGCCTGGGGCCCAAGGAAAGAAAAAAAATGAACACAGGACATGTTGCCAAACGTGCCATCAGTGCACTTACCAAGGAAAATATTAAATATTTGAAGATCATGGTAGCAAAGTCCTAATTTATAGCTAGGTCAGTAATTTTTGTTAGTTTTGTATGAGCTGGAGAAACATTTCACGGACACCTTAAGTGGGTAACATAAAAAAATAAGATCAAGGAGAATTTAAGGTGAGATAAGTGATGCTGTGGTGGATGATGGGCCCCAAATTAAACTCTGCTCACGGCCTCATACAACCTTGAGCCAGCGCTGGTTTTCAGTGAAATTAACTTTTAACCTTTTTTTCGACTTCTTACTTTTTTATTTTGTCTATTTTGTGTTGCTGCACTACAAAAAAAATTGGATTTTGTATCTAGAACAACTGATGTTTCACTAATTTATCCATTTCACTGCAGGCCGTACTGTCAACATGATAGCATAGGAGACAGAGACGGGAACTGGCACACCAAAGTGGATTAGCATGATTTAGAATTTAAAAATGGCGTTGTCATAACTGTGTCCACAGAACATCTCAGGAAAAAAAAAAAAACGAGAGACAATGAAACTTTAAAGCATACTGCGTGAACATCCCAGCAATAAAAAGCATCCATGGGATTATATACTAATATTTACAATATTACACTAAAAAACTTCTAGTTATACAACGCTATCATTGTAAGTTAGGAAAATGTTCATATTAAAGTGAAACAATTTCTTTACAGTGTGTAAAGAAGGATGGAGACTACGGATGTTTGTTGACAACAGAGAGGAAATTTCTGCTTGTAGCTACAGGGAGCTGGAATCTGTCTTTGACTCGCCTGAAACAATATTGTACAAGTGTTATGATTGATCTCTGTTCATTTCTCCTCATATATAAAGCATGCATGATAATGAGGTTACAAAATGTCTTTTATTGCTTTTTAAATTAGTGAGTGAACCCCCAGCTCTTTGGAAAATAACATAGTCATATCCTAAAAGAGCTAATGAGTGTACATATGTACAATATCTCATAAAATGATTCTCTCATAACTTACCAATTCTTAGGACCTGCTGTGAAGTGAGCCAAAGCCATCCCATAAAGCACACCAGTGAAAACAACAGTCCCGTCCTTTTCACCATGGTCAGTCCTCCAAATTTGAATTTAACATTGAGATCAAGTTTTTTTTTGGCCTCAGTAATTCATGCTGATAACTTGCCCGTCCTTGTGTCCATGGCGAAAACAAACCGGAATCCATCCCACATCCATCCCTCGCACATTGCAAAAATCAAAACAAATATTAAGAAAACATAAAGATCACGGTTTGGAGCTGCAGGTGCCACTAATCAAATGACCTCCCGTTTTGCCATGCTAAGATCTGCTATATGCCTGCAATCTTTTTACTTTCCAGATTCATTCTCAAAGCAGATTTCTTATGTTTTCCCTGTGCACACTTGAGTTGTAAGCTGCAAAGGAGGAGGAGGACCATGCACTGTGCTCCTCCTGTCAATTATGCAAGAACAGAAAACGCTTTCTGTCAGCAGTTTTCAAAATAAAAGTAGAAAATATTACCACAAAGGGGGAAAATCAGACCCATGCTTGGTGATAAATAATATTTCATAAAACACCTGTGTGTCTCTTTCCTTTATTTGTTTATTTAGGTTCAGTAAATCTTTTTTTTTCTACATTTATCAAATGCTGGTCTTTATTATTTAATTTTGGAATTTGTGTTGATATGCAGTAATTTAGTTTTAATCTCTGTTTTGGACATCATACTGAACTATTTCAAAATGTATTTCTTATTAATGTAATACATTTGGATGTATATTTTAAGAGACATTCAGCTTCGCAATTGATTTTGATTTTCAGCAGACTTTTTTTAATAACATTATTTCATCCATCTCTACCTTTTTGATCATTCTAATAATTATAGAAATCTTTGGTCAGCTGGTCAGCTGAGCCTCTGTGTCAGTGCTTTTATTGTGACATCAGGCGTTGCTGGATTCTGCCCTCACTGCCTGTGCCTTTGGCTGATTTGACTGAAGCCCCCCCCCCCCACCACTACCACCACCACCTCCACCCCACACAGTCGCTCGATTGAGGGCACAGCCAAGCCGCTGATCTCCAAACATGGATACGTCCTGAAGATTAACTTCAAATCTGGCAACATTCGACCTCGACAACATCTTTGCCTTGGTACACCGAGGAATGATTAAATCTTTGCTCCAGTCCTGATGGAAATGCAAATTTAATCCGCAAACTGCACGGCGATGCTCCCGATAAGATTAACTATCTCAGACTGCTTATATGACACCGTGTTTAAGTTAAATGCAATGTGTCAGTGTGTTCCTTTATTCCAAATCTGCTGTATTCCTTAAAACATTGGTTTGAGAAAGAAGTTGGGAGTTCCCTTGATATTGATACTCATAATTATCTGAGCCTTTGAAGCATCAATAGTGGCCAATAGATAGTTAGGGAGCTGGTGTATACTGTTATTTGATTGCCCAAAGGTTAGATGAAATATAGCCTCTTCTGTTTATTTTCCGGAAAGTAAATTTATCATCAAAGGTTCTATGAAGTTTATAATTTCTGAGTTCTGTAAAAATCTAGACTGAAAATAAAAGCTATTTCCTCACACCCCCGTGTAATGAAAACGTTAACGTGTTTGTTGTTTCCAAAATATTCCTTTTTTATATGGAGTTTCTACAATCAGCGAACACAGTGGATGGAGAGCAGTATTCGTCTGGCAGCTGGTTCATAAAATTTAGGAGTATTGAACCATCTGTCCCGGCTCACATTGTAGTCTGTGGTGACATCTAGTGGTTGAAAAGTGGAAGTGCTGGGGTGGTTCGTGGACCCAAATTCCCTTTTTCACACAATATTGGTGGTCATTAGCATATGTGATGCTTCTAATTCATAATATGTAACTTTTAAACATTATTTTATAGTTTGAAAATAATTTTAGTATCACACAATATAAGTATTTTAAACAAGAAGTTTTATTTTATTTTTTTTTTGTTGTTTGTTTTTTTTTTTTTTTACAAAATCTGTATCTCTGAGAGCAGGGCAGTTCTAATCAAAATCATAATTAGCAGTTTCCAACAAGGTTCTTGGACCAATTTATATACTGACCCTCTTCAGGGAAACAAGAAAAAGAACATAAGAAACCAAGTTTGCCCTGTTAATCTAAGTTTTTACGCAGCATTAAGAACATAAATCAACTATCAAGCATTTTTTACCCAGAATTTTCTTTTAACGAACATCCATCCATTTTCTATCCCTGCTCGTTTCTTGTCAGGGTTTCGGGGTGGCGGCTGTCTCCGGTGGTCAACAGGCAGGCTGCACCTTGAACAAGTCATCAGAGAGCGATTCGTGCAAAAGGATTTCTGTCTTGATGTGGACTGGAGCCATCACTCCAAAGCAACATACAAAAGCCAGATCACAGTTTTCAAATGCACTCAGGGAGGGACAAAGACATACATATTTTTGGAGATATGTGGCCTAAAATAAAATGAAAGTGTTTGGTCATAATGGCCATTGCAAGCCGGATGATATATTCCCACCTGCGAGGTACAAGGCTGCCAGGAGAGACTGTTGCACTTCACAAAATACAACCCATCCTCACAAAAGAATATTATGTGGAAATACTGGAGCAACAACAACTCCATACATTAGCCAGAAAATGAGAGTTTAGGCCAGTGGCTCTAGGCATATTGTCATATTAGTTACAAAGTGACTTAAGGACAACAAAGGTAAAGTTTTTGAGTGGCAATTGCAAAGACTTGATCTCACTGCCATAAAAAAACAAAGAACTTGTGTGTGTCAGCAATGCGGTCTAGAAACCGGTTTCAACCCCCCCCCCCCCCCCCCGTTCTGTCAGGAGGATTCCAGGAAACTATTGGGAGAAGCTTATGGAAGTATCCTGGAAATGTTTGCTCCAAGTCGAACATTTTAAAACGCAACTCTACCAAATACAAAGGAAATGCAAATAATTTTCTAATTTTGGAGCGAGAGAGAGAGAGAGAGAGAGAGAGATTAAAATATAATCTGTCTCTTTATTCTGGCATTGAGTAGTCCAATTTAGTCTAATTTAATGTCCGACAATGAGAAAAAGTAGGCAACTAGAGAAATCACCACACTCATTAAATCATCATGACTCAAATTAGGAGAACAATTTTCATGCCAAAAGTCATACCGTGTCTTATGAAAGAAACGTATCACCCATATTTAATAATAGCAGTTATATGCCATTGGATCACACAACCCAATATATGGAGAAGTGTCTTGGGTTACATACATTGAGTTCTCTAGAATATGAATGCTTCCAGGCTCGTTCGAGCCTGCAGACTGGTCCATACAGGCTTCCCCGGCCTTCATTTCCTCAGCGACGTTTTGGAGTGGAAGGTGTGCGTCCGACGTTTTGCTGCGGTGAGAGTTTCTGGTTGAGCTGAGGCTTGAGACATGGTTATAACTCTTCCCGGATGGCTTGTTGTCTGAGGGCAAACAGCGGCAGGTAAACAGCAAGGCGGAGGCGAAAAGGAAAGTTGCAGTCACCCAACCGAGGTAGAGGGCTTCTCCCAGCTTTCTTCTCTGGGTATCAAGCGGTGGATCGTTCAAGTCCCGTACGATGACGTGACCGGTCCACGACACTGGTAAAAAGACACAGATGCAGGCCATATACTGTATTCCTCCAGCGACCATTAGGATTACAGTTTTGGCCCATTTGATACCCTGAAAGCAGGAGGTGCATTTCATTCCCGCCAGAGCCACCAACAGCCCCAGCCCTGACAAGGCTACAGAGCAACACATCAGGCCTCTGCCAGCTTGCAGCTCAGGGGACAGATAAAACATGGAGTCGTACAACATACACTGCATCCTAATGTTTGGCTCTCTGTGGCAGCTCATCCACAAGCCCTCCCAGCGCATCTCCATCTCCGTTTTGTTTTCTCCGGGGGAAACAGTGACCTTCCACATAGGCAACACCGTCGTTGCAGAGGCGCCGATCAGGCCGATCAGGCCGACGCACATCGCAGCAATCTCAGAAACACCTTCGATCATTGTTTAGTGTCCAAGGGTCCAGCGCGTGTATTCAAAATCAAATGAGCTCCCATTCAAACGGAAACCTGCTCTTAATCTTCCGAGTTTAAAAGACAGAGAGGGGGAAATGTCCAGTGCAAGGAGGATCTTACCTTCAAGTTAGTTTGGTGTAGCAGCCTGTTTGTTGTGGGGAAAATGCTGCGCAATTCCCTGATTGGTTCAGAGAGATCTGGGCAAATAGAACCTCTGTATGTTTTGTGTTTATGAAACACCAGGCAGTGGAGGTCTATCAGAGCATTGGTCTTTCTTTCTTTTTTTTTGTTTTGCCAAACATTGAGCACAATAAAGCAATCCAAAAAATATTCATGAACACAAGAACGGTTCTACAATTATAAGTAGCCTTTGCTTTGTCAGGTGATCATTTTCAATTTAATATAAATTTGTAACCTGACAAAAAATGCTTTTCGAACAAAATTTATTGTTGGCAAAACAATGACCTCAGGTATTAGAGTTTGTAGCAATAATCAGAGGATATGACATTGTGGACAACATAGTTGTATGATTTCATGCTACTTTATTAACTTTTAAAAGCTGAAAAACGCTCCGTTTCTAAAATGAAAAGGCCAGCTTGGATTTACTAAACTGGATATATACTGTATACATATCTTTAAATGCTATTTTTTGTGGTTTCATTATGAGAATATTTAGCAAACTCATAACAATGTTGTGTAGCATTTTTTTCCACTGTTTCGCTTGAATATTTCAGCTTCCTTACCTGAGTAAGCCATATTATCAATAATTGTTTAATATTTACTCTGCCATTTGTTTTTTATACTTTTACTCTTGCCGTTTCTGATAAAGCTCATCCTCTGTTGCTTTAGAAGTAACTTGAGACCAGATCAGCTTGTTTTTTTTTCCATTACTATGATTAATTAATTAATTAATTATTAATTAATGAACTCTGTGTCTTTGCCACAGTCATGGCCTGAATTTCCCCATAGTGGGACAGTAGTAGGAATTTCTAATCTTCTTTATCGCTTGATATCATGAATTAATTTTTATTTAGCCTAAGAATGTAAGAAAGATGGCATTCACGTTAACTCACTTAAGCACAGTTACAACAAGAAATATGTAGCTGAGACTCCTGAGTCATTATATGCAAAGCATTTTGATTAAAATATGAGCTCTTTCTCATTTGCAGACCGTAAAACTCATTTTTGTCACCCCGCAGAGAAAAATGTAGCTTTGGGAACATGTTTCAGGTGAAGGTCACTGTGGTTATGAGTGATATTTGGCTGGAAAAGTTGAAAATATCATAATGCAATGTTTGTGCACCAAGATGTGTGTTGGTGGTGCATACTTTTCTAACAGAATATGCACAAACATATTGTCTTCACTTTTATATCTAGGAAGCTGTTATGCCCACTTTTTATCTCCTGCTCCAACCACATTCATATTAAAGTTTCCAGTTCCCCCAACATGTTAACTATACAGCTGAAAATGCATAAAAAGAGGAAAATATTAACATTCAGTAGCTGCTAATGGTTATCGGGGAATTTACCAAACCATATTTATCAGTTTTTTAGTATTTATGAAAATGGCCTCGGATGACATAACTGGCTCTTTCTCAGTTCTGAGAAACCCTGCAATGAACCACAATATTTAGACGTAAAATATTGTTCCCCTGTCTGTAATCAACCCTGTACTGTAAACAGGTCCGCTCCACAGATGAGCTCAGAGCCTTTTGACTGTTTAAAAGTTTTTAAGATAGAGAGCACACCTCCGTTTTCTTTTAAGAACGGTTTGCTTTTTGGTCTTTAAATATGAATTTCACTTGCGCAAAAAAAATAATTGTCATGCAAAGTCATATTTCAGGGAAGATTGGTAAAGTTAGTCACCACACAAATTAAAATTTGAATAATATTATTTAATCTGACATGCAGCCAGGAGAGTCATTCAGTGATGCCACAGAGAAGTACAATTACAGTAGTACAGTATCACATTATTTACACAAAAATATAAAATAAAAAAATATATTACAATCGTATTGGATTCAGTCTAAACACGAAAGCAACAATCAATCCTACTTCTATTAAAATATTGCTGCATTGATTATTACAGTCATACAAATTTTATCAAACAACATATTGTCATTTTGAGACATAAACATAAGTGATACATTTTGAGTTCTTCTCCCCTGATGGAAATAGAGTTTGACCTATTCCTGTTTCTCCTGAAATATACCATCATCTCCTTTGCTTTGTCCTTTTGAGTGTAGCTCAGTCTTCGTTTCCTCTTATGGCGAGACCCACCACCACTCTGTCTTATGTTGAAGAAAAAAAGTAAAAGGCTAAAAGTAAAATAGGGCAGATGTTAGGTGACCTTTGTTGTATATTAATCTGGCAAAGATGTAGCAATCAAGACAAGATGCTCAGTCTGACAATGAGGGAAAAAGTCACACACCTCCATGTCCTCAGCTGCGAGGCCTGATACTGAATCACAGTCTGAACACATTTTAACTTGCCCGTAGATGTGGGTTAAAAATAAAACATCGGTTATACTCTATACTCCAAGTATCAATTTTTGAAGAGAAAAAGTAGCATAACAGCAATCAAGTCCTTCTTGGAATTGCCAACCAGTTATTTGCATGTTTCCATTCTCATTGTGACAATGCAGGTAAAGAGGATGTGAGTTTATTTTGTGTTTACAGTTTAGTAGTTCATAGGGGCATACCACTGAACCTTAGTTTCTCCAGAAATAGAAACAAAAAATACAATAATAATACAGTATAAAACATGCAATCCTAGCAATTAGAAATTTCTGTTTTTTTTTATATTTTTATTTAATTATATGTGATACAAAACAAATAAGGATTAGTATACAGTAAAATGAACAAATTAGACAGTTTTCTGTTTTGTCTGCAGGGGAGCAAAGAAGAACTTTGAGGCGATGAGATGGGCGGCTCACCTTTACATCAAATAGCATTGTATTTTCTGTCAATTTCTGACGTTTTAACCGAAATATTGAGAAAAACGTAACATTTTGGTTATATAACTCACTGAAATCCATTTTACTGTTCTAAGGTTGTTTGAACACAGTTTTAATATGTATTTTATACATATTTTGCCTATGGTTTTGCTTTTTATTTTTATTAATTTTTATCAACAGGCTCATTTGTTGTTTTCTCTTGTTTAAACGTGTGAGAAAACCAGGGTAAAATGAGTTTTGTCTGTTTTTTGTTTGTTTTGTTTGAAATACATAAAAACATGAAACTGAGTGGTTGGATGAGTAGTCAACAGAAGTAGACAACTAAAAACATTTAGTGGCGTTGTAGACAGTTTCTAAGTGAATGTATTAAATATGTTTTCCATCATTGCTTAGTTGTGTATTTAAATAATTAGGTTTAATAAGTGTGTAGCCATTTGTCACCATTTGGGTCTCTGTACAAAAAAGGAAAGCATTTTTAAATCAGGATTTCCTTTTAATAAACATTACAAATGGATTTTTTAAAAAAATCTCAAGCTTTGTCACATAATTACTTTCATATTGACACTAAATCTAATAAAAATAAAAGATTAAAAATTCAATAATATTAAATAAGTATAGATCAGGCAATATTCTTAAAAAACCAAAAAATACAAATAATGAAATATTTAACTTTAAAAGTTAGAGATCAAGCTTTATTCTTAGTACAAATTCACTGTACGTAAGAAACACAAAACTAAAGCAATAAAAAAGCTTGAAGAATGTGATCAGGAAAAAAAAGTATATTAGCTCCGTGTTCCCAAGAGCAGATTTGATGTCCGAACTAAACCCATATCAGAATTTTTGTAGAGAGAAAAAAAAATCGTATTAAACTTTTTTTTATATGTACATTCCATTGTGGCTGAGGCTGCGAGACTCTGGGTGAACCATGGACTCCTTATAGGTTACAAAAAGAGGACTTTGTGGAACAGGATAAAAGCTTGACTGGAAGGATGAAGTTACATTTCCGTTGTAAGTCGGCGGGTACGGAGTGGGGTTTTGGGTCATGTATAATGAGTTTCCTGGAGAATACATGATTCCGGGGTGGCGAGCGCTCCGCACTGAAGATTGATGAGCCAGGCTTCTTTGATACAGCAACGACGCGTTGTCAGGAGGGGCAGGAGCGTAGACCATGGTTGGGTTCATCAGGGCTCCTTCGCTTGTCATTACATAAGGGACATTTTGCATTACTACTGGATGTTGCTGCCCAACCATGCTGCTGCTCTGGAGAGAATCCCGGTATGCATTCGACTGGATGCTGGGAACACTTGAGATGGGATGATATCTTGTCATTGTTGACCTGTTCGCGTCTGGCTCGTAGTTCAGCAGTTTAGGTGGGGCGTATACGTCGAAAGAGCCTTTTTCTGAGGGTATACGTCTGCAGATAAACAACAAGGCGGAGGCAAAAAGTACGGCCCCCGTCACCCAACCGATGTAAAGAGCTTCTCCCAGCTCTCTCCTCTGGGCATCAATCAGCAGCGGATTGTAGAAATCCTGTATGATGACGTGGCCGGTCCAAGACACTGGTATGAAAACACAGATGCAGGCCATGAACTGCATTGCTCCAGCCACCATTAGAATAATGGTTTTAGCCCATCTGTTATCTTTAAAGAAGGAAATGCATTTCATTCCCGCAACAGCCACCAAGAGCCCCAGGCCCGACAAGGCTACCGAACAGCACATCAGGCCTCTGGCAGCCTGCAGGTCGGGGGGCAGAAACAGCAAGGAGTCGTACACCTTACACTGCATCCTGATGTTTGCCTGTCGGTAGCAGTTCATCCACAAGCCCTCCCAGCGTGTCTCCATCACAACTATGTTTTCTCCAATGAAAGCCGTGACCTTCCACATAGGCAGGCCGGTCGTAGCCGAGGCGCCGATCAGCCCGATCAGGCCGATGCACATCGCAGCCACCTCGGAAACACCTTCGATCATTGTTTAGTGTCCAAGAGTCCCGTGCGCGTTAGTTCAGAATCAGACGATCTCACAGGGAGAAAAAGGAAAAAAATAAAATGTTTTCTCTGTCTTCAGCAGAACATTTGAAGAAACAATTAGATTAAGGTAGAGGTATGTCCGGCCAGTGTGGATCCTTTCTTGTTGTTTGCTGTAAGAAGCTGTTTGTTATGGGAACCTGGCTTTGCCATATCCTGATTGGCTCAGAGAGGTGCAGGTAAAGAGGATATGTGCTTATTTTGGGTTTACAGTTTAGCCCTTCATAGGGGCATGAACCTGAATATTAGTGTCTCCAGCAGTAGAAACAAAAAACACAATAATATCTGAGTGTAATAAAAAATACAGCTCCAATAATAAAAAAAATGTCAGGTTTTTATTTTTTCTGTAGTCATATGTGATATAAAACAAAGACAGATCAGTATACAGTGAAATAACCAGCTCCGACAGCTTTCTGTTTTGTCCACAGGGGAGCAGAGAAGAGCTTTGAGGTGATGAAACAAGAGCTTCAAATTACATCAAAATAGCATTGTATTTTATTAGGACCCGTGATCTACGTCTACATTTGAATAAATCATATTTGTTTGAAGTAGCAAATCTGTCATATATACATAGTATCAAAATTCCATTGTATTTAATGTTGTAGATAGAAGTTGCTGTTATTTTTGCTATCTTACAATGTAATGTAGTGACCTTTCACAGCTTAAAAGCTTGGAACTTCTGACTCAGTTGCTTTGAAATGAAAAACCTCTTCGGATGAAGAGCGAAATGTCTTCAACTACAAGAACTGAAGTCCAGTTGTTGTTTTTTTTAACCTTTCTTGAAATTGCCATGTCCTGGATGACCAGCGCAGTGACCTTTAAGCTGAAAAACAAGTTTACTTCATTTATACCCTTCATGAACAGATTATTTTGCTGAACATATGAGCAAGGATCAACACAACAGCTAACAAGGATGTTTTAGTCTAAGTTCAAAGTGACTTGCAGATTCTGCTCACATGATCCCTTTGTCTGTTTGCTTGGCTCGGTTGAGTTACCTTTGCGTCCACGCCCTTAGTGAGCAGTGTTACCTAAGAATCACATGTTTGTTCCTCCATTTCCTCCTTTTCGGTAGTTCCTGGTTAGACACCACAGAACAGCAACTCTAAGTTTGGATTAAATAGCCTGAAATAGTTAGGGATAGCTATCAGATTCATTTTCATACAGTCAGTCTCCATCTTACATGTAGTGTCCAAAATCATTATGGCACACCTGACATTGTTTGACTTTGTATATGAAACTGGATAGGACTTGTACAAGACTGTGAGGAGAAGGAAATGCATTTTCTGATACTGGTGGAGTTCTAGCTCTTACAAAAAAAACGAATTCAGATGTTTTTGTTGCGTAAACGACGTACTGTACGTCGAATGCAAGCAATAACAACGTCCATTTCACCAGTAAACACACATACACTTCTGTGAAATGACTAAATAGTTGAAGATTGCATAACAGCTGTACACAAAGAACAGATAAAAAATGGTACCCCGTTCTGTCAAAACACGTTTAGGTTTTCATTAGTAAAAATGTTGAGTGGCAACATCCAATAAAGCTTTCTGCATAGACTGAGGTTAACATGCTAAACTATTTGTATTTTTAGCCAAAATATAAGTGCAGTTTAAGAAAATCCATACAAAAAACATTAATTATCTGTGCTATTGAAGCGATTTGCTTACAGTGAGATGTTTTCTATTCAATGTTTTAGCTTGAAAATAAAGTATAGCACCGCTAGGCCAGTCTTTCGGGGGGGGGATGATTATAAAGACAACTGCTGATTATTGCTGTTAAAAGTGTTCACAGATAAGCAACTCCACTGTGCACAGAGGGGTATCTGGATTGGTAACTGTAGACAGTTGACGGGTGTCTTGACAGCATCGGCCGAGGCTCTGATCGAGGGATGAACACCAGCTGCTGGGGCTGTAGAGGCTGCATTGGCTGCAGCGACTGTGGGGCGTAGGTCGTGTAGTCGGAGTTTTTGGAGTATATGTACCTCTCTGGTCTTTCGTCTTCAGACTGTATGTTGCAACAGGTAAACATGCATCCTCCAGCAAATAGGAAAGCAGCCGCAACCCATCCGATATAAAGAGCTTCTCCGAGCTCCCTGCGCTGGGCGTCAATCAGCAAAGGGTTGTAGAAATCCCTGATGATGGCGTGGCCTGTCCAGGACACAGGAACAAGGACGCAAATGCAAGCCATTAGAATCATGCACCCTGCAATGATGAGGACCAGTCTCTTCGCTCGGTCGTTGTTCCTGATGCATGATGTGCACTGCAACCCCACCAAACTGATCAACAGACCAATGGCACCCAGAGCCAAGGAGCAGCACATTAACCCCCTTGCAGCCTGCAGGTCAGGGGTAAGAGCCAGCAGAGAGTCGTAGACCTTGCACTGCATCCGTATGTCGGCTTGTCGGAAGCAGTTCATCCACAAGCCCTCGTAGCGAGTCTCGAACACTATAATATTCTCCCCAATGAAGGCTGTCACCCGCCACATCGGCATCCCAGTGCTTGCAGCTGCCCCAATCAAACCAATCAGGGACAGTAAAAGTCCCACTATCTCCAGTGCTGAGTTGGCCATCCTGTCCTCAGTCACTCTTCCAGGATCATATGTGCTATAGCAGCGAGACCGTATTCGGATATGGCTCAATGCTGTAGATTTTCCCTATCGAGAAGCAGTTCATCCAAATGGAGGTGGAGCAGGTGGTTGTTCACTTGTGCAACCTCTTCCCCATGGATGTTACGATATACTGGGAAGGGGTGGGGATTTGTTCCTGTAGCTAAGAGACCGATTCCTTTGTGTGTTTTTTTTTTTTACCTCTGCACACCAACCCCGGGAGCTTATGTGTGCTGCTACTTTGTTTATTCAAAGGGATCCATTTACATTCTCAGATATCCCTTTCCAAGAGAGCCTCAAAGGGAGAAAAAAATATCTTTTGTTGGAGGACAATCATTTTAGTAAAATTGTATTAGGCAAGGGAAATTTATTTGTATAGCACATTTCAGTACAAAGACAATGCAAAGTGCTTTACATGATTAAATTATAGGAAAATAAAAACAGAATAAAAGCACGTTGGAATAAAATGTGGAAAATTTGAAACAAAATAAAACATGGGAAAATGGAAACTAAAAGCAAATGTTACCATATTTTATTTGCCTATATCAGCAGTTTTTGTCAGTCAACTGTATTTCTAAATGTATAAACAAAACTTAAAAAATCTTGACTTGACCAGATAAAATGCCTCTGCCCTTGTTTCTGGAGGAATGTGACAGTTTTAACTCATCTGCTAAGTAAGTTTGTGGTAAATTTCAAAGCACACACAGGACTCCAACTATACTTTTAACCCCTCTTCCTCCAAAATATGTAGCGGTTTTTCTACACGATCCTCTCAAGGCTGTGGTTATACCCTTTTCTTATGCCCTCTTACGCATGTTTTCCTTCCACTCAACTTCCCATTAATATTCCAACACCCAGCTTCTTTAGCAATGACCTTGCTAGGGTTACTGAAGGTGTTAGTGACTGTCCGCTGGACATCTGTCAAGGCAGCAGTCTTTCCTGTAGTTTTTTAATATGTTTTCTCCAATGAAAATATGTAATATGGAATATGACATTTATTATTAAAAACTGCTTGGTAAAGTAAATATGTTTAGTATAACTACAGCAGACAGAGCACGATTCTGCTAATGATTTCAATGAATATGTTTTATATAACTTAAAATGTATTTCTTTATATAGCTTTTGAAAATGCTTAGAAATTTAAATTGTATTTATTTCTATTTATTTATTTATTATTTTAGTTAATAATCTCAGAGTGATCGTTAGCAAGATGTTTTATAGCAGTTATATAAAATGTGTTAATCATGTGTAATGTGATGACAAGGAACACAAATTTAAAATTGTAGGGCACAAATTAACAGATTTTAAGATTTTTTTGCACAATTGTCTATTTTGATTGCTGGAATTATTAAATTTGTACAGATTTGTTTCTGACTTGTAACAACGTTTCATGTCAGCCCAAGGCGGAAATTTTCGTGGCTGAGACAAAAGCTCACTATACCTGAACTGCGCTTTTTTTTAGGTCGGATTTTCTTGAATAGCCCAGTTTTACTGGTTAGGGCACATTTCTCCAAGATAATGATTAAGATGTCAGCTATCCGTGTACACACCCTGAAGTGAGACAAGAGGAGTTTGGACAGGAATATCTGGATTCCCTGACAAACAAATGTTTTTGAACCAGTTTTAATTAAAGAAATGAAAGAAAGAAAAACAAACATACTGTCACCCTTTTTTCTTATTTTATATGACAGTGGACATTTCATTTTGGGTATCATTTAAAAAAAGTATATACATAACAAAATCTGAAAAGTAAACAGAAATTACCTGCAGATATGAAGATAGTCTAGTGCATAGTTTTAACTCAAAAGAGCATGTCTGTGGATTCTGTAAAAGGTATAGATATCATCACATGGCTGCTTCATTCTTATTAAGCATGTAAAACACTAACTTAATAGGCACAAAAAAACAAAGAAAAAAGCATTTCAGCACAACTCCTCATGATCAAAATACAATCACATTCATAATGAATTTCAGTCTCAGAAATACATTAGCCCAACTTTTTAAAGTATTAAATGGGCCTTTTCTTGCTATGCCCTGTCTTTGTCACTCGACCGTCCTTCTCATTTGAGCCATATTTTGTCTGGTTTAAACATCGAGTCCAAAGATCTTCTAGTACTGAGACGGAGTATACACCACAGATCCTGGTGGGGGCGCAGAGTATGGAGGCTGGTAGTTGTATTCGGGCTGGTATGTGTACGGCTGGTATGAGTAGGCAGGCTGGTAGACACTTCCACCGGGGTTGTAAATGACCCTCTCCTCTTCGATGTTGGCGCGCGGTGCGTGGCGACACAGCAGGATCACTCCGGCGGAGAAAAGCAAAGCAGACGTCACCCAGCCGATGTACAGAGCCTCCCCGAGTTCTCTTCGCTGGGCGTCAATCAGCAGCGGGTTGTAAAAATCCTGTATGATGACGTGGCCGGTCCAGGACACTGGGATCAAGGTAGTAACACAGCCCATGAGGAAGAGACATCCTCCAGCCACAAGGACAATGTGTTTTGTGCGAGCGCGATGGTCCACCATCCTAGTGCATTTCATTCCCACCACTGAAACAATCAGGGCGAAGCAGGTGAGAGCCACAGAGCTGCACATCAGGCCTCTGGCTGCCTGGAGATCTGGCGGCAGGTACAGCAGGGAGTCGTACACCTTACACTGCATCCTTATGTTGGCTTGTCTGAAGCAGTTCATCCACAAACCTTCCCAACGAGTTTCCATCACAATGATGTTCTCCTCAATAAAGGCTGTTACCTTCCACATGGGCAAGCCCGTCACCGCCGCCACTCCAATGAGTCCGATAAAACCAACGATGAGAGCCACAATCTCACAACAAACTTCATTCCGCTTTTTCCTCTTCTCCGCTCTCTGTTTTTCCTCATACATAGAGTCCTGGTAGTCTGTGTAGGCCATGGGTGGCTTCTGCATGTTCTCGTCATAGTAAGACGGGGCATAGGTCATAGTCATTGGTGGCTTGGTATAGCCACTGTAGGCTGTGTAAGAGGCCATCGCAGGTAGCACCAGAAAACCAAAGATGCACTTTCTGGCTGCACTCTACAGCTCCGCGGACAAGTCTGAAGGAAAGGACAAGCAACAGAACATATACACCCACAAAAACATGCAAATGATGCAATCCAGCCTGACTGGTTGATCTACATTGAAGTCCTCAGGTAGATGGGGACAAAGGAATGTTCCTTGTTTGATTGCAAATGAAACTGCTACAGCTCGCAATCCACTATTTGGTGTTGAGAATGCTAGCTTGCTCATTTTTTAATCAAACATACTAACATTTAATGAATAAAGTTATATTACATCATTATAATAACATTATATCAATGTATAATTTAGACAATATTATATAATTTAGACATTAAACAGGATTGGAAAACATTTCCAAATATACACAGGTCATGCATTGGCTTCTCTTGTCTGGAAAAAGATCATATTTAACTTTAGGTACCTACTGATTTTCAAAGCATAAAAATCCATTGTTATTTGTGAGGATGGTTTCCCTGATTGTTTTAGACAGATCCAGTGATCACATCTGTTAAGTAACTAAAAGCTGATCATCAATGGCAAAACCTCTGAAGTTTATATGTAAAGTGAGCTGATAAGAAGGTGTTGAGCGCAGAAACAAGAGGAGGATTGGTTTCACTTGCCAGAAGTTCTCACCTTTTTTGCTAACACACTGAAGTGTTACTGACATCTTTCTCGCAATAGCTCCAAATGCTTATGTGTAATCTGTCTCCACTGTTGGATTTATTCTTTGTCATATGGGTGCAAAAATAAAATAAAATAACTTAGCAGAATTACATAGATTTGGTGTAGGGCTGCTGCAACTAGTTGACATATTTGATGTTATTAACTATATTTACTTGTTGACACTGATGTCTTTAGTTGATATAAACTTTTATGAATTTATTCTTCTTTTGTAATGATTTTGTTTACAAAACTTGTATTTTTGGTGGACCAAATTGCTGTGTGTGCAGAGAAGCCCCTGAGTGTAGCAACAATGTAAAATAAGCTGGATTCTAAAAGTTTTCAGAGGGTAAATTGGTCTAAAGTATGGTGGTATATCAATGACAGTAACAATAAATCAAGGTTGTGGAGGCTGTGTAAGGTTTCGCTGTGAACTAAGATGCTTTACGTTGTAATCTTTATGCTGTGCATTCATGTGGTGTGTTTAGCTTGTGGCAATGCAGGTAAGGGAACCCACATTCTTTAGTATTCACAGCTGTTTGCACTGTTGGCAAGCTGGGCTGTTTTATGTTGTTCTTCTGATCTGCACACGTCAGAGCTCAGTTGCTGCTTCAATCTGAATACACAATCCAGACCTATTTGCAAGTAGTGGATATTTCAAAAATTGCAGCTGCTGGAAATCTCACTTTTATACTCTTCTTCATTCCATGTTTTCTGTCTGAGAGTAAATGTGCAACAAGAATCAGAATGAGGTTTATTTGCCAAGTTGCATACAAGACGTTTTACCTTGGTTCCACCTTGCAGTCAATGAAGGGTCGCAGGGGGGGCTGGTGCCTATCCCCAGCAGTCAATGACTGGGAGGCAGGGTACACCCTGGACAGGTCACCAGTCCACCACAGGGCAACACAGAGACAAACAACCATACACACTCAAAGGCAATTCAGAGTGACCAATTAAAGGTAGAGTCTGTGATTTTTCCGGAAGTTAACTGCTCATGCACAAGACCGCCTTACCTGCTCTTCTGCTCCTCAGGGGGATCGCGTGAAAAAAATCTCCCAAATCCATTCCGGTCTTATTTCGTTCTACTGAGGCCTTCCTCTTCTCATAAACTCGTGTGCGGTTTTGCTTCTTGCAACTCCGACCCATGTTCAAAGTATACAGCGTGAGCAGCGGAGCTACAATGAACGACTAACACCGAAGCTAACCGCTAAGCTAACCGGATACATAAACACTAGAAGTGCGCATGTGCAGTCAGCAAGTAGAAACTAACAAGGAACGTACACGCACACTGGCGTTAAGTGAGCAGGTCAGAATGATTGGCATGTGAGACAACATATAGATAAGGTGATAGCCGCGGTACTTGAGGAACAGACGGGAGTGAGAGCAGGAACAAAACTAGAGTTTTTACAGGCCTGCAGCTCCCACAGAGATACTTTTTTAACCTCCTTTTTCTGAATACAAAATGTATTGACTATTTTCAGGATGGAAAGATGATTTTACCCAGTATAACAAAAAGTGTTTCTGAACAGGATTACCAACTGTAGCTTTAACTTAACAGTCATGTTTTTGGGCAGTGGGAGGAAGCCAGGGAACCTGGAGAGAACCTACGTATGCACAGAAAGAACATGCAAACTCCAGGGAGAAAGAAACCTTGGTCAAACGCAGGATCTTCTTGCTACAAGGCAACAGTGCTACCAACTACGCCACTCCTAACATAGTTTCCCTTTTTTTATGGAAATAGAAACAATAAACAATAAATAGAATCCTGTTTGACTATGAATGCAAGCATCAGTGATCCTCTCAGGATATTTAAACATCCTTTTAGGGATGCTTAAATATTTTAAATTATTGTCTGACTAGTGCAGTTGTAGTTGTTGGTATTTTACAATTTAATTTATGATTGTGTAATTGTGGGTATAATTGATTTCAGTTTTGGCAAGTCATTTTTTTATGTATTTTGACTCAGCGTATACTTTTGCAATCTAAGATGGTAATAAGAAATATCTTCTTTTATGATTAAATGTTAAAACGGCTTGCCTTAAAAGCTTCATACGTAAATTACAGTCTAAGACATTCTATTTGAAATAGAGTATATCAGGAAGCATATATTTTTCCTTTGGGGTTGCAGTCACGACTGAATTGAGGCCTATTTTAGTTTATTTCTAGATCAGTTTAAACTAATTTCTCCCTCTGAATACTCAGGCCTTTGATTTGCAAATACATAAATAGGAAGAGCTAAGGTTTATTTTTTGTTGATCTACAGTATACAATTATTAGTTAATATATCGGTTGTTAGTGCTAATCTTTGTCCAGGTTTTTCTGTGTGATGCAGTAAAACCTTAAGTTTATTGTTATTAAATAATAAATTAAAACAAGGATGTTTCTTTTGGAGAACAGTTAATGGCTTAGATTAATAGCATTGTTGTAAAGATTGTTGGTACATTAATTGCAACAAAAATGGTTCAGTGTGGCAGCACTAATCTGGTGAAGTCAATTAAATTACGTTATATGTTAATAAATGTTGGGTACAAAAGTATAAAACAAGCAATTGCAAAAGAAATAACAGCTGTCTGAACCACAGACAACATTTTTTGCATGCATATTAAGTTGTGTTGGCTGTAAATGTTCTCCAGAGAATCGAAGACAAAACCATCAGGTGCAGAAATTCCTGAAATTCTGTTCTTCTTTAGAGCAAAAAAAAAAATGTCATGGCCATACAGAAATAGCTGCATTTATTCCAAAAAACACCCACTCTCTAAATAAGTTAATACTTTTTATGTGCAAAATTGGTTGAATGGTAAAGAAAATATGTGATTGGAACTTCTTGAAATAATATAGCTAGAACTGTGAGTCACTAAAGGCTGTTACAGGCATGTCCAAATCAGCTCGTGACGTTTCTTTGGTTACATATTGAGCTTTTCTAAACACAGATGCAATTAACATAAAACTATTCAGAACAATTATTTACACATATTCTTGGACTTTGTGGAAGCTGGATCCTGTCTTGGAGCGATATTCACTGTCCTCTTTCACAACGCTCTTTTCCTCCATAAGATATGCATCGTTATAGTGGTCTTCTTCTTCTTCTTTGGATCTTCGTTTGCTGTACCTGAAGAGCAAGATGATTCCAGTGGCCAGCAACACACCAGAGGTTCCCCAGCCGATGAAGATGGCTTGTCCAAGCTCTCGTTTCTGTGAGTCCAGCAATGTTGGATTGTAGAACTGTGAGATAATCGAGTGAGCCACCCAGCTGACAGGGATGAGCGTGGTCAGAAACGATAGCAGATAAAAACACCCCCCGAAGGCCAGAGTGATATTTTTGCCCTTCATGTTGTCACCACAACAGTTGCTCCTCTGGAATCCACAAGCTGTGACAATCAAGGCGATGAGAACAAGGGCAATGGAGACGCACATTAATCCCCTGGACGCCTGCAGCTCGGCTGGGAGAATCAGCAGTGAGTCGTAGACCTTGCACTGCATCTTGATGTCAATCTGTCTGTAGCAGGTCATCCACAGGCCTTCCCAGAGCTCCTCCATTACAATAAGGTTGGCCCCAATGAAGGCAGAGACCTTCCAGGTTGGCAGAGCAGTAATAGCGATTGTCCCGAATAGGCCAAGGAAGCCCAGGATCAGGGCTATGATTTCCAGCTTTGCATTCATGGTTTAGAAGAAGGAGTGCGTTCTCGTCTTGTCTGTTTTTTGTCTAATGCAGGCACTACCCTTTCTGTCTGTTTGACAAAACTCTAAATCTGATATAGTGCCGCAATGCATGTAATGTCACCCTGCTGGTTTGAATAGGGGGTTTTCAGGTGACGTCACGCTCATGTGACTACTTAGCGCGTCCGCCATATTGGGTGTCAGTCGTTTCGCACCGTTGACCTGCATTGTATGACGCCTTAGGCAGTATTGGAAGTGAACAATGGGGAAAACGTGTTTAATGGTTGGTTGCACGGCCCGTGGAGGTGGAGAACAACGCTCTTTCTATCGCCTACCAGCCGTAATAGTGAATCAATGTGAAAAAACAAAACAGCTTTCTGAACAACAACGTCACCTATGGCTGACACGGATATCCAGGTCCGATTTGGACGGTGTTAAGCTGGAATACGCCAGAGTCTGCGGTGCTCACTTTGTCACAGGTAATTAACTGTTAAGTATTTAAAACATGTAAGAATATATTAATAATAGGGCTTGGGCGTCATGACGTATTACTTTCCGCGGCTGCCATGTTGACTGCCTCCGCCGCCTCTACTGCCTATGACTACCGCGTACCGCCGTGTTTTAATTTGATTAATTTCACCTTAACTTGATTTCAACCATGGTAAACCGTTGCTGTATTGTGGGCTGTAACGGCGCAACACATGATCGCCATGGGAAAAGCATAGAAACGGGTTAAGTTTCCACCGCTTTCCTAGGCGCAACCAGTGTGCGCCTAGGAAAAGTGTCAGAGATAACGAAGAGTCGTCGGCTCGCTTGGATCGCGGCTGTAAGACGACCGAACATAACTTTCCACAGTATCCCGATGTCAATGAGAGTGTGTTCTAAACCTTTGAAACACATAGCAGCTAGTTAAAAGTACATTACATGCGTGAGTGGTTGTTAGCACTAACGGTTAGCATGTGCCAGAGCCCGTCTGAGCACAGCTTACCTTTGAACGAGTTACTGTGTTCCCAATGTTTGCTGGCTTTATGATCTGCAGCTCCTACCGGCGCCTACCGGCGTAAATACAGTAAATACAACTTAATTTTGCACTGGTCATTGTTCTGCTTAAATAATTAAAGCCGCGAGCGGCGTCGATCGGCCCTGCAGCCAAGCGCCTTCGCGCACCGCTGGCCGTCAGCCACCGCAGAAGCATGCGTCACATTTGCGTCGGATTGTTTACATTTTTACCATCTTATTAAAACTCACCCGTCCACGTATGATGGCGATTTCCTTGATGTACATAACTTCGACATCTCGTACCCAACCAGATGTGAACTGGTTGTGAGCCTCTCTAGACCCTTGTAAGCTCTCATTTCCTCAAGACTGTGCAGAGGGTTTTCACCGAACACCAGGTAATTGCACTATGTCGCCGTGCTCTACATTTGGCCAATCATCTGGATTACGGCTAAACAAGGCACCGTGGAGGGCATAGGGGTCCATATGGTCGATCACGGAACATTTCCTCAGATATACGTCCTTATCTGGTCGCTCTAGCGTGCTGGCGTACTTATCCATTCGCGATACGATAATACGTGTACGACAACTAGAGATAAGGAAGTGTGCCACCCAATATGGCGGACCGGAAGTTGGCCAGTGACGTCAGTGAAAACCCCCTATTGCCTTGTCTTTAACAATAACATTGGTTTTAGAAAAGGGAAACTAAACTACGTACATTTTCTTTTTTTCCCAAAAACAAAATGTCAACACTGCTCGTCGTGCATGACATACGAACAAAAGACAGCGGCAGACTTACCAGTCTGTTTAGATGTAGTGACTCTAAATCTGCAGGTATCGCTTTCTTTTGCTTCCATAACTAGTTTAATCCTTATAAAGACATTGTCAAAAATCAGTCATTACACTCTAGACATCTACACTAAACATTTGCTTGCTTCGAAAAGAAAACCTGTTTTCAAATTAACTGATGCAACTCAGATTACCCCCCCCAAAAAAAAAAAAAAATTAAATGAAATAATTTCAGAAAGAGTGAAATTCAATTAATAGTCAGTTTTAGACCTATCGTTCCTGGTCAGATGTTTACGTGCCCTCATCATTTAATTACATGTTATTAATGTGGGGAATTTAAGGATGCATTTGAACTTTTTTTTGTAGAATATTTATACAACATTAAAGACCAATCGTCTTTAAAATGTTTCAGTGCATGATGTTTTTGTGTTACTACACTTTTCCCAATACAAAAAAATAAAATACTAAAAGAAATGAAAACAAAAAAATATTTTATATCCCGACAGTGTCAAAGTTAAACATGCAGGCCTAGATTTAAAAAATACACCCCCACTAATACTTACATAAATTAATGATAAATGATATTCCATTGTTTTTTGTAACAGTGAACAAGCTTATAGTATATTTCCTGCAGGGTATAGGAATGTTCTCTTTATCATAAATGGTAACATTCATTTCAAGTGGTAGATTAGATTCCTGAAGGACTGCTTCCAAATTCATAGACTTTGCATGTTGAGCGTTTCTAAACGGCAAAATATACAAGATGCTTGAGCAATTTACGATTTTTGTGTTTGATATATAATTCTACATACTGTATCTACAATGTAGAAAGTGACAAAAGTAAGGAAAATAGTGGAACAACAAAGGTGAATCCAAACTTTTGACTAGTAATGTGCACACATACATATATACATATATATATATATATATATATATATATATATATATATATATATATATATATATATATATACATATATATATATATATATATATATATATATATATATATATATATATATATATATATGTGTGTGTGTATATATGTATATATATATATATATACACACATACATATATAAATATATACATATATATATATACTATACTGTGTGTGTGTGTGTGTGTGTGTGTGTGTGTGTGTATATACTTACTTTTGTGACTTTCTACATTGCAGGTACATAGTGAAGATATAGAGAAGATGACTCAAAAGTATATAGAATTATATATATATATATATATATATATATATATATATATATATATATATATATATATATATATATAAAACATCAGTCTGTGTGTATGAGAAGATTTGCAGTAATTTTAAACGTATAAGAACTCAGTGCTTGCTTTAACACTCCCCTCCCCGAGTTGTATCTTGTATCAGGCTTCCCTGAAAAAAATTACTAAAAGACAAAAAAGAACATTCAGGCTCATGAGTGTATGTTTAGCACTAACTGAACTGTTATCTGTTATTTTCAGTATAAAGTCACATGCAGGCTGCTTCATGAACAGCGTTGACTGCAAGCATGAGTCTACTTCCCAGGAGCAACTCTCTCTCTCTTATCTAATTTTCTATCAAACTGGAAAACTTTTTTTTTCATAGGTATCTATGATGCCCACTTTATGTTTAGTGCAGTGCTCACAATGTGTTATGACTGTTTAGATTTGTATTTTGTATTGCCTCTTCTTTAAAACAGCTGGACACTCTAACTTCAAACATTAGTTAAACATAAAGTCAAGATACAGTCAACTGAAGCAAATCAGATAATCTTTATACATGTATTTCAGTTTTACAAAGCAGATGCTTGGCCCGCTGGGTCTTGGTGGCTTTTGATATCAATGAAGTAGCACTTATAATACTGCTTGAATTAACATATTTAAAAATAGCTTTAGTTTTATTTGAGATAATTAGAAACTGTTTCAAAACAGTGAGAGATTTCACCGTGGAAAAGAGCAGCCACTCCTTCCTTGAAACCTTATTTGGTCTAAATATGGTGACACCCTGTCGATCATCTTGTTTCTGAGAAGTAGGGGACACAACACAAAAGGACAACAGAGACAGAAATGTGGCAGGTAAGGTCATAAAACAGGAACAGAAACTGAAAAACCTGCTAAACAGGTTGACTGGCCAATACTGCCGTCATCTGCTTTGAATGTAAACAGATACAATCACAGTGAAAAACCCATGGAGGCAAAGTTAAACATGTCAGGGGAGGCTATGTTATGATAGAAGTTCAGCTGCTGCTAAATGTTTCATGTGCGAATTTTAATTAAATTCTGGATTTGATGGGAACCAAAACATTTTTTTACAAAAACAGTAAGCTGTAACCTTCTGTTGGAGGTTTTTATGATGAAAACAGGAAATGCACAACAGGCTCAATGCACCTCCTGCTGGTTGTAAATACAACTGCGGAGTCCTTGTTTTTTAAAGAATGAGTTTTCACATCGGTGTCTTGGTCAAATCGAAGTTTTCCGAGTACCAGCAGGCTGAGATACACTTTAAAACAGTAGTTTCTCACTAAATCCATCTTCAGAACTCAAAATGCATTCTGGCCTATGGCTGCTCAGTTATAGAAAAGAAAAACCATAGTTATTTTGTCTGTATTGGAATCATAATTATTAAAACAATTACTCGTTGAGTTTGAAAAAAACAATGCATTTATTGCTCTGAATTGCCTCAAATATGAAATCTTCTCATTGAACCTTCCTTTAAATAAGTGATATGTTTAATATTATATAATAAAAAGCGAACAAAATAAGCCTTCTAATGCCCTCTGCATATAACTGGAACTGTAAGTACAATTTTAAAAAACATATTTCAAAATATATACAGAAATATTCTTTTTAAATAGAAGAAATAATAATACTAAAAATACTGCTACTACTACTATTACTACTACTACTACTACTACTAATAATAATAATAATAATAATAATACAAAGCAATTACACTTCTGGTGCTACCTGCGATGGCCTCTTACACAGTGCACTTTCCGGCTGCACTCTTACAGCTCCGCAGACAAGTAAATTACAGCCATAATCACATTAAACATAATTAAACATATTTACTGTGCATTTATTGTACATCAATAACATTATGTACGAGGAAAAAAATCAAAGGGCCTTGGACAAAACCTTGTGGCTCCCCCTTGTGGATAGACTTAACCTCAGAAGAAAGGGTTTCTAACTGGACAGCCTATTTAGTTAGCAAACCATCGAACCATTTGAATGGAAAACACAATTGTTGTTAGACTTTTAATTAAAATGTTGTGATCCACAGCATCAAAGGCTTTAGAGAAATCTATCAAAAAAGAAAGACAACACTGACTTTTATGTAATGTTTTGACCAAACAAATTTGCTTATTTAAATACTGCTAGTAAAGAACAGTGAATGCTCTGTATTACTGTTAGTAGTTGCTCATTGATCACTCTGTCTAATTGGAGAATGGTGGCACACATTTTTTGTGCTGTTTACTGGTCCAAAGACAACTCATTAACCAATCTTTCACACAATGTTCTTGATCTGCGTCTGTGTTGCCACAAAAATGAACCAAGTACATTTGTTTTTGCTAAATATAGGCCATAATTATAACAAAGTAATCATCACGTTTTCCATGATAGTTTGGAAACCCAAACTGAAATTGAAAAATACATTCAAATAAATGCAGAGCCTCATTCTGTGAACCTAAAAAGTAATGGTGGCTGCCATAGCAAAGAGTGGGTTTGTTGATTAATCTCTCACACACTGGCTGTACAACCTCTGAACATTTTCCTTTTTTTGTTTGCTACATACAATGCAGAGAAACACATTGTTTTTAGATTGCTTAAACAATAGTAATATTTAGCTTTCTTTCTGAGCACCACAACTATCAAATTCCAGGATCTTTCTGAGTTGCAGGTTGAATAAGCTTGATGTCATTCCCAGATTGGTTCCAACTTCCTAAACCATGTTTAAAGCAACAGCACCTAAAGTTTTAGTTCCTGCATTACTATTGTCCACTTACACTTAATCTGAGAGAGAAAAATCGTTCACTCCTCTTTTGACTAGTTTCTCTTTAAAGCATGGATCATGCTTTGTTTATTTGTTTTGTTCACTGTTGACTAGCATGGTATTTACCTTCTTGTTTTTTTTATTTGATATTTATTTATACAGGAGAAATAAACTCTAATTTTCACCATGTCATAAAAGTTACACACAGAACAACAGTACAAGTGCATATTCAAATTATGTGCCAAAATGTTTAAGATAATAAATAGTTACAAAGCCATGTTTAAGCACAATGAAGAACACCAGCAGGAGCTCACTGCCTTTTTCCTCACTACCTTTGCCCTAAATACTAAATTCTCCCAGAGAAATTAGATCAGAGAGTTCCAGCTCCTTCTGGAGATAATTGTAGGTAAACGGTGCAGAGTAAGAGAAGGCCGCCTTCCCTAACTCTGTATGAATAGAGGGAACACAGAAAATAATGACATCCTGGGGTGGGTTTGGGTGACTTAGATCTCATCTGATGAAATTCAATGCTAGTGAAAGCAGACAATTAATTCTGAAATCTTTATTTATTTATTTTAGTTTTAAGAAAAACAACCTAAGCTTCATGGGATTGGATGAGGAGTGCCTGTAAAGATTCTCAGTTGGATTCAGGTCTGAACTTTGACTGGGTCATTCTAATGAATGCTTTGATCTGAGCCAAAGCTGGGACAACCTTTCCCTCCAGGCGGGTGTGTTGCATATTTCAGATGAATCACTTGAATGGATTCCCAGCAGGCTCCTGAAAAATTCAGAAGATAAATCAGCCACTTCTTTCAGGTGTCACACCAGGACACTGGCCCTCGAGGATCAGGAAAGCCCACCCTGGATCTAAACCAAGTCCACTGTAGTTGGAAGGTGCAGCACCACGGCAGCCTCAATTCTTTTGTTGCCTCTGAAAGCTTTTGTTCCCATAATTGCCCTGTATTTAGCACCATCCATATTCCCTTCAACCATAACCAGCTCCTCCTGAAGAAAAGCTTCTCCCCCGCATGATTCTGCAACTCCTGTTTCACTGTAGGGATTGTCTGCTTTGGGCGAGTAATCAGCGGTGAGTTTATGCTTTGCTGCCATGTGACATCAATGTGTTCTTCTAAATGGTTGTTGCGTAACCTCAACAACCTCAAATATGAACTTTGAACAATGTTTTATTCAATAATGGCTTTCTTGTTGCCACTGTCCCATAAAGGCCAGATTTATAGGCAATAGGAAGATAGGAGAGCAATAGGAAGCTAAATACAAATGCATGTCCCACTGGTCTTTGTTAAAAAAAGATCTGAAAACTGCGCATTAGTTTCCTTTCACTTCACAATTGTGTGTGGCTTTGTGTTGGTCCAACATGATAAAGTCCTTATAAAAAACATTGAGGTTTGCGGCTGTAATGCGAAAAGCTTTAGAAAAGTGCATGAAGTGAATGCTTTTACAAACCGCCTTCATATTCTCCATTTTATGTGTTAAACTGTCTTCTTTTACCATTGCACAGCCTTTTCCTGATGCTGACTTTACTTGTAAAACAATGCTAATAAAAATGTAGGCATTGACTGCAGATATTCTTTATTCTTTTTTTCCTGTAACAATAATAATTATATACTTGTTTGCCATTGTCATTGTCATTTGAAGCCTGTCAACACTGAAATTGTCATTAGACACTATATTCTTTCCCTTTTTTATATGAAGTTATATAAAATTGGTGTATTGCATATATAGCTCAGCTTGTTAAAAATGGAAGCAGATGAATCACAACACAACAGCTTTGAATTAGAAGTAGGAAACAAATGTATTTATTATGATATCAATACATTTTATATATATAAACATAATAAAAACACAGTCCTAAAAGCATAATGAGCTTTTTTAAGTTATGACTTCTTTCACCGGTCAGATATCTGGCCAGTCTTTCGCCTTGATTGCATGAGCAACTTTGGACTTTCTTGGTGGAAAAAAAAATACCTCTAATGCTTTTACTAGCAAATTATTTTACAAGTCAATAAATAAAATAATTGGTTTGAAATCCATTGCTAAAAAAATGTACGAACACAGAAAACCTTCTTAAGAAGCTAAAGGGTAAATTATTTACAAAAAAAGTGTGCATATGAAATGTCAGCGTGTATGAGCTGCAGTACTTTCGGCAGTACCATCGGTAAAACGCAACATGATTTCATAGTAGTAAAAAAAATGACACAGCAAATACAGATTCAAGTAAAAACAGGATAATGTGAAATTAAAAACTAATTACTTCTGTGACATTACAGCTTTTACATCATTTTGTTATTAAATGCAACAAGGGAGCTAAAACAAAAGATGAAAACCATGAAATAAGTGTATATTCGTGTGAAAATGTACAGTAATCTATGCAAGACTGTCATCTGCAATTTATTATTCTATGTCTTTTAGGGACAAATCATATACAGCCCTTAACTAGGATAATATCTCTGAGTCACACAGACGAAACAAATATCAATGTTCTCACAATACCCAAATTTGGCAACAGCAGGCAGGACTACAGAATGTGCCCAAATGTGCAAACCATGCCAATCAAAGCAAGTGATTAGATCCCATGATTGTACCGTTATTTCACCCCTCGACGTTAACACTTGACCGTCATGAAACAGCCTCTGAGTGGGGATACAGCTCCCTCATTCTGGATTTATTATTGCTCCGCAAATAATCTTACCTGTACAAAATAAAACATTCAGCATAAGTAAGGTAAAGGAGGGCGTACTGTTTCTTTTACTAGCTGTGTGATATACATCAATGCTCATGCACTGTTTGTGATGAGTGATCGTTGTGCGGCAAATATTAAGAGACTCCCACGCCTTTTCAGTTCCTATGGGGCACTGTCTGGGATGAACCTGATGGCTTCCTTCGGACCCAAACCTCATTCTTATGCCCAGAGTTGTCAGTTTTGGAGCTATTCGTCTCTGTGTCGGACATCTTCTCTTCATCCGGTGTCGGGGACTTCAGGCTCTTGCTTGCGCCTCTTTCTGCGCCCTCCAGGGATAAAGCCATCATGGGGCTCTCCAGATCAGCCTCTACGGATAGAGCTCTGGGTGTTTGGCAAAACTCGTCCTCGTCATCACTTAGGATGTCTGTTTCCTTCATCTCTTCCTGATCTTCATACTCTTCTAGGTCAAACTGCTCCTCCACCCAGCGATCTGTGTCACCTGCCAAGTCAGGCTGCTGCTCCTCCTTCTGCTGCGGCGGAACTGAGTCTGAGTCCTGCGGAGAAGCCAGGTCCTGCTGTTCTGAGTCCCCATCAAAAACGATGTCAGTGTCTATGGTGAAACGATTGCGCACCAGCTTTCTCCTGCCTAGAGTCCTGGTTGGGTCAGATGCTGTTGTGATAGATGCATTAAAAACACAATTAATGATATTAGAAGTAAAATGCCTAGTAAATACTTCTGTGGAGAATAGGGTGCCTTTGCTGTGAGCCGATGTGTACTGGTTCTGCATACCTAGACACTGAAATCTTTGTCAGTTGGAATTAAGTTCTTAATTCTTAATTGGAATTAAGAATGTCTTTGAACAGGAATTTTCAAATATTGCCACTGATTCTCGATTGGATCTGGTTCTGGGCTTGGACTGGGCCATTCTAACACGAATGCACCTAATTCCAAACCATTCCATAATTGTCCTGGCTGCATGTTTAGGCTTGTTGTCCTGCTAATCCTATCCTCAAATCTTTTGTCACCTCTCGTAGGTTTTATTCTGGACAAGGCTTTAGCCTTTGGCTCCTTCTGTCTTCAAATTAACAGATGTTGTGTAAGTTTTCTGCAACACAGTGTTTTGCATTTAGGCTAGAAAGTGCATTTTGTGTCCTATTTACCCAGAGCACCTTCCATTCAAATACCAAACTTAAAATCATTTTGCAAAATAGCTTAAATTAAGTAAAATGCAATTAGGAGCATCTTTGAACATGAATGTTTAAAAACTAGTCACTGATTCTCAATTGGATCTGGGTATTATCTACCCAGAGCATCTTCTAACTAAATAACATTTAAATTCTATTCGCTTTTGTTCAAACAAGGCTTTCTTTTTGCCACTCTAAAAATGTCCCGCAGACAGATTCCTCCACCTGAGCTGTGGAGCTCTGCAACTCCCCCAGAGCTACCACGGGTCTCTTGGCCGCTTCTTACCTTGTCCTCTCTGTCCTTTAGTTGCATAGCCATATCTTTGTGGGTTTGGAGTTGTATAATACTATTTCCATTTTTAAGCAATAGACTAAACAATGTTTGGGATATCATTTTATAATCTAAACATTCATCTTTAAAATGTTGCACAACTTTATCCTTGACCTGTTTGGTGTTTTATTGATCAACAAGATGCTGTTTGTTCGCTGATGTACAAGCAGCGCGAGGATGACAAAACCTCAGGTCACCCTGAGGTGGACTCTAGACTAATAAGGTGACTTTTGCAGCAATTGGCTGGCTTTCATTTGAGGGTATGGCAGCAAACTGAGATAAACACATATAAAAGATTAATTTCATTTTCTATTTAGGAAACATTTTTGAAAACCATGTAGCATTTTCCTTACACTTGACAATTATATGCAACTTTTTGTTTTGCTGTCCCAAATTCCAAAAGAAGTCAAAGGGACACAAATATGTTTGTAAGGTCCTATCTAAGCTAGTTGCAAATTGTTTGGATGCGTATTTGAACCCATAAATGAAGAACCTGGACTCCACCAAAAATCCTATCTGTGTCAGCAAGGAAGGAATTGGGACATTAGGGGTAATTACAGCCACAGACTGGCATTTACCGGCTCTATTTATGGCTGGACGGGCTCCCTTCAGGGCACAGAGTCGCTTTCCTCCAAACGGCACATACTGCTGGTTGAGGGGTAAACTCTCTGTTTTTAGGAGCTGTCGGCGGTGCTTTTCCCTCAAGATGGAGTGGACCGTCTTTAGAAATTCCTTTCTGCTCTCCGGAGAGCTGAGAGAGGAGATAGAAGGGTTGTCCCGTCAGATCTTGTTAAGAGCAGCAGGAAGGAGCAGCACAAAAAGCTTTAATGTACAATGAGACTCAATCTCCTTCAGGAGAAAATCCTCACCTGCAGCACAGGTGAAACGTCCTCTCCGGTCTTCCCTCTGACTCCGATTTGGTGTGAACTATTTCACACATGGCAGAACTCTCGCCATCTGCGAGATACAAACATTTGGCATCAATCACAGAGAAACACGGTGAGATTAAAATTCAAAGCTGTATTTAGTGCATCATCTACCTGTGTTTGACATGGATCTGATTTGAAGGGCCTCTGTAGGGATCATGTGACGGAATCGGAAAGGATCTTTGTCTTCCGAAGATACAGAGACGCGATGCGAGCCACCCTTAAGTCAAATAAAGATAACATGTAAACATCCACTTGAAGCCGACTTCTAAGAAAGAAGCTTATGGGTGCCTTGCTTGTGTTAAAACTTACAATTTTCTTCTTCTGCTTGGACTCTTCTTTACATACAAAGACCACAGCAGTCTTGAAAACTGAAACATTAAAATAACCGTATTGATTTTTAATTAAAAAAAAAAATCATTAACGAGGAATCCATACCAAAGCATTGCAGTTCTTCTTTACATAGAGCTCAGAAATTAATAATTTCAATGTGAAAAGCAAGAACTGAAAAGCATATATGTTCCCTTTAAGTGTGAGTAAGGTCTTTTATGATATCATTTGTAAAAAATATTTGAAAAACATGTACCCTTGTACTTCCATGTCACAATTCTACATTGTGTTGAACTAAATACTAAAATACCTAAAATTTTTTGGATGCAAGATAAAAAATGTGACAGGATTCACAGGGTATGAATATGGTTGCAAGGTACGTATTGCATCTGCAATGAAATGCAGACAATCATTTCTGTGCAATATCACACAAAAAGTTATTTTTGTTATTTTTTCTCTTGCTTGCAGAATAGAGAGGATCACTTACTGACATGAAGAAATATTTTTTTAAAGCACATTTTATGTTTACTGATTAATCCGATCAGAATCAGAGAGTCATCGTTATTAGCCAGGTATGTGCACACATACAAGGAATTTGACTGGATTGTACAATGCTCATGATGTGCTTACTTACAGAAAACAGACACGAACACACTATAAATGAGTGGACAGACTAAGACAATAATGCAATGGGGCAATAAATAACTTAATAGAAGCAGAACATACATAATTTTTGTAATCAAATATGTTTTTATTACAAAATAATCCCTAAATGGTCTCAGTGGGTCACCGTTTTGTTGAAAATGGGCCATAATTGGAACATGAGATTACTTTTTTATTTTTTTTATTATGATCATAATAAAAACTGATTCGTTAAGATTTGAGTTTTGCATTTCTTTTTGATAAATTGTGACACGGTTCAATTTCCTGGTGCATTTGGTACTGAAACACAGCAAAGCAAAATAAATAAAGATTGATTAAACTGAATATCACCACTGACATACCGAATGTTGCCATCTGTGGTTCTTTCTTCCATTTTCCCAGGGAAACAGGTGGGTTGATCCATGTTACTGTGTTGTGGAGCAGCAGATCGCCCATCGATAGATCAGCCACCTGGCAGTTGTGTGAAAATGTCAACGTCGTCATCCCACAGGGACTCTTGTTTTGACAGAACCACACACTTGCACAAACCTACCTCTTTTCTTTCACTGCTCTGCTCGGTGATTAGCTGGTCAAACACCGCTCCAAACTCCTCGTGGATCTTCTGCATTTCATTGATGTGGCTGGCAACCTTGTTCATGGCCTTTACAGCAACTACAGTCGAGCAGAAAACAACAGGTTTTGAGCTAAAATGTAATGTTCGTGTATTAATTTCAGCTCTCTACACTGTGACATTGTCTTACCATCCAAATGGTAGTGTTCCTCACTGTCTGGGTCCGTCAGTGAGTAGAGCTCCCTTAACAGAAGGGGGTATTTTAGCACCCTCTGTATGGGTTTAATCAGGTAAGATTCTAGGGTGGATGAGTGCTGCTGCTTGGGGTTCCTCTCATCAAGAAAGGCCTTGAAGTTAGTGTCCGTTTTGGCTGCAGTGACAAAAAACATCGATGTGTTTGATTTTTACATGTAGCTATGCATGGGCCGGGTGATATACTTATGGTCAAGAATCAAGATATATCAAGTTTCAAAACAGGCAAAAAAGAAGTTCCCATCATACTCTTCCTACAGCATGGTCCTTTTAATGAGATGCCATAGAGTGAACCGTGTTTTCTCCGGCTGTATATAGTACAAAATAAGCACAGGACCCTCCCTTTCTTAACTTATTGCTGCACACTGCCAGTCAGCTTAGCTATTTATAAATACTCTACATCCAAGTACAACAGTACATTGTAACATACAAGTATAATTTGGGCTAAATATGTATTGCAGGGGGTTGCACAGTGGTGAAGTGGGAGCACTGTTGCCTTGCAGCAAGGTCATGGGTTTGAATCCTACCCTGGGTCTTTCTGCATGAAGTCTGCATGTTCTCCCTGTGCATGTGTGGGTTCTCTCTGGGTACTCCGGCTTCCTCCCACAGTCCAAAAAACATGACTGTTAGGTTAATTGGCCTCTCTAAAATTCTCCTTAAGTGTGAGTGTGTGCGTGAATGGTTGTTTGTCCTGTTTGTCTCTGTGTTGCCCTGCAATAGACTGGCCCATTGACAGCTGGCGATACGCACCAGCACCCCTCGCGACCCCAATAGGGAAAATGGATGGATGGATGTATTGCAGGCACCTACAAATGGACATTTTTAAGCTTTGATGTCATAGTTGCTGATTTAAAAAGCAAACATAGCACATGTAACTAAGATCTAATACTGACTATTCTCTTCGTTCCAACATTTCCCCTTTGCCTTTTCAACGCGTTTGAACAGGAAAAGGGAAAAACAGGCATTCGGCGTTACGGCTTCTACAGCATGGAATCGTCTCCAGTCTCAACTCAAGATAGTGGATATTATTTCTTTGACATTATTTCAAACCATAAATAAGCAATGCAAATCTATTAATCAGTGTCAATGCTCTTAAATTGTTTTTTATGTATATTTTCATGATTGTATCAGCTTTTAAAATGGGCTTGACTTGCCTGTGCAATTAGCACATCTACTTGTAAGCTACTACTAAATTCAGTGTCTGCTTATTCTAAATTTTAGGCATAAAACTATGTGTACAAATAGAAAAAAAAAAATAAAATGTTATATGTAACATAACTATAATTGTCGTATTATTCTATCAACAGTTGATGTAACTGAAGTCTGTCTTCCTAATGAAAGCAATCACATCGTGTGATGTTTTTTTGTTTGGAGTATTCATGTAAATAGATAGTTTGACTCACGATTACCATACTGTGAGAATCCCATGCTGACCCATGCCTAAAAGTACTTCAGAGATTGTGACAGGCAGTAATAAAAGCGTTGCTACTGTGGGCTGAACATTTTAGGTTTGTTGAAGTGGTTGCACGCTCCCGCTTGTCTTTCAGAGAGACTAAATACCACAGTTTTGCAAAATACAATAAATTGTTTTACTGGAGGGGGAGAAATATCCATAAACATTTTGAAACTGCTTTATTTTAATGGCACCAAAATAATCTGCATTGCAGATGAGCAGTTGACTCACTGAATATAACAAAGGCAAACAAAGGCGTCCAGTAAAGTTATAAAGGGAGTGGGTGCAGTAGCTTCAGAACAGTCTGTTCAACACTTCTAATTACATATCATACAATCTTGCCGGGCTTTTAACCCTCAGAGCTCTCGGTTTGAAAGTATATGAGGGTCAGTTGGACAACTGCGGCTGACAGTTCTGCAGAGCAGAATTTATAGAGAATTGCTTTATACAGCAGATGGTTGCCGAATAAATATACACTCTCCTGTGAGCCAAGGTGAAATGTCAGCACAAGCGAAAAAAATTTACTCACCCTTCACAAGAACCTTTGGGACCTTTGTGTGACTTGCGCAGAAAGCACTGTAGATCTTAAAACGGTCCGCATAGTACAAGAAAGAGCCTCCCAAAGAAAAGAGTATTTTCTGTGAAAGAGTACAGCTGGTCAAAAAACAAAGTTCATGGGTTATTCTGAATGCTTGATGCTGTTTATTTTTCTGGCTGTACCTTAAATTGATCCACGCTCTCCAGCTTCTCCAGATCTGGAACCAATCTGGTTCCGTCTTCCAGCGTTTTTAGAAACTCAACCTGGAACTCCACCATTTCTGGTAAGTTTCCAAACAGAACATCCAGCTGAAAAAAAAGAAAAAAAATATTTCCATATCACAGCATTTAAACATCTCTTTTTTAGTCCTTTGTAACAGTTACAAGTGTGAAAATACAAACTGTCATGGGACATGAATTGTAATAATGCAAATGCATGTAAAGAATCACTTTTCATTCCCTCTCTTCATTATCCATCCCTCTAGTTCCACAGAATAGCACTTCACATGATTATGCAACAACCCATTAATAGAATATTTCACCAGTGCTGGCAACTGAAAGCCAAGCTACTCCCTAAAAGCGTGGGTATGGCAAACATTTGGCATACCTCATCCTGTGTGAGGAAGTTCTCTTTCTGCAGTGGGGTTAAATATCTCCCAATGAGACAATTGAGATCCTGCAAGACAAGAGTTAATGTTTTATTCTATTTTGTGTGGGATGCTGACAAAAAATGCAATTATTTGTCACAGATACATTGAAGATGCAGGTTAAGAGCAGGGGATAAAGCCAGGGGAAATGTTAGATGCCTTTTTCAGGATTTGTTTTAGAAAGAATGAGCTAGTGACTAAGTTAAATCACTATTGGCAGCAATTGATACCCAAATGTGACATACGGGAAGTTTTCATGAATAATAATGTGTGTAAAATGGCTAATTCTAAAGGGCCCTGATCAAACAAGGAACTTTTTAAGAGCCTTAGTCAACAGTTCAAAAGCTGGTAGGAATGAAAAAGCCTCTGAAATTACACAGTTTTGAGGCAACACAAAAGACACATGGGAACGGCAAATCGTATGATCTCCAGTCTAAATCCAAAATGCAGAAAAAGAAGTACAGGTGCAGCTCAATAAATAAATAAAAAGTGTTTGAGTTCAATAATTTAATTCAAATGTAGATTGATACATTTCAAGCATTAATTTTACAGTCAATGAAAACCTAAAATTCAGTTTATCAGAAAGTTTCAATATTACGTAAGACCAAAAGAAAACAGCAGATAATTGATGTGGCATTATGATGGGAGTTTTCTTTGGTTGTATTGAGCATACAATAGTGCAACTATCAGTCCCTGACAATAAGCCATAAAAGGTAATCATTAAAGAAGCTGGGTGTTCACATATTAATTCACCAAATTGACTGAAAGGAAAAGCTCAGTTTCAGTTTTTTTGGGAGATTCACAACTTAAGTTAGGATACAGCATGACTGAAGTCCATGCTTCAAGAGCAACCACACACGGATGTATCCAGGACACGGACTACAATTGATGCTTTCCTCGTTAAACAACTCCTGACCCAGAGACGCTGGATATGTCTTACCTGGGTTAAGCAGATACAGGACTGGACTGTTGCTCAATGGTCCAAATTGTGCTTTACATTTGGCAAGGAGAGTTTCAGATTCTGGAGGACAAGTGGAGAGGCACAGAATCCAAAACCAATGTCCTCTGCCGGTGTTGGTCCACTGTTGTTTTATGTTTATTCAGCCGTGCACTTCTTAGTTCTCTCTGCCAGCTAGCTGTTTTGATATGCTGACTTAATTTCCCAGCAGGACTTGGGACCTGCCCACATTGGCAAATCTACCAATATCTGGCTTAATGATCATGGCATCATTACTTGAATGGCCAGCAAACTGGCCTGACCTAAACCTCGCTAAGAATCTACGGGGTATTGTCAAGAGGAAGACGAGAGACCAGACCCAACAGAGCAAATGAGACGGAGGCAACTATTAAAGCAACCTGGGCATCCGTAACGTTACGGCAACACCCAAGGCTGACCACCTTCATGCCCTGCCACATAAATACAGCAATCAATGTCCAATCAAGTACTGATTGCATTTATTGTACAATATAAGCACAAAACTTTCTTTAAGGTGAAATTTCTGTGAATTTCTTTTTTTTCTTACAGTGTTATCTCGCAATCAGATTTTGTGAGAAACAGAATATTGGGTTTTCATTTGCTATATGAACCACAATCATAAAAATATTGTTTTAATTATATAAATATTTGCGTAAAGAATTCTTAGGAGTTTCCATTTGTTAATGCAATTAGTGAAGCAAATTACATTTTTGAGGCCACTCTAATTTATCAAAATGCAGTTCTATACTGGACCAGCGTAAAAACAATACAAATTAATATGACTGCAGCATTTTATTTCAATCAGTAATTATCATATAAGGTGCTCTCTGGTGTTTGTCCCTCTGGCTTTTTGGTCCCTGTGGCTTTTTTTCCAAGAGCAATTAAACACACATAAACATAAATTGCGCCCTCATGTCAGACTAGCGTTAATTAGAACGAATCACCCAAGAAAAAAAATGTAACAACCCCCTTAAAACCCTGTGCAATACATAATCAGTCATTTGTAATGTGATTTCTATAATAAGTACATTTGTGCCCCCTGGAATGAGATATAGTCATTCAGGCAGTCTTGACATTTTCCCATTATATACCATCTCTAACCCAGTTATTCCACTCAGCCATTTTTATACTGGACGGGAAAAGATTAGAAAATATCCAGACAAGGACACAGCTGCGTCCCCGTCATATCTCTCCGGGGAGACAGAGATAAATATGGATCGGTTTTATAGAATAGACGATACGAAGGCTGAGCACATCTCAAGATGGGATAGAAACTCCCACGGACAGACATTAATGCACTAACAAACACTATCTGCTTCGTACGAGTAAGATGATCGATACTGACTTTGACATAGGTGCGCTCGGTCTCCACAAGTTCACAGATCACTTTGCGGAGCTTGTCGGCGTCCGACAGCTGTCGGGGAGTCGTGGCAGGCGGGCAGGGTGACTCCGGGCTCGGCGAAGAGGACACGCACTCTGAGGGATTCATGTCATGGAGACTGCGACAGAAGGCAGCGACCTGCTCTGTGCTCTTTTAAGAAGAAGAAGAAGAAAAAAGAGAGAGATACGTGGTCAAAAAAAGAGGTAAAAGTATAGTCCCACTGGGAGGTCATAAAAGGAAATATGCATGAAGCAACCGACCAGCACCTTGAAAGAGAATGTGTAGGCATCACCTTCTACCTACTGATGTGAACAGACTCATGACTGTGCAGAGAGTGAGCCTAGAAAGAGGCAGAGAGGCAGCTCTAAAAAAAAAAAAAATCTTTTGCACTAATTTGGTCTATTTCAGTCTATCAGAACTACGACTTTACGACCTCCTCTTTCCCACTCACTTCCTCCGCTGCTTTCTTCCTGCTGATGGATTAGTGGTGTAATGATTCAAGTCTTTCGCTGGATCAAAATATACACACAACGCTGTGTGTCCACAAAGAGTACGGGTTGCCATGGTGACCAGCCCCGATGGTGCATTAGACTATTATTTTGGACTAAAATAGAGCCCTCTCGACAAAAGCCTACATGGCTGAACAAATAGTTACTTTGTTTGCAAAAAGGCTACAAGCCCCGGCAAGCCAAACAAAAAAACAAGCAAAGTCGGCCTGTAACATCGATACGAACACAAAGGCGAGCGCACAAAGAGGCTCCTTTCCTATCCGTCACAACTTGATTTCCTTCTGTTGTGGAATATCATGACAAAACAGATTAACTCGGAAAACCCAGCAGAGCAGTTCATGGCCACACAAAAGGCACAGCCAGCAGGAGTACATTAAAAACTGTGTAAAAGGGGGGGGGGGGCAAAGATGTCTCTGGCTGGTAGTATGGGCACTTTTATAGACTTGGCAGAAGCAATTTATCCTGTCACCCCTACAAGTTCCGCTGGGAAATAATAATTATATAGGCTCCACGCAGCTGCAGAGGATGGATGGTTATAATCTTAATTAAGATCAAACATGCTGCCAGTCAGTACATCTCAAAATACCAAATGCTGCTCTCTCTCGTAAGCATCAAAGGCAAAGCACAAACAAAAATATGGCATTCATTTCTCAAAAGGGGTGCTTCACCACATGTAATGTGATTAAATGATAACAGGAACAGGCAAAGATTTCTGGGTTTAATTGGTCATTGATTAATAAACAAAAAAAACTCAAATACCATTGATGACAGACACCTCTAATCTCCTGCAGCTTTTTAAGTTAAAGCGATTGTCAGCATTGTTATCTAATCAGGCCGATATTTATGTGAGGCACGACAGACCATTTGTTCCTTTTGAAAAGTGTCCAATAATTTTCTGAAGGCTTCCACACAAACTAAGAAGTGCTATAATGGCTGTGAATGTATCGCCACAAATGCATTTTATAACAAGTGGTGAAAGCTTCTAAAATAAAAAAAATGACTGCAACTATAAAGTTGTATTCACCAATTTCAGTTGTTAACAAAGTGATAATTTGTAAATAATTAAAGCCATTTGGAGTTTCCGCTGGTGAAAGTAGATTTGCTCTGTGGTCAGAGGGAACTTTATTTCTCTACCACTTTACAGCAAACATCTTACACCAAAGTGATGCACAGCAAGAAGATTAAAACTTATATAAGATGTATAAAAACACAAAAATGACAAACCAAAATAATAGACTGCATTACAATGTATGTATATGGGTAGTGTTTAGTGCACATGTGCATATACAGGCATGCGTGTGGATATGCACATGTATGCTCATCCATTTTGAGTCTATGCATATATGTATGTTTGAGTACATGTATATAAGTATGAAAACATGCAATTAGAATGAAGTGTGCACACATTTAGACTCGTATCTTTAAAGTGGTGTTTAAAGATACAGTACGTAACTGTCCATATGAAAAATAGACAATTATTTTTTTCTAAACATTGTTATTGTAAAAAGTTGAGCTCTTTTTGATTCAAAAGCCAAAGAGTAAAGGTAGGTCTTCAAAACTGCATTAAAAGTCCAGACTTGGACTTGGATTCATATATTATTCCATGGTTTGAGGGAAGCAACACAGAAGGAACAATCACCTCTCTCTCTTTTTATTTTTTATTTATTTTCTTTGACCTTGGAACATCCAAGAGCAACTGGTTTTTGACTTTAGTGTTCTTGTAGATTCATATTGCTTTAGAAGATCCATTAAATATGTTGGGAGCAATACCATTAAGGCCCTTTAAAACCAATAACAAAATTTAAAATCCATCCTGTAATGAGCAGGAAGCCAGTGGAGGGAAGCCAGGACTGGAGTTTCATTTTTGTTTTTCTAGTCCCTGTTAGTAGTATATGTGAAGAGTACCAATTTTTACCACACCACACTTTGATCCAGACCTCAATAGGGTTCAATTACACAGCATCTCTTGTCTTGGAAATCCGTATGACGTCACACCCACAATGATAGTGTTCTAGTGGCAAGTTGGAAACCAGAGAAGTTTGCTAACATCTACAACAAATACAAGCTGATCATTTATTTATCTACCTTTTCTGTGTTCACAAACAAAACGAACATGCTCACACATAGATATTACACAATACAGTGAGTGCCATTGATCCATTGAGATGCAAGCAGTCAAAAGAGCTAATAAGTTTATACCTGCAACTTTCACTACATTCTACAAATGCAGTAGTCACGTTAGAACCTAGACTCCAAGATGCTCGCCAAGCCCCGGCTCTTCTAGGCCGAATTCACACTTAGGGAGCATTCTTGTTGTATTTCTTGTTGTATTTCTGACAGGATACAAGAAAAATACGACTTTCAAATACAGGAAAGAGTTATGGTCGGATATGCAAATTATGGCTCAGTGACCAGTCTAACCACAATTAGTTTTAATTAGATTATGTTTTTCTCAATTATGTGTAGTTGAACGGTAAAGGAACATGTTTACAAATATAGAGAACTTCTATGTGTGCTATTTCTTTTTAAAGTAAGACAATCAGTTCACCCCAATTAACTTTTACCTCTGTGGTACATGAGCAGCAGCCATATCCATCACATTCATCAGAACCCAGGGTTTGCCAGGGACCTCCGAAATTCCAAATTCATGGAATGACTTTTGTTTTCCTGACTGGGAATTGTGAAATTCCCTCCTCTGAGAACGTAAGAGGAACCTTCAATGGGAGCATCTTAATTATCCAATGACAGCACCTTTAACACACATTAGACATGTCGCACTGCAGGGCGCTGAGATAGGGCAAATTATTGGACTGCTGCCTTGGATCGTTTTATTAGAGGTTTTCATGCTTCTGGACCACTGAGCGCCAAGTCTTGGATGACAGGCCGCTGACCAAAGACAGCCAGTTGTTTGATAGAAAATAACGTGGCTATTTTTCTTTTACATGTGTTGTCTCCTTGTTTTCCTGACAATATTAAAATTTTGTTTTCCTTCAATGCACCCAGTATCGTGTCTCGCCTCATGTCATTACAACTCTAAACACCAGCAGCTAAAGGATTACGTCTAATATTTTTTCTTGATCTGTAAGACTTGCTACTGCGTCTAAATAACAAAAATAAAGAACCATCCAAATGTGTGACTGTGACTATTCCTCCAAGATGGAAAAAAGGTTAATGTTGTTAAGGCTCTTTAAGTTCAGAACTAATTTTTACACATAAAATGAGTGTTATAATTGCTTCTGGCTGCCACCTTATGTCTCCCTCCTTTGCTTTACAGCTTCTGCTACATGTCCACAGCAGTGATGCAGTTTTTAGTTTATCGACTGAATATATGACATTCACATCAACAGATTGTAATTGAAATGGAAAAACCTCTGATAAGGTAGAGCCTATAGGATAACTAATCTGTGACGCTAATGTGTTAACTCATAGGCGAAGAAACATGTGCAAGAACACATGTGCGGCGCTAACGTACAAGTGAAAACCAAAGAAACAAACTGGACATTTTTTTTTCCATCACTGTTGTCTACCACCCTTCGAACGGTGATAAGAAACATAAAAACAGTGGCATAAATTAAAATGATAAATGATGCCTTGCTGTTTTTAATGCATGTAAATAGAGAACAGTATAACTGATTGGCAAAGCTGATTTCAGTCTGGCGATTTGTTAATTGTGTCAGCTCTCACTCAGAACAGCCTCCTCCTTCCATTATGTGATGTTAAATTGAATATGCCAGGATCAATGTCAGAACAAGACTCCTGTCAGTCTTCAGCAGGGTTGGAAATCATATTGTGCCAGATTGATTAATCAGAGATGTCAACAATATCATACATGCGTGGCCACTGTGGCAGAGAGACAGAGAGGCTCTGAATGCACTAACAGTAAGGAGGTTTGCCTTTCTTCTTCTAGAAAGGATGGCACTTTATATCTGTATAAATGTTTAGAACCAGCAGAATTTTTCTAAGAAACTTGCATTCAAGCCAGATAAAGTCAACAGAGAAGCAAGCAGATGAAGCAAGTTTAAAACCCATACACACTAAATAAGTAATATCGGTATTTAATGTTATAAGTAGGCTGGCCCAGTTACCAGTTATCAAGGTATAACAAGAGATTAAAATGTTTCTATTTCAGAACCATAAAAATTGTCTATCATATTGTTGGTATGGTCATTTAAATGTGATGCCAGGGAAAGTGTGGATTGACTTCTGTGGACTGACTGGATCAAAAGAGGCTTTTACACTTTCCCCTTACTTATAAGAAAGGCACATTTTTCCCGTCACAGAAAACACTTGAGGTAATTGTGTTTGACCTAAGAACTCATTGCACATAAAGTGGTGCAAATTTTAAGTTAAACTTTTCAACCTAGAGATAGTATAGTACATAAAGCAGCCACCAGATGGTTGGTAAACTGCCTAGATAGCCAGAGTAATTAACCAACTAATCTCAACCTGTGAATATTAATGAATTACAATATCATCTAGAAGCTCGTTTATTTCAATAAATCTAATGGAAAAATGAAATGCATCTGTTATATACAAATCTTTTGAAAAAAGAATAAATTTCAAACTGTTAATTGTGATTGTTATGACTCACTCATACTGATGATAACGCAAGGTTTTGTCTGAAAATTGAGATTACTACATAAAACCAATAAAAAGGGAATACTAATGTAGAAATGTTAGGTTTTGTCCCACATAATCATGGAGATGACTGCTGACTCTACAGACAGTAATTGAGGAAAGGAAGCTAAGTCACAAAAGGTCACTGACTGTATTTCACAGAGTGCCGTATTCAACCATAAACATGGAAAATTAAGTGAAAGGAAAAAATGTAGCAAAAACAGGTGCACAAACAGCAGGGATAACTACAGTCCTGACAGGATTGTTATGCAAAGCTGATTCTAGAGTTTGGGGATTTTCAGCCCCTGTCCACACGAAGACGGGCTTGGCTGTATCCGACAAGCTTTTTATTCGGATAGGGGGTCCCGGATATGACCTACAACTGCTGCATTGCTTGTGTTAAGGCTGGTTTATGCTTGCCGCACGTACACGGCGCACAGAAATGAGATGTGCGGACACAACGACTGCAGTGTTTATGATCCATGCGGCTTTTCCTCAGAAGTGGCACTATTCTCCTAGACTCTAGAGGGCAGCTTTGTGCTCCTATGCCAAGCGTACTACATCCCACTAGGGCTGTACGATTTCGCCAAAAATCTAACTTGCGATATATTTCAAACATGATTATGATTTAATTTTGTCCTTTCCCTGCATTAACCACAAGCAACAAAAATGGCCTGTAGATAAAGATGTTTGTAAAAAAGGACTATTTAAAACAAGAAATTTAACTGTTTTGATAAATCAGATTATTATTTAAGAGAATAGCTTTGTGAGTTGGACATCAATCCTTGTTGAGCATAAAGTGCAACCAACAAACAAGTCTATGTATTAAACAGTTTGACCGGTACTTAATGCTATGGTGAGATTCCTGAACGTTTCTGGTGAGAAAAATATGATTATATAAACTCTAAAACAAATAATAAAATTAGATTATCTCACTGCTGCAACTCTCTTCCCTTCCACTTTAAACATATTACCGACACCTAAAGGACGTGTCTTATCCATTTATTGTTACATAGCCAAAAATTGAAGACCTCTGTGATTTGGAAATTGCATTTTTTTTAAATTGCAAATTCGATTAATTGTGCAGCCCTACATCCCACTACATGTAAAAGTAGAAAACACAGTTGTTTCCAACATTTTAAAGCCTCTTCCTTCCTTTCAGGGGTGACGGCGTTTTCGGTGTTTGTTAACAGTTCGTTGATCACAGGGATCTTTATTGGCCGAATCATAAAGATGTCTTATTTATATTTACGAACCTCCAACAGAAGGAGTGCTTGCTCGGCCGCCATGTTGGGCTGTCCGGGTGGTTAGGAATTTTTCTAGGTGCGCGGAGCGGAAACCTTTCGCCATGCGGAGGTGCGTGTTAGCTAAAATTACGCAATATGGCCGCGCAGACCTGGCAAATGCATCAAGCATAAACCAGGCTTTAAACCACTCTCCACTCTGGATATAATTAATCTTTGCATGAATTTTGTGTTTTGAATATAATCACTGAAATAACTTTTTGATGGTATTCTAATCGTAGCCCATTAAACCCAATAAATGTATAGCTCTATGTAAAAGAATTTAAAATGCCTTAATCTAGGGTATTGAGTCCTCTGATTCCTCCTGCCTGTTCTGTCAGTAAAATTTACCAAGTTTCACTGAGCCAAGAAAGACAGTCACAGTCTGGTCACCATCCTCACAGTTTAGTCTAATTAACACCATTGCAATCCTGAGCTCATCAACAGTCATGGGATGGCAAAGAGACAGAGAAGAAACAACAAAGCTTTTAGGGTTGTATTGTCTGAAGAGGATATAAATCAAACAGAGTGCCATGGGTAAAAGTGTGAGACTCCAGTTGGTTGCTTCCCCAAGCTTATTAAATATAGATGAAAAAAAACTAATGCATCAAAGCACCGGTGAAGCAGAGAGAAGATTGCATATCTGCTCTCTGAATCTGAGCTGAAATCACAGCTCGACAAAGCTCCCCAGCAGTCAATCACTGCAGCAGCATGGAGGGTAGTTTGTCCAAGTCGTGTCAATTCCAGGTTTCGTGGGTCAAACTCGTGCATGCAGTTGTTTATGTCCTCATTATCTTGTGAAGCACTCCAGTGATTATGGAGCAACTCTGCGACACACTGATGACTCACAGCTTCCTGTCTTTAGCAGCCAAGAAGAGGTTTTAAACAGAGGCTATGACAGAAAGGTGCTTTCTTCCACTACCGAGGAAAACAAAAGCTCCCACAGCAGCAACAGCAACCCAGGTAAAGAGAGAGATATGATAGAAATCTCACCAGATGAAGCATGTCATAGATGGAGTCTGCGGAGCGCTTTCTGGGCTTGCTCCACTTCAGGACGGACATTGCCCAGTGCAGTTGGACTTTCAGCGTCAGGTAAAGTGCCGGAGAGATAACTCCAGGTTATTTTTTTTTTAAAAGTCAAGTCTACACTGTACCTCTGGAACACATTTCCTTTTGTCTTTCCTGTTTTTAAGAAGGTGCCGTGGTCCTTGAGTGAAGCTGCACAGCCTCCTCCTCTCCGCCCACCAGCACTTACAGTCTTCCAGCTCCCCCTCTTTTGCGCCTTCACAGTCTGCTCTGTAGCTCTGTCACTAATATTCTCCTGTTTTCTCTCTCTGCCTTTCTCTCTTCGTTACAGGCTGGGTAAACTTGGGCACAAAGACTGAGTGTGAGGATCTGTCCGGCTCTGGGAACATTGTAAATGAGTTTCAATAATCCCTGTGACTGAACCTAGAGCAGAGCAGGGCAGAGCAGTAGGAGGGAAGGAGTCTCCTCCTCAAAGGTTGCAGTGGAGCAGGATTGGCTGGGTAAGCAACACAGCAGTAGAATATAAATGTAGGGCTTGATGAAGAGGGGAGAGGGGAGCTGCAAACAAGCAGGCTTTGCGAGAACAAAATGAGATAGAAGCTTGAATAGGAGACAAACCCCTGTTACAATGATGACGTCCACGTCTATTCCATTTGTGCTCATAAAATATGGTTTCCAGGTAGACAACTTGATCTTAATATAAATTAATGCTAATCACAGGTCTGAGAAAAGTCTGCCATGGCCTCGTTGAAAGACTTCCTTCTGTATCATCCTCGACACAGCAGAAAAGCATGCACTGCCTCAAGTTCAGCAAGTGTAAATGGTAAAATCTGCAATTCACAGACAGGGAAAGTGAATCAGTGAGCATGCTGAGTTTAGAGTGCCTTGCAAAAATGATTCATATCCGCTGAGCTTTTATGTGATAGACCAACACAACGGCGTGCATAATGGTGAAGTGGAAGTAAAAAACATGCGTGGTTTTAAGATTTTTGCCGATTGAAACTGAAAAGTGTGCCATGCATTTACGTTCAACCCCTGCTGTGTTCATTGGTCCTGATAATGCTGTTCACTAATGTTCTCTAACGAACCTCTGAGGCCTTCACAGAACAGCAGAATTTACACTGAGATTACATTAAACACAAGTGGACTCTACTTATTGGGTGACGTCTGAAAGCGTTTACTCGGCGCTTCAGAGCGACGGCGGCTGAATACTGATGCTTACCAAACCTTGTAGATTACTTTTTTGGAAAAAACTAAAATCAAAATCCTTTTTCTTTTAATACACAATGGTGTGCTGCTTTGTGTTGTTGTATCACAAACAATCCAAATAAAATAAAGTGAAGTTTGTTGTTGCACATTATAAATAAGGTCAAAGGGCGTGGATACTTTTCAAAGGCGCTTCATAGTGTTTACTTATTGTGATGCATAAGAAAACATAGTTGAGAAAAAAGATTTTGCAGCAGAATAAATGTGCTAAACATGACTTTGTTTGGGTTAAGAAGAGGATCAGATGATGCAGAGCAGACTTAATCAGGCTGTAAACTGGTGTCATGACTAATTAGAAATGATGTAGTGATTAAGAAAAGTCACATGGAAGTCCTTTTAAAATCTGTAACAAGAGAAGATTAGAGACCCCTGTATTAATTAAATAATTTTTTTCCATCAGCAGGAGAAAAATTGATCATCAGCCAAAGTGACATGGTAGCAATGTTAATTCTTTATCCTGATGGGTATGCTCTCAGATGTCTTTTGCAATTTGTGTCTTTAGATGAATACACCTCAATCAACCTAATGCCAAATAATTATGCACAGTTAAAAAAATGAAATAGAGCTTTATAAAGACAAACGTAACCAACATGTTCCGTTCAGAATGCTTTCTTATCTTAGTTAACTTTCTACGGTACTTTTGCTTAGACATAAAAGGGATTTTTAATATTAGGGTCCCATTAATGTTATGTTGTCAGAGGCTACTACATTCCTTTACCACAGTATTCCAGTCACAGAAAGCCCCAATACAGATCTGTATTAAACAGCAGCGCCCACAAGTGAATGTGAATAAAAACTACCGAGCTTTTGTAAAATGATGAAATGAGCCAGTAACAGGCGGTGACTCAAACTGTCCTGAAGCAAACGTTCATAAGAGGATTTATTTTTTTTCCATAGCAGAAAGCTGAGAATGGTTGCTGTGAAGGACACGTAGCAGGCATCAAAGCAAGATGTGCTGTCACACATTTGCTGCAGCCTTACCTTTCTGCACTCGTCAAACTCGCTGAAGATTTCCGAATCGTCATCTAGGCTGTCGCCAGAGCTCTCGAGCAACAATCCCACACCATCGTCCAGAATCTCCTCTGCACCAAAACAAAACAGATGCAAGCTTGTTTTTGTTTCATATTAGGGTATTTCTTCATACAAAAATTATATCACAAAAGTCGTACCTAAGAGAGCAAATTTTCTTGTTTAAAGCTAAAAGTCTAAAATTAACTTTTTATCTAATCTAATAGTATTATCTTGGGAAACCAAATGTGTATGTTGGACATAAGGTGGTACAATTTGGAATTTAAACTCTTAATTTCACTCATTTGATTCATAGAGGACAATATAGTGGGATATTTGTTCAAAAGCTTTTAACAATGTTGGTAACATGAATTCAAATCGAAATTGTTGACATTTTCAACAATCTAGTGAACTTGTCAAACAATCTGTTAATCAAAGTGGACATCATGCATTACTGGCTATTTTTGGCAAAACCATTACAGCCACTAAATGTTCTGGAAAATACTACAACAGTAACTATTTCCGAAGCTAGATAAATTCATATTTTTAATACACTGTAAATTTCAGCTTTTGCAAACAAATACTTTTTTATTTTATAACGCTTTGGTAGAATGCATGACTTACAGACCCACAGGTAATACAGTTGATCTAATATCCAAGCAAAATGAAGGTGCTGACTGAAAGGATGCTGAGGGAGCTAAAGATGAGGAAGTAAGCTCAAGTAAAAATATTGTTACACAATAGAGCTACAAAAAAACTCTTTCTGTGTGGAAGCCTCGTTTTAGTCTTCCTTAAGTGTAATAACAGATTTTATCAGACATGTTTGTATATTGTCTAAATTTATGGCTCATTTCTGTTTTGTTTAGTGCCACAAACATAGTTTTTTGTTTTTCATGTGGAAATGCTAACTATTAAAACAGGCAATTCAACAGTGGAAAGTAATGTGGGGTCTGTAAAGACAATGAGCTGAATGAGGGCGGGATAAGACAGAAGCAACTAAAGAGAAGAACGTAAGAAGAACAATATTAAGAAAAAATGGTCAAACATGTAGCCAATCTATATTTTTCATGGCTTTAAGTCATATGGTATTATTAATGGTATTATTAATTTACTTGTTTAAATGGATCAAAACCTCTTAAAAGCACGTTTGAAAAAAAGTATTTCAACCTTTTAAAATGTCTAAAGATGACTGAAAACACTTCTTGGTGGAGGTTATCATTATTCATGCATGAAAGTGTTAAATTTTACTTAATTTGATTCTGTCTTATCTCACCTATAGATGTAAGAAGGTGCGTTAAAACTGCAAGAGAAGAATTTTTTTAAAGCTAGATTTGCTCGAGAGGCTTTGCTAAAAAGCACTTTTCACCTTGACTTTGGGAGAAGATGTCAGTGTAGAGGTCCTCTGCTGCATCAGAGCGACGCGGTGGAAGGTAGCAAAGTTGACGGCGGTCCACAGAAGGCAGAGTGTTGACCGTCAAAGCCAGAGACACTTGAGAGAACGCAGTCTTCATGTCTGAGAAATTGAGACTGTGAGAGTCTTTTCCATTCAGCTGAAGAATTTCATCTCCGGCATTCAGACCTGTAAAGTAAGAGCACAATTCTCGTCATATTATTCTCTTAAATCTATTGAGACAAGAGTTAAGCATTTTTAATTCCCTGCACTGTAAGATAGCAATTGGGTCAGGGTTTCAGCTTTTAAAAGGAACCATCTACATTAGATCTGAAAGAATTAGGCAGATGGCAATTCTAGTTTTCTTTAATGTCTGAGCATCTAAATAAAATGTTGCCCTATTCCATTTTCTTCCTATAGTGTCATAACATATACAAGCTTTGTTGTAACTCAATAATTAAATAAAACCGACTGACAATGAAAGAAATATATGGTGCATGTTTTTAATAGAGGCAGTTTTACTTCCCACAGAAATTCTGAGGTTCATCAAATTTCCCAAATCAAAATTCCTCCCTTTACCACACTTTTTTTTAGATTATTTGTTGAAAGTGCAAATCAAAAACACATTTACTTAGTTGTAGTTTATTATGTATTTCTATAAATCATAAAAAAGCACAATGCTAGAGTTAATGTCTCAATGGTGTGATAAGGTTTTTTTTCCACTGCATTACTGGTATCCGGCCACTGGACTGCATTATTCTTTTATTTTCATGACACTAATGGCCTTTATTTCAAGTTGACACACAGGAAATTCAGAGAGAGGGGCAACACGTGCGGCAAAAGGCCGCATGTGTTGAACCCAGGACGACAGCGTTGAGGACCCTACCCCACTACCTCTGAACCACCACCAGACAACTGGACTGCTAAAAAAAATCAATAAAATAAAACTCAACAATAAAAAAGTACCAGTTTTTTTGACCCAGTTAAAAATCCACTTGACCAATTTAAATCTCTGCAATCTCAAAACTGAGTGCCTCAAAGAACATGTTCTTGTTTATGTATTTTCACACCTAAGAAATAGAACAATTCAGTTATGCTCCATTTAATGAGCAGAGGGGAACATTTCTTATATTTTATTGTAATAGTGTTTTTAACCTTTTGATCATCCGTCATAAACAATCAAGAGAAACAGGCCAGTGAACAGACCAGTTCACTGTTTCACCACAAATCAATATTAACCTACGGTAAGAAATGTAAAAAAAAAATCATTAAAATATAATGCAGAAGTTCTGGGAGACAAATAATAAATTCTTTCTTTTTTTTTTTTTTTACTGATAATTCTCAGTGTTCTAACAAATTAGGCGTAACAGAAAATAGCTACAGAATCTTGTCAGAAACTAACCCTTAGCAAAGGCTAGTCCCCCGGCCTTCACATCAGTGATGTAAAGCTGTTGTACTCCATCCTCTTCCACCACTGAGATAGAAAAACCTGAAGGAGAAAAAGGACAGAGAAGGTTTACAAAAAAAAGGATTTCACCAGCACCACAGCTGACATACTCGTAGCTCACGCCAAGGTGGAAAGTAATCAGTTTGTTGCGCTCAACACATTAGCGCGAAATATAAAAGCTTTGTTGCAAAATAAAAATTACCCTTACCATAACCAATCATACAGGATTCATCTCTGTCAAACTGGATGACTTTTGTTATTTTGGAGCAGAGCTCAATTTCTTTGTACAGCTGTGAAGAACAAAAAGGAGTTATTATATAAATCCTGAGGCTCTGTCTAACTTTAGTCATAGTGTGGTGGGCGGGTTATTGACAGCAGGAAAAGAGAGCATTCATTTTCTTCCTTCTCACACAAAGCTCCACTAACAATATCTAGACAGCGATTATGTAAATACAAAAGTGTCTCAATCTATGGCGGAAAGGTCTATAGTCGAGTTTTGGAGAATGATCTTCCAATGAAGCTCTTTTCTTATGAATGAAGCATTTTTGTCTCATGTGAGTCCTCTTATAGCTAATGTCGCTTAAACCTCAATTTATTAAGCTTGACCTTGTGAAGGGTGACGGGATAAAAGCAACAAGACCATTTGCAATCAGGCAGTCAAACACAGTACCAAGTCATATATGTCCTCTTCTGGCTTGGGAATGTAAAATTGCACTTGGTTTTCCATAAAGAATTTGAGTCTCAAGTAGTGTTTGGTTGGGTCCAGCTCATGGGTCTGCAAATACAAAAAGCAATGATTTGATATCAAAGCGACATGGATATTTTTTTCTGAAATTGTAAAAACAGCACATCTGTATGCTGATGTTGGCAAGAGGGCCAATTTAACATAAAAAAACCCTTAAAGATGAAAGTTCAAAGCTAAGTTTACGGCATAGATCCGTTACCTTGCATATAGACTCAAGAACACACAGTGCCGAGTCTCCCGGCTGGATGGTGTTCAACACCGGCTGGTCGTTTGGCAGACAGACCCAGGAGGGAGTGAGGTGTTCAGGGACCCACATGTCGCTCTCGGCGTTGGGTCGAGGAAGGCTTTTCACAGTTCCGTCTTCAGTTTTCTTTCAACACAGATAGGTAGGTACACACTATAAGAAGGGGCTTTGATTTGATCAGCCGGGTGCAACATCACCTGCGACAGACTGGCGACCTGTCCAGGGTGTACTCCGCCTCTTGCCCATTGAACGCTGGAGATGGGCACCAGCACCCCTCACGACCCCATGAGGGATAAGCGAGTCAGAAAATGGATGGATGGATGGATATATGGGTGCAACATCACTTCTAACCTTTCCGTCTCAATTTTAACTCCTGCTGTCATCTATAATATGCTGGTGCATCTATAAATTAGAATATAAATATATATATATATATATATATATATATATATATATATATATATATATATATATTTATTCTAATAATTCAAGGCAAAACGTTATAGATTAATGCATTCTCAGTGATATATTTAAAGGGTTTATTGCTGTAAATTCTGATGAATATTGCCTAAAGTTCAGTCCCTAAAACAATTAGATAAGCCCAATATAAAAAAGGTACCTTTTATGATATTACCAGATTATGGCTTATGTTATGATAGGGAAGAATGCTTACACACTGACCTTGAAGGAAAGAAAGCCAAAAAAAATGTAACTGCCAACGAAGAATGCTATACCCAATACCAATGGAAAATTTAGTGGAAGAAAAAGCTGTGGTTGAAAATGTTGCACAAGCATCAGAGACAACCAAAGTCTTGAGGTAATTATTCCAAATAGACTATTAAAGAGTTTAATGGAAATTTACAGGGTTGGTTCTGCAGCTCGTGTCAGAGCTTCAAGAGACACCATACTCATACGCTACGATATTAACATTTCTTGTGTTAAGCTACTCGTAGATGAGAGACGTAAGCAGAATGGTACCCAGGTTAAAGAGAAAATTGACTGGACTGTTATTCAGGTGTCGCCAGTAAATCAAGATCCCAGAGCCTGGAGAACGAGTGAAGAGCCAAAAGCTGCACATTGCTTGAGGTCCAGTGTGACGTTTCCACATTCAGTAATGAAATGGGGAGTCATTTCATCTCCTGAGGTTGGTTCACTGTGTTCTCATCAAGTCTAAAGTCACTCGTCTACCAGGGAATCCACAGCTTTTCAGCTTCATGGGGATGCTGGCATTATTTCAAAACTGCCAAAAAAGCAACACCAGGTTTGATGATCATGATAGCACTGCGCTCAACTGGCCCTGACCTAAGCAACAGAGAAAAACAATAAACAATAGAGAATCTATGGAGTGTTGACAACAGGAAGATGAGAGAAACCACTGCAGACAATGCAGCCGGGGCTTCTTTAACGCCTCAGCATTGCCACAGACTGAACCCCTCCATTATGTGCTGCGTTGGTGCAGTAATTCATGCTAAAAAAGCCCTTACTAATTATTAAATGCTTACACTACAATAACTGGGACATACTTTTTAGTGGGCATTTTTGTTCAATAAATGCCTTTTTTATTCGCCTTATTTAACATTATAGAAACTGAATTTTTGATTTTCATAAGCTGAAAGCTATAATCATTAAAAATCACATAAACAACACAGAAAAGGTGTCATTCTGTATATAATAAAACTATGAATGAATTTCACATTTTCAACTGAATTTTACTGAAGTAAAATGATCCTGACAATCATATTTTAATTTATTAAAATTCTTCTGCAGTTGTTGGTAATACAGTTTGAAGAAAAAGTAGGCAATGATTTTATAGGTATATTAAAAAATGATTATGAACTTATAAAAACGTTATTATACATACATTGAAAAATATGACAAGCCTTTATTTCTTTTAATGACGATAAAAGCTTACAAATATTGAAAACCCAAAAGTCTCATAAAATGTGATTAAATAAATCCAGTAGAATGAATAAAAACCTTTTACGGTATAAATGTTATGTAATAGCCATATTATGCCCTACACGGTCACAGGGAAGACTGCTGACGTGACAGAAGTCCAGAGGACGGTCAGTGACACCCTCCACAAGAATGTCCTTGCTAAAGGAGCTGGTTGTTGACAGACTGCTGTATCCAAGCATATTCCCAGAAAGTTGAGTGAAAGGAAAAAGTGTGATAGGAAATGGTGCAACAGTGATAACTGTAGCCTTGAGAAGATTGTCAAGTAAAATTCATTTCAGATCTTGGGGGAGCTTCACAAGGAGAGGGCTGAGGCTGGAATCAGCACATCAAGACATACAATTCTGAAATGAATGACGAAAAGTATTGAACTTTGACAATATTCCAATTTTTCAGACGTTTTGCATTTATTTAGGGATGTGAATATTTTACCATAGACAACTTAGGATGCATAGATGTTTTATTGGATACGTCATTACTAAAAAAGAAAGCAGTTAAGTTTCATACATGACTGATCTACTCCTCACTGAACAATCTGCGTTAACAGAGATCAAATGCTTACCGTGTTTTCCTTCACAGAATCAACAAATATGCGATCTGCTGGCTTTTTCTCTGGGTCTTCACCGTCGGCAAACACCTGCAGGCCCAAAAAGAAAGAGGTGTAGTGTTACCGCAGGCAGAATCGTGACGGGTTGCTTGAAACAAAAAGGGCAAAGGTAAAAAAAAAAAAATCTGTGGAATTTAAAAATAAGTTTTCAAAGATGGAGGACCACACAGACCTGGCTAACCGTAGGGTGGGCTTTTGTTTTCTTCTTTGAGGTAGTGTCTACACCCCAGAGCGAGGAGAACCTGCTTTTGCGCTTGCTGCAGGAATGAGACATGGCTTGCGTCCTGCGTCTCACTCCGGTCTCTGTACGAGCTGCCACCTGCAAAAACATAAAATTAAATAAAAATACTCATGTTCAAAAAGATCTCATTGACAAGAAACTAACTAATAAACATTTAATCGGAAGGTTGTTTACTACGGTAATGCATATAATGGCGTGATTCTTAATTCGACTTAAATAAATGAAATCCGGAAGCTAAAATCGCATGCATCTAATTGAAAAACACAGAAAGAACACAAAGCTTTCTTTTAACACTGATACAGATTTTTGTGAATGTAGGGACAGGCAAACTAAACGTGAAACAGTAGGCCGACTGCTATCAAACCTCCCAAGCACCCACCTGGCCCAGAACGCTGCGTTGGTGGATGCAGAAGAAATAGCACCCGAACGATGTCTAAAATCAAACTATGTTTTTCCCTGCAACCGTTCCGTTTATATCTGGAGTGTGTAACCTTGCTGTAGCCGTAGGAGGCTGCAACACAACTAAACCCTACCAAACGGTGACCCCTATGATACTCAGGTACCCAAATAGCAATCACGACATAAAGAAACATTCTTTGAGGCAGTTTGTGTGCCAGGTGAGTCATCGAGTTAGCTCTGTGATGCCAAAGTATTTTATGAAGGAAACTGTGCCAAGGATCTCTCAAAATAATCCTACAAATGCGTGTTAATTTAAATTACAGTGATATTAGGAAGATATGGCATGCAATGTTATTGTTGTAATAATTGTGATTAAGCAACCAAACATCATGATGTCATTCTATCGGGTGTAGATATGAAAACAGGAAGGTCTTCTGACGGGCCAAATGCTGTATGCAACTGGCAGAGTTTGAATGCATGGCACCTGTTATATTACAGCCTAACGACTATTACAAGCAGTCTTTTGCAGTTGCAATATTGCACATTTCCATTTTTCCATGTTAGTTGCAATACAATATATTGTGAAACCCTAATTTAAACGCATTTACACATGTAAACATATGCCAACATGACATATTATGAGTATAATTTACTTATTGGTACAACGGCTTGAATGAAGCAAACAGAGGATATCTACCAGCGCATGGAAAGAAGAGACTGAGAATATGCCCAGTCGGCCCATTGTCAGCTTGGTGGGGCGAGATGCAAAGGCCAGGAGGCGTTTAGGGTTGGGCAGCTCGCCTCCTTGCAAGCTGGCCAGGTAGCACCTAAAGCGAAACAGATCCATGTGAAACTGCTCCAGGTTCTGCTCCCACAAGAAGATCTGCGGATGGAAAGAGAAACGACAACGTATCGATTTAATTGTCAACTTAAGGTTAAGAGAGAGCGTCTTTCCTCTTACCCAGAAGCTTTTGTTAGGCGTTATCTCAAAGCAATCTGCACTCTCTGTGCCAAATAGTTAAATGTTTACTGGGCCAGTAGAGCAGGACATTGTGATTATTCACTGGGGCGTCCCCTCCCGGTCACGGTCCTGAGCTGGCGTTTGGAAGAGGCCTCTGCCATTGCCACGGGAGAAAGTTCTGTTTTACTGCCAAGAAGCCCAGGGACGGAGAAACAATACTGCACATTCCACTGGCAAATAGAGGCAGGAAGCGTTTCAGTTTTTTAAGGAGCAGTCTTATATCCATTCAGCTCTGCAAAATATCCAACCTGACACTGCCAAACGGAGCAGCTCCAGCCAGACACCAGCTAACTGACCCAACAAGGGCCATTTGATGTCCTTCTCTGTAAACAATCCTATTAAAGACAATGTGCGCTTTTCAGTTATTGGAGAATGGTGCAGTGTTTAGCAGGAGAAGGAGCATACCAAGTTTTTTAGGTTTGTGTGTGTAGCACCACCAGCTGTTCAGACAACAACTCTAAAAATCTTTTACCCAGAGCCCAAATGTGACTCTCTGTTTCTCTATCCAACTCTTGTTTTTCCTAATAAACTCCTCCAACACTGATTAAACTCCCACTTAAATATTAACATTGAAATGATAATATACTTTCTTCATCTTCTCTTTTGTCTTATGTGCCCATTTGAAGAAAAAAAAATGATAAAGTGCACCTCTTGCTCTATTACCATTTAAAAATGTTTATCATTGTGGTGGTGCACGGAAACCTTAATGTTTACAGATCAGATTGAGAACCGCTGTTTTAAATGTCATTCATCTATTGCAAATGCCGTTATAATATATAATGATTCAGCTAAGAGGAAAACCACTGATTGCTCAAAGCAGTTACTTCAATGAAGCAGAATATTATTTCAAATCTAATCTCAAGATATGGAATTTTGGATTTGTGTTTCAGTCAAAAAAACACATTCTTACTAGTAGTTATTTTTGAAAACAATATAAGTGGGTTAAAACATGTTTCATATGTTTCACAAAGTTGCCATTATTTTGTTTTGTAATGCAATTCTAATCTTTTCCTTTTCTTTACAGTTTTGCATGCATTGTATTTCCTAGAAGGTTAATTTCACCCTACAGACTAAACCCAATCTAGCTCAATTTAAGCCAAGATGACAGTGATGTGAAAAGAATGTCAGCCTTTTGGAAACACTTTGGTTTCACATAGTAAATTGCAAGAAAAAAAATCCTCCTCTGGTAATTTGAATAATACTTTAGTGTTAAAAAGCATCAACTATTTTTTATTAATTTTGTTACATTATGAAAGATGAACAGTAATTATATCAAGAGCAAACTTCACTTTCTTTCCAACATTCTGTTTGATCAATAATTGAAGTTATGCAGTTGACAACTGAAATTCTCAAAGTTAACTTTTATGGTAACTGTTAAAGCTTGGATTTATTGCGAGAATTGAGTTCAACACATCAGCCGATGGGATAATACCCAACAATCCAGTCACAGGAGTGACAGGAGTATCGGAGGGAGTCAGGAAACTCACTTGATCCAGGATTGTCTTCCTCTTCTTGGTGTCGGTGACAGCAGACAGTTGCATCTCTCCCATCTTCTTCATCTTTTCGTCCATGTCGATCTTCTGCTCCAGCTTCTTGAGTTCAGCACGGAGCAGCCGAACGGTGTCCTCTCTGTGATGCTGGCGAGCGACGGCAGTGGCGCATGCAGAGTGGATGGCTGTGATCCAGTTTTCTAGCTCTGTCTGGCTGCACGTCTTCATGGGGACAGAACGTAGAGGTTTAGAGGTTAAAACCCGTTGACACATAGTGCCTTGTCAAAGTTTGCCCATTCCTTGAAGTTGCTTTGTATTGAGTGATCTTAAAACCACAATGTTTTAAAACCATTTAATGTAAATTGGTCTATTAAATTACATTCCAATAAAACAATTTGAAGCCAGATTTCTAATATGACAAAGTGTGGGAAAGTTGAAGAGAGATAAATACTAACGCGAGGCATCGGTATACTTGATCTCCTATTACTGTAAAGCTCAAACTTTGATTTGTTAACACCCTTTACGGAACCAGGAATTATTTGAATATGTTCAGCCTCCATTAAACTGTACATTAGCTGCCTGGTGACATTGAAACATTTTCTTACCTGTAAAAGATACGCATCACCCAAAGAATTGCTGAGGCAGAACACAAAGTCCTTTTTGGGATGCTCGGGCACAGCCTGGACAATACTGTTCTCTACCCAAATGGCATGCTTGGGAATGCTGTTGTTGTCAATCCCTGAGCGGCCATCGGTCTCATAAAAGAAGAGCGTGCATCCTGGAAAACCAGAGAATTTTCTTTCATGAAACATACTTGCTGTTTCCAGTCTTAGAGAACTACTAACAGGGATCATCTTTATTTTCTTCAAAAGCCTGATTCGCTTCAGCAATTTGCTTCTGCTCTCCAGTGGCCAAGATTAAGAAGTGCAGCAGTGCTGATTTAGTCAAGGACATGATTTTTATTTTAAAACACCGTCAAGCAACCTGAAGGTAAAAAAAAACATGTTTATATGAACTGGTATCTATAGAATGCATCTTACCCGTATCAAGGTTGGTTAAGCTTTTAAACTAAACATGTCATTAACGAAATACAGTTTAAACCACAAGTTCACATGCACTATACAAGAATATATAATATAAGAAGGATAGACATTTAGTGCAATTTCTAGATGTCTGAAGGCTCTACATTTATCTATTCAAATAATTCTACACAACCGTAAAGGCAATGTTGAGCCACGAAACAACAAAAGATGGGCTTTGTGTCCAAGAGATGAATGTGTAAAATGTGAAATTCACACTCAGACTCAGGCTTTGTAAGTTGCTGGCTGAAGCTGGTAGGAGAGTGTCAATATCCACAGTCAAACAAGTGCTGAACCTGTATGGGCAGAAGGTCCACTCAGCTAATAAGAAGCCGTCAGATTACGATCAAAAGCAAGATTACAGTTTGCAAATACACTCAGGGCCAAAGACCTTAATATTTGGAGACACATCCTGTTTTCTGATGATGATGTTTGTATTAATAACCAGTTTCACATTGGAAAGAAAACGGGGGAAGCTTCGCAAGTCTAAGTACGGGGATGGCGGTTTCATGCTGTAAAGGCGTTTACAATAGACCCCTTGCATCTGACGTCACAGTCACGTGATCGGGGGTGCGCGCCTCCATCTTGGTGGGCACGCTAGCCTGACAGCCCATCTACTACATGACAAAACGGGTGATTTAGAGCGTACTTTTAGTTAGTTTATTTTTGGAATCTAAACAATGCCTACGACTTGTTGTGCTCCCGGTTGCACACAGAGGCATTCCAAATCGTTGGATGTACGTTTCTGTCGTTTATTTGACTGGGGGAGCCATCATACTACGAGAGAATTTGCAGTCTACACTTCATCTCCGGTAAATACAACTTAATTCTGCTCTATTCATTGTTCTACTTAAATAGCAGCGGAGGGGAGGTGGCGATCGCTAGACGGGCCGGAGAAGCGGCCCGTCTAGCGATCGCTACAGCAGCCGCCGCTGTCTGAAGCAGCAGCCGCTTCCTGCTGCTCCAGACAGCGGCGGCTCTCCGGCCAGTGTAACGATCGCCACCTCCCCTCCGCCCGTTCACGGGCGCTAGTACTTCTGTGTTTACGCTGCAATGTCGCCGACACCCCCACCCATTTTAACAAGACAAAAACACCAAAATAATCCGTAGTGAACTATGTTTTTTTAACCTACCGGGCGGGTCTTCCTGCCCGACTCCGCGTTCGTATGTTACACAAACATGTCTGAACATCCATCCATCCATGTTCTGACCCGCTTAATCCCTCATGGCGTCGCGGGCGTTTGCTGGAGCCTTTTTCCTGATATAAAATAATTGCAGCCGTCCAGTGGTTTCAGGGGCTTTCGTGCTCTCTTGTCCGTACTGGCCTGCGTGTTTATAAAGCAGCTGTATGTCGCGGTACGAAACCCGTGGCAGCATTTCACAGACTCGCTCCGTCCCTTCAGGCTTTTGCTGTGTGGATCTGGCAATCTGATACCATCAACCATCAACTTAGTCTTAAAACGATCTTGTGATACGTTATCTAAAGGAGAAAAATACCCGGAGAACTCGTCATTTCGTCAAATGGCGTGCCAACCAATATGGCCTCCACGCAAGGGGTTCTGGGTAACGGAGTCACGTGGTTGCAAGGGGTCTATAGGAGGGACTGTGTACACCAGTTCAGTCGGAACAAAATGGGACAAAACTCTATCTAACTATTATGAGAAGCTTGCTGAAGGATATACAAAGATTTGACCCAAATCATACAATCTAAAGTCATTTATAGCAGATGTTACGTAAATTTATGTAAAATCCTGGAATTTATTAAGTAGAAATAATTTTAGAAATCCTAACGGATCTAAAACAGGAAAGGTTTATACGGTTATGTTGGGTTTATACGCCGTATGTGAACCTCTGGTTTGAGCTATACAGTTAAAAGTGTTGTTTAGTAAAGCATACTGCTGAGGTAACGTTGTGTTTGAACACACCTTTCAGGGAAACCCAGTAAGTCTTCCACTTGCGTCTTGTGGCCGATTCAACTTTCTTGTTCTTTTTGTGCACAAGGAAGTTCTTCACCGCAAGCTTCCCAGCCTTGCGCACCATCCCCTGGACAACGCTGAGCAACAGGTCAGACTGGTAGGCGGAGCTCATAGTGCTCTGCTCATCGCTCAGGGCGGAGCCCGCTTCCTCCAGGCTCTCTGCCTGGCAGGAACTCATTTGTAGTTCTTGACGGAAGTTCTCGTACACACCCTGCACAACCTCGTTGGCACCACCGCCGCCACTGCTGCTGCCGCTGTCGCTGCCAACGAACGCGCTCCTTCCGTGCATGGAACAGACGGAGAAGGAGGCGGACATTGTCTTGTAGCGTCGAGGCTGGTGCTCCGCCTCCACCATCACGCCGTCGATTCCGCTGTCTTCATATTCACTGCCATCCCCGGCTGTGACGTCCTGGAAGGGGGCACAGGTACAAGGCAGGTGAGACAGCGCGGCAACCGTGTTTTCTTCATCGCCAGCCAGTAAGCAATGAGAAACAATGAATGTTAGCTCAGCAATATCTGTAGATACAGGATAGAGCTGTCCACTAAGGTCCAAGTACAGTCTAGGTTGACTAACGCAGAGATTCTGCTTAAAACCAGCGAATAGCAAAGATTCTGCTGCTGCATGAATCCAGCCTGCCCTCCCCGTGGCACCACAAGGTCTGCGCTCTCCTCCTCACAGGGCCAAGGGCTCCTGGGAGATGAAGGGGGATACACAGAGCCTGGTATCTCCAACTGGTCACATGACCTAATCATGCGCTCTGGAGCTCCATTCAACAAGGCTGCCGGTGCCCTGTCATGTAAGAGGCCACCACACACGTTTTACTGTTACATTCTTCCACAGGCCTCCCCTCATTATCATAACAAAGGCTCCGGGTAGTTCTAACAGGGAGTGACTTAAATCTGTGCTCACTCCCTCCCTTCTCTCCAGTCCCCTTTCCCAGGAAAACAATGGCCTCATCAGGAGCTCTACCGATGAGGTGAATGCAGTAGAAGAAAGTCTTAGAGACAAAGTGGGTTTAATAATAATTTTAACAAAAATGACATGTGTTGGTTGGACTGTGATGGTCCTTTAACTGTTTTTATCTGACACTTATCTTAATTAGCAAATGTAACTACTGTGCAATGACAATGTATTTGCCTTCATACATATAATAGCAAGATTTTTTTTGTCATTTACAATTTTTGGATAAAATTAAATTTTGATATTGAAGATAACCTGAGTAAATTTCAAAAAATGCAATTTTCAAATGATTATGTCATTGATTGCGAGGAAAACCTATCCATTCCAATCTGGTTCTACGTGAAAAAGCAACTCCTAAATCTAAATCTGTGGCACCTTTAGCAGCAAGAAAGCCGTGAAGTGTTTGATATAACTGGAAAAGAGTCTTTTACATCGCTGTGGATGAATTTTGGCCCACTCTTCTGTACAGAAACGTCTTAACACAACCACATTGGAGACTTTTTGAGCATGAATGGCTTGGCACAGTTCTTGTCACAATCCGGACTTTGACTAGGCCACTCAAAAACCTTCAGTTTGGTCTGTTTGAGCCATTCATAGTTGGGATCGGTGGAGTGTTTTGGATCGTTGACCTGCTGCATAAAACATGCTGCCTGGTATTTTTGTTCAGGGTTTTTAAGCAGGTGGCAGAATGTATCACTCCAAAAATTACCTGATGCCGAAAAAGCAAAGCAGCTAACGACCATCAGAATAATTTAAGTAGGTCATCCACTCTTGGAAAGGTTCATCGCTGTTCCATGTTTGCTCCATTTGCGGAGAATGGCTTTCACTGTGGTTAGCTGGAGTCGTTATGCAGACTGATAGATATCAATAACTCCCAATCTGCTTTTTTCTTTAGATTGGGAATTGTGTGGCTTTTTGAGATCATTTGGCCCACATTATGTTTTCATACAGGTGGTGTTTAGGTAATTTATCTATTCACCAGGCCAGCTAATAGCCTTAAACAAGGAAGATTTATTACTTCTTCACATAGGCTCAGGTTGGTCTGCTTAGCTTTTTTTTAAAATAATAAATTAAATCATGATCTGAAAACTGCATAATGTATTTACTTAGATAATCTTTGTCAGATATTAAAATTAATTTACTGATTTGAATCATTTAGGGGCGACAAGAAAGCAAGAAACCTGGAAAGGGGTAAACAGTTTGTCACAGTACAGTACATTGGTTATGGACCTGTTACCTGTATCAAGGTACACCACGGTCTTAAATACGCTAATTCCTACAGCTTTAAGTTTTTTTAATGAGAGAAGAATAACACTGGGCTGTTCTTTGTCCACTTGTTGCTGTCCACTATTTGTTAGCTGACTGAAAAAAATGCTTCTACACTTATCCTTCATTTACAAGAAAGACAAACAAAATTTTTTGGAGATATTTTCAGTTCCATGAAACACAGACAGCTATTGGGGTGGAAACTAAAAAAAAAAACACTATCCATTAGGCTTGTTAAGGTTATGCTGTTTTAAACCTACAATGGATAAGCTATGAGCTGGATGTCTTGTTAAACTTCTAACTGAAAGCTTCAACCGGACTAATGAACCAGTAAATATCGGCTTGTTATTCTTGTGTTACACTAAAAAGGGAAGAATGGCAGAATGGAATATCACTCTGAGCAATTTCCACAATAATTGGTTATTTATCTTATGCTTTCGTTTGAGTACATAAATATAACTATAATGCCCAATATCATGTTTAGGGGTAGGAGTTTATAAGTTCTCACTTCTTCATACCCCATTTTGAGCATGATATGTTAACTGAAACAAAAAATCTGTATTTTCTCTTCTTTCTTATGCACGTCTTGTTACTGTGCACTATTTTATTTTTATATTTGTATCATGTTCGAATAAATAAATAAATAAATAAAATAAATAAATAAATAAATGTTGAAACAAATGTATTTATTCCATTCTAGATAAAAGCTATAAGATAATATTACAAATTTTTGTGTAAATACCGTGGTATTACAACCCTGTAGAGTTTTTACTCAAGGTTATCCTACTATGGAAATCTTACACCTGGTGTAGGTTTACATATAAGAAAAGATACATTTGTTTCACTTTCATTGATCTGTCATGTTTTAAATCTGATATGCCTAAAAAAATATTAGAAAAGAGGAACTCATAGATAAAACAATAATCTCACCTGTATAGTCTGTGCCCTCCTGCCCTGCATACTTGTGCACATCGTGGCTTGGAGGTTGCTCAGGCCTTCAGAGAGGCAGTGGGAACGTCGGCAGGGAAGAGTGTACGCGCCATACGCAGTCCCATCCTCCTCTGACGGTGACAGAATCTTACCATCCTCCCCCTCTCCCACAGACCTGCTGGGGTCGTGCCACTTGGCGTAGCGGCCGTGGGTCTGCCTGGCGGCTGGGCTCGTGCTGCTGTACAGCTCGTCCAGCGAATTTGCTCTGTCGTTGGAGTCTGTTGGGCTGAACAGCATGTGGCCTTCACAGTCAGGGAAGTCTCTCTCAGTCGCCATGTCGATGATCTCCTCAGTGCTGGTTAAGTTATCTTGACTGACGTCAGACAGGGAAAATTCTAGGCTGTCATCTCGCCAGGTGTCTGCCGATTTGGATCGCTTTTTAAAGCTCATTGTCTCTTTGGAGCACTCTAAGGTCTGCTGGATATATTTCACCTCATTTGTGTATACTTCCTCATCCTGTGTCTCTTCCGCAGTGAGCCCAGGTAGGGTTATGTGCATGGTATTCATACGCGCTGAAGGACTGGCCAGATCATTGTGAAAGGACAAAGGTCGCAAACTCATCGCCACACGATCCACCCAAATGGGGCTTCCAAAGTCTGGGAAGTTGCTTGTTTCATTGAAGGGTTCCAGACCATTGTCAGCGAGGGATTGGGGGATGCTAGGGGTGCTACTTGAGCGAGTGCTCGTCTCAGAATTTCTGTGCTCCATTTTACCCGAAGAAGCGTGGCGAGAACGTCTGGACTGTTTGTTGGAAATGCGCAGAGACCGAGACATGTGCTTCCGTGACAAATAGCCACGTCCAGTACTGTAGGGGGCATGTTCGCCGTTTTGGCTTTCGGTGTTCCCCATGATTTACAGCCTGAATAGAAAAGAGGGAAATTCATTCATCCTGCTTTTACAAGGGCCTCAGTAGACATGAAACGTGCTGGGCCATTTTTGCCATACCTGCAGAACAGTCACGACTTTTCTGGCATCTTGTCACTGAATCTTCAGACGACGTGAGACCTCAGCGGCTGATACAATCCAAAAAACCCTGAAAAATATTAATCTAAATTAGTCCAAACAGATTTTTCTTTTTATAATGAGCATTGGCAAATACATTCATTTCTGTTTTTCAAAGTTTCAAGGTACTAATAGCAGTAAATAAAGCGTGAAGTAATATTGTTGTTGCCAGGATTGCAATTCTTTCCGAAGATCGCAAAGAAACATAAATAAATCTCAACAGACTCCTCAGATTTTACACGCGGAAAGCGGAGGTTGAAGCGGTTCACCACTGGTGACCTTCCTGTGAGAAACACAAACTCAGAACAGAACAAATAACGTCCTTCCAGGCATCAAAGGACAAATTATTTATGTTGGTTTAAGTAAAGGTTAATTATACTGAATGTTACAATGCCATACTTATCAATCAGACAAGTTTTTTCACACGTGTCCTTCTTAGTGCATTTAACACGGGAAGATCATCGGTAGGGCACCATCTCTAACCTCCATTTCCCTTGTAAGTTATCCTCGGCTTCGTTGTAAATTAAAACCCAATTCAACTGCTACAATGTTGTAACGCTTAATTAAATACAGTTGTTTTGCTAGTTTGAGTTATTTTAAGATGGTAGTTTTGGTCTTGGCCCCTCTAAAACTAGCGGTTACCTTCACCCCCCCCAGAATCAACTAATGTTGTATACTGGATATATACAACATAAAGGCTCCAAGAGAGTTCACTACTGAAAACCGTTTGAGCTATAAAAGACAAGAAAAATTTTACTATAAGAAGAGATCTGTCTGCTGGTAGCTTGCAATAGTTCCTCAAGGGGATCACATAGAAAAAAAAAACATTTCAATAAGGGACAAATACATGACATAGAAACCCTCGTGCAAAACCGTAGAACAACTTCAACTGGTTTGCTCTGCCGAACAATCTTTCACTGACCCAGTTTTGATCCTATTAACTAGTTAAAACCGGCACTTAAATTGTAACGATGTGATTCAATCAACCGCTTTTAAAAGGCACCGGTGACTGCAGTGACAGGTCGAGTGAACATGAGTTATTTAGAGCTGGAGTGAACCAACGTGTTGTGCAATTATCGTTTGTTCTCAGAAGCTACCCCCTGCTGTATGGAGGACTGCAAGGAGAAGGAAGGTTTTCACCACACTTCCAGTCTCCGTCTACCCTCCTTAAGGCAGGCCAGCTCCCTCTGCTTTAAACCCAGCGACCATCAGCAGATGGGAGTGAAGATTACCCAGGGATCTAGCTCATAACCCCCCCCCCCCCCCTTGATGTTTCCTCTCCTAGCTTCGGGGCTGTTTAGGGGTTGCAGTGTTTTTTGTATGTATGTGTGTAGCTGATGCATGTAAGTGAAAAGAACCCAACCGCCTGCTGCTGCATGCACTCAAGCTTGCAGTGATCAGAGTGTTATATAAACTCTTGCTGACCTTTTTTTTTCCTACCTTGTTGCACCCATTTCTCTCTTAATGCAGTTCTCTGATCGCCACTCACTGGCACTGCAGTGGATAATGTTTTAGATAATTCATGCTGTCCTTTTCTTTTCGTATAATTCATCAGAAAAAAAACAGTAACAATTACAAAATTCAAGTGCCTGCATCATTACACTGTGCTACATCTGGGTTAGTCTGTTCAATTTCCTGCTAAAAAACTCTGCATCTTTTATTTGTTAGAATTTTAAAAATGTATGGTTCTGCAGATGTCATCCTTGGAGAGAATGCAGATATTTTACAGGCCTAACTTCCAAATTGTGTCTGTAAATAAAACATTCTGCTACTTAAAATAGAGAGCTCTAATACTGATATATAAGATAGACAATAATACAATATTATTATACTATAATAATATTATTATATAATGATATAATAATATAATGTGTCGCCGACAGTGGTGGGTCATCCTGTAATGTCTTTTTATTCAGCCCCATTTACTCTGATATTTCTAAATAAAATCCAGTGCAACCAGTTGTCTTCAGAAATCGACCAATTAGTAAGTAGACTCCTTATATAATGACAGTATTAATAAACTTGTTCTTTAAAGGGTATCAGGGGTTTGTTAAATAAAAAAACCCATCAGTAAACAAACAGAATTATGAAGACTAGTACAGCACCCAGATCAGGGAAGTCATAAAGAAATTTAAATAGGGGATAGGTTATAAAACAATACCCCAATCAATCAATCAATCAATCAATCATAACAAAATGTTAACAGCATGACATAACTGCAGGCTTACCAAAACATCCACCTGAACTAATAGACCAGACAAGTAAGAGACCAGACAAGTAAAGAATAACTCACAAAAGGCAGTAAGAGGCCCATTACAACTCCAGGGGAGCTGCAGACACCCACAGCTCGGGTGGGAGATTCTGTTAATAGGACAACTCTACAAAACAACACTGCATATCACCCTGATCATACCCTTCGATAACATGGTGGTGGCAGCGTCATGTCATGAGGATATCTTGAAATTGACCCACCCCGTTCATTGGGGTCGCTCTTCAGTTTTTCTGGACATCCTCTGAGAAAAACCTTTTAATTTCACCTCTCCCCTCGGCCAGTCACAGTGTGTTCATGTCAAAACTCAGCTCGGGTCCACTTGGTTTGCTCTTGAGCAGGGCCAGAGACACCCAGGCTGCTCCTAAAACGTTCACAAGCAGGCGGAGCTGAGTGGTGCGTGGCCAAACCGAGACGGTGGAACCGGTGCTTTAGAGGTTGCAAAAGGCTTGAGACTAGGGAGGAGGTTCTTCTTCCAGTAGGACTAAGTCAAATCTAGCTGAACTTGCAAACATCTATCTAAACTGCAGCGCTGATAGAAACGTACCGTACCCTAAAAGATCTACAGCTGTAGCTGCAAAAAACTGGTTGGGAAAAAGTGCAGACTGAGAGGGGTAATTACATATGAAAGACACATATTTCAGACAGTTTTTTTTTTGTAGTAAAATAATTTAAGAAGTGTCTCATCTTTTTTCTTCCGTTTCACAACTGGGCACTACTGTAGGCCTATCACAAGAAATCCCAATAAAACAAATTGATGCTTGTGGTTGTAATGTGACAAGATTGGGAGAAAATGATTATGAATATTTTTAAAGGGCACTGTACATTTACATCAAGCAGGAGGAAAAATGGTAGCTGTAAGCATTGGATAGTTCATTGTCCGATGTAACCTACTGGAAAGTTTATTTATGGGAAAGCAGAACTTATGCAAATATTAACAGAACATTTACTGATCATTGTGCCAGATATCACCTTATACTAAAAAGACAGCACAGTTCTCTGTGACAACTGAATATGCTTAACCTGCCTGCCCTTTTAACCCATTATAGCGTCGTGCAGCATATGTGTGTTTTTGCTTTTAAAGCCTGGATGCAAATGTTGTGGTAACCATCTCAAGACACACAGACCATTAAACAACAAAGAAAAACAGAAATCCTGGACGGTAAAGTCTCTCTGTCTTACTAACCTGCAACAAAAACAGGCAGAGTATTGTTCCAAGCTTTTCAAACCCAACTTTATTGCTTGTAGGTCTAAATTGCATAGTTGTAGCACTATAAAAAGACTCCTAATTAAAATGCTTTCCAAAGTAGCAGGAATGACCAAACTAAAGAGGAACGGACCTATTTCTCTTCCTGACACTACCCATCACGGAAGAAACGAAGCACAATGATGCATTAGCAGGGAGCACAAAATGCTGCTGGGAGTGCTGCACACTGATCCGGCTCGGTTTAGCCACACCTCACAGATGCTCGTTGGGGCTCATCAACACAAACATTGCTTATAAAGAAATTAAGTTTTAGTCATATCACAAACTGCTACCCATGTCAGGGGAAAACAGTCTTAAAAGAGCCCTTTTAGAGTTGCGCTTAAAGCTAACTAGTTCATAGCTACCCTGGGACTTTAAAGTCTGTTAAACATGACGTAAACAGTGTTTCGCCTCTCATTTCACCAGGATATGTAGGAACACTGAATAGCATGACTCATAAATTGTTCTTGTAACAATCCAAAAATAGGTACACAACCACAAAACAACTGTTTCACTGTATCTCCAAAACAGAACCAAAACTGATTCCAGGAAAGTAGAAGTTTGGAAAGGTGATCATACTAGTACATGGACAGCATCATGCTCCTTTGAAGTAGCCAAAAACTATTTATTTTATGTATTCAACCTGTATTTAACCAGGAAAAAAATCCTGAGATGTAAAATCTCACAAAAGGCTCCTGGATTAATTACAACAAGTGGTTCTCAAAGCTGTGATGGTGAATCAACCAACGTGGAATCTTGTGATGATCTTAAGAAGTTAATCTATTTATTTTCTACTGTACCCTTTTAAAACCAAATTTACTTGAGCAGAAATTATACTCCACCAATATTTGAAGGCTGTAAGACTTCTGTTATAATTTTTGGTCCAGCCACATATTTAATCAATCCATTATCAAAATAGTTTTCAGGGCTAGTACTTTCCTTTTGGTGGTTAGTAGTCACGTTGTAATATAGTAGATTCTAAAAGTAAAAAACTATTATTTCATACACAGAGCATCCTCATAAGTGTTTTCTATCAAAATGCTTTTTGATAAACCTTTCCTGACTAGTATAAACTGTTGAAATATTTTAGGCTGAAATTCTTATTAAACAACAAAAAAATGTGTGTTATGCAGAAGGTTGCCTTATTGGTATAATGTTATGTTTGTCCAGTGTTTTTCTAACATTTTAAATGTGAACCAAAGCCTTTGCGAGTCTCAGCTGGCTTTTTTTTTGTAATTTCTCTGTATGTCGTGCTTCAGAATGAGCTTGCTGGGACCTCCTTCCTTTGGAGTATTGCCAACTCTCTTTAATGCTGTATCCACAGTAAAAATAATAATAATTCTCACTGCAGAACGGTGGTCTCTATTTTTTCTTCGACTGGCCTTATAACCCATAATGATGGGTTATTTTCCAAGATCAATAGTGGTGTGTTTTTCCAATGCATTTTCTAAATCTGATTGTTAAGACCAGCAAACGGCTATAACAACTGGTCACACTTAATGATATTAAGTAAATCAATGCATGCGCCTCGCTGCTAATTGACCTCATAATTCAAATACGCTACTTTTCCATTTCTAGCTTAGGTTTTTGTAGAATGAGATGTTTTACTTTGCCATTATTATTATTATTACTATTATTATTATTAATTATATTATTGTCAACTGTTTTTTGCCCTAGTAACACCAAGATTTGTTTAATGTCCTCATAAATAAAAGCTTTAGAAACAAAAGCATACAGGAAGTGGGGTGTCATTATGTCACATCTAAACTATGTGACAGATACTGTAGATTTAGGGTCCTTTTGTCACTGCACATCACTTAAAGGCACATCTTAGGGTTTAAAAATTCCTAGACTTGCTGGAACAGGAAGAGAAAACTGTCAAAACACCCATTTAACTTTGTTTCTGGGATGATGAGGAACAGAAAGCCATGTTTTATCTTCTGAGACTGCCCCCACAGCCAAAATCGGACCTTTGAACAGTTAGAACTGGACATATGTCCTTCAAGTCATCAACATTAAATATGCAGTCTAAGTAATTTAGCCACAAAGCTTATAAAAAATAAGGCATATTATAAAAGGTGACAAACAAAACTTAGCATATATATTGTTTGTAAGGCTGAAAGACATGCCTGACACCAACTATAATGATGAAAAGAAAGAATGCACCAGGCTCACTAGGGACAAGTTGCAACACAAACCCCTGTAATCTAAACACAACAGGCTCTTAAGGTAATAACACGGGTAGGTATACAGAACAGGGGAGGGGGTTGGTAAATTGCACTAAAGACAGCTCATATTTTCCAGCTGTTAAAATCTCATTCTGATGTTTGAGCAGGAGTAGGCACCAAACAGCAACACTATGACTGATTTTCTTCAGTCATTGTTTGACAGTGTATAACAAAAACAATATGCCTAGTACAACATAGATCAGAGGTCTTTTTCGTGCCATGGGGCTGTTAAAAGTAATCACAGGCCAAAATACATATAGTTATATATACAGTATATTTTTGATTTATAAAAATCACAAGAGTATATATTTTGAATTTTAAACCTACTTGACATTACACTAAGTATGCAACATTTTATTAAATAAATAATGTAGATTTGCACATTTGCCTTATTAAAAGAATGGTATCCTGTGTGCCTAATAATTTTAGCTTGATTGAAGAAAATCTGAAGAAATGTAGTCTAATCTCAGCAATAAACTTGATTTGTGCCACTCTTTTTTTGAAAACACTTGATGTATTTAGCAAAGTATATAAATTAATTAAAAGCCAGTTTTGGTTTAACAAAATCTGTTTTGAGTAAATTTTACTAAACAGATGTGGTCCGATCTTCTCTAAAACACACCCTCAGGTTTGTGTTTTTGCATTTCAGTTTTTCTTGATTATACTCTGGATTTATCTGGACAGGTTAGTGGATTTTATTCTTAGTTCATTCTATGCACATTTTAATTCCTGTTAGATTTCTTCCAAGGGTTTCCCTTCAATTCTTTTCTTTGTACTCATCTCTTCAGCACATCTGTTTCATTAGTCTCAGTTGTTCCTCATCTTCTGATTACTTTCACCTGTCTCCTGCCTCACTTTGCTCTACGCCTCCCTCTGTGTTGAAACTCCCTGGTTTTCATTTCTCATTGCTTGTTTCTTTCGTTGACTTATGCTTCCTGCCTATCTGTATGAGTTTCTTTTTCTCTGTAGCTCAGTTGTTCGTCCAGATTTTTGCTCTAAGTTAATTTTTCTATTCTTTTTCATAAAATTTTTCATTTCATTATGCAGCTTCCAAGATCCTGTCTGCATTTTGGTCCTGTGAAAAAACTTACGGTCCATGACACATGCCTATCGCCCCCTGCTAAAAATCAATAAACCACCAGCCCAGTTCATAATCTGTTACATGCTACAAACACACCACAGGTTACACAGGTTTCTGATCTGATGAAAGTCTAATAATTTAGACTTCTAGCAAATGTTCATTCACATATTTCAAGCTCTCAGGGACTTTCTGAGAGCTTTCTGAGAGCAGACACCACAAGACCGGGTCTTGTGGTGTCTGCGTGTTATGTGTAACTATATGCATTCTCAGCCGGTGTCTGCCTCACCAAATATTTCGTTATGGTAACATCTAATGAAAATAAAGCTTCTTGATTCTTGACACAGGGCCTAAACTCTAAAACAAGGTGTCATCCTCATTGTTATTGATGGCTGTATACTCAATGTTGGGGCAAGTGGGGTCTGAGCTCAGTGGGGTGTTATCCACTAAGCTGACAAGTGGCCATCTGGAGTGTCAGCGAATGTCTGGCAGTATTGTATATTTGAGGTGTGATAGGCTGATGCCTCATTCAGAACCTATTAACACAATTTTCTCCTGATTTAACAATGGTGAAATCTTTGGAGTCATTAAAAAATACATTAAAAAACCATTATAGTGTTTTGGCAGCAACCCGGGTTTGCATCCGGGTCATGGCATCAAATTTTTTTTTTATTATTAAAAAGCCATTATACTACTACAGTAATAATGTACATATAAACATACATTCATCAAGCAACATTTGTTAGTTTAAACTTAAATTTAAGTTTTTGGATTTAAACATTCAAAAAAATGTTCAGCAAGAGTTGTCTTGCAGTCGATATTGTACTTTATAAAAATACAGATGCAGTGGTTTTAAACAGAAAATCAAGTCCTCAGTTCAAGCAAAGACGTCTAATTGGACACATGTTTTTATAACTGTTGTTATATAACACTTAAAGATGTTTTATAACAGCTTGAAGTGATGACATTACACTTGCAGGCTGTATTTGACAACATCTTCACATCAAAATGGTCTGAGTGAGATCAATGTATTTTTTTAGACCAAAGAGCAAAAATCTGTCCCACATAGATGTATATGGGAAGGAGGAAGAGAACAATTTTCTTGCAATTGGAAGATTGTGGGTTTGATTTCAGCTGTCAGGTTGATGTGCTCCTGGGCAAGGGACCCAGGTTGCCGACCGATCTATGTATTGGTGTATGACTGTGTGCGCATTAGTGACTGTGATTGGCTGAACTATTGTGTAAAGCGCTTTAAGGTGTCAGTATGACTGGAAAGGCACTATATCAATTCAGCTTGTTACCATTTGTCGAATTTACACAATTTATATCCATAAGTTGGTTGTTTTATCTTTCAGGGACAAAATGTGGGACATTTAAGTCAGTACACACGTTTCTGTAAAGCACCGGGAATTGTTCTTCCATCAGTGCCAGTCAGAGCCTGGAACCAAAACTACTACAAAATCCATTCATGCAGGAAAGAGTAACCACTTCACGCCTTCACGTTGCTCTCAAACAGAGGAGGATAGCGTGGCTGTTAGCAGGTTTTAGGCCGGTGTAAAAAAGCTATTGTGTTCTTTAAAGTGATGTCGAGTCTGATAGCGAGCTGTAGCTGTTGTTAAAAAACACCTTTCATGCCTACTGTTTCCTCTCAGGTATCCCTACATGCAGAGGTCACTACTACCCCTGGCAAAAGTATGAAACCACTACTTACAAAATCCCTTTCTAGTTTGAATTTCTAAAACATGTCCCTATGCAAGTCTAATTCTGAAAATTAGTTTAAAAATACAGTTCTTCCAGACCTTAATGTCATGCAATGTTTGCTCAACATACTGTATTATAATCAATTTAAAATAAAGAGATGGTTAACAACACGCTTCGATGTAAATATTAAACTCCTGTCTCTAAAATGTTTTACTATATATTATGCAATCATTCTACCATTGAATTTAGCCTATTACTGTAATTTACATTAGAATAAGGTACAGACAATATTCAACTAGATTTGTGTAAACTGAAAAATCACATTTTTGCCCTGTATGATGTCACTGGTGTTTAAAATTAAGTCAGGATAAGCAATGGACATGCAAGAAAATATGTCATGCATAGGTCTGAGGTTTTCTCAGGCTGTGAGAGAGCGAGTGAAACTTTCATCAGACAACAGGAAGGTTGAGCGAAGTACAGCAAAACTGCTTTATTTTTTATCATTTTGAGGGCTCAACATTAGTCGTGGATGATACTGGAATTCAAAATGTTGGCAGCTTTTCATAAATCTCACAGGCAAAGCAAATATATACTATTTGCTTTATATTTAATGTATATATCTAAAATATATACATTAAATATATAAATACACAAATTTAGGGACGCAATGTAATAAAGGAATGTAGGACTACGTTAAAAGAGACAATCAACTGTTCTTAATATTTAACACTTTACTGCAATTTCTCATGAATCAGTTCCAGGCTTTCTTGTCCTGTGAGCTGCTACTGAAATGGCACCTGCAACGCACAGACTCACAGTTTCACATTGACAGCTTTTTAAAGTACTTCAACAGCTGCAGGTTGAAAGCAGTCATAAACCACACGACCTCTGACCAATGTCAGGGTCTAATATTAGTGATTTCCTCCAGCGTTTATAATTCCACAGGGCAGGAAATCTTCATTTTTAGACTAAAGGTGGGTGTGGGGGAAAAAAGGATGGGGATTTTTAATAAACAGCCCACTAACTTGTTTTTCATATGCAGATGAAAATAAGTTCTGGACATCTACATTCATTGGTCAGCCTACAGGAGATGGTCTCAGAACGGTTATTGAGTTACAACTAATCAGAGGAATGAAACCTGTGATGATGGAAATATTAATGAGATCGGAGCCAAAAGCATTCTGTTTAGACAAAAAAAAAAACTAAGAAATTCCTTTATTGTCCCACAAAGGGAAAATTTGGGCATGACAGTGGCAAACACACAGTTACACACTGAAAAAAGCGAATCTAACCTAAAGTAAGTTCTAAAGCAATAGAGAATAAACTCATCAGAAAGAACAAAATAAAAGTATTGCGTAATTAAGTATTGCACAATTATTGATAATATGGCATATTTAGGTATAAAATATTTATATTCGAGTTAAACAGAGGAAAAACATTGCCGATTTACACAACGATGTGAGAAAATATGCAATATGCATAACTGTTCAACATCTCAGAGTAGCTAAAGCGTGTGTAATTTGTGCACCTTAGGATCTGAGAGACTACTGATAATCAGTTAAGAAATGCAACGCTCATGATGAGAAATCCAATGTAATAAATTGTGAGATTTGAGATGTAAACTGAACATCAAAATATAACAGCAATATCAAAATTTCATTCTGTAATTGGATTTTACAGTCCTGAACTTTAGATATATTAGTAAATTAAACTGAAGACATTTTAATTAAAAATAACTAACTTGACAAAATGAATCTAATAGCTTTACAGTTTAGGTTTACCTTATTTAAGCAACTTAAACATAACAGTGTCAATTTAAGATAAAATATTATCTACTGAGATGGTATGGATTATAAATAAATGAAAGAAAAACTAAAACCATGGAGATCTACCAAGAAATTGGCCTTTGTTTGGAATCGGACAAATTTTGGTTTGATTGGTGTAAACTGAAAAATACCATTTTTTCCTGTTTAAGCCCTGGATCCTGTCAGTGATTGAAGAAGACTCAACAGTGAGTCATTTTCAGAATCAGTCAAGTGATTAAAATAATGCCAGGAGCAGAATGGAGATGTAAGAAGTTGTCATGTCAAGATAAGGATGCGGTTTATTTAGGCGAGAGAGTGAAACTTTCAGCAGATAACAGGAAGCAAAGCTGTTGTTTCATCAATTTGAGTTTTCAACCTCTGTCATTGAATATACTGGATTTGAAAAGGTTGGCAGGATCGGCATTCCCTAAACTACACACATTGAGACAACTTTTCTAGTAAAGCTAACTGCACTAACCCTCAAATTCTGACTTGTGCATCTCCACAAAGCTACCTAATTTGTGCAATTAAAGCAATCAAAACAATGGTAAAACATTTTTCAATGGATTCATTCAATGCGATTCACTCGAGCATTTTCAGAAAGCCAAACATTAGCTTCCAGGTCAGTAAAAAGGGAAAACCATTCATGCTTTCAGTTTGAGCGTGTTTTCTTTTTATACAACACCATAAGTACACACTCCACTCAAAATCACAACTGGGTCAACGTCAAGATGAATGTTCGTCTTTATGACTCCAATATTAATGAGGAGGGAGTTCATGTTTCACTATGTTTTGCACATAGAAACCGGAGAGAGAATATTCTATTATATATTGTTGTTACATGCTGTAGTTGGAGAAAATTACATCTGGGTGTTCCCTAGCTCATCGTGAATGCTAGAGTGACTATCCCAAAATAGGAAACTCAGAAGAAGAGAGAAAGAGTGTTTTCTTTTAAATCCTGCATAAAATCCCCTTCAACTCACCAACAAGGCTATATGTACAACTTTTAGAAACACAGAACAAGCATTTATTTTTTCTAACTATCTGGCCACGTCCCAGGAAGTTTTCTCTGGCGCACCTCAACAATAACTCCCCTGAAGCTCCGGGCTTTCTGCTGTGATGCGCCACTCCACGGAGCAGAAACAAACAAGATCCCAGCACACGTGACTGCACAAACCAAGGTAGAAAATGATCCAATTTCCGCGCAGCAATTCTGTTTACAGTTTCCATTACAGTCATCTTTACTGTCCTGCATGCGCTGGAGCCTAAAGAAGTCTCATATTAACTAGACTGCACAGCTCCTGGGAAGTTACCAGGGTTTGAAGGTTGGCAACAAATATGACGGAGCTAAGAGCTGAAGATAAATATTTGAAGGTTAACAAGTCTGCGTGAGCGTCAGGTAACTCTGGCTTTAATTATAGCTATTACATGGAGTAGAGAGGTGTGTGCATAATGGTCATCATCCTGCACTCTGCTTCATATGGTCAAAACATTACAAGCTTAGTAACCACATGATCCAGACAAAGGCTCTTGGCTTGTACATCTACAATATAGCCTTTGTTCGACTACACTGTAGCTTAAGCCGCAAGACTGTGAAAATAGGTTCATGCACACGTTTGCCTTTTTTTGTTAATACAGTTCTGCTGAAAGAGAATAATAGCAAATGCAATTCTTTGCATATCATTTTTTTGTAGAAAGCTTTAAAAGAATTTGCTTCGTTTTTTAAGGTTGTTCTCCTGGGTTCATTACAGAAGAACTGTTAAGATTTACAACCCAGGCTGGCAGAATCTGACCTCCTGTCCTGCTGAGCCTTGAACGGCACATACATTACCATAACTATGACAGCAGATGACCATTTCTCGCCCTTCTCCCCACCGCGGGAGTCACAGCGGCTTTTAAACACAATGCTCTGATTTTAAATGAACTCGGACATCATGAAGCCTGCAGCTACCCCCCTCCAGGATGCGCTCTGGGGGCTCTTTTTGACTTTGACCACCTCTCACATTAGCAATTCATCATTTGTCTTCCCCAGCATCACAAAACCACCAGTCCCAGCACCAGGAACTGCTTTGTCATTACAACGAAAGAGAGACGGGCCGCATTGTTTTGTCGCCTGCAGGGAATGGCAACTGACCTGAGCCGTAGGTAAATTTTTTTGCTCAACGCTGGAGTGCTACAGGTGTAAAATGGTAGAAAACATAGGTCCCTTTCACACATCACTTCTACAGCTGGGCCTAAAACGCCCTCTTTGCACATTGGTGTCTCTTATAAAAGCACAGACGAGGAATGGAAGGCTGAAAGTGATCCGTAGTGGAAACGCCTCTCGTCTGGCAATGACAGCAGGCGCAGAGTCAAATTGTCGTGTATGTGTGAAGAAGGGGGTGGTACGCGCCGCACACCTCTCTAACCAGCAACACTTTTGGTCAGCTGCAATTTTAGCTCCCTGCCCGTAGAAACACGCCGATTCGGCTCTGGGTGCCTCTGTTTGGTCTGTGAGGATTACCGGACAGAAACAGCTGTAAGATAACATCGATAGCCCTTTGCACCTACGAAGTTTTAACAAGTGTTTGAAATGGGCGGAGATTCTTGAAGGACCCAAAAGATGGTAGCAAAATACAAAGAAAAAAAATAAAAAACAATGATAAAATATATGAAAAAGAAACCTAAAACTGAATCCCATAAAACTCTTGATCAGTATTACTGATATAGAAGCCTAAGATTTACATTATGCATAAACAAACATATCGCATATATGATTTGCACACTTTGTAAAATCACCCTACACACTTCTCCAATCTCTTGATTATGCTATTTTTAATAACTAACTTAACACATGTACAGTATTTTTTCCCCCAATGTTGTAAATTAGCTTTTTTGCTGTTGGTACACCTGAATTTCTTTGCTGTGGGACAATAAACTATCTTTCTAATCTAATCTTAAACTGCATACATTACATAAACTCAAAATGTATCAGCTATTTTGGAGAGTGTTTTCTTATTTCTTTTTCGTCTCTTTTCGAAGGCAAAAAACCCCCAAAAACCACTAAGCAACAAACATATTGCCTTACCTTAATATGTACAAGCGGGCGTTATCTTGTTTTCCACCAGGGAGAAGACAGGCAATAGCTCTCACATAATTTGGAAGTAAATTTTAAGCTCCTCTGCAGCGTATTCACAGCAGAGTGACTACAATGAGTGACTACGATTTGCACGGAGGAGTTGGAGAACTAGGAGGGGGAGTGACTCTTCATAACCCTAACCGACCCACCCCCCCTACACGCTCTCCAGCTGATTCTTTCACACTCTTTCCTCCCTCCCTTATTCTAGAATTCCACCCCCCTAAACTACAAATATATTGCCAGCAGGAGCGCTTGTTCTCTCCCTCTATAATTTGCTTCTAAGAGAAATGGGATATTTACACAAATTGCTGACTTTTTAATGTAGAAAATTTGGATTGGGTTTTCATAACAACGGCAAAATACAAGATTAAATGTTTCACTCCAGATCAGTCAAGCTACACTTTAAAGCCTGCCTTCTCATGCATACTGTCTGAACTCAACTGGCATCCCATTTTTAGTCCAGAGATGTCAGTCAACCCTTTAAAGGGGAAGTCCGGTCAACATGGAAAAATCAGGGTATCATTAGCTATAACTAAAACTAATACATTTGTGGTTATTTAATTAACTTATCTTTAATCAATAAGAAAATAAAAACATAAATTGTCGTCTGAATCACTGTGTATGGGGGCTGACATGACTGCCCAAATATGGGCAGTAAGGGGCGTTTGACATCACATCCTGCGACGTGGAAGAGCGGAAGCGGCGACAGTATTTCTCTCCGCTTTCCATGCAAAGTCAATAGGAGCCGTTCTACACAGCTGCGATCATCAATAATTATTTCGGATTTCCAGAGGACTTCACCGCTGACATTCCCAAGAGCTATTGCTGAAGCAACAATGCCCACGTGCATGGCCATCGGATGTTCCAACACAACTGGTAAAAGTGGAAAAAACATTGCTTATTTCAACACAGTCACTTCAGCGATCTCTCCTCCGCTGTGTGTGTGTGTGTGTGTGTGTGTGTGTGTGTGTGTGTGTGTGTGTGTGTGTGTGTGTGTGTGTGTGTGTGTGTGTGTGTGTGTGTGTACGCTCAGCTGCAGCGCCGGTGCAAAGCCGTGCTCAGCCCAGCATGTGCTGGAATGCTCTTATATTTTAATACTTATACTATAATAATCAGCTAACTTAAGTCACTTCAGCGATCTCTCCTCCGCTGTGTGTCTGTGTGTGTGTGCGCGCGCTCTGCTGCAAACTGAAACTGAAACCCCGTCTGTTAGATGCAAAGCCGTGCTGCGCGGAGCGCGCACACACACACACACACACACACACGCGTGTATAGATATATACTGTAGGACCCGACTGAGTTTGATCTTGGAAAATAGTGCGCCGTGACAAACAGAGCGTTGAAACTTGCTCAACAGCGGGTCCGCCGAGTGACGTAAAAAAATGGGAGGTGACAGTACTATTCTTGACCAAGATGGATTCCTCCACATAAACATGATTAAATGAGAATTATTATTAATTAAAAAAACTTATAATTTTTTGCACAGTATGTAGTAGTTTTATATTTAAAGTACTTTCAGCAGTTTGAATTCTGATTTTGACCGGACTTCTCCTTTAAAGCTACAACAGCTTCAATTCTTTTAGTCGGTCTAATGGTGAGAAAAGACTGTTCTGCTCACCACTTATAAGTCTGTTACTTTCAGGCCATGTTCAGAACTGAAAAAGCCTTTTGAATGAGAGGTGAAGCACCTTTCAGAATTAAGAGAAGTCCAGTTGCCCTCTATAAGCGCTTAGAGAAGAAACTATGTTTTTCAAGACTAAACTTTCTTCTCCAGACGAAGTCACATGCTGATGGTGCACTAGATAGGAAATACATTTGCACAAAAGAAGTAAAGAGACACCTTTCAATCAGAGGATAATATCAAGTCCGTTAAACTTCTGCAATATTGATCTGGTCAGATAAGTAGTAGAGGGAGGTTGTTAGTCAGTGTTTGCTGAAAATTACAACAGGTAAACTAAACCGTCTGACAGAAACAGGAACGGCTCTGCAGGTGGAGGCCACCGACATTTCGCTCTCCTCATTTTTTGACTGCTTTTCAGGATCAGGGTCACTACTGGTAGCTTTAGATGAAACTTGGACCCTACTGAGGTTGTATAGGCAGTCCAGCTCCACCAGGATGGCACATCAGTGCCTCCCAGCATAGAGTTACTCGAGAGCTGCGGTTCCACCGACCCTACTCAGTTTGGCCTGCCCGGCTCGGCTCCTCCCCGCTCGGTTTAACTTTGCTCGGTTTGTGTTTGGAAAGGAAAAGGGAATTGCCTCCTGGGGGTGGCTTTAGCCCACCTCAGCAATGGTGGGAGCAACGAGTACACATTGTTAGCGCAAACGATTTTTAACCGCGGTGAAATTACTTTTCTAAGTTTGAATTTGCGCTGAGTCCCCGGCTCTGGGCTGCTGTGTCAACGGGGAGAGATTTCAGGCGTTCCCAGAAAGCAAGCTGCTTTCATCAAGCACCTCTGCAAAAGCAGACCGCTGCTCCCCCTGGCTGCTCTCTGTCCGAAAGGCAGACAGGACAGCTTTCAGTGTGTGTATAATGACATCTTTTCTTCAGGTGTGGTTCATGGCCTGAACCATTGACTGACCTCCATGCTCCCCTGACATGATGAGACATCATGTTTAGGTCCATCCAACGCCACCAGGGTTCACCTCAGACTGTCCAAGAGCTCAGTTGGTCAGGATTTGGGAGGCGATACCCCGGGGCATCATCCGTCATCTCATAAGGAGCATGCCCCGACATTGTCAGCTATGCTTACAAGCATGCAGGGGCTATATGAACTACTGAGGACCATTTTGAGTTGCTGCAATGATGTTTCAGCAAATTGGACTACATCAGTTTTTCACTTTCACCTTCTCTGTGACTTCGAACTGAGCCCTCTGTGGGTTAATCATTTTTATCAAATGATGTGGCAGTCTTTTGTTTCTAACACATTACCCATTCCACATCTGTACGAATATCCAGCATGATTTTTTCAAAGTGTTCCTTTATTTTATTTTTTATAGCTGTGTACATTAAAGATTCCACTAAAAGATCTTGTTACACCCCAAGAAAGTCATCTTGATTTTTTTTATGTCAAGCGGAAGGCTTGATAAAACCTAATTCTGGAAAATGAAAACATACTCTGCTATGGTGCATAGTTTGGAAGATTCAAGCATCCTAATGGACTAAAGGAGACAAACACAGCACATCTTGTATGGTAATCACATCAGCACTGACGCAGATTTCTTTTTTTTTTTTTTACAGTGATGGAACTGCAGAGGACACAGCAGAGAAAAAACAGGGAGAATATAAGAGAAAGGGCAACACATAACCTGCTCAACAGCAGCCTGCATCATGTGCTCCTGAAACAGCTTTGCATGCACACAGAGCAGTGAAACATGCCCTGAGCAAGTGTGTGCGAGCCACAGGAAGGAAAGAGCTACGAGCTTATGGGATCTTCTGTTTGTATTCAGAATTTGAAACGTTTGAGTTCAAAGTTGAAAAATAAATAACATGGAAAGTTCTCTTGGGAGAAAATTCTGAATTGTAAAGTCTGGGTTCCCTGGCTAAGACTGAGTTCGCTCAATCACTTTGGAGCTCATTAAATTAGTCTCATACAGTAGAGATGTAGATCTGGTCCTGTGTACTTAATCTTGAATAAATTTATGCAAAGTCAAAAAGAATTGATGCTGGAAATCCATTTTCCATCCATTAATCCATTGTTTTTTCCTCCAGCAGAATTCAAAAGAAAATGAATTTCCTGCTCATTTGATCACACCTGTTCTGATTACCTATTACACAACAAACTAATTCAGACAAGTTTAAATGGTTTCAAAACATAGTGCTGTACAATCCATTTGTGAGCCTGATCCTTTACATTTTGAATGCATGCCATGCAGAGAAATACAATGCCTGCATGCATTGTCAATAGAAGGCAACCTGATAACTGAGAAAACAAGCATGCGTAAAGCCCGAGGGTTTTCCATATTGCAATTAGAATGTCCTCAATGGGGCGCCACATCCAAGGTCCAACTCATGAGACAAATGAAGCTCAGCGTTAATCTGCAGTTCTGAATATTTTTTAATGGATATTTAGAAGAAGAAAAAAAAGTGTCTAAATGCTGGTTGGATTCCAATCAAAAGTGCTGCTATAGATCTGCCGCACCAGCAGGAGGTGATTTCAACATTAACTACAATTAAAATTAATTTCAAAAGACGACGTTTTAGAGAAAGGCTAAAGCTGTGCTGGGATAAACATTCTTCCAAAACTGCTGTAGCTCTTATTTTTTATTTTTGCCACTTTTGACCTTTTCCGCTTAGTCATTAACTTCTTCATCTTACAGTTGTAGTTTATTTGGAAACAAAACATAAAAAAGTAACATAGAGGTGTAAAACGGATCACTTTCTAGCAAAGAACGCAATAGTAAAGTGGGCATCTAAGTTATCTTTAGCCTAGAATCACCAGATGTCTAGTCGCTATAAATTCACCAAAAAAAAAAAGATATTTAAAATTCCACACCATGAAAAGCATTTTCCTTTATAAATGAATTTTTTTCTCTTCAAAGACTCTCATTTACATGTGGATCAAACGCAAATGGAAATCTCAGTTTGGCAAAATGTTGTTGGACAGGGTGGACAGAGTTTTCTTTCATTAGGAATGTAGCCAAAATGCTAATACAAAATAACAGACTGGCTCCCTCTTCAAGAAGCTTCACGTGGCTCAGAAGGTCTTAACCCCAATAACCTAACATAGCGGAAATGTCTTCATAAAGACAAAAGTGCCTTGTTTACAGAGGGATTACATAAAATGAAGCTCTGAGCTTGAGTTCACCTAACTAGGGTCAGGATATTCCTAAGTATAAATTGCACAAAAAAGTCATTATTGACACTTTAATCTTTTTCAATTAGCCAAATAATTTGCTGCCCTGTGATCTAAAAAGACTTGGAAGCACATGATAAAGCGTGAAGATATGCCGATTAACTTACTTTGTAACCCCAACCCTCAGCACCTCTATTTTAACAAACAGAACACCGATTTAACAAAAAAATGCATAAATGATGGGGGTTAATGGTGAAGCCGTGTCTAACATCACCACAGGCCTTTCACAAATGTAGGTTGCTTGTGTGCAGCTCAGCTAAACTAAAAGCTGCTTTTTCACTAGTGACATAAGGCTATTAAGCCTACACTCAGTTAGGGAGCTGATGGAGCTGGACATCCAACGCATTGATTGGTCGGGAGCAATTTGCCAGGTGAAGCTACAATTACAGACTTTCAACAATAATTTACATTACTGGTACTGTCCAGGGACCGGGATGAGTTAAACGCTTTAATAAATTGCCATTTAATGCAATTGCATGCAAGTAAATCAAATGATTTCCACTCCCTTCATCGCTAATGAATGGACACAGACAGCTCCCTCTGAGTGCTTGTTTCTGTCGTTATTTTTGCTAAGAGAGGCAAGGGGATTTTTAAAGTCAGGTTCTGTTAAAATATTTTGAGTATTTATCGTAATATTTTACATGCACAAACATTCTTGGCATGTTTATTCAGTATAAGTCCAGAATATCTGGCCCCAGAGGCTTAAAACAACAAATAGCACAATTATAGGAAAGTCATTACCTTTGCATTTGGTGGTTGTTCAACACAAAGCAAGTTATTTACATGTAAAACTGGGGCAAAGCAGCACCCACTTTATTCTTGTGAAAAACAGGTCCTGTAAAGTGCTTCTGGTACGTAACTGCATTATAAAAAAGCCAGTCTGCGTATCAACAGAGGCAACTTAAACTGCTGCAACATTTTTGTTTTTAATAATACTTTACTTTAATATCACACAGTTACTCAGACCAGAAATACTTGACATGTTCCATTCTCAGACTGCATTGTACACAGGAAGAAGCCATTATCTTCTGTCTCTAAGATCTCTAGCTACCCTGAATTTATAAGAAACAGAGACATGAGATTTATCTACAGCTGGTAAGTTGTTAACTGTGTACAACCTTTCAACAGAATCTCACCTCAAAAATCCCAAACTATCCCAATAGCTAGCACAGCAATCTTTATACGCAACTATTGCACACTGCTGCAGTCATTTATAGTTTTGCATATCCATAAGGGTTAAATTGCAAGCTTGCATACCTCATTGTCACATAACAGACCTTATTTAAGATTAAGATTGCTGTCCCCGATAATAGGGTACATATCTGTATCTGGGTATGGTTCATCGCAATGACTTTCTAAAAACGGAAAACTTACAGCACTTTGAATCGTCTTGTTACTGAAAAGTGCTTTATAAATAAAGTTGCCTGACTTTGCCTTGACAAATATATTTTCCAAAATATCCAGTAAATGCACAAATGGAAAAATTAAAGGGTGGTTTGCAATTATGCTTAAAAAGCCTAAGACCAACCATTGTAAATAATTCAGCTCGTGTTTTTTCTTCTTAGATTAAAATCACTAATATATTGATTTATTTACATGCATCCTCACTTGTACTGCTTATAAAGTAAGACAGCACACAGCTTGTTTTAAAGCAACCTTTTGTCTCCAATACATACAGCTGCTTTTAGATTGGGACTACTTGTCCCATCCAAATTTCTAAACGTGACTAGTGAGAATTTTTTAAATGCCATTTTGGGTTACCGTGTTGGGATCTGACACATAAATTATTACTTCTTTGTTCTCTGCAGAGGCCGTTAATACCGCTAGATGTGGTATAAGACGGCAGGGTTGAAGCCTTTCTCAAGGCGCCAGAGCCCATGTCTAACTGGCTAAATCCCAGTCCTGTTGCCCAGAAGAGCTTTGATAAAGGTCAGTTAATAAATAGCTGCAGTGTTTCATTAAAGCAACTGTGCATGGGCTACTTGATGTATTTTGAAAAGCTGTAGTTGTGATGTTAAATTATTTGCTGTTCTCTATTAATGTGCACAGCATGGCGTGAATACAAACAAAAGCAACCATACATACATTTTATTTCAATGCATAAGGTCACAGTAGCCCTGCAAAATTTATTCTTGAATTACCATCATAGATAAAACCCATGAAAACTAAGGTTCAAGTGTTTTTATTTTGCACACCTCCTCCTCTTTCACATCGACCCAATCCACGCCTATAGTCCTCAGAGGAAAGTGATGATCCATTGTACCAAAGAACACCTCGCACAACTGATATCTGGAAAAAAAAAAAAGAAAAATGTAAGAGCCGTGCAAGACATGAAAGCCGTAACCAGTGCCTGGTAGAGATCATTAGTGGATGATCCAGTGGTCTCCAGCTGAGAGTTGATTCTCAAGAGTCAACATCAAAGACGGCAGTATGGGAGAGGAAAATAATTTAGAGCTCAGAGAAAAATGCTCAAATTCATTGGACAAGACTGATCCTATACTAGCATAGATAGGTGGCTGCTCTCCAGTGCTACTTATAAGGGATGCTTTGAACATATTAAAGTGCACCTTCACTGGCTGCTTCGTTTGGTCGACTATATGCTGAGCTAGTTACACAAAATACTCCAGCCATTTAGCTTAAGTGAATGTGGACAACAAGAAAACAGCTGCAATATGTATATTTTACCCGCGTTTTAGATTGTGACTGGATTAAGGATGTTTTTGTATGAGTGTCCTAAACTTAATGCCATTGTAATTAGTAATCATGTAGACTATTATTTAATGTCTACATTTAATTTCTTTAAAAAATATATATGAACGGGTTTTCTTTTTAATTAAGGTTATTGAACATCGTTTTGCAGTGTTCAATACACTTTTTTTAATTAAAACAACAAAAAAATGATAAATTGGTTAAGACAAAAGATTTCCTATTATAAAATGATCAGAACTGGAGTCTGTAAGGATAGTATTAAGCATTACCATTATAAAGGTCCAATGAACCACAATGTCGGATAATAGCGATGAACCTTACGACATACATTAAGAAATTGGCGGGTGGATGGAACTGGCTGATTTTCTCCTTGTTAGGCCCTGACCAGTCACTAGTCATGCTCCCGTCCGACATTCGTACAAATATTGAACGAACTTTTAAAATGTCTGAAAAAAGAAAATGCGGATTAGGCATGGTTTGGAGCTAATTAAACAGGCTATGCAAAACTTGAGGCCGCTACATACTCCACGAGAAACGAGAGATTTGCTCTCCCTCCTGCAGCGAATGACGTCATTTTGTTCTCACAGCCCTGTCTTGGAGGGTCTCCCTGCATGTTCTCGACACAACGTCTGGGCAGAACGTTTTTTTCAAGGGCTGTCCGACTACTGTACTGTGATTGGACAGGATTCAGATAGGCGTGTTTAGCTTGGAGAAGCGGAAATGTTTCAACTCTGGTCGTTTAACAAGTCGAAGATGGCAATTCCGCTCACTTACGGCGTTTACTCTAAAAATTATCCAAGTGGGGCAGTCCCGCCCTCGTGGCACCACACGTCCCCGATGTTCGCAGTCTTTGCAAATAGCACCAGAACACATGGTGAGCTATTATGTGTCTGCCCCACCCACTCCTGTTCGGCCACCGGGCCTGACGTAACATGGGGGAGACTTCTTCAGCTCAGTGTCTGGTGCACTACGTTTAGACAGAGCCAAAACAAACTTTTTTCATATTCTTCCCACCCCGACTACGAGAAAAAAAAGCTTTGCTCTCGTGGAGTATGTAACAAGCTATAATGTCGTCAGAAGTTGACGTTACGTATGGCTCTAATAAACAGTAACTACAGACTAGAAAGGACCACGTGTTTTGAAAAAGGAAAGAGGTTTTCGGGAATGTGTTGCTATCGAGCAAGTTGTAATTGTTCTGTCATGTCAACTAGTATTGATGTTACATGCAGTCCGAAGACTTGTGAAAGAAATGCAACTCCATGTGCGTTATGGGAATATCCGGGAAGATGCCGACAATTGTAACAGCTGATCTGTCATGTCAGGTTACTGTTCGCTACGTCAGGACTTATTCGGCAAATGTGTACATCTCCCATTTTGCGCATTAACTATTTTTTGCAAAATCCAAAAACCATCTCAAGAGAGCATAAAAACGTTTTTGTGAAATTGAGGAAGTTATTTCGAATTTTGCTGTTTCCATCAACCTTTTCTAATATACTACTTCAAAATTCAATTCAATGTTATTTATATAGCGCCAATTCAAAACACATGTCATCTCAAGGCACTTTACAAAGTCAAATTCAATAAAATCATAGAGATTGGTCAAAAAGAGTGTCTAAGGAAACTCAGCAGATTGCATCAAGTCTTGACAAGCAGCATTCACTCCTGAAAGAGCGTAGAGCCACAGTGGACAGTCGTCTGCATTGTCGATGGGTTTGCAGCAATTCCTCATACTGACCAAGCATGAAGCGACAGTGGAGAGGAAAACTCCCCTTTAGGAAAAACCTCCAGCAGAACCAGAACCAGGCTCAGTATGAACGGTCATCTGCCTCGATTGACTGGGGGTTAGAGAAGACAGAGCAGAGACACAAAGGCACAGAAGCACACATTGATCCAGGAATCCTTTCTATGTTATATGGTAATGGAGGATAATATGTTTCCCCTCGATGATGTCACAGCTAACAGAACGCCAGACCAGGTGTACCTACTATGAAGACAGAAAATGACAGAGAACAAAAAGTTAAAAATTGAAATAACAACAAATGATGCAGAATTAGTGCAAAGTGAGAAAAATAGCCCCTGATGTCCTCCAGCAGCCTAAGCTTATAGCAGCATAACTACAGAGATAGCTCAGGGTAACCTAAGCCACTCTAACTATAAGGGTTAAATGTTCAAAAGAATTGGAGTTATTAATTGGCCTGGGACTAATTAGTAAATCAAACTGAAAGATGGTTACTACTCCTCCTCCTGTAGTTCTGGTAATGTGGACTAAATCTACCAGGTTTAGTCCACTTAACTTAGATTTTTTTCTGGTATCCAAAAAAAATAGATGCATACAATGAAAAGTTTAATATATTCATATGATTAAATTATTAAGTATGCCATTTCAAGTACAGTTCAACTCCAAGTCAGTCTATTTTTTTTGACTTAAAAAAAGCCTTTTCTGAGTGATCTTGCCGTTAAGTTAGCCTTACTCCAGTCTCCTCAGAGTGACTCATAGCCTCAGCAGTTTTATGCACTTAGAATCCATTATTCATCCTGAGACTACAAGACTCGACCAGCCATGTGAAGCTGAAGACCATCACCATGTGCCTTTTTGACAGCTTCACCTGTGTTTTTGCTCACAGCTCCAGAATGGGTGGGAGGAAGCTGGGTTAAGGTTTCTGAACGTTTATTCATCACCGTCTCTAAACCCTCATAACCAAAGTGGAAATAACTTAAGCCCCAATAAATATTGCCCATGAGCATTTTTAGATACAAACACATGCTAAACCCTTTGATTTTGAATAGCTTCCCACTCTGTAAGTCATTGAAACTCTATTTACTATGCTTGAGTACCAGATAGACCTAGACTTATCTTTATTGCCATTCAGGCTACATCCACACTGAGCTGAATACTGCATCTGCACCGGAAAGTTTGAGCAAAAAGATGAAACCGCATGAAGCTGGAGGAGCCGTAACAGGGGTTGTAATACCTTTGCCGAACCAGTAAGTGGTGCGGTAATGCTGCCATAGAAGTAAATACGGAAGAAAAAAAGAAGAAGAGCAGGGAGAAAACAACAAACGAGAGAGAAAAGAAACGTTTGTGTGGGCCGACGACAAGGCGGTCTTCACAAACCCCAACGCAGCAGACGAGCAAAAATTGAATAGTGTCCAACACAGCTAAACTGAGTTTACATAGGTCGCGCCAGGAAGCCAAACCAATCCAATTAAAACAAAATGTATTAGTAAGTTCCATTCTAATCAATGGTTTATGTTGATATAACACTATGCTTTATTTATTATTCACTTGACACTAAACACAACACCAAAACTGCATTATTACGCACTTTGCAAATGAAGGAAGAGTTATGCGCCAGTGGGATGGAAATGAATAATTCACAAGGAGCACTTATTAGGGTTAGATCATGCACATATCAAGAAAACACTGTGTTTTGGTAACACATACATAAAGAACAAAGTCATGGATTGTCTGAAAAGCTGACAAATTACCATATGAATGTGCAGACATTCCTCCATGAGTAGACAGTTGGTTTAACATAGGAGATCTTTCAGGGTTACAGAGCATGAACACAAGCCAGAAGACAGCGAAAACTGGCTGCAGCTCAAACACACAAATAGGGACAAACAGAAGATCAGCTCTCTGAACAGGCATGTCACACAGATGGGTTCGTGTTACCACCTTTAGGACACATCCCTGAACATTGAGGTCATTCTGCCTGGGGGGTCTATCTCACTTTTCCACTTCAGCAGCCAGATTCAGACTTGCTTTTGTTCAAACATGCATGAATTCAGGATTTTTTAATCAAATTTAATTAATTGAGGCCCTTGAGATTTATATCCATTTCTTTAGGGAGACCTGAACAAAGGAAGGCAAACAGGTAAACGCTTCAAACTGAGGCTCTGATTGTGACATCAAAACACATACAACAAAATAACACAAGTCAAAGACGACATAATACAGGTACAAAGTTTGTCTTAAGAATAGCAGCGTCGCTCTTCAGTTACACAAGTCTTTAAAAGAGATTTCTCAGCTTCCTACGATTATTCCACGACCAAGGCGTCAAATAACAGAACACGGTTCTCCCAGGTTCAGAAAACATTCTGGGTACCCTAAAGATGTAATGATGGCAAATCAGAGTAAGGTTTTGCAAGTGTTAAGAATGTACTCAAACAAGAAAGGAGTTTACCCAGTATATCTTTGTACATCAAAAAATATCTATTCTGATTTTATCCTTAGGATTAGGAGTATAATATATACAGGGAATTGGTGGTAAAATGTAAAAAGCAGTGACACAAATAATCTAAACAGTGATGTACAAAGGAAACAGCATGCATTTAAGTTATGCCACCATGGCCAAGAACCTGAGAATAACAATATACAAAACCATTTATAACAATATGACAGTTTAAGCTAATACTTTCTAATCAAATGCTCAGTTTGCACTTTGAAAAAAAAGGTTATTATCCTCCCAAACACTCCAATATTTGTAGGATTATGTCACCTCAGGGTAGAAATACCAACGGTATCTGGTATATGAGAGTCTTTTATGGAAAGTGACTTACACTTAGCTTTTTTTACATGAAAAAAAAACAATTTTAGGTTAACCAGTGATGTCTGTATCAGCTGAAATGCATCTTAAAACACGTCAGTATTTCAGAATAAGGCAAACTGAGTAAAAATTTGTGCAATCTATAAAAAGATACACTTTGAATGCAAATATATTCTCCCCAATGTTATTACTCCAAATTGAAAATAAAATTTGCCTTAAAGGTATAGTGAACAATCTTTTTACAGCTTTGAGTTTCAGGGGGATCACCTTATCTACTGGTTGTCCCACAAGCCAATCATTGTGACGCGCTCACGTAACACCAGTGTGTGAGTGATCGTTTTTTGTTTGTTTGTTTATGTATCTAGTTATCCTCGGTTTCAGCCGTTCAATGTAGCTCCGCTGCTGTCACCGTATACTTAGAAAATGGCCGAGAGTCGCAAGAAGCGATCTGTCTGAAAAGTTTATGAGAAAAAGAGGAAGACCTCAGATGACTGAAATAAGACCAGGGTGTATTTGGGGGATTTTTTTCATTTGATCCCCCTGAGGAGCGGAAGTGCAGGTAAGATGGTTTTGCACATGTGCAGTTATTCAAAAAGGGACTTGGGCACTTATTGCCTACATTAACAAAAAATGTCTCCACTCTACCTTTAACATTGAGCCTTGGGGCACTCATTTTAAAGTCCTTAGAAAAATGTAACCAATCCCGACCAACACATCAATGATGTAATTCATCACAAATCTATAACACAAAACTATAGAACTTATGACCAAGCAAAAGTCAGACCGATTTTAATTGTTTTTGTGAATCAAGTAGTGCTTTAGTTCAGTGTAAGTTTCAAATTTAGAAAATCTGGCAATGGTTGAGCATTTGAATATAGAAATATAATTACTAACATATGAGGACCCCCACTCTTAGACAAGGCACTGCATAAAATAGTTAGATTACACATTACATACATATAAAACTTGTAAAAATGTTATTTCCACTCCAACCATAACAAGCAAATATTTCATGTGTTACCTCTCTTAAACTCTGAATGCCCTACTGTTGTTTTTATATAAGCTGAATTGTGTCCTTAACCACTGGGGTACTGACAGAAGAGGCACTGTTGCCACAACCAATTCATTCACATTTCACATTCTTAACACAATTCTGAGTTTGTGGGTCATGCTTGTGCCATAAATACAAGCTGCTGAGAGACAAACTGCCTCCCAGAAAAGTGTGAGGTTATCTGCGTAAAAAGCTGTATTTCTTCAGCCATGAAATGGAGAATAAATATCATTTAATTCAATAATTTACTGTTCATGCTTCCAAAAGGATAATCTAAAAAAGTGGAGGTAAAAAAAAGTAATGAACAGAAATGAATACTATTATTAGGCTATAACTTGCAGAGTCAGTTTAGAAGATGATCCCTGACATACTGTAGCTCTGTGTTATCAACAGGGGAAAATGAGAGGAAGAAAATATGTTCCCAGCAGATTGGAGCTGTGACGTTGCAACAAACATGACACTATAAGGTCACTGGAGTAAAGCAACAGTACCAATGAGAAATTGCCTTCCAGATGAGTCACCTGTATTTAAGCATTTTCAACACAGACAGCACCGGCTTCACAGAAAGAAAAGCGCTAAAAGCCCATCTAATAAATATCCGGGCAGAATTTTTTACCGCACCAGATCAGAGGGTAGAGGATGTTTGGGGACCTAAACGGAATGCTGCCTGTTACATCTTGCACAATTTCTCAGTCGTGGTGTATTCGTGCCGTGGATTGTAAATCCATATGTCTGGACATGCATGCGTTAAACCTGATGTGTCACGTCGTTCAGCCACATGCCCGCTTTCGTCCCCCAAAAACACCCGACTGTGACTGAATCGGCCCGTCGGACGCCAAACGCTGCGCACCCCGGGGTTAAAAAAAAAAAAAAAAAGCGCACCCTGTCGAGCTGCCCACTGGACCGCACCGCATCGCACTTCAGTGCACCAGCGTCTCGCCTCCGGTAAACTTGGATGAGTGACGCGCTCAGGCGTGCGCGCCGCGATGGGACCACGCAGACGCATGATCCGTCTCCGAGCTTTTATTTTCCCCCCCTTGCGTCAGGAAGGACAACACGCTCCCCGGTCCCTTCGCGTTTACATACCTGTCCTCACCTCCTCCGGGATGTGGGCGCCTTTTTCCAGACCCCGAAGTATCCATTTTTTCCTCACGCCGGTCGAACTCATCCGCGGTAGAGAAGGCTGACGCTCCTCCGAGGTCTGTGTGCGTCCGCGGACCATGCGTGTTGTTTCCACATCATTGAGAGGGGCGGAGTCCACGACCCTTGGAGACGGCGTGCAACTGGATCGTGACAATGCCACTTACTTACTCTTAGAGCCAATCAGATGCCGGTCCATGCAAATCACCTACTGCTGTTTACGTCCCAGTAGAGGTATCAGTTTTTTCCCCCAGATAAAACCGCTAAATATGCGGTTTTGGAGTAGGCAAATTCTGCCTTTAAAAATACGAGACCTTGATCCAAATTCATAATGGTGCCTGTGCGCCCCGCACAAACAGGAGCCATTTAAGTGGGCTCCTTTTATTTTATAAATGCAGCAGGAAATGTGACCCTGATAACGAAAGAGGGGACCAATAAGAAAGGGGGACTTCTTACTGGTCGGCTACGCAGAATGTAAATTACTAGTCCTTAGAAAAAAAAATGCTCATCAGTAGTTCCATAAATTTTAATTAGGTTCATATTAGTATTGCTGTATTGTTAAATGACTTCAGCAATTCAATTTAAAACATAAACCTTATGAACGCTGGAGATAGCAGGCACCAGCAACCCCCGCGACCCCATGAGGGATTAAGCGGGTCAGAAAATGGATGGATGGATGGACATAAACCTTATTATATAATTTATTAAACAGAGTGATGTATAGTATTTTATGATTTCAGGAATTTTTTTATTAAAGCTTATAGCTACAAGTATTAATTTACTATCGTACACCTTCAGTAAATTAGAATGCAAGGGAAGAAAAATGTGAAAGAAGGGCAAAAGCAACATGGGTAACCATGTTATGAAGGAACGCATAACATGGGTATGCCACCACACACACCTGTGGCTCTTGAGATCCCAACTTTAGCTGCAGCATTCTTCTTGTGAATGCCTCCAAGGCTGTTCAATGACATTAGTTTCTCATTCCACTAATATGCTTAGATAAAGCACTCTGAACAGCTAGAGTTCTTTAATTAGGTCAACCAGAAAACCTACAAGTCATCAGTCTTCCCAATGTTTGTGTCATCCATAACCTTTGCAATATAGAAAACCTTTATTGGTCTTATAGAAGATTAAAATTTTCTTTCATCAAAACTAACATTAATAAACAGTTCACATATGTTTCTGTTGCCAATCAATCTAGATATGATTTTTTTTTTCATTTTTAATCAAACAACTGCAATAAATAAACTTTTTGTGATAACTTAGTTACACTAGTAGGTGAAAATTAAAACTTTATTCTTTTGCAGAACTGAACAGTTTCATAAAATAGCTAAAGCGAGTCAGAACTGTAAAAACACACACGGCATATATCAGAAAATGGTGGACACTCTTTATTCTGTGTACATAGTTGTATAAGGGGTGACGGTAATATATAACAGAGGTTTTATATAGAAGTAGGACTTATTCCACCATCTGCTGGCCAGAAGTTAAATCTTCTGATTAAATCTTTTTTTTCTTCTAACAACTAAATGTCAGGAACTAAAAACTGATAGGATACATTTTATGTTTTTTTTTTCTTCAGTAGAGAAACGCTGACTGTTCAAAACATACAGGCTATAATGTCTAGTCCTGCCAACAGAATCAAGCATACACAAATCTAAATATACAAAAAGCCAAATATATACACGCATGTTCAGTATATACAGCATAAAAAAAACAAAAACAAAACCCATCTCTGATGAAGTCATAGGAGCGTCTTTGGAACACTTTTTATTTGTTAGTGTTGGAAACGGGGGAAAAAAGAGCAACTGAGCAGAAGATACAACGTCACCAGGTGCTCACAGGTTTCCTTGGTGAATTTTTTTTGAAAACCTGTCACAGTTATCTTAGAGACTCTCCTTCAGGTTCATTAATAAAGTATTCTCTACCACCTCCCTCTTTGAAACGGTGGCCGTCCAAATCCAGGTCTAATGGCTCGGAAATGCCCCCTCTCCCCATCATTCATAATCTCTTGTCCCATGGATGGGTGCCGTTGGAAAGGAGGACCCTGAGGAGGAAAGGGCAGGGGCATTCTGAATCTATTTGATGGAAACATGGGCCCTCCCGGCATCATTTGCGAAGGCATGCGTTGCATGTTGGGAGGTCCAGGGAAAGGACGCATGTGAGGATTTGGCATGCCAAGGGGAGGCTGCAGAGGTGGCATTGCGGGTCTGGGGGGACCCTGCATGACTGCAGGGTTTGGCAGCATCATAACCTGTGCTGCTGGAGACCCTAGATGATTGCCAATAGCAGACGAGGGACCTTTGTCTCCGGGAGAATCATCTGTGGACTCCACTCGAGCTTTAATATTTCCTGTTGCAACAAAAGGAAGCAGCGAAGTTTCATTGTTGGTACATAAGAATTAACTATAGAAGCAGAAAGAAAGAAATGAGGACCAAAAAAAGTTTCAACATAGTAGCAGATATTTTAGATTATCAAGAAATCTGGAGGTAACCAGTTTGAAATTATGGTTCAGCAATATTCCATATATGAACATTGTTTTTTCTCTGCATAATTTACCTCCTACGAGATGTGCTGGGTCAAAGTCGGAGGGTAAGAAATGGGCTCCTCCTGTTGGTAAGGACGTTGGGGAAAGCATGATGGGGGCAGGAAAGGAAGGCGGACTTCCAATTGGTTCACGCTGCGGAACTGCTGGCATCTGGAAAACAAAATCAAAATAATCCTATCTTTATTAGAATGATCGTCTAATTAGTTAGTGTGAACCACACTTACAGAAATGTTGCATGAACAGCCTTTGATTCCAAAGCATGGCGTAAACGCATTTGACCAAAATGACAGGAAAGCTATTCTTGTAATGTTTTAGTTGGAGTTGTTAGTGTGTTGAAAATAGGCAGATACGAAGCACATTGAACCGTGGCAAATGGTCAAATGAACAAGTTGGCTATATTTCATACACATTTTTTCTCATTTGTCAGAAACCCATAAAAATGGAATTTAACCATGTTTGTCTCAGAAGTAAAAACTGTCCTTACTGAACAACTCACCCGTTCCCAGCATCCAGGTACTATCAATACCACAGTTTTAACGAGTCCCCATCATATCATTCTGGTTTACAGTCCCTTTAATGAGATTTCAGGGAAAGTGCTGGAGTGACCAGAGCTTCCTCCATTGTATGGAGCATACACCAAATTGCAGTGCTGCCCCTCCATCCCTTTCTACACACTGCTGGTCAGCTGGCTGAAAGAGGGCTACAATGCTTTTCCCTCACTTCCAAGTGTATATATATATATATATATATATATATATATATATATATATATATATATATATATATATATATGCCATGAGAAGGTCTCATACAAGCTCATGTTTAACGACATTAAAAAAGTTCAATGTATACATAAGGACATATAAATAAACCACAGAAAGGTAAGCAACCTGGTTCTGTTACGTTCTCACCAGAATACTACAATGCCTCAAAAGTTCTTATCATTTGTTCACTTCTTATCACCATTATACAGAAAATGCGTGTAGGGGGCAAGTCAACCTGTAAGAAAGTGAATATCTGTCTTTTACAGATACATAAAAACATAGTTATAATTTAGTTTTAGTTTTGAGGGAAGATGTACTCTAACAAACCAAGTACCTTTCGATACTATTGCAAATTATTTATTCTGTGGATTGAATGTCATCGGGAACTAAAAAAAAGAGGAAAGAAACATATGAGTTTACTTTCTCAACAGGGAATATACTCCCTTAATGAATGTATCCTCGGTTTAAACTTTTATTTATTTGCCAGTTGTGAAGTGTTGACTGCTGTTTGATCTCTTACAGGTGAGATCCTTGATATCTTTTAGCAATGGGGAACACAGTTTTGTTTCCAAACATATTCTTGTCATATAATAAGACATGCTACTTTGAAAGTGCTTGTGACATATTAAGCCCAAATTACAAGTCAAATTCATTAAATATGCATGACAGCACATCTTTACTCTGTTCCGATCAGAAATAAGGGCTGAAACTAAACAACAGTTAGATAATGCAGCCGTGTCACTTATTATATGTAAGTAACTTGGCCTAATAATTGCCTCACAACCAATAAAATCATCTCATCTCTGTTCTTCCCACCAAGGATCCCAGCTGTGGTGTGAACAGAGGCAGAAAGAGATGACCTTAGAAAGGGAAGATTTAGAATCAGGATTTTTTTTCTCCCATTTGCGCAGGCCTTGTTGTAAGTTTTTGTTTTTACCTCTGAGGTTCATGCATGAATAGACTTAAAATGTAAGATTCTTTTTGGAAATATGCACCACGTTTACTTTATTAATAGCACTATCAAATTACAAAAATGATATTTGCTGTGAACATTTTATATTCAGTCACAGTAACTTATGTTTACGATTACTAAGAGTGGACTCATAATTTCAGGTTAAAGGTGGTAAATGTTTTTTCCGCCTTTAACACGATTTTCAAAAGCTCATTTACATTGTTGAAGACATAAAACAATATCAAAATGTTAAAAATCATGGTACAGAAACACAATACTAATTATTGAAAACATTTAGATATGCCTATGAGCTTCGACAATCAGATTTTCCTCACTTCTCACCTTTGCTGGGAACAAATTTGTCAAAATTAGTCGGCCCATCAAAATTATCGCTTTAAAGGTATGTCTTAAAAAAAACTGCAATCACACCACACACTCACAAATGACAAATTTGCATAAAACATTTTGTTTATATAGTAAAAGAGATTCAAAATTCAAACTAAAGTAGTATTATGAGGAAAAAAGGCATCAAACACAAAAAGATACAAATATCCATTAATAAGCCATAGGATCAAATTAGTTTCATGTCTCAAAGTCAAAACAATCTTTTGTTAAATGGAAAAGATTTAATCTTTACCAACTACTAGAAAATATTAAATACAATCAGAAATTTGATGAACAAATTGTTGATTACACAAAAAACTTAAGAATTGCTATTTTGTTTTAGCTGTAAACATAAGAGAATTACAGAGCCAGAGGAATTATAAATCAAAATTGTTAAAGATGTTTATAATTTACTATTTTTAATAGGTAGTAAAATAATTTTCTACTCATTTACAACAGAGCACATGCACTGAAATTATTACAGATAACAGCTCAGTATAGCGAACTGATTTCTATTCTTTAATATCACCAAGTTATTTTGCGACTGCTGTAGAACTATATTGTGTATTACATAAAAATACATTAAAATTTATATATAAATTAGATAAGTTTAAAATGCATTTCAGCATAATTTCAAAAACCCATATTTTTTTTAACTGATCACATAAAAATAAAATAAAAACACAAAACAAGATTGTAACTCTGGAGGATTTGTGGAAGAATCTGTCAAGAGGATAACTATGGGGCACGCTCTCTCCATGAACCTGGCCTATATTGAAGTTTGGCGAATTATTTTTTTTTTTTTCAAAGCCCAAAGAACTTCCCTCTACAGTCTGCCACAAGCTGTGGCTGGTGGCGGGTTTAAACCGTCAAATTGTGGAAGAAAGTACTCTGGTCATATGGGACCAAAAGGAAACCTTTAAGCCTACATAAAATGTATAGTTATTTTTAACTGCAAAGTAGAATTAAGAACAACATGGCCACAGTGAAACATTGCGGCCGCAGAATCATGCTGTGCTGATGCTGTTTTTTAGGGAGGGACAAGGAAGGTGGTCAGAGATTAGGGGAATATGGATGGTGCTACACACACACACCTGGTGTTGTTGGGAGAAAACAAACTTGGGAGGCTACAAAATACAGAAGTTTATGATTGAGGTTTACTTTCCAACAGGACGCCCGTAAACATACAACCAGAGCTGCAATGGACAAGAAGGTTGAATTTAAGACTAAATTTGAAAGGAAAAAGGTTTTTTTTGCAATATTACTTACTAGGTGAGTAGTAGACATTTGAATGAAGACTGGATGTGATTGTGGGTACATTAAGTACCGACATGATTATCGCTGAGGGCAGAAATTTTACTGATCTGTATTTTGACAGAAATATGCCATTAAAATAGTATGAAAATACATCTGTTGAAAATGTAATTTCCCTCCTAAAAGCTTCCCTTTTTTTTCCCCTTTTGTCACACTTAAATTTTTCAGATCATAAAACAAATGTTAGTATCAAAGTTGACTTGATTAAATACAAATAACACTTTTCTGTGTTGGCTTCTTAATCACAGATTAAGGGGAAAAAAGCTCTCAAAACTGACCTGTGTGTGTGTGTGTTGCGTTTTGAGATCTTTTAGTCTACTTCATGTTGTCACATAAGTCCTATTTAAGTGATTTATTGATTCAGCGTGTCAAGCCAAGGTTTTAGGTAGTGAAAATTAATTAAATTAATTCATTATAACAAGGGCTCAATTACATGTCCAGATAGGGCAGTTTGCTTGTTTCTCTTCAACTAACTCTATTAGAAGTTCATAAAACAATCCAAAACACAAGATATCTGTGTTTTTTGAGTCAGGATTTGCTGACTGCAACTGCTTGAGGAGGAATTTTTATTGTGTGCACTTTAAGGCTGCAATTAGCGATTATTTTAGTAATCGATTAATCTATAGATTATTTTAATGAATTTATTAATCTAAAAAGAGATACTCTTCATAAATAACATACATCAAACAAGTTTTAACATACCTTAAATGTTTTGAACTAAAAAACAAAAACAATTGTTTATTGCACATTCTAAATGTATTGTAAATGGCAGAAGCGTAAAAAAAATAATTTAATGCTAACAACATGGTAATTTAATAATTAAATCTATCTATCTATCTATCTATCTATCTATCTATCTATCTATCAGTTTAAGATACCTATCCCTGTTTGGCAAGACAGTAGACAAAATAACTAGGACTGCAACTAACTAATAATTGTATAATCTGTGTACTATATTTTGATTAGCAGATTAAAAATCAAACAGCAAAAAAATGCTTATGCATTAAGAACTTCAGCCAGGTGAAGCTTAAACTATGTCACTTGAGGAGTTGTGGATAGTTAGTTTTGATTATCAATTAAACACAAATAATTTGATTGTTTCAGTCCCACTGCACTTGCAAAAGTATTTATACACCTTGAACTTCTCCAATTTTGTCACATAAAAATCGTGTACTCCACTGGGGTCTTACATTGTTGACCAACAACATTTTTCCAATTATTGCCAATTGTAAGAAGGTTGATACAAGTGTGATGTGTATCTGAATTTGAGTTGACACTATATAACAAACCTTTGCTGCAATTGCAGCCTGAAGTCTTTTAGGACTCCACCAACATTGCACCCACACACACCCACACACATATACATATATATATATATATACATATATATATATATATATATATATATATATATATATATATATATACATATATACATATATATATATGTGTGTGTATGTATATATATATATATATATATATATATATATATATATATATATATATATATATATATATATATATGTGTATATACATATATATATACACTTTATTAGGTACACTTGTCCAACTGCTCGTTAACACTTAATTTCTAAGCAGCCAATCACATGGCGGCAACTCAGTGCATTTAGGCATGTAGACATGGTCAAGAGAATCTCCTGCAGTTCAAACCGAGCATCAGTATGGGGAAGAAAGGTGATTTGAGTGACTTTGAACGTGGCATGATTGTTGGTGCCAGAAGGGCTGGTCTGAGTAGTTCAGAAACTGCTAATCTACTGGGATTTTCACGCACAACCATCTCTAGGGTTTACAGAGAATGGTCCGAAAAAGAAAAAACATCCAGTGAGCGGCAGTTCTGTGGGCGGAAATGCCTTGTTGATGCCAGAGGTCAGAGGAGAATGGGCAGACTGGTTCGAGCTGATAGAAGGGCAACAGTGACTCAAATAACCACCCGTTACAACCAAGGTGGGCAGAAGAGCATCTCTGAACGCACAGTACGTCGAACTTTGAGGCAGATGGGCTACAGCAGCAGAAGACCACATCGGGTGCCACTCCTTTCAGCTAAGAACAGGAAACTGAGGCTACAATTTGCACAAGCTCATCGAAATTGGACAATAGAAGATTGGAAAAACGTTGCCTGGTCTGATGAGTCTCGATTTCTGCTGCGACAGTCGGAAGGTAGGGTCAGAATTTGGCGTCTACAACATGAAAGCATGGATCCATCCTGCCTTGTATCAACGGTTCAGGCTGGTGGTGGTGGTGTCATGGTGTGGGGAATATTTTCTTGGCACTCTTTGGGCCCCTTGGTACCAATTGAGCATCGTTGCAACGCCACAGCCTACCTGAGTATTGTTGCTGACCATGTCCATCCCTTTATGACCACAATATATATATATATATATATTGTGTGTATATATATGTATGTGTGTGTATATATATATATATATACACACATGGATGTATATGTATATACATACATACATACACACAGACACACACACACACACACACACACAGTATGCAGACATGTACAGCACGGCAGTAACTGTATGTGTCTGTATATCAGCACGTCACAATTGTGTTATTCCATCAAAATCTAACTCAAACACGGTTAAAACCGCTTCAAATGGCGGACATCTTGAAAAACTGTGGCCATTTTGTTTTTCAGCGTTGGTAACAGTTTTGTGGTAACAGAGAGGATAGGTCCTGGAGCATGTTGACCAAACTTGGTGCTTGTAGCACCAAGTGAAAGATTGTTTCAGCGATGTGTTGTGCTATCTGTCTCTTCATGTGATCTCAGACACACTTGATGATGCTGAAACCAGACCCCAGTGGGGATCTCTCCGCCCCTCGTGGGGCCAAGTCATCGCCTCCAGAATTTCGTCTTCTTCTATAGGATGAAGATATTTCCTAATGGTCTTGGCTGTATGTTTGAGGTCACTGTCCTGCTGCTGAATAGATTTTGGGCCAATCATCTGCCTTCCTGATGGTATGGATAAGTATCTGGCTATATTTCTCAGTGTTGAGGGCACCAATGATTCTTGCCAAATCTCTATTCGTGAAAATGCAGCTCCAAACTTGCAAGGAACCTTTACCATATGCTTCAATGTTGTCAGCAAACACTCACTATTGGACTGCTCTCTAATTCTTCAGCAAAATAAATAAATAAAATAAACAAAAAAAAAATACCTCGTTACACTGAAATATCTCAATTATGACTCATCAGTCTAGACCACGTGCTGCCATTTTTCTGCAACCTAGTTCCTGTTTATGGGCATAATTGAGTCACTTGGTCTTGTTTCCATGTCTGAGGTATGGCTTTTTGGCTGCAACTCTTCCATGAAGACCACTTCTGGCCAGACTTCTTTGGACAGTGTACCTGATTTCTGCCAGTAACCCTAACCCTGATCTCACTGCTTGACATCTTCCAATTCTGAAGGGAAATAAGCTTGATCTGTTCCTTATCTGCTGCATTAGGTTTCTTTGGCCGACCACCATGATCCTCATTGTTGCCGGCTTCTTCAAGAGCTTGAAGAGAGCATCCTGAAACACCAGTCTGCTCTGAAATGTTTGGGAGAGATCTCGCTGGTGCATTCTGTTGTTGTTGTGCTCAGTCTTGACACAATATATGGCATGTGACATGAAAAGGTCAACCTCACCTTGGTAAAAGACATTGGTCGTTCCTCATCCAGTTTTAAGCCTCCTGCACAGCTGTTTCTGTTCTGACTTTGTTTTAACCTACATAATATTCATGCGCATTGCCAACTGTTTGTTTAATAATTGAATAATAATCATTCACCTGCTCATTTGAAGAGTTTATATGAAGAGGTCCGGCTCTTTGAGAGATGGCTGTTGTTGAAAGTCATTTTTTTCTAACTTGAAGTCCGGAAATCCATGGAAGTCCAAACACGTAACACCCTATTAACCATTAAAGATGGCTCTACTATTTTGTTTTTACAGGCACATCCACAATTTTACGTTTACTCTCTTCAGCTCACTTTAACCCTGCAGCCCTTCCACTTTTTTTTTGATACACTTGAGTACAGGATTATGGGCTGTTTTATACTGACCTTAAGTTTGTTTCTTTTTATAATCTTGTTATTAAAGTTGTTTCAGCTCTGTTACTCATAGTTACTGATACTTGATAGTCTGCACAATTTAAATAGATCATCCAGAATCATGGATTAGCTTCTACACGCTCTCCTTTTTGCTCCATCCAAAAGTTTTTCTATAGGATTTGAACTATAAATAAGGAAGGTCATGGAAAACATGGAAAAGGTTCATTTTGAGCCAGGTGAACATTTGTGCTGTTTAGGATTATTATTATCCCATTATCCCACTTAAAGACATTATCTCGCTGAATCTCAATAAGGTGCAGTATCACATTCGTCATGTGGAACATTCCCGGAGAAAAGCATCACATTTCTGGAATTTAATGCTTATTTAATATTTATCTTTTGTTTTACACCAAAACCATTTTGAATGTATGAAAGCTATATCTTAATCTCATTTGACCAACTCACATGGTTCAAGATAACCTTGAAGTAGCATTTGGCAATCACTAGGAATACATTTATGATGGTAGGACAGAAAAGCAGTTTTCCTGGAATGCCACTAAAACAACAGGTTGGGAGGCAGATACGATCTGATGACTATTACAAGGAGCAATAAGTGGAATTTCATCATTTAGAACCAGAAAAATAGCTTTATGAAGAACAAAAAGTATCTTTTTAGATGTAATATTGTATCACATCACACTCCATCTCTGGGTGTTGTTCTCCAGTCTCTTGTTTACATAGCCGGGCTGGCCATGCTTGCATGTACGACTGGTCACATAGTTTAAGCTAGTGTCCAAACTTTTCGGCACATGGGCCGAAATTGTCAAGTCAAAGGTCAGACGTCACAAGTCTTATTTATTATAAAAGCATGTGAAAAGCACGGCTTAAAAGATGAATACTTTCTGTTGTACTTAATATTTTCAAAGTAAGATTTTAACTTTTTTGTAGTAATGTTTGCCCTAATTAAAAAAAAAGTTTCCACCTGCATCAGCCTCCTGAAGTCTTTTTTGCAAAGCCGTTTGGGGGCAAAATCAGTACAGGCCCCTAGGCTGCACTTTGAACATGCCTGGTCTAAGCCCTGAATGTTCTAAGCCACTCAGGGCTTAGACCCTCCCTTCCCATAAAATGCCACTGCCGTGTTCACCCGAAGACTATCAGGACCCAGTATTACCACAAAAAAAGCATTTCTAGAGCAGAAGCAGCTTCAGTTTGACTCAGCGAGCTTTTCTCCTCCAGACTGGTGAGTAACAGCATGAAGTCAAATGTTTTTATTGGTGTTACAGTCTTGTGTTAATACCAGTTCATAAAAACCTTCCCGGTCTGACTATAAATCTGACTAATTTATAAAAACAGCTATTTTACAGCTTGTTGAATCGTATAATAATAATGTATTTATTTATTTATTTATTGTGATTGCAACATACATTCCAACAGAAGTTGCCCTTTGAATTTAACTCATCCCTTGCTGCGTCCGGGGATTTTGAATGTATGACACTTGCCTCAAAGCAGTCCTTTGCAATTTTGCACACACTGATATTGTGGTGACCATTGTAATTTGATATATACTGCAGCTCTATTTAAAATAAAAAAATATCTTATGTCTGAATAATTTTTTTCACACCATATAAATACCCTCACATTAAAGGAAGTAATTTAAATAAATATAGTCCAATTAAAATTTTCTAATATGCATTCTGAGCCTCGTTTGTCAAATTGAAAGTACCATTTAAAAGTAATTTTTAAGCAGGAATTAAAGATAATTTTCACTAAACCTAGATTTAATTTGTGTATTAATACCAATTAAAATGTTTTTTATATTAACATAATTAACAGAAATAATGGTGTGAAAAAAGTCTGTAATTATAAAAAATAGTTAACACTCTATCGGACTTTAAGCAGCAATGTAAATATTGTGATTGGGCATCTGTAAGACATTAATGTGATTTGTAAATGTAAACCTTTCCATTTTTCTTCCACGATTGCCTGCATTTAACTCTGTCCAATTTCCCATGAATTCTGATAGCTGTCCTGTTGAGATTATCCAACCTGAGCTTTGGGTCTCTGCAGCTCCTCCCGGGTTAACATGGGCATCCAGGCTTTTTCTCTGATTAATGCTCTCCTTGCCCAGCCTTACAGCTTAGGTGGATGGCCATGTCTTGGTAGATTTGCAGTTGTGCCATATTCTTTCCATTTTCACATGATAAACTGTACAGTTCTCTGAGTTGTTCAAAGATTTAAAAATTGCTTTATAACCCCATCCACCAACAAACCTTCTTCAATACTTATCTCTGACCTGTTTGGTGTGTTCCTTGTTCTTCACATTTATACTGATTTTAGATCAAACACATTGACTACAAAACAGGTAACTTCTAAAGGCGACTGGTTGCACCGGATATTTAGAGGCAGCACACCTACTGTGACTTGCTAACATGCACACTCCACTGTTTACTTGCCAGGTTTTTGGAATGTAAAAAAAATTGGGATTTGATATACGATTTCATGACTTTTAACTGTGTAATATTATGCTACAATGAAAAATTATATAGTGGGAAAATCTAAACCTGGAATTACCTCTTTGCACAGCCTAAAACGAAACCTTTGTTGAAGGACTGTTTGTAATTAATCTATCCAATGTAGACCAAAGAGTTTGAGCATTCAGGCTTCTTAGCCTGCCATCAAGTATATGAATCTAATTAAGATGAAACTAATTTCTGTTGTTCCAGTAGGATTTTCTTGGGGGGAGGGGGGTTGCTTACTGTAATGAATTGGAAGATTAATTGAATACTCATAATGCACGAGAAGCGTATGTATTCAAAATAATATCATTCTTCATTGTTTTTATCAGTTTTAAAGCTTTGTCTGCAGCGTAAGTTGTTTTTCAGGGACCTTAAATTGCACGAAAGAAATCTATTATGTAAATATATTATCAAAATAACAATATTTCAATTTCAAAGATTAGGTTGCACCCAGTTACAGAATAATCAATAATTAAATTATTGGTAATCACTAATATGAATAATCAACTAACATGACAAACAAACACGACGTCTAACAACGTAAAATGAATTCTTAAATGCTTGGACAATAAAAGTTCAGGTTTTCTTTAGCTGATAAATGATTTAACCATATCATCTTGCATTGGTCTCTCATAAAGTTTACTTACAGATTACACACATAATTTTGACTTTTTAAATACTTGTCTTAACTTTGGGGCAAGTTTGAAAAAGAAATGAAGAGTTCACCGGAATAAGGCATCTGGTTTCCGTCAGGTTCTGATGCCTAAAACTGCCTGGGATAACCTGATATCTTTTGCCTCATTGAGTCCTGGTCCTTGTCTTGGTCTCATTGTGTTATCTCCCAGAGAACCTGAGTGGAACCTGAGAGAACCTAAATGTCCTACCCCTTAGGTTTGTCAACGGAGAACAAAGAAAAAAAGTACATTTGTTGCCCGGGACGTATAGCTGTCTCTGCAGGAAGGCATTGGCTGTTTTTCATCATGGCACCCATGATGGAGATTCGGCGTTTCCTCTCTTAGAATTCAAAACTGAGCCATTTTAGCAAGATAAAAAGTGCTAAAAGAAGATTTTACTGAATAATATAACACAATCGAATTTTACCAAAGTTGATTGAGGTTTGGTTACTTCAACTGGGCACTACTTATTCATCACTGAATTAGTCTCACAATCTTGTCTTGAGCTGGCTGGACAGTCAGTAATTTGGTGCATCTGTGACCATTTCTCCTTCACCGCTCCATTGGGCACTACACCACTTACTCTGCTCTAAAAAGCCCACAGAAATCTCAGTTTTTGCCACGACTACATTAGAGAACACTTTCAACTGAGCTGTTTTAACAGTATATCGTAACACCTTTATAGTCTTTTATTTGGATAATCTCAAGAGCCCAGATTTTGGAATTAAAACACGATTCATCTCAATCTGATCTTATTTGAAGGGATTTTCAATGATTTTGGTCAAAATAATAAAGTTTTTGTGTACATAAGTAAGTTCAAGGTCATTGTGTTTCATAAGGCTGCATCAATTTCATCTTTCGTATATACCATAATCTGCAAAGATTATGGCTTTTAGGATATTTTGTTACAGAGAAACAAAAAGATCTCCTTGTACAAAGGTAGCAGTCAGGAGAAGGCTAAAACACATTTTTCTTTCATTTGAAATCATCAAAGATGAATGCCTCTGAATATAAATATTCCCAAATACAAACGTGTCATGACTGCCACGACTCCGACTCTGTGTAGTTAGTGCGCAAATGCAGGATCCAGAATGCAAGCCAGACAAGCGTGTGCTTCACATGACACAAGATTATTTTTTCTAACTAAACTTTACATAAAAATACCTTACGTTTACTTGGCCATTAGCAGCCTGTCTCCTCGTTTTCCATGCGTTTCCTGTGGCAGGCACACAAAGCAGCCAACAGTGTCCATACTCAGGCTCAGAGCCATCAGAGGTGAGCGCAATAATTACTGTAAAAAGTGCAAAGCATCAGTCCGCAATATCAACCAAACCTGTCTTGTGCAATAATGCTGTACAGTTACAATGCCTCTGAACCTTTCCAAACATTTTTGAAAAGCGGGTAGTAGGAATCAACTGATTAGTTCTTCGCTGAGATTGTTACGCAAATTCTGCCAGCGCATCTCGGCAATTAGTGTGAATAGCCAGATGTCTTGTCGTTGAGTTGGGATTTGGACCCAGGGCAGTTTCCTCAGGATGGAAATATTGGAAATAACGATAACCCATGCCTTCCCTTAAATCATAATGCAAGTTGTTTTTCCTTCCACCTGTCAAATAAGTGGTTCTCCCAGATAAACTGTTCATTTTTTATTGTTTCACAACTTTTTTAAAAAAACGACATGGTTCTAGTAATGTCATAATATAGGATTAATAATTATGATGAGAATTACTGATTTTGAGTAATGGACATCCTTTAGCAGGTTGTGGGTGGGATGTAGGAACACGTGTATATTATTTACATTATTTTAAATGAGGGGGAAAATACACATTTTTACTTAATTTGTATTCAGAGGTTCCACTAAGAACCATGAATAAGCTAAACAATTGCACGCGATGGTTTCTCAGAAGAATTACATGCAATGATTTATCTGAACCATTGCATAGGTGCAACAGTGCAGCAGGAACTAGGGAAATCATCCTGTAACCAGCAGGTTGCCGGTTCAAATCCCCACTCAGACAGTCTGTTGTTGTGTCCAGGAGCAACACGCTTTGTCTGGAGGCGGCGGTCAGAGGGCCCGGTGGCGCCGATTGTATGGCAGCCTCGCTTCTGTTAGTCTGCCCCAGGGCAGCGGTGGCTAGAATGTAGCTTATCACTGTCAGGCGTGAGTGAATGACTGAATGTAATGTAAAGTGCTTTGGGGTCCTCAGGACTTGATAAAATGTCATTTAAACAAATTTCAGGCCAGCCAGAGCCTTCTGAACCAGCAGTCTTTGTTTAATTGGGCTGCTAATAATATATTAATTTACATTGCTCTTAACATATTATATAGAAAAGTATAAAGAATTGTTTACACCATTACATCCCACTAACCAACTATGTTCTTTGTCTGTACTTGCCAGCTTTGCTGGTGTCAAACTGGGGCTGGTGTCAAATGACACCTACTTCTGCTAGGAATTGTCAATGTCAGAGTATTTTTATACTAAATCCCATAGGAGTAATTTCTGGTATAGGTATGTATTAATGGCTGTATTATTATTTTTTAGTACATCATTCATAGTTTGAACATATGGGACAGATAGGAGTTTTCACTGTGCTACACATTATTTTAAAGGTTAAAATATCCATTTCCTTTCCTACATTCCAGTGATATTAGGATACAAATAACTACTTCATTGTGCAAATCAAACAATGGTTCACAAAAAAAAACAAGAACAGTGCATGCAAAAGTTCTAGGAAAAAAGAGAGATTCCCCTACTTCCATCAATATATACAGGGAAGAAAGCAACTTTGTACCAAAGTAAAATCACTGGAGATTGTTTGTGACTGATCATACGGAGAAAACAAACGAGATCTAACAGTTAAAAGGGTCTGCTCTTACCCTGTGTGTGCTCCTGTCAGCAGAAAAGAGAGACAGCAGCTGCTTTTCCCCACGCAGCTTAAGTCCTCAAAGCAAATCGCAGCAGCCAGACCGCCAGGCATGAGAGCTTTCAGCAGGAGTCTGTTCTTGATCGACTTTTAAACCGCTTTCAGTTGGCAACTTAAACAACATGCAAAATAATTTTTTTTTTATTATGGAGATGAGAACAAACTTCAGGTAACAAACCTTAATTTACCTTTGGAAAAAATAGGCAAGAATCCTATGAATTTTCCTCCTACTCACCTCTGTAAGGCCTTGTGAAGTTGTCCGTGGTTTTAGCTCAGTCGTATTGTTTTAAGTAACTGAAAAATCCCTCTTCTTGAAATGTTAGGACATTTGAAATATCTAACAGGATATGTGCAGAGAGATTTCCTTGCAGAGAAATTTAATTTTAAGCACCATTTAGGCACATTAACAATGGTCCCAGACATGTTTCACAGGACTTAAAACTAGTTAGTCCCTTCTACACTCAATGAACTCCATTTTATCAGTTTACCTTTTTTTTTTGTTACTGAATATTTCTAAAATCTGAGTTTTGCCACTTACAGTATTTACCTAAACCTGATGAGGCTTTCATAAAACAAATTATTAAAATTAAATTCAAAAATTGCAAGTCGGCTTAAAGTTTTTATTTGGGTTCAGATACCGACAGTGCCTTATAAAACCATTTGTACTTCCTAAACGTTTCCACAGTTTTCCATGTTATAAGCACAACCCCCAATGTATTTCATTGGGATTTGTGAACAAAGAAGTGCATAGCTGTGACATGGAAGGAAAATGATCCATGTCTTAGTAAATTTCTTACAAATAGAATTTGAAAAGTGAGGTGACCTTATCTATTCCGCCCACCTAAGTCAATACCTTCGAGGACTACATTTGGAAGAATCTCTCTATAGGCTTTTCACCAACCCCGAGAATGAAAATGTTGCCCATTTTTTGCTGCTTTTGGTCTTTCCGGTCCTCGGGAAGAAAAGCATTTCCATGGCATGACGCTGCCACCACCACGGTTCATGTCTGGATGGCGTATTCGGGAGATTCATTTTCATCCACACAGCTCCTTGCATGTAGTTTTGAAAACATTCAGTTTTGGGTTTCATTTGAACAGAGCAGCTTTCACGTTTGCTCTGACTGATCGTGGCTTGAGGTTAACTGCAAATGGGACATCTTATAAGATAAGAAATACCTTTATTGTCCCACAATGGGGAAATTTGGCTTTCTTTAAACAATGGTGTTTTGGCCATTCTTACAGAAATGCCAGTTTTGGGGAGGGCACAGTTACCCAAACCTAAAGAGTGCATTTCTCCAGCTCCTCTGAAGTTACCATGGGCCTCTTGCCGATTGTGATCGATGTTCTCCTTACCCGGCAGATCAGTAGATAGCCATGCAGTTGTGACATTTGCTGTTGCACCATTTACTTAGAGTTCTCTTATAATGTATAGATCTTCAGAGCCCAGGATATGGTTTTATGACCCTGCTTTAACCTACTCCACAACTGGATCTCTGGCCTGTTTGTTGTGCTACTTGGTCTTTGTGAAGACTTCTCAGAACAACTGGATTTGTTCTCGTACAGATCCTGAGTTTGTAATCCTAAAAATATAGAAAGGTTTAAGAGGTATGGAGAATTTTCAAATATAGCTTAAACTTAGTTTCCGGGCACTTTGGTTTGTGTTGGACAAATGAAGAGGAAATCTGCTTTTAAATTCCTACAATTGCACCAATTTGTTTAAAAAAAACTTACAAGCTCAAAAACTGCTCTTTAACTCTCATAATGCATGTGAATCAATGCCTTTATGGTTATATTAATATTTAAGCATTTAGCTTTAGACATTGCATAGCATGACTAATATAAGGCTTATGAAAAGACAACATAGAAGGAATGTGTATTTTTTTTAAAAAAAAAAACAAAAAACTAAAGCCTTAATGTTGCTGTGCTTTGTGTGGTAGCATGTTTTTGCTGAAACCAGCAACCCCGCCCCCCTCCCCCCACCACAATGACAAAAGTGTCGCTGCTGTAATTGATTACTGACACATTTGGCTGACCCTGGTTCACAAAAAAGTAGGCGTGAAAGTTCAAGTCCTGTCACACCCTGTTAAACCTATTTTCACTAAAAAGTTCAGCTGCCTGTTCTAGGACTCAGTTCATTCTCCTCCTGTCTCCACCACTTTTCTCCGGAATATCAGACAGGCAAACTGATTTTTGTTAGCGTAACGCACACTCATCACATTAGTCTTTCAATGTCAGTACCAAAAAGCAGGTAGAGTAAGCACACAAGCATTAAAGGCAAACTGATCCAAGAAGCAAATTCAATGAAATTGCAACTATTTTGAGGATTGATGTGTTTGTGTAAGAGGAAGTATAGCAGCAGACAGTAAGATCTCTATAAGACCCAGGAAACTGTTACTATGGGAAGCAAACAGGCTTAAATGAGCCTGTTTGCTGTTGCGATAACCCAGATAACTGAGAATTTGCACAGGCATGTTGGTATGGGGATATTACTAGAAAAGGCTAAACAAAAACTATGAATAATGAGAAAGTAATCAGATTTACCCCAGTTTGCATTTAGAAGTGTAAATCCAATTGTTTTCACTCAAGAATGCTAGTACGCGAATTACAAGTGGACATCTTGAGGACACATTCACTTAGACTAAGACAATGTTAGCTGGGGATTTTATAGATGTAGCTGCCTTCCTTTTGAAGTGTGTCCTGATCCACAGTGAAGCGCAACCAACTCACCTGAGGTGCCTCCAAAAAAGCCCCTTTGCTCTTCTGATGTCCACAAACAAAACAAAACAAAAATTATACATAATTTTTTTATATATATAAAGCTGAGTCTACACATGGATCTGGACTTATTCTTTGATAGTGAACCAAATAGTTATGAGCAGAAAGCAGCAGAGTTTCAACTCCATCCAGCTGGTCCAGGGAACAGTTTTTAAATCTGTGTATATACGTAATCTTGAAAACTGGGTTCTTACTATAAAGGAACCTAACTTTAAATAAAAAAAGAAATAAATCTAAGCTAGATCTGGCATCAGACAGTAATGTGTCCTAGCACAGACGTGGTGCTCAGATTGCACATGTATTCCAATCACCATACTGCTCTGAGCAGAGCATTTTGAATGTTTTTTCTCCCCGAACGATTTCCGCCGATAAGTGAGATCAGAAGGGAAACTGCAGTTGGCTCAAAAACCTCTTTTTCAGAAAGTTAGAATGGTCTCACACTGAACTCCACAACATCAGAAGTCTAAAACTGTAAGTTATAATCAGTTCTCTCTCCTTTCAGACATATTGCCTAACAAATCCAACCGACATACTTCCCATAAGACAGCTTTGAAAAACAGAAACAATGATACATTAACATGCACAAATATCCATGGATGTAAACACCTTTTGAGATGACATGACAAACCAAGTGCCAAAAAAATATCATCCAAAGATAACTTTTACAAGGTATTGTGCATAAGTGGATGATCATGATGATCATGTAGATATGTAAGAGTGCTGAGTTACACATTTGCTTCTAAAAGTATCCACACCGCAAGAAGATTCTAGCTTTTGGTCAACTAAAAACTAGACCATGAGAACCTTCTTTTTTTTTTTTTACTTTTCCATGCAACATACAGTTCAAGCAGACTATAAAAAGACAACCTTTTTTCTTACTGGCTGACAATAAATAACACTAATTTCTGTTTCTAAGCCATTTAATGTAACCATTTTTTATTTTCTAAATGCCTTAATGAAACCATTTTCAACCTTTCTTCAAAGTCAGAAGAAAGCCAGCTTCTCATAAAAGTTTTATGACATATTTTGCCCATTCCTGCTCAAGAAGCTGGTGTAACGGAGTCAGGTTTGTATGCAACCTTGAACACACACATCTTTTCAGCTTTGTGCGCCGAATTTCTGAGACTAAAATCCGGGCTAATTTATGAGATTTATTCATTTATGAGAAACATTTGATGGTGGAAAGTCAGAATTGTTGTATATGTTCTCCAGTTCTTAAAGTTATCAATGCTATTGTAAACTCTCCAGACTGATACCTTTGTAGAATTAGATTATTCTTATTATTTGTGACCTCTCTGCAAACTGTGGCTTCAGCTCAAGGAAGCAAACAAGGAAATGCCAGGAAAAATATCTCAGACAGCTGAACTTCATTTCAGAAATGATTAACTAAAATTGATGGTAAGTCTGGGCCAAAGAGATGCTGAAATTGAATCTAAAATGCTCCAAAAGGTATTAGCTTAATGGTGTATACACAAGCCAAAAATTTTCAACAGTTTTACGTTACAAAAGATGCTCTATCATTTTTTTTCCCTTTTCCCCCCCCCTTTTTTTTCCTCTATCATTTTAACTGTACAAGATGGGTATCACATCAAGGATGGAAAAGTCTTGAAGTAATTCGTAAGAATTGCCAAGAGTTTTCGCTTAAAAGCGATTCAAAAAGCTGCTCAGAGCGATTGAGGAAAGAAAGGAGAGAATTTTTTATCTTATTGAGGAGGTGTGGTTGACCCTGTTCCTAGGCGTAACGCTGTCCTTCAAGAGCTGTGATTGGTTCATAGTACAAGAAAAAAAAAATGCTCCTAGTAATCAAAGGAGAGAAATTAATTGATTAGACTGGAGAAAGAAATGTGTGTCCTGATGACGAAAATTGTCATACAGCATCAAAATGTTTGATCACACCTTATTTACATCCTCATTATTTAAATTTGCTTATTTATTTTTACTCTGCAGTCATTTTGCTGCTTTATCTGTTTGATATTAATGCACACTCACCTGTGAGCATTTCCTCCCAGTAATCCCAGTAAAATACAATCGCTTTATGAAGCGATTGTATTTTGCAAAACGACCAACATAAAATGGAGGGGAAAAAAAAAAAATTAACCTCACAGCTTTGGGAGGAGAATAGAGGTTAAAAAGTAAATTTGTCCCTGGATCACGGCGCAAATCCATGGACTTTAAAGCATATTGCCACAGATCAATGCATCTTTTTCTCTGCTTTTACACACCAGCCTGATGAGAAGCGCTCGTGCAGCAATCAAAACCGAGGAGATGGTATCACACGCAAACTTCTAGATGACCATTTAGGCTACTAACATTATCATGCAATAAAGAAAATACTTTCTCACCTTTTTAATATATATTCTTTACAAATTTCCACCCGTTTTATTCATGATTATTAAATATTTTTCCTATTATGCAAAATTACGCTGAACCTAATTAATTTCCCTCTATGGGGGATGATAAAGTTTATCTCAACTAGATATTAATAATTGTATGACTGTTAAAGACGTTTATGTGCTCATTTCCCGCACTGTTTAGATGGTGGATGAGCCAATCAGCTCTCTCTGTTTCAACGTCTTCTCTTGTTAAGCTGAGGCTCGCTAAATGTCCTCCTCACTACTAACATTTTGTCATTTTAGGAGCTCTCTGAAGGCCTTGGGTGCTTTGTGAATAACTTTTCTTACTGAGGTAAAATTCTAAGAAACATCATAGAATTGAGGAAATTCTAAGATTTATCCTAAAATGACATCACTAAGAGCTACTTTTGTTTTAGGATTCTTTGTGAATATGGGCACTGGTATTTTAACAGGGGAGCGTACACTTGACAACCGAGCATATGTTAAAAATGAGTATAGATGGCTAACATGAGACAACCTTAAAATTTAAAAAAACCATTTGTTAATCGAACTGTGTCAAATATTCTGAAAATACAGAAAACACTTTGGTCACAATAGAATAACATTGGAATTAATGTAAAAAAAAAAATAATTATGCTCGCTCTTTGGTGAATGCATTGACTGAATCTCCTGTAATTGTGGTTATTTAGAGACTGTGATGATGACTGTTTTTCTCAGAAGCACTGGTCTTTTGCTTCCATGTTTTCTTTGATGGAAGTTCAGGCAGCCAAAAATAAATACATACATAAAATAAGTCTAAAACCTGAGGTGAAAGCTTCAACGTTGGGTTGTAAAAATGAAATAATTGAGATTTATAAGCAATAAAGAGTTTTTTTAAATATATCAGCAGTACTGAATGACAGACTGGGAGTGGAACCATTCATGGGTCAACAGCTAAATCAAGTCTTAAATAATGCCAGGACATGGGTGTCTGGAACAAGAATGATAAAACGATGAATCTGACATTTCTTTATAACTAAAACTATGCCACAAGTGGCAGTTTTTTTTATTTTCAAATATTTTAAACTAAGGATAAAAGTCCTCAATAAAAACAACTGGTCACAGCTATGACTAACATCTGTTCTGTGTGACTAATTTTGCATAAGATTTCACATCCAAAAGATATTTAGTAACTAATAAGATTTTAACTTAAATTAAAATGTAATATCAATATACCAATTCACTAAAAGATTTATGTAGCAGTGCCTTGTTTTCTATTGTTACGCTCTCCGGTTTTCACCATCAGCTGATTACAGAAAGATTGACCCTCTTTAACACTGACCTGTGGGCTGTTCTTTGATGCTGGTGTAGCAGTTTATAGAGTTATTTGCTGGTACATTTTGGGATTTTCAGAATCACAAAACTGGCACACTTCTTGTGTGTTTCCATGTTAACTTATCTCGATTAGAGATCGTGTTCTGAGAAATTTAAAAACATGACAAGGTCTCCTTTTTCTACTTCTCAGAGTTTAATCCAAAAAAAGTAAAAAACAAAGCAACTGGACTTGTTGCTTTGTTTTTTTACTTTTTTTGGAATGACCATGACCTGGATGACTGAGAATCCTCACCAGCATTCTCAGAGTTTAAATCTACCAGAAAATCTTCATAAGAAATAACTTTGTATGATCAATCTTCATGTGCCAAAAACAGTCTGACTTTACAGATTAGAATACTTAAACAAAACCCTTACAGTTTAGCGCCGCTTCGGCCTGCGTTGCAACCGGGGGAGATCATCATCACCGCCTCCTCACCTCCAGCGAGCCCGCTGCTTGATCTCACACATTGCCACTAGGTGGAAGTGTAAACGATCGCCGAAACCTCGTAAAGTACATTTCAGGTAAACTCCCTTAAGATGTCTTTAAATTTTGACAGAGATCAAAACTTCCTGATGGGAGATGTTGTCACTTCCTGCTTGGCGGCAAAGGATTAATGAAGACTTCCTGTTTGATATTTGAATTTATACGTTCTTACACAAAGCTTGAAACCTCTACAGACCGTTATAGGTCATCCACCCGCAAAAACCTGTTGCTCTGATTTTAAGTGGGCGCGACTAAAGTGATGTCTTCATTGAACCATGCCAATTATGTATCAGGAAGATATAGCTTTTAAAATATTTTAAGGGGCACTGTTGATCCAAATTCCAATGTTATCCAATAGAGCAGTTTGGGGGTTCACAAACATTAAGTTTGGAGTAATTCAGAACCTTCATGTGTCATGTAGAGCGAAAACTATGCTAACTGTGAGCTATGAAAATTCGCTGCCCCACCACGCCCAAACTGTACTGCAAAAACTGTTCAGAGGAGAATTCAACATCTACTTGTTCTGTGATCACATTCTGCTTTAAACTTGTACAGTACAAGTTTTGTGAACAGTATTACAGATTTGTCTTTTATGGCAAGAACTCAGATTTTGAGGTGTGGCCCTGCCCACATGCTTTCATGCAGCAAAAACCTTTTGATAACTTTTGACCCGCAATGTCTTAAGAGTATACTAACTTTTTTGAAGTCTGAAAGACAAAAGTTCTAGGTGTTTGCTCAAACGTGACACAAATAATAGCGGCTTCAATCCAAAATAGCCAACTTCCTCTTGAGGTTTGGACCATGGCTCCAAGAAACTTTATTGTAGTTCCTGAGAAGTGGAATATATGTACCGAATTTCATAATCCTCAGTCAAATCATGGCTTGAGGCTGATTATTTTTCATCCCTCTGGAATCGCTACCATTGGGAGGGATTTCAATACCACATTTCAATACCACATAAAACGAGCCAATCAGTGTCGCTGGTCGAGATTTTCGTAGACGTGACGTATCAGAGAAGCAACTGTTTGGATTCAGACAATGGCGGCTCGCAGCGAGGAAGCAAGGGTGACCAGACGTCCCCGAATCCTTGTTTTGGATGACCTGTCCCCGGCAAAAGCTGTCGCCGATTTCAGTGTATCATGATGGAGCAAAAACGTTTAACGCAGCAACAGGTATTTACCCGGTTCTGCCACTATCCTAATCCTAACTTCCTAACTTAGTAGAAGAGCTGAGCCGAACGGGCCTTCCCTGCCCCACTGGCATTGCAGATCGGGCAAAACAAACCAGCCCCCGACAGAGAATCTGCGCCCGTCCGCTTAGCAAAATCAGAGACGTCCCCGGTTTTCATTAGAGAAAACTGGTCACCCGGTAACATTGATACTGCTATTTCATCAGTGTTGTCCAATCTACCGAACGTTAATTCCTTAAAAGAACAGCAGAAAACAGCTTTGAAGGCTTTTGTTAGTGGAAACGATGGTTTCGGTTTCAATGTGAGGTTTATCCAATCATATGCATGGATTTTTGATAAGGCCCCTCCTTCTGAAATATATCTCCAATGGAGCAATCCCAGATGGATATGAGGAGCTCTGCAGAATCAGAGTCAGGTTAACGCTGTGGAGGAATTGGTCCACCCCCACCAATTGGTGAATTCCTGTGTGGTGTTGGACAAGGATCATTTATACTGATTCTGGTACAGATGCGATGATCTATGTGGGAATTAGACCCAAACGTACGCCAGTGTGACAGCACACTTTGCCACGTCACCGCAAGCACACTCTCTAGTGAAAACTGTGTCGGAAACCAAGTGAGACCAACTTACTGTCTTCTTACAATTTCACGTTGATTAGGTCAAGATGGCCAGAGAGGGACATTTCCAAGCAAAATGTGACCTCCTGTTCTCAGGAGGCATGGCTTTAAAGTCAGTATTTGACCACATAGGATCGCTGGTCACCTGACAGGGATTAATCATACCAAATTTAGTTTAATCCAACCCTTCCATGCGTAAATTACAGCGTTTGGACTTTTCTAGTGAGAAGGTCAAGTTTGAGGCCTGGACCCCACCCCTTCAACATTGATGAAAACACATTTTTTTATAACTTTTAATCCCCAACGCCTAGGAGGACTTTGTTATAGTTTGACATGCATGAAAATGTAAAATAGCAAAGAATGATCCTTTACCCAAAATGGCCGATTTACTGTTTGTTCTGTGTAAGGCATATCTTCAAGAGACTTTTTCTTGATTTGGAAAGATCTACTTGTGTAACAAATTTTAAACCTCTGACTTACCAGTTGTTCTATCTCCCATTTGGGTCACTGTAGAGCGGTTTGACCGCGCCCATTTTCAATTCCATTAAAATCCGTAAATTTTTGTCTGAGTCTATATTGGGTCAAGTTTGGTGAGGTTTAAAATATATTAAAGGCATCCAAAAAGGCGAAAATTCATTCGCCAAGAGAAAAATAATAAACAGGCCTTCACAGTGCTTTCGCTGCTAAAGCCTAATTCTAATGCCTCATTTGAAAACATGTCCAGACCATCAGTACTCACAACCAAGGGTTTTCCATCCACAAAGTATGATGTCTGTAGATTTATGTATATGCTCATATTGCTTATCTAACTTTTTAAAAACGGTTTGAAATCACGAACCAACCGTAACATGTTTTATCAAGAATTAAACAGTCATGAGCTTAGACAATTCAGTCCACTTGCTGATCCTATCAGAACATTCAGTGCAAAGAGGAAGTAAACAGATATGATGGTTGCACAGAGATTAAGATTCAAACTTTCAATGTCTAATGAAATCAAGTTTGCAGTGACAAAATGTTATACATTCAATCTTTAATAATTTGTCTGATACCAAAACACTGATTAATTTGTGCATTTACCACTCATTTGGCCAGCTTTCTTCCTGCCTCTGGTCACTTCATTCCAACTCCATCTGTTTTTGCAACAATCCGCACATATCCAGGGTCAATAACCCTGGGTTACTTACCGAGTTGATAACCAACTGCGCAGTACTGCTTAAGCACAATCTTCAGTGTTAGTTAAGCCGGATCTCTCAAAGGAAACTGAAATGTTAACCCTGCTTCATAGTAAAGGCCCTTAGTAGCAGAAAACTAACTTCTTATTTTACTGGTTTAATTATTGTCATGGCTGCAAACGATCATTTTGACATACTTTGCAGTCATATTTGGAGCCCAGTCCTTATGATGGGAGGGGTGGGTTTTAAAACCAGGACCATGTTGCTGAAGAGCAACAGCATGACCCACAAAGCCCCGCCTGGCTCCCTGCTCATTGTAAATAAAAACTGATTATTTTTCAAGTCACCAAAACGGCTTCAGACATCAAGTGTTAAGCTGCAGTTGACCTTTTTCAGGGGGAAAAAAAAATTGTTGGGCTCTTTATTATTATGTAATATATAATTTAATAAAAACACAATTAAGGTACCCACTAACAAGTGGAGGGCCTGGCAACAATTTTGTCGGCTTACCTGATTTTTCCAATATGAATCTCCTCTTCCCAGTCAGACCTTTATGTCCCAGCGACAGCCAACAGTCAAAAAAACGTTCCACAATGGGACCATGAACAACTTTTTATTCGGGTGAGGTGCGGAGATTATTCCAATCTACGGATCGATGCTACTGACCAATTTTATTTAGGTAACTTGCTGGTCATTAGCCCAATCTGTCAAGTTCACAAGATGACTTTAGGGGCCCCTTTGAATTTTATTAAATGATGCTTCCTAAACAAACTTGCAATACAATTTTACTTTGTAAATGGAAATTTACTTTTTCAAGTCACTGGTTGCTCACTGTCTGCACTCTACTAAATTTTAAATTCAGATACATTTATATTCAGCACATTTTACCATATACGGATGGATATTAACCAAGTAGTATATATGCTACGTAATTCACAGTTAAAATGAAGCACACATCTTTCAGCATTTTGCCATAAAACACACTGCCGATGAAAAAGTTCTGATTCTAAATAACGCTTGGGTACCGCGCACAGAAAGGACAACAGAAATGCTTCCCTTCACACATACCACAATAGTGAAAGTTTTTAATTACCAGTTTTATTTGGATAAGATGTTACAATACAAGATTACTGAGTAGATAAGCAAAGACTTAAAGAGAAAGAAATAAGGAATGAAATATAAGCACTTTTGAAGGTGAGAGCTACAAGCAGAGGAGCCTATCTGAATTTTTGCAAAGAGGATTAAAACTGAATTTGTTAAATTAAAATGATATGTAAAATGGAGACTCAATCCTGCAAAAATACTACCATTACAAGTATTACGAATGTCCTGTTTAGGAGAGTTGGCTTTAAACAGAAGATAAGTAAAATAATTTTGACTAATTCGCTTACCACTTTAAAAACAATAACTAGCGGGAGCATGTGTAACCCATATATGGAGGCCTTAGTTCTAAACATGGCCGTCGCGGGGTTGACTCTGGCCCATGAACCTTTGCCGCATGTCTTACCCCTCTCTCTTAGCCCAGTTCCTGTCAGCCTACTTTCATTTAAGGCCGCTAGTGCCACAAAATGACAAAAAATAGAATATAAAAATTAAAAATATTACATAAAACAACAATTATTGTGCTTAGCTTTCAAAAACAAACTCTAAAAGGCAGAAGAAAAATGTTCATGCCACAAAGTGACACCCCTTACAATTCACATAACATAAATGGGAATAAACTTTACTACAATTTAAAGTTGATTATAGCGAGTAGAAACCTTTAATTAGTAATCAACAATTTCCTATTCCCCTGCGTTAGAAATGATGCGACACAGAGGCCAATTTCTATCGGCCATTCTTCTAACGGGAAAGACGAGAATATGCTACTTGAAAAGAGCAATAAGTAAAAATTGCTTTTTTTTTAGATTGCGGTTCCAATGTAGAGAGCATTTCTAGAGCAGAAGCAGCTCCAGATTGACTTGGAGCTAGCTTTTCTCCTCCGGACAGGTGAGTAACAGCATGAAGTCAAATGTTTGTTTTTGTCGATGTTAGTCTTGCTAGACTTGTGTTGCTATGTTGATTCAATTCAATGCTACAATTGTGCCATGTAGGTAAATTGTTGACCACTGCTGGTGTGTTTGACCAGCAATGGGCCCTGCGTTACCTATATGTGAGACGAGCAGAGGGTAGCCAAGCTAACACAGTTAGCATTGTTTAATGCAGCCCGGCGGGCTTTTCAGCTGCCCACCATGATCCTTGCAAAAATTCAGGGCATTATTTTTTTGACAAAAAGTGTAAAATAGAAACAGATAACTGGTCAGGTGATTAGATTTGGGAGGAAGAGAGAGGCTTGGCTTGCTACACATATTGTTTGGGTCTACAGACTGTGCTCAACAGCGCACCTCGTGGTGAAAGTTTACGTATTGCTCCTTTAAGTAAAGCAGATATGTGGAGGACTTGATATACAAATAGTTACCAATTGGTTTTTTAAATAAAACGGAATGGGCGAGGATATAAAGAAAAAAAAAATCTTCAAAACTGACCACTTTTGAACAGCTAGGCAACATGTATGGATTTTACAAGACATAAAGAGAAAGACAATTACACAAGTGATAAGATATTTCAGGGAAAGGGAATATAATAATTAAAGAAATATAGAAGGATTAATGATAAAAAGCCTTTTAATCTTTTTTCACTTTCCTATGGGTGCTGGTCGTTCTGTTTTCTGTTTCATACCTTCGTAGATGTGGTCGTTTCATACTCATCCTTTTTCTGTACAAGATGGAGGCATCTGATACAAGACAGTTTGTACCGGTCATGTTTGAACTGGTACTCATCAAGAACACATTCACATCACATCCAGTGAATTAAAGTCATTTTTTTGAAACCGTATTTCCCGAGTCAACAAGCCCAGCGGTGAATTAGAACCAAATTGAATCAAAACAGGGTATGATCCAAAGTTTTTCTCCAAATTTTAATAACTGCGATAATCAATTACATGAGCAAAAAGTGAAAACATGCAATACCTAGAGAGGCACGGACAAAGTCAATAATTACATGTTTAAATTGGTTAAACAATAGTATAAGGGTTTTTTAAAAACTAAAAATTAATTCAATATTCTTCCTTAACATTACTAAGTAGTCCAGGGCAAGTTAATGTGTTACGGCTTAAACTTAACAAAATTAATGATATTTAAAGGTAAAGTCACTAGAGATTTAAAAGTCTTGGTAAATAAATACTAAATATAATCCATGACAAATACTAATTTAAGAGTTTGCATTATCATTTAGCTTATTGTCCATATTAAACAGGGTTTAGATAAATGCATCAAATCCAGCAGAAAATGATAAAAACAATAACTTTGTAAATGTTATCCTCCCACATAATGTATAACATTTTTTTTAATTTGTGCAAAAAATAAACAAAAGATAATGTGATCATATTAACTAAATGAGAGGCAAAAATGCTAGCCATTGAAGTGATCAGTCATATAACATTTTGTTGTCAGTTTCTCAAAATTCTCATTGCAAACGAAAAAGAAAATAATTGTTTCCCACGGTGGCTGAAAAACTACGGACAGAACTGCTCTACGCCCAGCAGACTTTTATTAACACGTCATATTTGATGTTTTTACCTTTCACTTACTACTTTACATTTTGATTTGGAAATAACCAACTCTAAATAATAATAAAAAAAATTCAGATAGGCTCCACCACACGTATGCAACAATGTCTTATTTTTGTCGTTATCTCAATAAGACATTTTTTTTCTCTAAAGAAAACTGTTAATCCATAAACAGGAAAGAACAGTTTTAGTAATAGCAAGAAAGTGTTTAAAGACTGCAAAAACGTTACCTGAACACGAGCACTGACAGTCACGTCTGGTACTGTTTCCATTGCTCCATTTACAGTTTGGCTGTCAACCACCCTGGCATTATTCCACTCTGGTATATTAACACATATAATGACAAAATTAGGAAACATGCATCTTAAAATCTTTTGATATAGGAAATTAGCTCATGCTGAAGGAAAACACGCACTTACCTGGATTTAGTGTGTCTGGATCCAGCATGCCGCCCTCCTGATAGCTCTCCAACTCTTCAACTTTGACTTTGCTCCAAGGAATGTAAGTAACTCCCTGCTCCACATCCCAGAACTTTTTGTGTGCTGGCTTTATACCTTTGTTTAAAGCCCAAGCAATCTGAGAGAGAATCAAATTAGTCTCAATGATCTTATACAAAAAAAAAAAAAAAAGTCTAAGATGTAAAGGACAACAAATCTAAATGAGTAAAGCACATACCTTTGTAGGTTTCTGGTTGACTTTCTGTGACCCTCTACTGAGCTTTTTTAAGGCTGTGTTAGCATCTTGTCGGTGAACCATAACTATATAGGCACAGCCTCTTGGAGGAATCATCTGAACACACAGTAATGGTTCAAAGTAAAAGCAAAGTTAACACGAGCCGTTAGTCATAGGAGGGAAAACGTGTGTTGAACACAAAGTGTCCAGACTTACGTTGATGGAATCAATCTGACCAAACTCTTCCAAAAGGCACATTACATCAGATTGATGAGTTTTCTTGTCAAGCTGCCCAACCCAAAGCGTGGTACTGCAAACTAGAAGCAAAAGAAAGATGATAAACTAATGGCGAACATAGATTTTGGGTAAAAGATTTTGCAGCGTTGTAACTTTTGACGACTTCATTTTATTGTGTAGCAACATTTTAGATTGTTTTTAGATAATTGTGGAAACTGATCTGATGCATGAATCCTTTGCAAAGAGCTTTATACGATTTAAGGTTGAATTAATTCAAAGTTTAAAGAAAAAATATCACATGGAGCTTTGTAAGAGCACAGCTGACTACACCATCTATCTAAATAGCTTACTAATGGCCTAAAATAGGAAGATGTGCTTGAAATGCCGATAATAGTCACTTCCAAAATAAAGTAGGCAGTTCAACATAGCTTTGCAGCAGATGGCTCAACAAACAAGACAATTCTTGGGTTTGAAAAAGAAAGTGTTCTGGAACAGCAAGCACTTCACAATGAGATGTAAAATTCTGGATAGGTGTTGAAAGGTTTTCAGAAAAACAGATTTTCTGGTATTTTCCGGTTGCCTTTGATTTAAGCCTGTTTGCTGTTGCGCTGACACGGGCATAATCTTTACATTGTTATTTTTCTGCTGTTGTTTTCCTGGTTTTATATTATGTGAATTACATTTGAGTTTTCACAGGATCAAACAAGAATTTACTGAAAAGTTGTGCAGCTGATTTGTGGGCATGGGCAGACGATTTCCTTTGTATATCCATTGCACTACATAAAGAAACTTACAAATTTGCTATGTTTACATTTTTTATGACATTTAAATTGAAATGAAATATTAATATGAGAAATTCCTTTATGAAAACTTTTAGTATTTTCTGAAGGAACATAAATTATCTTGGGGGGGGGGGGCTAAAGACCCTTTGACCTGAAATTTGCATGTTTTACAAAATTTACAAATGGGGTTTTGTGTGACTGGGCGAAAAAATAAAAATATTAGACTACATGATACATTTTGTGATAACAGTTGTACTTTTTACAATAACAAAGGAACAGCTCAATGAGAATGGAAAGTGCTGAATGCATCATATGAACACTGAAACAGACCGAATCCTTTTACACATGATATTTGGTACTTATGGCAAAATCCTTTTTACCCAACTAGTAGTAAAATAATAATAACTACCATCATTTTCAAGGCTTTTTAATGGTAATACTATAACAAAATGTGGCACATTTGTGACTCACGCAATGCTGTATAATATATTAGTCTCTGTATTGGTACATACCGCTGAGAGTTTGACTCTTTATGCTCGGAAGACCTTTCTGTCTGCGTTCTCTGTCCTTCTCTCTTTCACTCCCATCTTCTGAATCCGTGCGAGGTCTCCAGCGCCGTTCTCTGGAGCGAGAGCGTCTGTGCCTTGACCACCTGGAGCGAGATGAAGATCTCGATCTTCTTCTCCTTGGAGATCTGAAGCACAAGCGAATGACACAGCTGTACTACAACAGAAAGTCATTTCTCACATAAAAATCCACCTGTTTCATCTTTATCTGAACATTGGCAATAGTGCAATGAGAGTCCTGAGAGTTCAGTTCTTACTGATGTATTCCCTATCAATACAGGGTGCGTTTATATCTAGATCAGACAATTTGATGACCTGGTGAAGACCCAATAACAGCTCTTCTTTCTCAGGAAACCGAAACAGACTTGACCTTATACTCAACTGCTCATAAACATTTATAGGCCCACAGCTGAAAACATTCTGAGTGTCGGTGTAATAGTGTGGTATGGGAGCTGCACGGCACAGGAGAAAAGGGATTTAGCAGGAGTGGTGGGGACAGCACAGGGGATTGTGGGATGCCGTCTACCAGATCTGCACATGGTTTATGCAGCAATAGGATGGGATCAAAAACTAATAGACTTAAACTAGCTTTCCCAATGCTGTGACAGCCATTGTCCCCAGCTTAAAATCAAATAAACCACCAGCTCATTTCAGAGTCCGTTTACAAACATACTACTTGTTCCACAGGCTAATTTCCAATTACAAAACATTAGTTCCTGTGTGTTATGTGACACAAACCAGCCACTTGAACGGGGCTAAAACCACAATATCATCAACTTTTCACTGACAAACATAATTGGAAGCATACATACTGCAGGGCTACAGAAGGTGAAAAAATACACAAACTGAAATCTCAGGAATATAATGCCACCAACAGTGCCTCAATACTTAACTTCCTAATAACAGCCCTTGATCTGACAGTGAAAGCTGTCAGACAATATCAGACAGCGGATATGTCCATATGCAAAGGCTTAATTTGGAGTCTTGAATGTTCAGACAAAAGCCTGATAGTGATCACATTTAGGTAGTGTTTGTCACCGGCGGCGCAGTACCAAACCGCGTTGAAGGAGACTGGATTTCGGAGCTCGTTTTTTTGGTTTGCAACACAGCTTAGCAAATTATTTTCCCTACACTTTTATACAAAACACCAGTACTTACTGCCTGCTTACCCTAGGGCTGGGCGATAAATCAATTTAATTGATTAGTTCGTTTGAACGCCCTCGTTCAAACGGTTGAACTGTTGCTCAACTGTTACTGTGTTGAGAGTCTCCGCTGCCACTGAGGCATTAGAGAACACAGACTGTTTTAGAGATGGACCACAAAAAAACAGCAACAAGCTCATCTCAGACCGCACACAAGAGTAAAAAAAAGTCTCTAGGGTCTTCACCAGGTCATCAAATTTTCTGATCTAGATATAAACGCATCCTGTGTTGACAGGTTATACATCAGTAAACCAGAGTAAATGTCACGGCAATTTTCAAGCAATGGAGGGAGCTCCGTTCTGCGCTGGGAATGAAAAGGGACAAACAGCTTTTATTTCTTTTTGCCAAAAAAATAAGATGCTGTGACAGAGATCTATCACTTTGGACAAAATTTGTATCTGCTGCGTCAGGAACCCGCATTCAGCAGAAATAGCTAATCCAGTCAACTCTGCCTCATCGCCAACCAACTACTTGATAATCCATGGCGTTCATGCGCTGGCTTGCTCATCTTTTTTCTGCGTTATTGGCGACTGGAGGAAGCCTCGATTCCCTTTCCGCTTCAGTCTCACAGACAGCTAATGCTGTCTCATTCTGGCTGCAAACCACGCTATGAAGCTTAGACCTGCCTGCAGTCATAGTGGGGTTTGCAGCCAGCAGAGACAGTGGACAGCGGTCGCACAGACAGCGGTGTCTGATAGACTGACTGCAGTCTAAATCCATGGCGTTCATGCGATGACCAGTCCACCCCTTCTGTTATTGACCAACTAAAAGGGTAGCTATGTTTGTCCCCTAAAAATGACTATTGACTCAATATGACACATTTCTGTTAAAATAATATATTATTTCTATACAATATTATATGACAAAATTATATTTCTAACTTTCTTACCTCAGAACAAATTATACCTCTAAGAAAAAACCCGTGAAGTCCTAATGGTTAGCTTTTTTTTTCTCTTCTCCCATTCACGTGCATGACACTGGTGTCTTTTCAACATTAGCAAAAATCATGATTCTTGTGCAATGCACCTTTATTATAACTTTGGAATTGTTGATTTACATGGTAGAGGTGATAGAGCTGGTTGCTCGTTTCTCTCACAAGAACTGGCAAAACTGGCAACCAATGCTCACACAGTTTTTGTTTTCTAAAATCCTGCTGCCTGAGCACAGACATAGAATATTCTTCTCAAAATGCTTCCACGGCCATGTAAAAGTTACAATTTAAAAGTCATTTGTCCTGAACTAAAACGCCTGCAGCGCTGCACATGTTCATATCAAACATGGCTCAGTTCAGGCAATTCCTTCCAGAGTTAGCATCCAGCTAGCACAACAGCTGGCACAGACTTGGGACACTTTCCAGTGTTATGACTCCCACTCCCCACTTTTCTACCAACAGAATAATATCTAAAGCTTATATGTCAAACCCAAATCCTTTTAAACTAACCATCATATGTCTGTATGGGCACATACAGGACTCAATGAGAAGGAAAGTGCATTTACAGGGTTTATACAGGAATTGCGGAGCTGAATTTACTACTTTTTTTTATTACCTCTACAATATTTTTTACTACCAACACAAAATTGAGGAGCAGCGTATTTTGGGGGGGGGGGGGGGGAGCGGTGGATTCACAGCACTGACCCATGTATGATGGCCCATCTCTCATCTCCGTCTAAACTTTATCCCACTTAGTTGAAGGTGTAATTGTAACTGTCTTGACTAAGACCTCACACAAATAAATATACCAAACGCATTTGCAGAAGACTTAGGAAATAAGAGGTTTTTTTTTTTTAAGAAAATAAACAAAATCTAATGACATTCAAATTTCACAAACCAATGTTCCCAATAGAATATTGATAACTGGGCAAATGCTCAAATGAAATAATCAGCTGGAAGAACATCAAGCAACTAACATTCAATAACATCACCTGCAACGCAAATAACAAATGGTAGTGTGAGCATGCCCCAAAATTAAAAATCCACTGCAATTTTAAGAAAAAGTGGTAAAACTTTTATCTGTACAAGTATAGCATTCATAAGCTGATACCATTTAATATTGTCAGATTCAGAGAGAGCATGGTGTGGCGAGTGAGATGGTAGAGGAAAGGAGAGACAGCCAGAGAGAAGAGAGAAAATATGGACAGAGAAACACACTCCCTCTCACACAGACATACACAAGCCGTGTTTCCATCAACGTTTTTTTAATGCATATGTTGAAATATCACATTGGGAGAGGCTGATGGAACGTGCAAAATTGAAATTAATTCACTAAATTTCGCAAGAAAAAGTTTTTACACTCGCTTGAGGGGATTTTTACTTTTTTGAAAAACAGTAAATTTGCTAAAGAGGGGATAGAAACATTTGTCGAATCAGTTCTCACGTAGCGGACATTTACCTCACGTGACTGATCAGCTGTTTGTGCTGCCAGGGTCTTCCTGAATGTTCCCATAAAGCTCAGAAACATGGCGACCGACAAAGTGACTCAAGAATTTCTTAGTCTCATCAGTCAAAATAAAATAGCAACACATTAATTCAAACCTCACTCCATGTGGTCCTTGCTAGTTAGCATCCTCTACTTCCTGTTTATTACAGCATAACGTCAACATAAGACGATAGAACGCTTGTGTCGCCTGGTTAATTTGCTACAAACCAGTAGATGGAAACACATCTGATTCGCTTTTTTTGCAATATTTTAAAAGGTCGCAGAAAATTTGAATTACATTTTTCTTCCACTTTACTTTCTATTACTATCTCAGAATACAGCTTTGTATGAGCAGCCAGCTTCTGTCTCTCCATCTGAGAGAAGAAAATGGAGCTACAGTTCTGAAAATTTTAATGGCCTTAATTTGAGTAAAAGGTAGTAAATTTCATTTACTACCTTTTACTACTGCATGGAAACCCTGATTTACATCTGATGTTGATACGAAGTGCAGAATTTGGTTTTATGTATAAATTCTGTGGAGTCGTGATAATTGTCAGGACAGAAGTTATATGAAAAATATCGATGTATATAAACAGGTGAACTTAGACAGAAGAACAGGTGAGTTATTTATTTTTATATAATTTGAAGACACCAAGTCGGGGTTTCATTTCAATTTAGAAAAAATTTATACATTTAGAAGAATACTCAGAATGTTCCCTAAGCGCTAGTTCTTGTAAGGAAGGAATGTTCTGAGTCACAATCAGATGCAGATTTAGGATATTGAAGCCGAGGAAAGGAAGGTAAGGAAAAGGCTTTGTGAATGACAGGATTCTGTAGCTTTGTGGAAGTTTTATGTACGGTATGTAATTTGCTAAAAAATAACTTCTAACAGTACACCACTGTTTAGGTGTATATACTGTTATAAATACGCATTTATTGTAAATTCTTAAAATTCTTTTACAATTCTCTCACCAAAGCATACCATTTAGATGAATAGATTGTACTGGGTGTGTTTGTAACCCAGACAAGTCTTATACAAAAAAAGAAAAATAGTGGCTGGTAGGAAGTGGGAAGATTTTTCATTTCAACCCCGGCACACAGGTGCTAGGCTCTTCTCCGTTGCTGAAAAGACGCTACATACTTGCAGTGTGGAGCCCCCCCTCGGCGCAGTCCCCGAAAGGTGACGGGTGGTAAGAAAACACGTCGTCTCAGGGATGAGGAGCAGGGTAGCAGAGCAAAGCCCCCTTTTCATTAATAGACCCAGGCTTTTGAGTGGCAATGGAAAAGGGGCTCAGGTCACAGAGGCAGTTGCAAATCAATGTCCTGGAACTGTGGATCATTTACTTGGCACTCAGGCACTTCTTGCTTTTTCTCAGGGGCAAGGGGTACAGGGGTACAAAGTCACCCGTCACTGAGGGAGGCCTGAAGGTTGCGGACATTGGCATACCCTCCGTTCACTACAAATGAGAGCTTTGTGCCGACCAGAGGAACTCCGTGGTGGACAACTTGTTCTACCAGAGACTTTACCTGGGGAAATGAAGCTTGCATCCTTGGGTGGTACAGATGATCTGGGATCAGTTTGACAAGGCCCAGATGGATCTCTTTGCCTTGAGGGGGACAACGCATTGTCAGTTGTTTATTTTTTTTCTTGGCAGAACCCAGCTATTCATTGGGAAGGGATGCCCTCGCCAAAATCTGGCCAGATGAGAGGCTGTAGGATTTTCCGCCCTTTCTGCTAATATTGCCCCCTCTCCACTGGGTGAATTTGGTGACTCAGAAGGTTCTTCTAGTTGCTACTGAGTGGCCTATGTAAGTCTGTTTTCCAATGCTCCTCTACCTGCTTGAGAGGGAGGTGTAGCGGCCTCTAGTGAGAGGGGGCGTATTGTCCCAGATAGACTAGTAGGTATGGCATCCCTCTCAAGATGACCTTCAGCTCAGTGTCAGTGAGAGACCTGATGCCCACAATCCTCAAAACACTACAGATTAAATGGGTTCCCTCTACATGCCAGCCAACTATGCCAGGTGTTGGTAGGGCTTTGTGGCATGGAGCAGGGATAGGGGTTTTGACCTGGTTTAACATTCCCTGCAGGAAATTCTGAGGTTCCTCCAATGTCTCTGTGACACTGGGTGGGCATTGTCAACCTTGAAGGTTCACCTGGTAGTGATCTCTGTCAGTATCCCCTTTTCCACTGAAAGCCCCAGGATTTGGTTTACCCAGGCAAAAGAAAGCCTGGGTAATTTTATTAGGCAAGATTATAGGTATCACCATGTCTCTCTGTGCAGAGGGACTGCATCCATGCACCCAATTGGATTTCTAAATCCCGAAGTGTAAGGCCATGTATAGTACAACTCAAAATGTTTGTATTTTTTGTGCTATGCCCTACTTGGGTGGTTGTTTGAAGTCACAAAATAAATCAATAAAGGAATGTGTGAATCAAACATCCCAGTCATTCTTTGATAGTGGAGTGGTGGGCTAGTGGTTAGAGAGCCGGGTGTTTGCGTCTTGGAGAGGCTCCAGAGCCCGGCGGTTTGAAACTCCATTTGTCATTCTGGGTCACTGAGCAAGACTGACCACAGATTGTTCCCGTGCGCCACTCAGCATGGCAGAGACAAATTTCCCATCTGTGGGACTATAAGAGGAAATATTTATTTATATGCATTACACTTGCTCTGGTACTAGCTCTTGGAAAATCTACAGTAGCATTGTCACCTTTCAGATGGCTTTTCTCTAGATGTGGAGCACTGATCAGACTGTATCCAAGGATATTCATGGAAAGTTAAGCGGAAGGAAAAGTTATTTTTCTAAACCCCCGAAGGAATGCCGAGACAATGTTGGATACAAGCTTGTAAATAAGCTTTACTGTGGAAAATCTGTCCAAACACACTTATATATAGGCTACTGCTCCCCGGGCACTGTGATAACTGCCCACGGCTCCCTAAGGGATGGGTTAAATGCAGAAGACTAATTTCATTGGAATGTACAATTGCAATGACAAAGATTTTTTCCTCTTATATTTGCTCGTTACATTTCAACGGTGGTAAGGAGCCAACAATTGAATGTCCAGACCCAATGGCAGTGACTGCAACGTCTGTGCACATATGTTTATGTTGACTATATAGACTTAAGTGTTGATTTAAAGTCTAATCAATTAATAGCTTCAAAAGAGGATGCCGGCATGTCTACCTCTTGAACTCTGAGACGGTCAGCTTTCAGGTGTAATCTGCACTATTTGCAGACCACACATCACTGAATAACCTCAATAACATTTAGCTGACCCGAGAGGGAAACTCAGAGGCATGCCTATTTTACAACAGGGGAAAAGAAAAGTGACACCTCCAAATGTGACACTAAATATTTTTTTTTAAATTAAACTCTTGTTCTGAGAGCAAAATTCCACACTTGTGTCATTCATGCTGAGGTTGTGGGCTTTTCTATGTTAGAGCCACACACACACACTACGTACACAATCCCCGCTTTAAGTCTGTTATGTGACAACAGTCTATCACACTTGACCCGCTCCCAGCTTCCTCAATTGCGTTTAGTTAAACTGAGATGCTCAGCGCCATCCTTGCTTTAATAAAGTAAACGGAGAAACACAAGAAAAAGAGAACGGCCTGAATCTTACACCGCCAGCTCTGCCACAATAAATAACTTCTTTCCATGAAACCCGTTTTATGGGAGGGAAAGCACAAATGCTTGTTCCATCCAAGTTAACAGTGTAAAAATGTTTTTGTCATAGTAACACTATGCTCAGAATGCAGGACTTCCTCGGTTCCTGTGAGTTTACAACACAAACCAGCCTATTGCACAGAGCCAAAACCACAACGTCAAGTTCTCACTAACAAACATGATTATATGCATACATACTGCACTGTTGGAAAGGTGAAAATGGACAAATTCAAAGCCTTGGAATATGATGCCAACACCAATTACTTAACTTTCCTCCATTTGACAGTACTTCTCCCAGTCGAGATGTTAGTGCTTCTGACATCTCTAACGTGTTTACCCAAAGTATCGGTAGTCTCCCTGTCTGCCTCTCAGTTGTGCTGTGCTACCGATTAGCAGTAATCTACTTCATCTAACATAAAGTTAAAATTAAAGCAATTTATGAATAATGTTCAGTAAATTGCTGACCTATAAATCTGGACTCTGCACCACATTTGCATCACTGCATCTCTATCTAGCATTACAAATGCTGCCGAACTTGTAGTTTCTAAATGCATTTTTGCACAAATGCCTTTTTGCACCATAATTTCTGCACATACAAACGGTTTAAAGTATTCTTCTGTACACTGTGATCGCACACTGTTTCTTTCTCCTGCATTGTTTACATCTCAATTGTTTACTTTTTAATCACTGCTGCACTTTATACTGTAATTTACAAGCTGTATGCAACGAAATATCGTTCTGTATGCACTCTGTACATACAAAATGACAAATAAAGTTGTCTAAGTCTAAAAATCTCATGATCAAGTGTAATTGAAACAAAACCACCACCATTCAGCAGTATTTTGCAACCACACTTGCAAGAGAGATTTTGATCTCAAACTTCCACCCATTCACCGGCTGAGATAACACACACACACGCCAGCCATCATTCCCTCATCTTAAGGGGGGAAGTGGTGGCCTAGTGGTTAGAGTAGCGCACTTGCATTCTGAGAAGGCTGCAAGAACCCAATTCCCGGGTCTCTGAGCAAGACCCTTAGCCCCAGATTGCTCCATAAGGGATAAGTTAAAGAGGGAGACAATGTTCCCCTCTGTGGGACTATAAAGGGAAATATTTATTTTTATTTATTAAGGTGACCTGGTTGAATTATTTGTTGACCAGTGAAAATAGCAATAAAGTACACTATAAATAAATTATATGTTTTCGACCTGGTGTAAAATATCATTCTCTGACATTGAGTAACAGCTTGAAATCTTACACACATTTTGTTTACTGTGGTCAGAACAATGCAATTTGGGGCAAATCTGGATAAAATTTTATTTTTTTTAAATGAAATCTTAGAACTAGAGGTAAAAGGAATGCGTTCTGAATACTGCTGCCACTACCAACTCAGCCGATTATACTAAATGGTCTGTACTTGTTTAGTGCTTTATACTACATTCGGCCGACTCACAGAAGCAGGCCTGCTATTTTAACAGTGCCACTGGGCCCTCAGACCACTGACAGCAAACAAAGTGGCGCAGTGTCTTGCGCAAGCAGAGAACGAGTGAGACGGTCAGAGCGGGGTCGAGCGTACCAATTTCCTTAATTTCCTGCACGTTCTGCCAGTGGGTCAATTAAAGGGATGATAGTAGCAAGTTTGATGAGCTAGTTCAGTGCTTAACACTGTTTCTTCTCCACCAGCCATCCACAGCATTTGCAGCTACCTGCTTGAAGCAGCTCGGTGTCACATAAAAACAGTTCGATGCGAAGAATCCTTCTTCCCACAGAGCAGTTTATAGTGTAACACTGTGTACGCAGTCGTGAAAAAAATTTAGCTTTGTGCGTACGGGTCTGTGTAAAGTCCACTTCCGCGGACTCAAATGCGAGCGAGTATGTGGAGCCTTTACACTCCCATAAGTAGCAGTGGGATCAACTCTGCTGCTACTGGTCCAAATATAGAAAACAATCCAAGTGCTTCATGCCCTGTCCCTGACACGAAGCAATACAGTAACTAAAAGACTGAAAGGTGGAGAGAGACGGAAAATAATTTTTTAAAAGATAGAGACAGACAGAAAGATGGATAACATTAACAATGTTCATGAAACAAGAAATATTTAATTTGGAAACAAAGCAGCCATTTTGAGGCTTTACATATGTAAAAAGGGACTCCAGGAAATTTTGAGGAATCTGCTTCAAACCTTCTTAATGGACTAAAAGGAGGGATTAAAAGCTATGAAAGCTTGTACTTTTTGGGCAGGCCAAGAGGGTGAGACCAGAACACAAACTTTGAATACTCAACATAAAACACGAAACAGTTATGACTCATACAAAGAACGTTACAAAACCACCAATCATGCCACGTTTCATCTGCATTCAGTCCTAAACAATACCAAATGGTCATATGATGAGATCACTTAGACCCTACCCCATGAGAACAGGAAGTCTTTTTTTCTTTTTACTTGTGCCAGTCCCTCTCTGACCCTCCTGACCTAATCCATTTCAAATTGTGTCAGAGGAGGGGTAAGTCGGTCTACAGTACTTAGAGAAAAAAAATAAAATAAAAAAAAATTATATATATATCTATATATCTATATATATCTATATATATCTATATATCTATATATATCTATATATATCTATATCTATATATATATATATATATATATATATATATATATATATATATATATATATATATATATATATATATATATATATATATATAAATAAAAATATCGAGATTGTTTTTGGTCCCCATCGCCCAGCCCTACCTGGATAACTGAGAAACTATACCAGAATGTTAAAACTATGTTGCTGTTTCTTTGTCATCAACAGGCTTAAAAAAAAACTCTATATAAACTATTACATTATGGGTGGAAAATATTGAACAAATTTCCTCTGAAGTTGTGGAGAAAAGTTTGATCATTGTAGTGCTGTATACTGTTAGCTGCTTATATAGGGCAGGTCCTTTTGGCCCTCAAGATCACTAAATGGGTGCTCCTAAGGCTGTTGAAAAAATATATTTGATCCCCACCCTATGAGGAGTGGGCTACTACTGTGGCTCAACTAGCTAGCTGTGAAAGAGTTTCTTACTTTCCTGAGGACAGAATGGACCAATGTGAGCACATGTGGGGCTCGGTTAGAGCCAAATTCTATATTATTATAGTTTGTTGAAACAAAAAAATGTTCAATAAAAATGTTCATTAACTTTTTTTTGATTCAGACTCACGACAGAATGTACGTTTTCTGTGATATTAATAAGTTTGATAAACTTCTTAATAATTTAACTTATTTGATAAACAGAGTCACAAGTGAGCTTCCCCAACTTTTCAATGATTCCTATACAAAACAGGCTGAAATGGGAAACCAGTCGACATCTGTCTGAATTGGGAACACTACTGCAGCATAAACAGCACACAGAAGCACTCTCAGCAAGATGGATGAGACCTGAACTAATCGAGGTTCCAACAGATTCGATTAGAGCAAAACTACACCTCTCAAGGTACAGCTGTTTTATATGTGAACACATTAGAAATCAGTCCTGAGGTGAACTATTGTCACAAGAGAAGGAGCAACAGGAGAAAATTGTGTGTGTGTGTGTGTGGGGGGGGGGGGGGGGGGGGTCAGGACAAGCAACCCATGTGCAAACTTAAAACCACGTTTCTTTTAGCGATTTGTTTGGAAGACGAAATTAAAAGAACCTCCAAATTAAGAGCAATACCCGTCATCTTTCTCAATCGATTCCAACTTCTTGCCAGCTATGTGAAGCAAATACATTAAGTAGGCTTATATTGATTCTTTTGAGAACCTAAATGAATTTGTTAAAACAAATGATTCACCTTAGAGATTCAAAGTCTTAAGGAGCACGGCTCTGGTCTAAAACTGATCTAGAAAAAGTACTTCCTAAACAATCCTTTCAATTCAGCTCTTGGTATCTTGATTCAGCCCACTACCTAGGGCTAAATGAGACCAACAGTTTATGGTGGACACAAAGAAATTGGACTGCCTCCTTGAACTGAAAATCTTTGTAACAACATCAAGATATTAGAACAGAAAGACTACACGATTCATAACAAAACGCAGTAGTAGCAGCCTCTAAAACATCTGGGCTCACTCAATTCAAAGGTCAGAGCCTCCCAGGCTTTACGTTTAAGTCCTTGCAGGACCAACACTTTTCAGTTGAATCTTCACTGTTGACAACTTGTTGATTAAACCGTTCTTGTGTTAGCATCACAAAAACATTTAAGCAGTCAAATATTTGCACACCATGTTTTATTACACCTTTCTTGGATCTTATCTTGGTACAAAACTCAGCAGTTGTGGAGTTAGAAAGCATTTTTCTGGCTTTTTTACTGAGAGCTGAACTGATAATACTGGTGTTTATGAATTATTCAGTGTATGTCACAACAAAGCCCTTGATTAAGTGAAGCTGACCTTACAATCTCTCAAGATTGTATTGATGATAAAATGTCACAGTCATTACCTAGAAGCAGATCTGGACCTCGCACCACTGCCTCTGTCTCTCCCCTCCTGCCGCATGGAAGAATTTTCTCTTGAATTTTCCTATTAAACATAGAAAACAAAGACAAGTTTTTTTTCAATAAGTTCTCCATGATCAAAACAGGCTTTAACTAACTTAAAACCTTAAACAAAAGTTGCCGATCTTACCCAGGATTGAGAGTTGGACTCTTTAACAGAATTAAATCCATCTGATGGCAAATGTTGTTCAGCATGACTCATTTCTCCACTGTGCTGAGAGATAAAGAAACAACCACCGTTAAATTATCCAAAATATCCATAAACACATAATGTTGCTGCTGTAAAATAAAAAGCACAATCTGATTGAAAATAGAAAATCACACGGAAAATTAATTATCAGAAAATGATTGATCATATACATTATTTTGTCAATAGATTTACCTTTATATCTCCAGTCTGTCCCAACATGTCGGGATGAAAATCTGTGTTTAGCATCTGAACAGGAAATCGGTTTAACAAATTTTCAGGTATACCCCTGTCAGGACAAAAACACACCAACTAGTGAACACATTAATATCTACAAACACTAAAATCCCAGACTTTTCCTCAATCAGAAATTGTAAGAATATTTTTTATACGCATGCAGGTAAAGTGATTCATGTGGTTCAGTTTAGTCGATATCCATTCCTTTTAATTCTGCAATAAGTTCCAAAACAGAAAGACAACTATAGCCACCAACCATAGGCAAAGAAACTGCAAGATGGGCTAAAATATTCACTTAAACGTCTAAATGTCCCGTTTATTCTTATGACAATATCTACGAGCGAGTTTTCCTAATATATAGAGATAACAATGCTTCAAGCTGGTTTTAAACAGAGAATTTTATCTAATTTAAAAAAATTAAAATTATAAATACATTTTTGTCATACAACTAATTGACTCATGTCAAGAGAACATCTCAAACATGTTTTCTTATTAAAGCAGTTTCATTATCCCACTAAACAGGGTGCAACCCAAGAACTACTGTATTTTTCAGACTATATATATATCCAACTTTTTCTCAGTTTGGCCGACTCTTCGACTTATACTCAGGTGCAACCTATATATTAATTTTAAAATGGTAATTCATATTGGTGACCATGAACCAACAACATTACCGTCTACAGCTGCAAGAGGGCGATCTAGGCATGTGAAAACTATATGCTGGTCTTGTACCACTTAAATTTATTGGAGCATTAACTTATAGACAACAAAGAACACGTTTGTATGTTTTTCGCTGTTTCAGTATGCATTCACGCAGCGAAGCGCTGCAGCTCGAAGGAACCAAACCGCAACAGAACCCTGTTATTGGGCTGTTCGTGAAGCTAATAACAGCTAGCGCTAGCTTACAGGTCTGTTGTCTGGGCGGTTTACAACTTCGCTGATGCATATGAGCTTTATGTTGCTCTGAAACAGCCGTGTTGTACTGTTAGCTTAGCACTAATTTAGGCGTAATTTTGACAACTTTCAGTATAACGGGACTCTACGTTTGAAACACGCTGGCAAGAACCTTCCCGGTTGTAGTTGGTAGCTTGTTATGCTAATTTATCCCATTCAACCTCCCAGTTATGTTCCATGTTATTCAGCCGATTGTGGATGCAGTTGTGCAATTGAATAAACTGGTTTACCAGCTTAAATGTCAGTTTTAAGTGTTGGATTGTGTGGAATAAATTTCTAAATAAATGCGTCCGGTGGGACTTGTATATGTTTTTTCCTCTTAATGACGCATTTTTGACTGATGCGGCTTATATTCCAGAGCAACTAATAGTGCGAAAAATACAATACTCAATTTGCTAAATAATCAAACTCTCAAAATATTGAGAAAAAAAAAAACACATGAAAATGGTATGAAGTGGGTACGCTAGTGGCAATGGGGTAGCATGCACGACACATATACGGAGGCCTTGGTCCTAGACGCGAAGTTCCTGGGTTCACACTCACTGTGACTGAACGTTGCCTTCTGAAACCGGCATTTCCTCAGGTTCGTCATCATAGTCAAATCGGTCAAGTAGTTTCTAAGAAAAACAAAATGTAACAGTTCTGCAAAAAGGGGTATAAGACAAACCTACATTTCCAAAATATTTGGGACACAGGGCAATATCAATACCTCAGCTAAAGAATCTTTCTTCACAGTTTCAGCAGTATATGGGTTGAGCTGGGTTACTGCCATCTGAGGTTGGCTTGTTATGTTGTTTGCAGTTGCAAAATCTCCAACCTTCTTGTCTGCCTGTTGAAGGTTCTCGAGCATCCTCTGCAACTGGTGATTAAAAACAATTAGAAAAAACAAATCTAAGCTGAATTGACGGAGAACTTAAGACAATGAATTATTTACCTCCTGAGCATGAGGGGATTGAAACAGCTGGGCCACAGCAGCTAAAGCTTCTGAAGTGGGCAGCTGCGGTACAACAGGTCCAACTGAGGCATTACTGACTGGAGGTGTTGTTTGTGGGTCAACAGGAACTGCTCAGAAAGAGGAATATTGACAGATTTAACAACAAGGGAATACAGCTGAAGAAAGACTGCAACACTACATCACTGTTTAGTACACTTATGTTACTTAACACTGCATTACCTTCCGGAGCAGGAGGTGGCACAACAGTGCCATCAGCCATATCCATTAGAGGCTGAAGGATCTCCATATCAAACACGCCATTCTTCTGCCAGAGGTTTAGCACTCTAAGTATTTTACTCTGAAAAGAAAAACCTAGTTAAGCATTGGAGATTTTGAAATGACCATCATGTTACCAAAAAGCGTCTAAAGTAAAAATAATAATAATAATACCTTATCGTCCTCTGGGCAGTGGTAAAGGTTTCGGAAAGTATCTGTAAAGTTCTTTAAAAACCTGGGTCCGAAAACATCCTTTTCTACACCAAACTGATGCCTTGACTGCCGAACAATAGAATCAACTACATATAGACCAGGAACCTTCAATTCTGGCTTGCACTAAAAGAAAAACAAAAAGCAAGAAAAAAAAAATGTTAATTGTGGTCAGGAACCAAATAGGGATTTTTTACTGGTTTGTTCAATGTGGACTGAGCACATAAATGCAATAACAGCTGATTTCACCTGCACCTAAGGTAATTCAGTGTTTCCCCTACTATTCTACAAGGGGGGGACCAATACCCGCCCCCAAAAAAAGGTCAGGGCATGTAGTAAATTATTATACCTCTGTGCGTGTTCGCGGTTAATTTGAATAAAATTAGCCTTACTAAAAAGTGCCATCTTGAGCTATTCCTGTCTCTCGGCTTCCACATAATAAGACAATAATAAGGTGGACATGACGGCACAGACAGGTAGGTACAGAGCTCAATTTTACGAACGCGTACATTACGTCACTATAAACTGCTCGACGGGAAGAAGTATCCAAGGCAGCTGCTAATCGCAAACTCCTGCAGCGTCAGTCTCTCTCTGCCGTGGACTGACACGTACGGTGGGCGTCTGCTGTGGAAAATGTAGGAATTTGTCACAAGAAATAGCCAAAAAGTGCGCTCAACTATGAAGTTTAAAATGTCGGTGGAAAGTCAGCGCGGTCCGCAGCACAACCAACTGTGCAGCCGCCTTTAATGATTCTCCTAAGCTATTCGTCGCTCCTCTACTTTCAGCTCAGAGTCACCTGGGTTCGCACGCAGGTAAACTCACTTTTCCCACCGGGAGAAAGAGCACCCAGAGTCGCGACATATTTTTACCTGCCTTGGTAAATGTTTCTGCGTTTTGTAAACCAGACGTTTCTGAGGATGGCTGCATTAAAAACTCCAACGGAGTCAAGAGCGATCTCCTGGCCGCGAAGACGTCAACGGCGTCTCTTATGATGGGGGAGCATGGGACGATCATTAAAGAGAAACGCTTATAAATGACCAGCTAGAATTAGTACCGCTTGTGTCGGGAGCGCCGGATACAACGGTATAAATGGACATGTTTATTTCACGTGGTACCCCGATTACTTCAATATACAGAGAACGTTTGCCTAATATAAATATGAGGATGATCACGTCTGTTTACACTGGATTATTATGAACATTAACGCTCAATGCAGCACGTTCTCAACAATTAAATAGCTCCATGGTCATTTTCAGATATGTTACAAAAATACAATTTGCTTTGATTGTCACAAATCACCAAAAGTTTGAAACAAAAATCCACCTTCCCGAGTCCATCACTGAAACAGATGGCCGCTTTATTCTTGGAAAACGCATTTTTGTTGCTAGATAGACCCCAGAATGGGTCAGAAACAGATCCCAAATGTAATAAAATTAGCCTTGAATGAAGTTACGCTGAAAAATATTCTAAACTCTGGCAGATCTAGATTTTAAAACAATTTTTATTCAATCAAGAAGAAAGAAGGAAGAGAGGCATGTAGCCCTCAGAATATAACCAAGTATAAAAAGATATATGATGGAGATAGAAACATAAATAAGAGAGACAGAAGATGGCTGCTCGTATAAAGTTGTACTCTGTGATATTAATGGTAAAGCAAGCCCGCACCCACCCCAAGACAAAATTTCTAGGGGAAACACTGTAATTTATTTTATATTTATGTCATTGGTAAGTGTTTTGTTCTGCACCACGTCAAGCAAACCTCTACAGAATATGTATTATCGATGTCTCTGGTTAATTGTATGTTTTGAGTTGTTTATTTGACAAATATCAGCAACAAATAAGTTCGCAGAAAAGTATTTAAATGTGCATACCTTCTTGATGAACTTTTCAACAATCTGGACAACATGTTTGTACAGCTGAATAAACATAAATGCAAATTAGTTCCAGAAAGAAAGAGAAAAAAACAATCATACCTGTCACTTAAAAAGCACCATGTCATAGTCATCTGTTTAGTCTTTAGGAGCATTCTATGTACATACCTTAATGGCTTTAATAGCCGATTTGGTAACAGACATCATTTTAGCTCGGGATATTGGAGGCTTCATCTCGATCATGGAGAACAACTGGTTGGATAAGAAAAAAGATGAGATCACATCAGTTCATTTGAAGAGGGAAATTGACATGTCAGATTTGTCTACAGAAAATTGTAAATCTAGAACCACGTTCACCTACAGTGACAGAAAGCAACATGAGACACCCCTTAATTTAAGTCGGGCATCATGGTCCAACAGGAAAATGTGGTGCTACCCAAGAAAGCACCAAAGAGCTTCCAGTGCTTAACCAGGAGAGCCAAGTGGGAGCAACGCCATTACATCATGATGAGACACATCTACTTCAATTACTGTTCATCACCACTTTTTAATCTGCACTTGTGAGACAGACTGTAGTGCAGAGAGGGATAGAGACAACTGAACTACAGAGTTCTAGTATTTATCCCAATATCCTGGCAAATACCATTTCCCATCACTTATTTCTTATATTTATAAACGCATTTTTTTTCATACATTCAAACGATGCTTAAAAATCCTGATCAGCTGATCCGTCATCCGCAACAACAACCCAAGCTTTATTAACACCACCGTGTGATATTTAAAGACCACCAATGTCAACAACTTGCTGGTGAAGATTCTCAGTCATCCAGGTCATGGTCATTCCAAAAAAAAGTTTAAAAAAAAAAAAAAAAAAAAAAAAAACAACTGGACTTTTTTTCCAAAGTTTGAAGACGTCTCGCTTCCCACCCAGAAAGCTTTCTCAATTCAAAATGTCTGGAGTAGTTTGGAGTTCCAAGCTGCTTGTTTGGGCAATAATATAAAGCTTGGAACTCCACACTACTCCAGACATTTTGAATTGAGAAAGCTTTCTGTGTGGGAAGCGAAACGTCTTCAAACTTTGGAAAAAAGTCCAGTTGTTCTGTTTTTTTTTTTTTAACTCAGCTTAGCTCCGCTTTCCAGTGCAAAAACCTGAGACTTGTCCGTTGCTCCATCGAGCAGCACCGGAAACTGATAAGCAGCAGGTCGGACCCAAGCTGACGACGCGCTCGGTACCTTGTCGTGGCGACTCGTATCTGCTATTACAGTAATTTAGTTTCTTTTGGCCTAGAACATGCACGTCAACTTTACTACAACAGAAACCACAACACAGTTAGTCAAAGCGCTCCTGCTTTTAAACAAATCTTCCTGTACCACACGCAGTATTTCCGACGTTGTTTGGAACCCGTTTGTTTTTCTGGACATTCTCGCGAAGCTTGGGTAGAGCCGTGTTATTATCTGGTAGGCCTGCTGTGTTCAACCGAATACCAAACACCAACGCTGGGTTACAGACGCAAACAAGACGTGCGTCGCGAAAGCGCAAAGTAAGCAGAAAACCTGGGCTTACATGTTATGTTACTTATGTCGATATAATTATACGTCGCAGCGGATAAACTAACAGAACTGGTATATTATGTTAGCATTGCCTTTAGCTTAACGGTAGCTCCGGGGCTAAAACAGACTTACCTCTGTGTTGAACGCGTTCACAGCATCCATGACGGCTTGTTAACAGCGTAAACTAACCAATCTGCACATTTATTGTACAATTTTAACTGGGCATAATGGCGTCAAATAACTCTAGATTCCGAATTTAGCAACTGCTAAAGTAAAGGCTAGAGATGCAACCCTGTCTGTTAAAAGGGGGAGTCTGTTTTTTTCTTCTTCTTCTTCTTCTTCTTCTTCTTCATGTCTTTAAGGTGGTTGGCAAACAACGTTTTGGTGGATTACCGCCACCAACTGGAATGGAGTATGGGTCGGAATGCTACATTGCTGCATACATCTTTCTATATATTACAGTATATTCATGTGAATAAAATTCGGATGTGTGGGCAGAATGTATTTAGGATAAACTGAGCATGCATTAACCGCATTTATGTTTTGACTACAGTAGTGAGAGCAAGACTGTGTGAAGGTAAAAGCACATTTGTGTGTTTTATTAATTTCCAAAAAGCATTCAACTTGATAAACAGAGAGTTTTTGGAATATAAGTTACTCAGTTATGGTACTGATGGTTATTTCTATAAGTCAATTAAATCCTTAAAGCACCGGGTTGCCTGTGTGCAATTGAATGAGGAAAGGTTGGTTTCCTACTCCAAGGCAATGTTCTGTCTCTAACATTATTATTTATGTTATTGATTTATACCAAGAAATTTAAGAGAGATAAATTGGAATAAATATTAAGGACTTTCACCTCAGCTTTTTGTTGTGTGCTGATATTGTTTTGACTGCGGACAAAGAAATTTATTTGCAGAAAATGTTGGACATAAGTAATGATTGGTGTATTAAACGGAGGCTTATAATCAGCAGTGAAAAACCTTTTCATTTTAGAAAATCTACTGTTTGTCAAAGTGACTGTTTTTTTATTTTTTAGTCAAACGTTGTTCTGTAACTTATAAGTACCTTGTGTTTGTTTTTCATGAGAATACGAGATTTTCTGAAGGTAGAAGGACATTAGCAGAGTCTGCGGGGATGTCACTATAGGTGAAGTCAGTAATAAGATGAAGTTATGTCTCAATTTATGTTTCAATACACGTATCAAGCTGTGCAATTTAAAGATGACATAAATATCGTTTTATGCTGCAGGGGTGTGGGGCTTTGAGGTTTCCCCTGGGTGTATCTCTGTTCAGCACAGAGCAATCAGGTATTCCCTCGGAGTGCATAAGTTCACTCCTCGGGCAGCTGTAGAGGGAGATATGGGCTGGGAGCCTTGTATAGTGAAGCAGAGGGTTAAAATTCTCATATTGTGGAAACGTTTAGTCTGCTTACTCACCTGATGATAGACTCACTTGGATATTTTTTATTTTATGATAAAACCCATAAATATCCCTGGTCTAGTGAGATCTCTGAAATACTTTCAAATGTAAATTCACTCATCATTGTTTTTGAATAATTTGCCATGCAAAATAGGCTACTAAACTACAGGCAGAAAATATTTGACGTTTATAAGGAGCAATGGAAAGTGGAGTTGCTAAATAAACCTCCATTAAGGAATTATGTAGAGTTTAAGGATTACTTTTCCACAGAGCTTTATGTTAAATTTAATTTACAGAGGACAGAGGTCTCTGTGTGCACAGCTCAGAGCTGGAGTGCTGCCCCTAGAGGTGGAAGTGGGTCACTACAAAGGAGATACTTTTAGAGGACAGATAATAGCCCCATTTACACTACCCTTTTTTAACCGTGCCGAGAACGGTCCGAGCTCGGTAACTGAGATAACTATGGAGTATTGCCACATTGCCAGACAGGACAGTATGAAAATAAATAAATAAATATATCTTCATTACACTTTTACCGCTGACTTTTTTCAACACCTCCCCACACATTTCTTTGTCAGTTCAAATGAACGACTCATGCGCCCTCGCGTGGCCAATTCCAAGCACTGCATATACCTCCTCCATTACTCCACACAGACCTGACAGCAGCAGGACTAACTGATGACCGCTTGAACTCGTGTAGGAATATTTGCTGGGTTGCAGCAAAAGTAACTTTTATTTTTGGGATTCTTCTGATTCCACTATGGTCGGATCGACGTCGATTCTTCATTCTAGGAACAGAACAGCCGGCCATTTGTCCAAAAATGGCACTCTGGCTGTCCCAGGAAACTCCACCAGTGCTCCCCCATATGAATGGGAATACTACTTTGATTATCTTGACCCTGTGTTTGTGGATGAGAGCCAGCTGAAATACTATAAATGTAAGTTCTTATTCACCATCAGCGGTTTTCTTTGTAAAATGTTCTTAATGAAGAAAAAAACAACAACAACGTCCTTCTTTCCTTTCAGACTCAATTGTCATAATGCTGTGGGTAACTCTGGCTGCTTTTGTGGGATTTCTCTTTCTGGTTTTGAGTCTGATGTCCCTCAGTGTGAAGTTGCCAAAGTAAGTGTGACATCTGTTTTCAAAGCCGACTTGAAGAAGGGCTTCTCACACAAAGGCATATGCAGTCCACTGTGAATGACCCTGATCATGTCGTTATGCTCACTCCAGGATACGCAAATCCAGAGTTAAGCGACGCCACAAATGCTCAGCTGCTTTACCACAGGCTGATTCTGCAGGTTAGTAGTCAAGAAAAAAAAGAGGGCTGAAAATACTAATTTCTAAAAAGTATTAGAAACTTGGAATGTATGGTGTTTTTAGCACAGTCCCCAAATTATTTGTGTTTTCAGTCACAAAATACAAAGGTGCTGTTTCCGCAGATCTTACACCAGGCTTTTCTTGAGCATTGCATGGCAGTGCGTTTTCATCCTAATCTTTCCAACAATATTACAAACTGGCCATATTGTCTACTTTAATGTAAATCACAGAGAGACTTGTGTTTAACATTAATATACAACAAAAGAACCCTGCAGTGAAAAAAAAAATGTTTCATTTTCTTGACTTGAAAAATCAACATTACCATTCAAAGATTTAAGTCATGCTTACAAACTTCCCAGGCCACTTCAAAACGAAATTTAAAAAAAGCTAAAATGAAAGTCTGTCAAACTTGTTGGGGTCTGAAAATGCAAAATGACATTTCTAGGTGTTGTTTAATTGACTTTTTATCCTGATGATGTCGTTACAGATGGCTCTGATGGCTGTTAGAGTCTTTGATGATTTGGACCCCTTTTGTTTTTTGCACTTGGCTCCGGACACCAAGCTGACGTGGGACAGGAACAGGTCTGCCGAAGCGGCTCCGCTCCACAGCTCATGGATGTACGACGACAGCAGAAACAGTCCGGGTTCTGGAAAGAAGAAAACAGAAGCTTAAATAACGTTACAAATGAGTAACATTGTGTGACTTTACCATCTAGTTTGGAAAAAAATGCTTAAACTTTTATTATTATTTACTCTATAGGTTAGCATGCATACGTCTTAGTGATGGCTGAAAAATATCAATGTTCTGATAAAGCAGACACGTGTTTTGATTCCCAAATAACCAAAAGTTCCTCAGTGGTGATGTTAAAGACTTATTGGCCGTTATAGCAAACTCTTGATATTAGCTGCTACGGGTGGCACAACTAGTTATTAGGTTTAGGTAGAGCTGGACAATATGTCGAGATTTTTAAAATATCGAGATTTAAAAAAAAAAAAAGATATGAGATGAGACTACATCGTTTATATCAACATGGTCTATGTTGCGTTATAATTATACTTTTATGTATTCCAGTAGGTTATTTTTCAGCTGTTTCTCATATTTATCTTCAGATGTTTGTTAAAAATTTGTGCCTGTGAGACATTTGAGATAAAGCTTTGATTAAGGGATGCCTTTTTATAATTACTTTATGAGAAGAAAAATATATTGAGATAAATATCATGTATGGGCATTCAGCCTCAAAATATATAGATATTATTATTGTCCATATCTTCTGAGCACAGCCCACTTCTGATCACCCCACAAAAGCTCCTCTCAATCTCTTTGTACTTGCCATGGAAATCAGGGTAAATAACAGTAACTAAACCTCGTAATAAAAAAAAAAAAAAAGAATCACAGAACAACTAAAAATCATTACATCTCTGCTGAACTGGATAAATATTTTATTTAAACAAAGCTTTTCTTAAGACAGCAGAAAAAGGGTCTGTGGCGAGATCTATGCAACTACTAATGGCTTATTAAAAACTGTTGTTTAGAATAAAAACCTGGGTTCTCATCCAGTCACGGTTTCAGTTGCATTTTTCAGCTATAACTGTAGCTGTATGGACAGGTTTAGCTCAGAGGCAGTTTTGTTGCAGCCATTTCTTCTTCTCTCCCTTTAATTGTTTTCATAAAACTAAAATGTGAACAAAAATGTCAAGAAAAACGAAGATTAATCACATATAGATATTTAACATGTCCTTATAGCAATATCTGCTTGGCCTCTGCTGCGGTGTTGGTTGAAATGTATGTTAAATATCTTTGTGTAACAGATGGAACTAATTACACCTAAAATGTACCCAAATCTATTAAGATTCGAAATAAATATAATGATTCCTGGAACCATTTCTTTACTCATGAAGATTAACACATCTGTCTTTCCCATTTTGAAGGAACACGCGTCTCTTACAAAGTACACCCACAACATACTTTAAACTTTATATAGCAACTGTTAAACTGTGTGTGCGGAGCGTTTCTGAATACGCCGTTGGGTCGTTACCATGTCTGGACTGATCCTGATCTGGCATGCAGGCGGCGATGACGGCCCGATGGCGCTCCTGAAGCTGGCCTTGCATCTCCAATAAGCGGATCATGATGTTGGTGAAGAGCTGGCAGGTTTCCATCCTCGCTGAGGCGCTGGAATGACCCTGAGCTTCAAAGGTGTGATGGAAGAGCTGAAGGAGGTCGGCTTTCGAGCCGGGATCCAGCATCAAAACGTCCACGACTTCCCGGTGTTTGATCGCGGCCCTTTCAAACCAGCTCAGGAACTCTTTTGTTCTGCCTTCGTCGTGCGCGTCCTCCACCAGCCACCGCAGGGACCACTTTGTAAGCAGGTGCGCGGTATCACAGGCCAACTGACCGGGATCCAGTTTGTCTCTTGGCTGAGCTGACTGCGGTTCTGAGAGTCTGAACACAGGCTCCCAGTGAACAAATATACCGCAGAGGTGAACTTTGCAGCCTGCCAGAAGACCCTCTTCTTCTTTCACAGTCCCGCTGTCCTCTGGAGAGTCCTCCTCTCGGATGCGGTCGGGGGCGCCGCGGCCCTTACTTCGCACCTTATGCTTCCATATCCCTGAAGATAAAGATGCACAAGTGTGTTTAGATTTCATTATAGGAAACAAATGACATGATAAAACTCCATACCCTCATAACCGTTTGACATTTTGAAAGTAGAACTAAAACGACACATGGTAGATGCAGCAGCATGCTGTGGGATACTTTTATCAGCAGGGATAGCAAATCTGACCGGAGATTATGGGAAGATGGATGAAATAAGGGCCATCTTGGAAGAAAATGAATTTAGAGGCTGGAAAAGACTTTAGACTTGGGGGGAGGTTTAGTTTCTGGTATGACATCAACCCTCAACATACAGCCAGAGCTGCAGTGGAAGGATTCGCCTTAAAGAAAAGGCCCAGTTAGAGTCAGACTTAAATCCGGTTGGGAATATATAAAAAAAAAAGCTTTGACTCCGTCCTTTCTAACTGAACCTAAGCAGCTTTGCAGGGAACAATGAGCAGTTTTCATTCCCTAGATTTGTAAAGGTTGACAGACCCAAAAAGACAGCAAATGGGGCATAAATGCTTCTCCACTTTTTAAACTTAACGTGTAAAAAAAACGTTAAAGCCGTGTGTCAAGTTTCTCCAGAATTCACCATCATACACCATTTTATGTTGGTCTGTTGCATAATTCCTGATTTCATTTTAGCTATAAGGCATAAAAATCTAAAACAAAGTGTAAAGGGCATGAATACTTTTTCGAATGCACTTAAAAAAAAAAAAAGAAAATATCTCCCTATGATCTTTTCTCCATGTGTGTAATTTTGCGTATCACTTTAAGGGACCGGACCACTAGTCTCACCCATTAGCTCCTTCAACCTGTGCTTTTCAGACAGCGCTTCTATTTGGCCCAGAACGGCGGCGTTGCGGGACAGAGAGGCCCAGCAGAGAAGCAGAGAGAGCGTTTCAGTGGAGGACAGCGGCTGCGGACGGAGGGCGAGCCGCTCGGTTTGTTTGTGCACACTGAGAGCTGTCCCCCGGTGCACAAGGACGGAGTGGAGGGTCTGCACAAACAGGCTCAGCTGAGCGGCCTTCACACCCAGCCTGGAAGGAAGAGATCACACAAACACTGGCACCCTTGACCAAAAGACACCCGGCACTGATATCATAAGACCGACATCCGCCAGCTTAAAGTAATTTCCCCTTCGGCCGCTGAGTAAGTGCGGCGCTTTACCTGAGGTGCCTGCAGATGGCCGATGCCACGCAGAGAAATTCACCGATGAGCGGGAGGGGGGGGCATTTCCCTGAACGCGGAGGCTTCTCCTCGGCAGACAGGGCGGCGCCGCGTCCATCGACCTTCTTCTCACTCTGCAGAACGTTGGTAAACCACAGCGTGTGAAGCAGCTCAATGAGCGCACATACTGTCTGCGGGGTCAGGTTCCTGAAACATACATTAATGCTGCGAATATGAAACAATCCATAGAGAGTTTCCCCCACAGAACTGTCCGTTGCGTTTTAACTTCTTCTCATTTTATCATGTTAATGTATTTTAGTGGTTTTTTTTTTTTAGATAGAAAATTAAAAAGTGATGCATAATCTTGAACTAGAAAAGCTGAAGGAAAGCAATCCATGGCTTTTTTTTACAAACACAAACCTGAAAATGTGTTACTCTGCCCTCAAATCAATCCTTGTCGAACTGCCTCTGGCATCAGTTAAAAACTGCTGATATGTTGGGATACATTTCTACCAGATTTACACTTAAATCTGACATTTTTACTAATTCTTTGCTAAATAGCTCATCCTTAGAGGACGTGGACAGCATCTGTGAACATTCATTTTCAAGTCTTGCAAACTGCTGATGGGACTTCTTGTGATTTCTTTCAACAGAGGCTTTCCACTTGTCACTCATCCATGGACGCCAGATCTGTAAAGCACACAACTAACAGCCGCCCTGTTGACAGATTCTCCCGCATGAGCTGTGGATCTTCACGGCTTCTTCTTCTCCAAAACATCCCCAGAACTTGAATCCCTGACCTCATCCTTGGTTGTTCTCTAACCGCTGAGGCCAGCAGAAAACAGCAGCAATTATACTGAGAATAAATTACAGACAAGAGGAATCTATGTATTTATTTGGTAACACCTGGAGGTAATCTGTCACTCTGGACTGTATTTAGGGGCATCAGACTAAATAAACACCACACGTTTAAGATATTTAGTTTGAAAACCATGCGGCAAGTATCTTCGTCTTTACAATGATGTCCTGCTTTGTTTTGATCCATCAGAATTAAGCACATTCAGGTTTGTGGCTTTAATCTATAAAAAATGTAAAAACAACAGTTAGAAATGTGATAACTTACCTTTTATCAACTACTTGTATCATCCAGCTCAGGAGACCACAGTTCTTGGTGAGGTTATAAACGGCTTTTGGGACACGGGCAGCCTGACGCAACACCTTGATTATCTGCACCTATGTAAGGATTTACATATCAACATCGAATAAATTATTTACATAAAAAATAAGTTTTTTCTTATTAATGATTAAATATATATATATATATATATATATATATATATATATATATATATATATATATATATATATATATATATATATAAAAAATCAAATCTCTTAAAAATGAAATGAACTAAGCTCATCATTGAAGATATTTCAGGGGCAAGGACAGTTTTGCCTTTTTTGTCCAGAAAATATGAGCTTTCTAAATAACTAAATGTGACAACAGCACCCCCTGCTGTTTGGTCTGTACCTGCAGTCAGTAATATGCTGAATAGGGCTCCAAAAAAAAAGTACAAAACTTAATGTAACCGAAGTTTGTCTTTATTATTAATGGCTTGATATTATTATTTTTCCATATGATGTTCATAGCTAGTTAAGAGTTGACTGCAGGTACGAGTTGGGCTAAAAGCCATTTATATTGTTAATATTATAGTTAAAATAAGAGTGGCAATGTTGAAACATCCTAGATGTTAGAAACCACTGTTATATGTTATAAATATACCCATATATATATCTCTATATATCTATCTATATATACATATATTATACATTTTAAAAGGGATTATGGGAAATCTTCAGCATGACAACTTTAAGGCATTAAAACAGGAAAGGCTAAAAGTTATATTTTTGATCCATATTGTTGGGACGGGTAGGACCTGAACATTTTTCCTTCTCAAAGGGGAGCAAAGCAGAAAACATTTGAGAGCCACTGGCTTACTGTAATGCTTATAAAGATGTGTCTGCAGCAGTGTGTACCTGGACATATTCACTGCATAGGGGGCTGCTGCTGAAGCCCAAAAGGACCTGAAAGATGCTTTGGTTGTTGCACAGTTCATAGCTGTGTCCGTCGCTTACTCCTTCCTCCAGTAAATTCAGGATCCACTCGCGTTCCACTTTGTGCTAAAGACAAAAAGAAGGGAAAGTCAACTCCCACAGCTGCCCTAACCCTCTAACAGAAATAGTTAACACCCCACTGAAAAAAAAGGTTGAGCTGGACAAACATACAGATGAAGGTTATATGCTGCTGAGGCAAGAAAAGTTTATTTAGTCATTTATTTATTCCAGAAAGATCAGCCTCCTTATCCGCCAGGAAATAAAAATGATTTCTTTTATTTCTTTTTTTAAACAGAATAATTTACCTCCATGTCAAAACCATAAAACAGCTTGAAGAATTCAGGAACTCTTCTCAGGTCTAAACTCTGGCGTGACAGCAGAAATCTGTTTAACACCACGTACATGTGGTCCTCTGGGAAAACACAAAGAGACAGAAGGTAAAATTCAGTTAACCTGAAATATGTTGCATTAACCCCCCCCCCCCTCCCCCAACAACAAAAGCAACGCATAAAGTGAATAAAAATACTTTAAAGAATTAACCATGAGCTAATTTCTTTAGCAAATGCGGCAGAAAGCATTGTGGGTTAAGCAGTACACGTCAGGGACTAAATCCAAAGTTCAGGGATACAGACCGGGCCTGAGCATCTGCTGAGCCACTTTGCAGATGTAAATAGCCAGGATGAAAGGAAGTCTATGATTCTGCTTGGGAACTCCATTCTTGAAAATGTCCATCAAATAAAGCAGCTGTTGGAAAAGAGAAATAAGATTGTCAGGATTTAGGAGGCGATTTCCAAACACACACACACACACACACACACACACACACACACACACACACTGTGTGTCCATGACCATGTACCTGTCTCTTCTCTCTGAACCGAGCGCCCTCCAGATGTTGGTAGAAACAGGCCAGGACATGGTACGCTGCGGCTCTCACGTTCGGGTCGGAGCTACTGAGAGCCATCACGGTCACGCCAAGAGCGTGGCAGGATACGAATTTGAAGCAGTCAATAACACATTCTGTCACAGAACGAAAGACAATAACAGATTTGTTATTCTGATTTTTTTCTGGTAGGGAGAACAGCATTTAACGTGGTCGATTCACAGTATTCCCTTGTTTAGCCCCTGGGATGGGGTTGGGGTCGGAGTTACAGTCATTTAGTTCTTCACGTCTTATTTTTCTGGCAGATCCCACTCTGTTAACTTAGGACATTTTTTTTTCCTACTCCTTCCCTTGCTTGTGGTGTCCCTCAAGAATCTGTTTTGGGTTAAGTTTTATATGCATTCGTCCTTCGAAGCATTTCGCCGCTTACGGTTATTTTACATTCTTAAATAACAGTAAAATTTAAATTTAGTTTGTTTTTATGTGTGTGCATGGTTTGGAATATATTTATTATAAACTTATTTTCTATTGCTAGAGATCTTATGTCGTCCAAATAGATCCTCTTGGAGGCCGGAAAGCTGTTGATCAGCCTCCATCTGCCAGTTCAGGCTCCATCTTGTATTTACGCTTTACAAATGCTTAAAAACAACATTACATTTTCCTGTTTTAATACCATGGCTCTTTAATTTACAGCTTCAGTTTTGAATAATAATTTTAACATTATTCAGTTTCTACTCATTTGATATCTTTTATTGATTCCACTTAGTCTTTTTGCCACCATTTTATTTTACTTTACTTAGGTTTTGAATGTGTTGTATAAGTTGATTTGACTTGCTAGACTTATTTTCTAAATGATGGCTCCTAGTAAAACATCTCACCTGGCTGAAGTATAGCACTGAAAAGGGGCAAAAGGAAGCAGGGATCGTACAGATCCCCGAGGTTCTTTACGGCATCATTACTGTACAGCAGCTCGGAACCATCCTGAATGGGAAAAACAAAGAGGAGAAAAAAAAAATATTCAGAAATCATTTTGTTCAGGGGGAGCTCGTCATTCACAGCAAACTTTTGCAAAGGGCACATTTACAAAAACAAGTGCAATTTGAGACCTGGGGGATAATTCTGCGCCCCTGTGGAAAGTTTAAAATGGTTTGGAGCATCTTGTCGGCTTTCAGCAGAGCCAACACGTCGTCTGAGCTCGGCTGTTTCCACAGAGAAGCTCCCAGGGTTTTTCTGGTCTTGTGATGCTCTACAGCTGCAGGGCCCCACAGGAACGATCTGCAGAAAAGAAAAAAAAAAAAAAAATCAGCGACTGCATTGCCGCATTGTTTTTTTTCTTTTTTCTGGGCACGACACAAAAACAATAAAATCATAAATCAAACGTACTGAAATCTCAGCAAGCTGACTTGGTTTCTTTCATATTCCCACAGAAGCAGTAACAGTTTTTGATCTGCAAGGCAAAATATGCTGTAAGACGAATGAGCGTAAACATACACAAATCTGTCATTGTCTTTTTTTCCCACCTGCAGTTGAAAGTGTCGCTCCGTATGCAGCCAAAAGTACAACAAAGTGATTTACGTTGCACACCTTTGGGCACTTCTTCACCAGACAAAGAAGAAGTGATACTAACGCTTCTGAAATGAGAGCGAGACGCACGTTTATGTCGGACAGTAACGTGAACGGAGGAACGCTGATTATAACAGGACCTAAGAAGAAAGTCAACCTTTGGCTTGGCATGCATTAGGCTCCTCACTGGCGTCAAGCATGGTGGGCAGGAACTGAGAGTGGCTGGTGCTCATCATATGAAGGGTGGATAGAGGAATCAGATCCTTTTGGGAATCCGTACTTCCGTACATCGCCTCCAACAGACTACTTAGGGTGTGCAGGAAGTGCTGATTACCGTAGCGATACCTACAGTGTTTAAGAAAATTGTAAAGTCATTGACTAACATTGACATTGCACAGCTAATTCGATAAAATAAATCGTTTGGATGCACAGTTTACTTTAATCCATTTTTGACAAAACTGTTCCAGTCAGACGGGCTGATGTCTTCCGCAGATTTCTGTAAGAAACGATAAATTACTCAGCATAAAAAAAAGAAGCCGTATCTGTAATCGTGCACAAACGGGGGAAATAAACCCACCAGGAGTTGCCGCAGTCTTTTTAAGACCCCCTGCTCCTGGTCTGATGGAGAAGCAGCCTGATCTTTAGAGCGGCAGTATGAGGCTGTTAGACACTTCAGGGCTGCAGCGACAACACATCTCCTCCATTTTTCCTGCTCTTCAGTGCAATCAGCCAGCTTTTCTGTTATAACATCTACTAGACGCCATCTGACAAAAAGAAAACCCACCCTTAGTTGACGACTGTTGAAAAAGGTTCATTACAGCGCCTTGCAGAAGTATTCACACACAAACATTTTGCCACATTACAACCACAGGTGTCAACGTATTGAACTGGGATTTTAGGAAAGGACAACGCAAAGTAGTGGTGAAGAGGAAGGAAAATAACCTATTTTCATTCTTTCCAAATGACAATCTGAAGTGTGTTGTGCATTTGTATGATCCTTTATTGTAATGCACTGCAAAAATGGAACTAAAAATAAGTAACATTTTCTTGAAATTAGTGTATTTGCCCTTAATTTGAGCAGGTAAATAAGATTATCTGCCAATGGAATTAGTATTTTGACCCCTAAAATAAGATAATTAGACATACTGCACTTAAAATAAGATAATGGAGGTGAGTTGTTACTATTTTAAGAGATAATCTCATTTACCGACCCTAATTAAGGACAAATACACTCATTTCAAGAAAATTGTACTTATTTTAAGTTTCCTTTTTGCAATGTACACTTAAACAAAATCGACTGAAACCTCTTGCCATCAGGAGGCAGCCAATTAGCTAATAGAGTCCACCTATGCGTTTTTGAATTTCAATAAATATCCAGGGGTTCTGTGAAGGTCTCAGAGATTTGTTGGAGAACATTAGGGAACAAACAGCATCGTGAAGACCAAGGAACGCAGCCGACAGGTCGGAGAGGAAGTTGCAGGTTATAAAACGATCAATTACTGTTGAATCCTTTGTCCGAAAATGAAAAAAAAGATTATAGCACAACGGTAAATCTACAAAAGCTCAACCGTCCACCTAAACTGAAGGGCTGGCAAAGCGCCTCATGGTAACTCTAGAGGAGCTGCAGTGACCAGGAGCTCAGGTAGAAGAATCTGTTGACAGAACAGCTATTAGTACGTCACTCCACAAATCTGGCTTTTAATGATTAAAAGAAACCAATTATTGAAACGACCGATGCAGAGGGTAGAGCAAACGTGTGGAAGACGATGTCATGGTGAGATGGGACCAAAATGTAACTTTTTCACCTACTGCTTAAAGGTGCGTGTAGCGAAAAACTAACACAGCACATCACTCTGATCATAACTTATCTATTAAAGAATTCTGAAAATATGAATCACTTTTCTTCTACATAATACGATGTGCTGGTCAATCCTATGAAAATACAGTGGAGTCTGTGGTTGTAATGTGGCTCATTTTATGCATACTTTTTAAAGGACTGCACATTGGTCTAGAGAACATTACTGGAAATGATACCTTTCAAAGCCCTCTGCTTTTTGAAGAGCCTCCGGAAGGTTGTTGATCAAATCCCGGACGTCGTCCACGTGTGCAGAAACTTTGATCAGACCTGCAGCCGCTTCTACAAGATGGACTCCAGAGTCCTCGGCCAGGGTTCCCAGAATACTCTGAGAAAACCTGGGAAGAAGTGCTTGTTTCATGGCTTTTAAAACCGCTTGTTGCACTACGGAAAAAGACAATGGCACTTTAATTCATGAAAATAGAATGAACAGAAATAGAAAAAAGGGGAGGAAAATGTTTCACTTGATATAAGTTAGAGCACACCATCTTTTGGTCTGGCCGGGTCTTCTCCTTGGGCCAGCCGTAGATAAGTTGTAATCAGCGGAAGAAAAGCCTTTCCCTCAGACACCTTCTCCATGTTGGCGGGCTCCTCACACCACACCTCAAAGCAGAGGCGGTGAGACGAGCAGTTTTGCAGCAGCAGAGAGGCGACGGCCAGAGAGTCTGGTAGAGGCCGGCGGAGGCAGTGCAGCAGCACGTCTGTGTGGATGAGCCTGGCACTGCCCGGCTTGCTGGACAGAGCCTGGAGCAGGAAGGCTTCCAGCTCGGGGCTGGAGCACGACAGAAGAAGGGTGCCCAAGCCGTGGAGGTGCGCTGGTGTCAGAAACGTGTTTTGGTTCTCAGAGGAAGTAGAGTAATACTTGGTGAGGATCTGCAGCGCGACACGGCCGTAAACGCTGAGCTCCGACCGCGTCCCTTCACCGCCGGAACAGACGAGGCTTTCATGAGGCAGGAGAAGCAGCCTGGAGAGCAATTCTCTGAGATCCGTGGAGTCCATGTAGCCGTGCAAAGAAATAAGCGCCTGGAGAGACCTAGAGTAGGTCTTTGGAGGTTTAGATCCCCTTTCAACCAGTTCCTTCAAAGCCGTCCTTTCTATAGCCCCCATGTAGCTAGAAATAAGCCCCAGACACTGGAGTTCGTCGAGAACTGGAGCACTGATCTTCAGCAGGCTCAGAACGCTGTCTGTCAGCTGAGCGCATAAGCGCTTTAGTGAAACGGGCTTCAGAGAGTGGGGGGGCAGCGCAGCCAGCTCCAGAGCCAGAAACCACTGCTCCAGACACGGATGCTTGAAGATGGAGCCCAGAGCTGAAACAACAATCTGAGCAGAGTGGCGTCAAATCAGAATAACTCATGCGAATTAGAATAACTTGTGTTTAAAGCGGTCTAAAAAGTCCCTGTAAAAACTTTTCTCCCACCTGTTCTTTATTGCGTTCCGTCGACGACGATTGGTTGAGCTCCAAAAAGAGATCCGATCCCTCCTGGCGCTTTTCTGCCACTGGCTCCGCATTTATAGCCTCCTCGAAACTTTGCAGTCTGGTTACTACATCCTGGAGCATTTCCATTAGGGTCCTCAGAAAGGCATCCCCGTGTTCTTTGGAGAACTTAAAAAAAAGGATAAGAGTGTTTTTTTTTTTTAATTTATTTACAGCTCACTGAACACTGAGCTTATTGCGCGCTCTCACCTTCCCAAAGCTTTCCACCGTGGATTTAATGTAAAGTAAAATCTGCTTGATTAACACCGGAAACTCTGCCAGTGACACGAAAGCCAGGGCTTTTTCCGCATTTTGCCTGAAAGTGTCCTCGAGCAAAGCACCCGGTCCCTGAACGTATGCAGCTTTAATTAGCGCAGAGTAGGGGCTTGAGGCTGCCGGTTCCTTCGAAAGACTCTCAGAAGACTTGAACTGCATAAAGAAAAACAACAGATAAAGACATTCTTACTGTCAGAATACAGAAAGACTTGCCAAAAACCTCTGGATTTTACATATTTTATCATGTTTTACCTCAAACTTTAGGGGTATTTCATAACAAAAAGCACCAACAGTAACAACCTGCCATCAGAAATGACCCGCTGAGTAAAGGGTCCACCTGTTTGCCATTTAATCTCGGAGCTTTGTTAGACATTAGGGAACAAACGTGTAGCCCAAGGAACGGCTTGTGACGGCAGCATGTGCAACCACACAATAAATGGTCTGGTAATTCTCTCATTTAAATAAATCTCTTATAATTTACTATTTATTTTAATAAAGATACATTGACTGTACGGTATTTCACTTTTTTTAATTGGGAGATTTGGCATGGGCTAACTATTCGGGTGCACACATTTAGTTGACTCATTTTGTCATTTCTTGCTGGTTTGGTTTACTTTAAATTATCCTTTTCATTTGAGTTGCCAGTTCCTGGGAGGCTGCCAGGTGGGCGTGGCCAGGAAAGGAAAGGAGGCCCCAGCTGCAAAGGATCTCCTCAATGACCCCGAGGCCTAGTTGGACTCTTCCACTTGGTTTTAGAAGGGGTGTAGGAAGGGTTTAGGTTTTTCTATTTGATTTTGTTTTCTGTTATTAAATTTGGGAAGTTTAATTATTGACATCCTCTTCCTTATAGGTTGCCGATTTAGTATTGTACTGATTAGTTTGGTCATTGTTGTTTTGTTTAGGTAGATGTATTTCATGTTCCCCTCTTGTGTCAAAATGGTCTGATCAACCAGTATATATGTTTCCCTTGTGTGTCCGTTTGAAGGGTCTGTTTCTGTGTCAGGTTTGGGTTATGTTGATTTTTTTTCCCCTTATGGGCCCAGTTTTATGTTAGAAGTTTGAATTCTTTTTGTTAAATAAACTTGTTACTATTTTTTCCCTCAAAGACTTCCCAGTGCTTCTGATTTTTCGTCTCGTTCCCTCACACGGCTCAACAATCAGGTTGTGGAGAATCTTTAAGCGGTTTTAGGTTATAAACGAAGACCCCAAACTTTGAACACCTGATCTAAGACCTAAGCTCATAGGCCGGGCAAGGAGCCCAGGGTAACCTCTGGGGAGCTGCACCGATCCCATCTAAGAATCTGTTAACAAGACAGCTAAAAGCTGTGCGTGCCAGAAATCTGGTATTTATGCAACAGTGGCAGCAAAAAAGCCATAATCTGTTTCTATTTGCCGGATCGAGTACAGAAAAAACCACGTGGGAGAAGGCGGTCTGGTCAGATGAGAACAGAACAGCATTTTTCAGCTAAAACACAGCTGTGACGGCGTCATGCTTTGGGGAGCCTGTTCGTCACTAGGGACAAGGAAGCTGGCCACAGTTGATGGGAAGATGGAAGGAATCAAATAGAAGGCAAGCATGGAAGAAAACCTGTTGAAGGCTGAAACAGAAAAGCCGAAAGAAGTCCAGTTTAAAGTTTTCCACAAGCCACGTAGGGGACGAAACAAACATGTGGAGGATGCTCGGTTCACACAAAACCCAAACTGAACTGTTAGGCCTGCACTGCAGACTATTCAAGGCGGATAACCGACCCCAAAACACACAGGACGGAGAAGCTGGACGGATGGAAGTAAATACAGTTTAAATACAGTAAAAACAGACTAAGGTCCAGTTACTGAAGTTTCTTCCTAGTAAAAGGTCCTAACGGAGCTCCAGCTTTTGTCTTTTATGGTCTTACCCTAATGGTATGTTCACATTTTCAAGGTTTCCAAAGCTGAAGCTGACATCAGGATTTTTGTTTTTCTTTTTTTCACACATCTCGTCTTTTTGTTTTACGTCAAATGTCTCAGCGGCGTCATTTAAGGCACTCCTTTACGACTGTCTGTCACTAAACGTTCAATTCAATTCAATTTTATTTATATAGCGCCAATTCATGAAACATGTTATCTCAAGGCACTTTACAAAGTCAAGTTCAATCATATTATACAGATTGGGTCAGATTATACAGATTGGTCAAAACATTTCCTATATAAGGGAACCAGTTGATTGCATCAAAGTCCCGACAAGCAGCATTCACCTCGTTCATTTATGTTGCCCCATGCCCAGGATACCTTGCGTGAACATCCGTTTGCACGTTGCTGGGCTGTAAGTGTTCGTGAGGAGCCTGGCACATCTGTCATACTGGGCTTGCAGCTCGGTTATTTTGCGTGCTCTCTGCTCGGACTTCAGTCAATAGCTTTGCTCAAAACAGCTGTGCTTCGTTTCGCAACGGTGCTTCACATCGCCACTTTTAATTGCTGCAACCGTTTCAGAACATATGAGGCACGCAGGTTGGAAACATAAATTCATGTGTCCTCATCTTTAAAACAGCGATTTTCTGCATCAACTTTTCTTCTTTGGGAGCGAGCCAGGCGGTCGTCTATCTCTTCTGCTCTGCTCCACTGAGCTCACTCACTGGCTGCGCAGGGTGAAGGAAAGATTTGATTGGCTAAACCGAGTGAAGCTATTGCCGTAATAACTGGAGCAGGGGTGCCCTCGAAAGCACACCACCCGCGTCTCTGCCTAGCTTCGTGCCAGAAAATAAAAAGCTCCATCAGAAACTTGTCTGCTTGTGAATTTAGGAGATTGGGGTCAGGTCCGGACAGAGCCATCCCTCGGTCCGGGATTCAGACCATGGTCCGCCATTTGGGGATGCCTGGTCTAGATTAAAGCATATTCGTGTCTCAGAGTGGCCCAGTCAAAGTCCAGCCTTAAATCTAACTGAGAATCTCTGGCAAGACTTCTATAAAAGACTGAAGTCCACAGGTGCTCTGCATCCCATCTGGTTGATCTTAAGCTATTTTACAACCAACAGTGGATAGATAGAAAGCTGGTAGAGGCAGGAGAGCTGAATACAAATGCATGTCAAACTTTTCACATTTTTATTTGTACATAGCTCGCCTTGGTCGATCACATTACATCCCGACAGAATACGTTTAGGTTTGTGGCTGTAAGGTGGGCGAACGTGAAAAAGTTCAAGAGGCACGGCTACTTCAGCAGGACAGAGTGGACGAAGCTTCTCCTGCGGCGCGTTGGCGTTACAGACTCACCAGCTCTTCTCTGCACTGCTGCGGCAGCCATCTGGAGTAGTACCGATGGAGGTTTGCGATGGACTGATGGAAAGGAGGGGGCTGGGAGGAGGCGAGCTCTTTGTCGTACTGCTGAAGAGCCAAACAGAGGGGGAGCGGGTCTCTCTGACAGTGCAGCACATCAGAGAGCACCGCAGACAGGTATTCACATACAACCCCTGATGGAGGCAAGCACAGACGGTTACCAACATCACAGCATACAGTCCATTTCTAAAGCCGAAAGGTGAAGCTTTACTTTAAATAGGAAAAAAAGAAGAAAAAAGTAAAAGATTTCATTAAAACAAAAAACACCCTAAAACATGTATATAACCATTACTACGTAATATGTGCTTACATTATTATTATTGAGACCGGGAGGTGTTGAACATTTACCTTTGTCAGCTGGAAGGTTGTTTCGAGCCTCCAGAGCAGCAGGCACCACTGCACTGAAGGGGAAGGTTTGCACAATGAGGTCTTCACTCAGAGTCGGCCCGAACTCCTCTATCTCTCCGTCACTGCCCTCCATAATGACGTCCAGCATGTCTAAAACATCTGAGGGTTGTGGACACGAGAGTTCAATTAAATTAAATTAAATTGTATTTATATAGCGCCAATTCATGATGCACGTCATCTCAAGGCACCTTCCAAAGTCAAATTGAATCAGATTAAACAGATTGGTCAAAAAGTTTCCTCTCTAAGGAAACCCAGTAGATTGCATCAAGTCTTGACAAGCAGCATTCACTCCTCCTGAAAGAGTGTAGAGCCACAGGGACAGTTATCTGCATTGTCCATGGCTTTGCAGCAATCCCTCATACTGAACAAGCATGAAGCGACAGTGGAGAGGAAAACTCCCCTTTAACAGGAAGGAGAAACCTCCAGCAGAACCAGAACCAAGCTCAGTGTGAACGCTCATCTGCCTCGACCCACTGGGGGTTAGAGAAGACAGAGCAGAGAGACAAAAAAAAAAAAAGCACAGAAGCACACATTGATCCATAGATCTTTTCTATGTTATATGGTAATATAGTAGGTGATCTGTCTTCCCTGGATGACAAACAATGACAGAGAACACAAAGGTAAAAGATCAAATAACATCAAGCAATGCAAATTGGAGAACAGTAGGAGAACTCAGCAGAGTGAGAGAAATAGACCCTGATGTCCTCCAGCAGCCTAAGCCTATAGCAGCATAACTTCAGAGGTACCTCAGGGTAACCTAAGCCACTCTAACTAGAAGCTTTGTCAAAAAGGAAAGTTTTAAGCCTAGTCTTAAAAGTAGACAGGGTGTCTGCCTCACAGACCAAAACTGGGAGTTGGTCCGTGAGAGTCAAACAAAAACATAGGAACGTTCACACATAATTGCCGTTTGAAAAAACAAGCGCTGGTTTTGCTTAAATGCTCACCATCTATGTGCGAGACTGGGACACTCGCTGCCTCCCCCTCCTGGACGCTCAGGTTGGCCTGAAGGTTTGCTGCATCCTGAACGAAACCTGCAACTCTATCTGTGTAATCGTAGGAATTGCTCACCAACTTCACCAACACCTGGAATAGACAAGAGGATTTTGTTATGAACTGCGGCTTAGAAACTTCAGCTTTTATTTGATCTGATGATTTTACAGTAATAGGTGCAAATCACACATACCATGTGCAATAAAAGTTTGCCTTGAGAGTTGAATGATGCATTTGAACCAAAAGCAGGAATTTGATGGAAATGTTTGAATTAGTCACAGCAAAAAGGGAACTAAAAGTAAGTAATTGTTTCTTGAAATTAGTGTTTGTCCTTGATTTGAGCAGGTAAATAAGATGATCTGCCAATGGAATGAGTATTTTTATCCCTAAAATAAGATAATTGGATATATTCACTTGAAATAAGATGATTGAGATTGGCAGATCATCTTATTTACCTGCTCAAATCAAGGACAAATACACTCATATCAAGAAAATGTTACTTACTTTTAGTTCCCTTTTTGCAGTGCACAAATAAAACCATGTGCAGATTTAACCAGACCATCTAATGGAAGCTTCTTTGTCCACAGTGAAGAGAGCCTAACATCAACATGAGAGGGTGCTGACCTAAAAACCTCATAAAACCAAACAACTTCAAGCTTGACTAAAATATTGAACATTTTTTGGGATTAGATAAGAAAGCCTGTTTTTTTGACCACACTGACTAGAATTATATGTGGATGAGCCAAGGTGAGGTTTTTACTAGGGCTGGACGATAATTCAATGACAACATATACGGATCGATAGACGAATACTGATGATAGAAAAAAGGGGTCAATAAAAAGTTCAAAAGAATAACAGTTTTCCTTTTTCCATTCTAGCCATGTAGGTTAATGTTACAGTCATTACATCTTCCCAACCAATCACAAACGCAGACCCAGGAACGCTCCGTCACTAAGCTCCGCCCCCTTCAACGAGTTCAGAGAGCACAGGTTCTTTTCTCTTTTGTAAAAACTTGCAATTTTGGTAAAAAGTTTAAATTCAGTGTTTGTGTGCTCTGCATCTAAAAACGGGTCGCTAAGCAACAGCATAAAATGGCCAGGGCGGCACTTAAAATATATGTTTTGAGTTTGTTGATAATTATCGACATCGATCAATATGATTTTTATTTTATCGATCGGCCTTGGGAATAAAGAAGCAGTCCGTGGTTAAGCTTCTGGGAGGGGCCTGGCCTTAACCTATTGAGAATTGGGAGAGAGTGGTAAAACATCCAGCCAGAAATGTGCCAGAAGCTTGCTGCACGCTACCAAAACCTGCAACTTGCTGAAGGACAGTTGATTCAATTTTGATTTTCATTAAATTTATTTGATGCCCATTTATTCACCATGACAAAAGAAGGGTTCAAAAGTAACACTGAGTTTAGGCAAACCTGTGACCAACACTATGTTACGTAGCTAGACTTACCCTCTCCAGGAAATGGATCACGGCCTCTTGTTGGTCTGGTTTAATTCTTGCCAGCTGGTCCAGCCAGAGGTCAAGCTCAGTGAAGGTGTACTCCAACACCCCAGTGTCCCTCAGCACCTGAATAAATCACAAGGAATTAAGATGGCCACATGTTATGTTCAGGTTTCTGAGCCAGCCTCACTTTAAGAACTTCTTAAAAATCCAACAGCATAATTATATCAAGTGCTTCGTACTAAAACAAAAGCTTAAGTTTTGTTTTAAAGTCCTGCTATACTGCTGGCCAACTCAGCCTCCTGAAAGGATTTTCTGCCACCTAATTAAAGAAAACATCCTGCTTCAGCATGCTAGCCCACCCAGAGCAAGCGCACCACATGAGGAAAAAAAGCACAAGTGTTGTGCCTGCCTGGAGAACGAGACTTGTGCACAGCAGCACTCATACATAATTACTAACACCTCTGATAACGATGCAAAACCCTTAAAACAACAGACTACACTCAGACTGAAACAATGGGGGAAACATGTTGGTGAAGATTCTCAGTCATCCAGGTCATGATCAATCCAAAAAAGGTTAAAAAATAAAACCACTGGACTTCTATTCTGCAGCTGAAGACGTTTCGCTTCCCATCCAGGAAGCTTTCTCAGTTCAAAAATAATTGAGAAATTAATTAATTTTGAACTGAGAAAGCTTCCTGGATGGGAAGCGAAACGTCTTCAGTTGCAGAATAGAAGTCCAGTGGTTTTATTTTTTAACCTTTTTTCTGGAATGCGGAAAACAAAAAGTTTCAATGTTGACATTCATTCTCTGTTAGTTTTTTTATTTTTTTACAAAATCAAAGGACTGGCATCCTTAACTATTTCAGTAAAAACCAATGCAACTTTGGTCATTTAAACTTTATGTTTAGGAGCAAGGCTGGACCCAAACTTTCTCTCAACCACAGACAAATGTGGTAATAGAGGTAAAAAAAAAAAACTCTGAAGGGCTCACTGCTGTATGAAGTGGCATCGTGGGGTCACCAATTCTCATTAAAAAAAAACATCAGACGTTCAGGAGGCATCCCACAAAACAGCCTTTCACATCCTACCATGACAAACTCAACAGACTCTACTGGGACCTTAACCAGAACTGCAGGCTTTGATCACATCAGACTAAAATATATAACTTTTCAACAACATATGCAAAGCACCTTATGTCCAACCTAAAGCATGGTGAAGGATGTGTGATGCTGCAGGTCCGTTTCTCTTATAATGGGCCTGGAAATCTTGTTGGAGTGCACGGCATCGTGAACTCTCACAAATATCAGGATATTTGCATAAAAACACGTTGGTCTTTATTTCAGTCCCAAAAAATATTTAGCAGAAATAATCAACACATTAATGACTCACTGGGTAAAAAAAGAAAAAAAAGAATTAACAGTCATGGTCATCTCCTACAGAAAATCGATTCTCCAACGTTGTGAAATGCTGGAGAATAAAAGCTCTTTTACACAACTTTACCGAGAGTCGATAACTATGGAGGCATCTTTACCTCATGCATCATGCAGTTTAAAAGGGATTTTAACCAGAACCACGACAGCCGAGCTTCTTACTTTTAGAACCAGCTTCCGCGTGGCCGAACTCAGGTGGCTGCTGCTGCTCAGAAACATTTTCAGAAGCAGGTAGAGGACCGACTTCTCCCCAGAGGACGGCTCTGAACTTACGTCCTGCGAAGAACAACGACGCCGAGCGTTAATGTCTCCTCGACGGAGACTAAAAACCGAACAACTGAAGCTTCCATCACCTGCAAGCGAAACCAGGAGAACTTGTTTGCAGGAAGATCTAAAGCCAACTGTAGGATCTGATACTGCAACACCGGAGGGATTTCTTCCTTCAGTCCTTTCTCCGACACAATTCCTTCAATCCAATTTGATCGTTTGGTTATAAAAGCATTTTTTTTTGTTTTTGACACAGGAAGTCAAAAACAAATACTGGACCTCGGCGGCGACGCATTACCTTTCAGGAGTTTGCTGAAGTCAAATTTGGACTGCGTTACGAGATGCGGGACCACCTTCTGGTAAAGACATATGACTTGAAGAATAAAGGCCTTCAGCACGACGACCTCGGCCTTCTCTGCAAAGGTTAAACGACAAAAGAGCAGGAACCGGTCAGCCGAGGAGGACCAAAACCAGAATAAAAACACGACAGGGACAAAAGGTTCCCACCGGGTAACTCGTTCTTCTGATCGTCACCGTCGGCCTTTCCCTTCTTGCTAAGAGACTGCCACGTTGAAATGATGAGCGTCAGGTCAGGCAAAACCTGGGGCAGAGCACGAGAGACGGAGAACGAGTGAGCCTGCAGCCCCGCAGCGAATAAGACATCCTTCTACTGAGCTTACCTTGCCAAGGGTCTCCCTGTACTGCTGCACGAGCTCCTCCGTCGCTCCGGCGGCGTACAGATCGGACTTGAGCCACGCGGACTTGTCCGAGAGGTACTCCACGTTCTTGGCGGCCTTTTTCAGGATGAAGTTGATCGTGGACACGGTGGTGAGCTGCGCCGTTGCGTTTGCGAGCTGCAGATTCAATCAGCGCGTGGTTACATGTTTTTTTTTTCTCTCCCGTTTCCCACCCGCCGTTGACAAAGATAATTTACGATATGAGGGGAAGAGGCTTACGCTGAGGCCCTGTCTAAAGAAGGCCTTGTTGCACACAGGAGGAAGAGAGATGACCATGATCATTGACAACAAACGGGGCAAAGGAATCATCTCTCCCGTTTGAAAGATTGCGGAAATCTCCGGCTGGGCCTCGTAGATCTGATGGAAGGAGAAAGACAGAGGGACATCAACAGCGGTCAGTTTTATGCTTTTTCAATTTAGGGAACGTCGGATCCGACTTTTGTGTGTGGTTGCATGCGTTTGAATCAGAGAAGTGGAGGCAGGGGGGCGTCAGTGCTGAAATTGTGGGAGGAGCCACGGAGGCGGAGGAAGCCTCTTCACCCCCGGTGATGTTGCTACGGTGGACAAAAAAAAACTGCAGGAGCACGGGACAGACACAGATCTGACCCACAGCACAGACCACAGGGTTATTAAACCAGACATGACATCTGCACAACGCACCAGCATCCCCCAGGAACAATACGGTACCACCCCAAAAAAAACAAAAAAAAAAAAAACACTACCCCACCTGAAGGCTGTAACCACCATGAACTACCTACACAGGCACAGAACAAACTGCAGGGTTTCCCCCAGAATATTGGATAATCCTGCCAGTAGTTGTCCAGGTGGGTTGTGGGAGGTGCGCGCAGAATGGGGGGGGGGGGTTGGGGAGTACCCTGACTAGTCCCCTCTCTGTAACTTATGCCCCAAAGCAGCAAACTCCCACTCCACCGGTCCTTCACAAGCAACAACCTCTATCAGATCGCCGCCCGCAGCAGAAACAATGTCCATCCATCCATCCTCTTCCGCTTATCCGGGGTCGGGTCGCGGGGGTAGCAGCTTCAGTAGGGAGGCCCAGACGTCCCTCTCCCCAGCCACTTGGGCCAGCTCCTCCGGGGGGATCCCAAGGCGTTCCCAGGCCAGCCGAGAGACATAGTCCCTCCAGCGTGTCCTGGGTCTTCCCCTGGTCCTCCTCCCAGAAACAATGTCTCCATGATAAACCCAGCCACAGCACCCAGTTACCTGCTTGAAGCAACGGTACCAGGATACGCCCACCGCCATGAGAGCACAACCCCCACAAGCTACGATGCCATGCAGAAGTAATCAACACCCCCCCCCCCCCCCCCCCCACACTCTGTGTTTTTCATGTGCTGTTGCCTCACAACCTGCAATTAAAATGGATGTTTTTTAGCGTTCATTTACAGAATATGCCTACAGTTTTGAAGATGCATTATTCTTTTTTTGTGAAGCAAAGAACAAATAGCTGAGCAAGCATGAAGCGACAGTGGAAAGAAAAACTCCCCTTTAACGGGAAGGAAAAACCTTCAGCAGAGCCAGAACCAGGCTCAGTGTGAACGGTCATACTGGAGAGGAGCCGGACAACTAAAGGATCTGCCTCCCAACAACAACCCGCAAAACCCCAAACATCATTCCTGCACAAAGGACCAATAAATAACTGACAATAATATACATAATGCACAAAATTATTTCTTTACAAAATGGATGGATATTGGGAAACTGGTGAAGGGGCAAAGTGATCCAAAGCCAGGGCTTTTCACCCACCCACACGTTTGCAAACAGGAAAATAAAGCAACATTATTTACCCTTTTAAGGAGCTTGACGTTATCCTGCCAAGCACTTCTGACCCGCGGGGCGTACGAATACTGCGTCTCCTTGAAAAATCTGGACAGGATGTCTGGGCTCGCTTTCAGCGCATTCACCACCAGCTCCGCCACCAGCTCGTCTTCGGTCGCCTGTTTCAGCCCGACCAAGAACTGGAGCAAGACGAGGTTGCCAGGTCTGCAAGAAGCAAGGCATTTTGGTTAACAGTCGACTTTTTGGTAAGGGCGTGAAACGTGGGCTTAAAGCACCAGCTACCCCACCTGCCGGCTGTGCCAAAGCTAGGGTCGTGGAAGTTGATGCCGTGCTTTCGAGAGCAGCACAGGTCGACAAGGAAGCTGTGGACGAGTTCCCGGACGACGGACACCCCGGCGGCGTCGCAGTCCTCCGCCATCTTGCGAACACAGGATTCAGACGAGTTGCCGAGCCGCATTTGGCTGAAACAGGGTCTGTGGTGCCGGAACGTGACTTACTGCGCTATCGTCGGCGGCCGCGTCGGCAATCCCGCTCCACTTGTACAGAGACGCGATGTTGGACAACACGGCGGGGGTGAAAAAGCGCACCTTCTGCGTTTTACTGATGGCTTTGTGTAACACCACCTGCACAAAGACAGACGCGGAGCAATATTACAGCGCAACGCTCGTAATCAAGAGATTTTATTTTAAACGTGTGATCCGACGTGCTGACCCTCGTCTTCAGCGTTGACAAAATCAAATTGATCGTGGACAGCCTGTCCTCCTTCAGACCGGTGTTCAGGATGTGCGGCAGGAGCTCTGAGCCATCAGACCAACGTGTCATCCACACACAAGAAAAAATAAAAAGTGTCCTGTGCAAATAAAGATCTGGATTTAACGCTTACCTTTAACCTCCAAAACCTGCCCAATGATGGCGCTGTCTCCGGACACCAAAAAGGACAGCGCAAACTGGATAAAAGCCAGTCTGACGTCCGGTTTACCCTGCAGACACGATTCAGAGGATTCGCCTCAGCTCAGAGAGAGAGAGAGAGAGAGAGAGAGAGAGAGAGAACTAGTGCCTGCGCCATACCCTTTTATCTCTTCTCTTTGCCAGTCCAGAAAGTGTTTTGGTTTGAACGTGACCGAAAACCTCTCTGGCAGCTTCCACTCCCTGAGACACCATGGCGGACAGCAGGTTGAGGCACTGGCGGACAAATCTGTCCACGACGGAGAGGGAAAAAAAAAAAAAAAACACTGAGGTTACAGTAGCAGGATTGCAGAAGTGCGCGTATGCCTTAAGCTTTTTCCCCATTTTCACCAACACAAAGTAGGGCATCACAGGCCTTGTTTACATGCACACAATTTCACGATCGGATTCAAATGTATTCGGATTATAAAACAAAAATAAATAAACCGGATTGTACCGTTTATGTGGGCGGACAAGTAATCCGATCATGATGTGCGTCTGTATGCACCTGGATTTATTCAGAATAGCACCAGTCTGAGATGCGCAGTTATCAGATTTTTAAGATTATCATCACCGAAATGGCACAAGTTAGGTCAGATCAGCGAGAAGGTGTCTGTGTGTGAACATCGTTTTTTGAAATATATTTTCCTTGATTCTCAATTGCATTTAAATGTAGACTTTGACTTGGCCATTTAAACACAAATATATTTTGATCTAATTCTAAACTTGGATCTCTTATGCATATTTGGGGGCCATTATTGTGTTGGAGGGTGATCATTCAGCCCAGTCTTTTGCAGCCTCTGCCCAGTTTTCCTCTACTTGCTGAAGAACACCATCACGCAGCATTACGCCACGAAGAGGTTTGAAAGTTTGGAGTGTTAGTTGTCAGCCACACATTTGGGCCAAAAAGTCAAAGTTTAGTCACATCTAAGCAGAACAACTTCTCCCACATGTATTCTGGCGGCCATTTTTTTTTCCAACAATGGCTTTCTTCTTGCTGCTCTTTTTTAAAAAAAAAAAGTGGATTCATAAAGTGCACAAGCAGTTGTTGTCATGTCAACAGATTCTCCCACCTGAGCGGTGGATCTTTGCAGCTCAGCCAGAGTTATCATGGGCCTGTTGGCTGCTGGTCTGATTAAAGCTACCCTTTTCTTGTCTGACCTGTCAATTTTGGTGGGCAGCCAAGTCGGTTTGTAATTTACACCTCGCTCATTTATTTTTATTTTTTTGTTAAATGACACAATGAAAACTTCTATAACCTGCTTCAACCTTTTCCCGGGTTTTAGCCCAGGCCTGACTGTGTCCTCGTTGATCTTTGCAAATGTTGCCTGGTCTTTTGAAAAAAAAGACAAGTTACAATTTTTGATAAAGATCCCCTGTAGGAAATCTGTTGTCATCATTAAAGAAAGGCCCTTTTATGTCTATTTTGAGGTTAAAAAAAGAGTATGGATGGGATGTTATTTGTGAATAATAATGTAAATAAAAATCATAGTTTCCAACATAATGAAAAAAATATTGATTTAAAATGAAATATTACTGGTACTTTCAGTATCATTCAATTATTCCAAGAAAAACCTGCATTTATTATCATTATTACATTTATATACCATAGTAAAAATATACATTTTTTATGGTATTATATATACAGGTTTCAGACCCCTGATATTGCAATAAAAAATACATGGAGGTTTTTTTGGCTGTATTTTGATCAAATATATGTTACACAAACCACAGCATCGCCATTACACTGACCCGTGATTGGCCGAATAAAAGGACCCTTGCAGAAGTTTCATGTAGTTGGAGAGAAGCTTTTTCACGACGACATTCCCGACCGCGTTGAAGTGGGACAGGTCGCTGGCTGTCCTCAGCAGGATCGCCTCCAAGCTGCCGAAAATCAGCATCATCTGGACAAGAAGCGAGGCTCCATCAGCAGGACGAGACCAAGGCACGAAAGCAAACCGCTCCTCTGACGCGTTTTTCTCCATCTTACCTCGGTTTCTGCGGGTTTTTCTGCTTCTAGCAGCTTGAATATTTCTGCACACTCCATGGAAATTTTCACATAACCCTCGACCACGTCATACAGGTCGGGGCTCGGCAGCTTCTTCGCGGTGGATATGAATCTTTCCAGCCCTGAGGGCCACAATTAGGGGATTAATACTCTTGTCATACAGTCACAGACTGACAGAGTAAAATCTAATCTTACCCTTCATGGCCGTGGTGGGGGTTTTCAGCATGCTTTTAAACACCGTCCCGTTAAACTCCGGAGCTTTCTCCTTCTTCGCCGGAGACTCGGGCTCCGCCAAGGCGTCGCCGGGCCGCTTTTTACCCATTTTGATCGATCCGATTATTCACGTCAGGAAAGGAAACTTTTCATCCCACTACTTTGACTTCAACAGACTATCAAACAAACCCACGTTGAAGCGTAAACAGGAAAAAATCCGTCTAAGATTGCCGTTCGGGGCGAAACTCTTGCTGCTAGACTTTGGTTCCGCGTTGTTCACACGGGCTTTTCAAAACTCAGCTTCAGAAAAAAATAAAAATAAAATGGCAACATTTTCCAATACAGACCTGTTGTAAACCTAGATTACCCCTAGGTGGTCAATAAATTATCTATCTATCTATCTATCTATCTATCTATCTATCTATCTATCTATCTATCTATCTATCTATCAAATAAAGGGATAAGTTCACATCAGCTATTTTTTTTTTTAAATTTCGTCAGATTTTGCCAGGTTACAGACACACGGTTAAATCTATCTTATTGGTGGGGCTGATTGTGTCATTGGCTCAAAGTGCATTGCATTATTTGCAAGTTATGATCGGCCTTTATTACATTCTGAAGGGTTACGCTGTTTAAAGCTCAGACATTTAGTTTGGTGTTTAAGAGAGAGGAAGAAAACAGTGAGCTCTAAAGAGCTGCCTGAAGTGTACAGACGGAAGATTGAAGCGTTGAAGTTTTTTAATCCTGTTGAGGGATTTAAAGCAAGTTCACCCTGAAAGCAGGGCACGGATCTGAAAATCCTAAAATGTCCCTTGAAACTGAAAGTGAAGGAAGAGTCTGCACAACCCTTAGCAAAAAGTAGTTTATTCAAGTGTATATATATATATATATATATATATATATATATATATATATATATATATATATATATATATATATAACAGAATCTTTTGTTCCTTTTTGTGATGTTGAATGCAGCTTTTTACAGTTCAAAGGGTTTAAATACATCTGCTAAGTGATCTAGTTCCTCTTTTATATTGACTTATTTGTACCTTAGTATTACAAAAATTATAAAGCTAAATAGATTAATTCATTTATTAATTGATTGATTCATTAATTATTTACTATTAGGGATTCCTCTTTGCTCACTGTAACGCATTATTTGTATTGTTTTCACCGGCGACAAATTAATAAAATTGAATATTCAATTAATTATTTATTTGTTTGCTTGTTTGAGCCAGTTCCAAAATATCCTGTTTTTTAGTCTCAGCCTAATCCCAGCATGAAACACTGAGGAACCGTCCATTTAGAGCACATAAACATAGTTCTGGCTTAGCTTTGTTTCCTTTTTGAAGGGCGTGTGGTTTACTGCTAGAGTGGAGCGGCTTTTTGGTTTTTCTTTCAACAGATGCCTGCAGGGGCCCAGTGATCAAGCTTGAAATGTTATCTTGAAGCAAATTGTGTTCAGCAACACCTATGAAAAGAATGTTTTCTATTTTTGCAGTATAGTAAGCGAAGGCCCACAAAGAAAAAGTAGACATTCCCATAAATTAACCATTTCTGTGTTTCAAAAATACACAAGTCTCTATCTGATCATTGATGAGAAAATAAAGAGTTGTGTCACTGTATGAATTTGAAAGAAAAATACATGACAAGAATGGAGTGACATCTATTTTGTATCATTAAAACTGTTTCATTACAGCTAATGCAGAAGACATACAATGAGAAGTTAATCTGTAGATTTTACAATCTTCACAGCTAACTAAATTGAGCCCTAATCATTTGAGTTTTAGAATAAAATATGACATTTTGTAAGAAAGGTGAATAAAAAAATGAGAAATGAATGTAATGTAATAATATTGTAGCATAACAACACTTTTTATTTTGTCTTCTCTTATTCTGGCTTTTGTGTGTTAAACCGTCGTTGATGTGTTTGGTTGTGAAAAGGCTCATCTGCCAGCCATTGAAAATTATCTTAGGCTATTATCTCCACCAGGGGTCGCCTATGCCAATTGCAAAACTTGGCTATGATGCACAAACCTCATCCCGAAAACAAAAGGCCTAAACAATGAGCAGATGTTTGGTTAATCCATTGGCTCACTTTTTGAGATCTAAACCATTCAGATGGCCATGCTCATAAAAAAAAAACACTATGATAGTGAAATCTGTTGTGTAGTTTAGTTGCAACGAAGCCACCAGTTCATTGTGTGTCATGTGTGGTCATTTACCATGTATTGTGAGGTCGACCTTGCAGAGTCTGCTATTGTCTGGAATGTTACTTAGGTTTCAGAAGATTTAATTATAGCTCACTGCTGTGCAAGCTATAAAACACATCTGCCTGTGGAGTAGAAACCACTAAAAACTACTTAAATGGCATTTTTGGACTAAATCGTCCTAAATATTTCTGTCATGACAGCACATAAAAACATCCATCGTCTGTTTGTTTTTTTTTAGTTTGTACAGTTTAACTGCACCGTTTCTGCCCATATTTTACAAAGCAATATCCCTTTTCTGACTCATAACTCCCTTTTTTGTTTTGGCTCTTAGCAAATATGTGGCCGAGTTCTTCTTACAGAAAATACAGACTTGACTTTCCATTAGTTGATATGGACTGATCCTTATAATCCGTCTTCCTTAAATCTGCAATCCAAAGGGTTTGGAAACAAATTTGTTAAACGGGCCTGTAAAAAGCAGATTACATCTCTGTTTGACTTCTATGTTCTCATTTTTTACTGGACAGGTCACTAGTCTATCACAGAGACATACAGGACAAACACACCCCCTTAAGGCCAATTTAGAGTAACCAATGATCATGTTTTTTGGACTGCGGGAGGAAGGCAGAGTACCCAGTGAGAACCAACACATGCACAGAGAACATGCAAACTCCATGCTGAAAGTCCTGAGGTCAAGCCTAGGGCTCAAAACCAGGACATTCTTGCTGCAAGGCAACAGTACTACCAATTGTGCCACTTTGCAGCCCACTCTTGCTCTTTTATTTATTCTTCTTTTTGTTCTTTCATGATTTCTTAACATTTGGTTGGAGTGGGGATGAAGGACGGCCAAATACTGAAGAAGAGAAGGTTCAGGTTTGACACAAACGTTAAAGCTATTACATCCCTCTTTTCTTATTCACTCACTCAATTCTGTCCCTTTGTTATCATGGTTGGTTAGAGTCCTTGGTTGATGCAAGAAATACTTTTAGGATCATAGTTTTGGTAGTTTGATCAGTTACTGATCTTGGGAATCAGTAACTGATCAGTAACTGATCAGTAACTTTGGGAATGGTGGCCTAGTGGTTAGAGCATTGTGCTTGGGTCCCACTGGTTCTGAGTTCTACTCCCACAGACTGCCACTCTGGGTCCCTGAGCAAGACCCTTAACCCTAGATTGCTCCCCGGGTGCTGCACAGTGGTAGCCCACTGCTCCCCAAGGGGATGGGTTAAATGCAGAGAACAAATTTTGTTGGAATGTATGTTGCAATAACAATAAAGATTTTTTTTTCTTATATGATTCTGGGCATCATCTCTTCATACTCTGAATTTTTTACCTTTGTTTCTGGTTACAGAGTACGCTGTTTCTCACACCCGCTTGTGTTCTGACACTCCTTTCTCTCCATAGATTGTGTTCCTTGTCCAAAGAGTTTAGGTGTGCCTTTTTTCCATGGACGGAGGCTTTGATGGCGCTATTGCTGCTATTAACAATGTGTAATCTTTGCTTTCCGCAGTCCAATTTAAAGTACCACTAAAGTTGTGATTCTGTGCTTAAATTCTGCCTCTTTCCTGGCTAAAGCCAGTGACAGAGCTCATACTACTCAGCATACTCTGTTTTTCTTTCCCATAAATAGTAGCTCTGGACCTGTGCTTCTATCTTTTTTCCGTGTCTGCTTCCTGTCCTCTCGGCGTCTAGCTGGTCGTGGCCGATGGCTGCCCATACTGAGGTTGGTATTGTTGGGGATTTCTTTCTGTTGAAAGGAAGTGGTGCCACTCCACTTTACCACAAGTTTGCTAAGGATGAGGGATTAATGCAAAATTAACAACTAAAATAAAAACAGATGGTCTTCAATCGATAGCTAAATTTCTGTTCCATTGGGCATTAGACTAAACGTCATTGTATTTTATTACACATCCACTGACCACTTTCACACCTTACCTGTAGTGGACCCCATTTGCTTTTCCCATTTTAATTTATTTTCATGCAGTGCTTTAATTAAGCCTTACTTATAACTTTATGTATTTCTTTATTTATTGTAATTTTCTTTACTGCTGTTCCTTTATTTTCCAGTAACACAATTTGAATGACCTTGTGTATAAGAGGTGATAGAGCAATTAAATAATCTTGCTTTTGCTTTCAGAACAGCCTTAATTCTTCATGTGATATATTTAACAAGATGTCACAAACAGTCATCAGAGATTTTGGTCCATATTGTTCAGAGAAATCCCACAGCTGCTGCATATTCGTAAGGCTGCACAACGATGATGTGACTCTCCCGTTCTACCACATCCCAAAGGTTCTCCATTGGATTGGTGACACCGGAGGCCATTACAGTACAGTGAAATCATTGTCCCGCACAAAAACCAGTTTGAGATAATTTGAGCTTTGGGACATGGTGCAATATGTTGCTGGAAGTACCAATCAGAAGACAAATTAGAAGATGTGATAATAATGGGAAGGACATGTTCAGCCACAATACTCAGGTAGGTCGAGGTGTTTAAACAGTACTCAGTTGGTACTCAAGGGAACAAATTCTGCCAAGAAAATACCCTAGACACTGTCCTACCACCGCCACCAGAACTAATGATACAAAGCAGGATTGAACCATGTTTCCCAACAAAACAGTAGTTTCTAAAACATTCAGACCATCCCATTTAATGCCAACAACCGTGTCATGCTGAAAGTCACTTAAATCCAGTTTCTTCCCCCTTCTAACGCTCGGTTTGAACGTCAGCAAGTCATTTTCATCACGTTTGGATGCCTAAATAATTTTTTCTTTTCGCATGGGATTATCTGATTTGCTTTCTGTGTTAACAAGAGATTGAACAATTGTACCTAATAAAGTGACAAGATGTTTATTAGGATTGAATTGGGCTGTATGGGTGTGAGTCCAACCATTTAATTGGTTTATATTGTAAAGAATTGTATTGATTTGAACTGAATTTAGGATAAAATGGATTTCTTCGCAGCTGGATATCAATTTAACCTGTTTGTCTAGTGAAGTGCTCAAAGATGACATCTGTTGTGAATTGGTGATAGAAGTAAAGAATCATAATCATCTTCAAACTAGAGTGTACAGAATCTTAGTTATTTTTATTGAATTGCAAAATACGTATCTACATCAGGGTATGCATATTAGAGGAAGTAGGGGTGGAGCTGTCTACTGGTTATAAAATGTGGATTTATTTGGGAAGGTTTGGCATAGTATGAACTCCTTCCTAATATATGTTCCCTTTGAACCAAAATGGTGGGTGTACAAAGCCTGTCACGGCTCTGACAGGGATGGTTAGACCTTTATGGCTCCAGGATGTAGGGGTAGGATATTCCAGAGTTCAAAGTGGTTAAACCATGTGTGATCCTGTCAGGGTGAACCCTTTCCATTTTTGCCAGCAGAAGAAGAAAGCCATTATTTATGACTCTGGTTTTCTTAGTGCCAGCATTTGCTATACATATTAGTAATGATATGGATTAGAAATGTAATACCTAAGCTAAACGCAATAACAGAAATACTTTTTTTTTAGAGATATTTATAATTTTTTCAAATGTCCTTTTACATATTTTTCTGAAAAGCCTACTGAAGAATGCTGTGTTTTTTTTCCATCCCAATTGTAAATCGCAAGCTTTTATTATACTTGTGTCGACTTCTGTTACAATGCCAGCAGTGCAACTGGGCCCGGAGAGAAGCGCTGGGTGGTTTCCAAAGAGCTCTCTCCCACAGCTGAAGCCACTTTACCATGGCTGTTTTCACCACAGTCGACCACAGGCCCTTCTGTGAGGTTGCTGCGCTTCCGTTGTGTGCCTCTCAGAACATTTCGGGCTCTGCTCACCATAACAGTGCAGCCAACGCTGCTGAAGGATCAAAGATCACCTCCTGCTTAACAAACAGCAAGACACTCGGCCTATCAGAAACATCTGGGAGCGGTTGGTCGCAGCTGCCGGTGTGTGCCCACACCCTCGAAACAATCAGACCAGATGTGAAGATCATCTCACGTAAGGTACAGATGTTTCTCTTCATCAGAGTCATTCACCACAGGGAGTTGTAGGACGCTTTTTGAGGTCCTATTAAATTTAGACTGTTTGTGCTGCACCCAGATTGGGTTTGGTGCCTGGGGTTATGCCACTGGCCTGTGGGTTGTCGCTATTCAGCAAGATGATTGAAAACAGCGCCGACTGCATAGTGCTCGTGGAAAAGGGTGCAAAACAGGGTTTTCTCTGAGTGGCTAGGGGTAAATATTAGCAATGATAACATAGGGATATAATGCTGCAAAGTTGTTTGGTGGATTCCATACAAAAGGCATAGAAATGTCATGCCTAAACGATGGGGATTATTTACCCAATGGAAATTTGTAATAGCTACTTATCAGTCCACCAATCTACAGTTTGTTGGAATGTTTCAATAACCTGTTAGTAATACTCTAGGTCGAAGAATGCAAGCTAGTGGTGTATAAGAATTGTCTTGTGTAACCTTTCTGTGGTTCTTATTTAGACATATTCCAAAGATTTATTTTATATTTTCAGAGAATAAAAACATAATACTGGTGTTGATTATTTATTTATTATTTCTGTGTAACAAAGCAAAAAAACAAACAAAAACAAAACAGAAAAAAATATATAAGATGTAAAAGTTTTGTTTTTTTAAGGACTATTTGCCTTAGTTGGTATTTTGACCCTCTGTATAATCCATCTTAATGCTACTTAAACTGTGACCGTTTATATTGCAGAGTTTTACATGTAATTTATCATGTAAAAATATATTCCAGAATAGACATAGACATGCAGTAGATTTTAAAAGAAAGTCTGAAAAGTTGTCTGCTGCTGCTAACAGATATATTTCCAGTTCAACTACTAAACAACAAAAATCGGGGAAAAACATATTTAACTATGGAAATTAACAAACACGGCATTTACTCTGTTTTACAGATTTCCATTCTCAGCTAATACTTTGTTGAAGTTGCTATTCTAACGGAAGATTTCTGTAGTTTTTGGTAAGAGCCATCACCATGCCACATCTTCATTTAGCCTTTTTTGTTTTTTACCAATTCTTGCAAAATCTTAAAATCAATCAGATTGGGAGCTCATTCCATGATGTCTATGGCCAACTTCAGGTAACCACCAGATTTGTTCAGTAGATTTAAATCAAAAACTTTAACATTCCTCTGGTGAAGCCATTCTTGGACTGATTTAGATGTATGCCCGGAGTCAGCGTGATGCCAAAAAATGAAATGTAACTCCAGAGCATTTGGCTGGAACAACCATATTTCACTGTGGGTTATGGTGATTTTTTTTGGTGAAGCACTGTTTTTTGTTTGTTTTTATTGTCATCATAGTTCTGGGAGTTGTGGCCCAAGGATCCAGGAATGATTTGATCAGGCAGGTTCTGTCACAAGGCTTTGAGTCATTTCAGCCGAGGATGTTCTCTTTGTCATACATGTGTAGCACACAACCAGTAGCTAACAGAAAATCCTGCAGCTCTGTCACTGCTGCTGACATGATTTCCTTTTGTCTTTTCATCAGCTTTGAAACAAAGGCAAGTTTTTGTAATATTTTATTCAACCGATACTGTCTGCCTTCCCTGCACCATTGTATGTATATTGCTGTGGAATTGTGCTGCGCTCTTCTCCTGATTGATGCATTTGTACACACTGCAAACTGTGACGCAAAGGAGAAACGAATTCATATGTTATTGACAACAAAAAGATTTCCTATGTAAACCTGACATTAAAAAAAACACATACAGAGTGGCTGTAGCAGAGACAGATTCATGCAGTGTAGCTGATGTTAAAACCAGACCTTTTCAGGTCTGGAGAGAATCCTCCGCTCTTGCAGACTCCCTATGGTGGTTTGAAAAACACTTTGCCGGGTATTACACCCTGTTTTTCTTCCCCTCTCCTGTCTCTGTCTGTTCTCTCTCTCTGCACCCTATTAAAACAACATCTTTGGCCCAGGCTGACCAAGCATGACATCAGAAGCAAGGTTCAGTAACCTACCCTCACCGTGACCCTTCAAACCCCATTCATAGGAATAAAACGGTCCTGTTCTGTACATCAAAGGGGGTCTTCTGTTTTTAACTGGCTCTAAATCTTCCTCAGGTTCTCTCTGGCATCTTAGACATTTTTTTCCCCTTAAAAAACTACGTGGAACATAATGATGCTCTTTTATTTTGTTGCAAATTTAAATTGTACAAGAAATATTCCTTTGTCTACTTATTATCTGTCCAGCATGAGTTTGTTCAATCAACTTGATATTCTTTCAGCAGTCAGAAGACCGCTTTATTATCTCTGACATTTTAAGTCCAGAAATGAGGCGGTGAAAAGTGGCAGCATGTAGAGAGGTGAGTTAATAAGGTCATCTGTGCTATAATGGCACTTCCTGGTAAAACTTACAATTGTCAATCACCCCCTAATAACGGCTCAGTTCAATGCGGAAAATACAGGTGAAATTGCTTTAGACTTGTGCCTTTCAGTTCTAATTGAAATATTAGCGGGACGATGAATGTAAATCCCAGTAATAGCGCAATCGTTTAATTTTCATGAAAGTTATTCCTCCAGACAAATTCTCATGTCACCTTTTGATGACTCGTTTGGCCTTTTTTTCCCCGGTTTTGATTTGTGTACTGAAAGGGTTGAGCAGAGGAGCATTGGATAAGCATTTAGTTAAATATTTGAAAATCAGCCTTGAAATATTGTCCTCTTACTGAACATTCAGAAGCTGCATATGGATCTCACATTCTGATCTTCTTTGAAATTGCTGTCATCAGGCAGCTACTGTATCTGTTATGCCACCTGAATCATTTCTGATTAATTTGGTTAAGAATATTCAGCAGATGAATTCGAAGGGGAAACTCTTATAGCTTCAGGGTGTTTTTTTTTTATTCATATCCTCAGTGAATTATTAAAGGGTGAAAACGGGATGCAGTATTTTTTTAAATAAGTGCTTATGAAATAATTTCTGTCACCATTAAGATTATTTTGTGGGTGCATTTATCTGTAATTTCCAACGTTCAACCCTGGCTGTGGGCTCTGCAGCTTTTTTAAGTGCTGCTGATTATAGTGTTTGTGAAAGCACAGCACACATGGCCCTTTACAATATGGCAGCTCTGGTGTTTAACATCTGTGCATGACTAACACTAAAACATGACATACTGATGTAGACTCTTCCCATGGGTCCCTCATATATTAAATCTACTCCACGTCCGTTTCGTACTCCATCCTTTTTGTTGAGCATGCCATCGATTTCGCTGGCTTTACTGTTTTGCGTTGTTCTTAAACTATTGAGAAACATTTATTATGTTTCAGAGGATGGATGTAATTTATGTAACAGGTTGCATTCCATGCTCTAAAGGGTTTTACAGATAACAGACTGGCTGTCCAGACCTTCAGAGACATGTTATGTGTTTCAAAATGTATTTTAAAGTTATTTCATCTGGTTTTCTTACACTGATTTTACTGTGTTGTTGCAGTTTATTTATGCTGATTGAGTTACTATTGATTATATTCCATCCATCCGTCCGTCCGTCCGTCCGTCCGTCCGTCTGCCCGCCCGACCAAGCTCATTCTGGGGGAACCTATGGTGTTACCAGGCCAAACAGGATACTCTCTTGAACAGGTTCCGGGTTGACCGGTGTTTCTTCCCAGTGGGACGTGCCCGTATATCCCCCAAAGGGAAGGCGCCCAGGGGGTATCCTGATCAGATACCCAAACCACCTCAACTGACTCCTTTCGATGCAGAGAAGCAGCAGCTCTACTTTGAGCCTCCCTATAATGGAGTTCCTCATGGCTGAGTCTGGCCACCCCAAGTAGAAAGCTCTAATTGTCCGCTGTTGTTTTTAGTGCGCTACAAAACTAAGTTTTGATTTGACTTTAACATAGTTTTTCCACTTCATTAGGCAGTGCTCATCTCATTTTTTTCTGAAGACTTCCTTTCCCATCTTGTGATTCGCTTTCAGGCAAGTTACTAGATGCGTCACTCGGTTTGTCCTGCACTTGTTGACCTTTTTAAATCTCTTACGTTGAGACAAGTCTTCTCTCTGAAGGCGTTGGAAAGCTCTTTGGATCTCACCCTGGTCTTCACTCTCGCTTCAACAATCAGCAGCACACCAAATTAAATATCTCCTTTTTAAAACAGCAAACCTCCTGCCTAATGCTAAATAAAAATGTTTGCATCATTTGCTCCTGATGTGATATTCGCATGTAGAGTTTGAATTTTAAGATGAAATAAATGTATATTCCTCACCAAAAGTCACAGTCTGTAAAATTGCATTAAAAACTAATTCTGGCATCTTTTATTGAGTTTCTTGTTGTTTAATTATTAGAACACTTGAATTTCTTGATTTCTATTGTTAAAATTGATATTGCAGATTCACATGACCAATAACGGCACGTTAGAAAAACAAACAGGCTGTAATTGCAGCTTGAAAAAGAGAAGATGCTCAAAAAAAGCACATCTTTTAATTGTTTGCTTAGGAGCATGGCCGTATGAATCCTGGGTCTCTTGGACAAGTTAAGGCTTGAGGTCTGATACCTTATCTGCAAAAATATAGTTGACACAACATTATTATTTGCACATCTGCTATTTCCAGTGTACAACTCTATTGTAAAACAGACAAAATCTATTAAGACAGAACATATGTAACACAGAATGTTCCAGAGTAACTTTTCTTGTTCTAACTGAATTGTTTAGCTTATCCTACGCAGTATAATTTACGTAGTCTTTACACATAATTACATTACATTACATTTATTTATTTTTATTCAGAAATGCCCTGCTTATTCAGTTTAGAGAAAATGTGATATGATATGACTTTTATTCTCTATACTATAAATAAAGGAGAGTAATTTACTGGCTTTAGGTGGGTGTGGGTCAGTCATGTTTCCTGTCGAACCAGCCAAAAAGCTTCACATCTGCCAAGAAAAATGATCACAGCCACTAACTCAGGACAGGGAAAGTAGTTTCCATGGTTCTAAATTATTCCTGTTTATCCTGTCGTCCCTGATGCTTTGATGATATAGCAAAGTTCAATAAGGCTACCATGGCAAAGAGATGGAGGAATTCCCTCAGGTTGCTTCACTCTGACCCTGACTGTGATTGCTCACTTTAGTGCCAAAGCTTATTGGTCTTTGTTAGAAAACGATGGAACGAATAGACAACAAATGCTAAACGTTCTCAAGTGACGGCGCTCCTAAATGTGGAATAACAGGATTAGATCCCTTTTTTACTCAATTTTTTTGTCTTTCTTCAAAGGAATGGTTGCTTGAGCAATTTAATTGTTTTGGAAATTCCAGAGCATCACTCCGAGTGCGGCGCATTCCTTCTCCCCACGGCACAATGCATTCCTCAGGAATAAAGGTGATCTCCATCAGAATTGGTCAGACCCCCAAGAATCTCTCAGGAATTTCGTCCAGCGGGAAAACAAAATGTCAGACAATGTGATTGATAGTGTATTAATTAGAGAGAAGCCTTGGCTATAGGTGTCTTTGTTATATCCCAGACTTGTGCAAAATACACAGTGGCCCAAAAATCGTCCAATCCGAAGTGGTTTTTAGAGGCAATAAATCTGGAGATTAAAGAATATTTGGAATTCTAATGCTCACCGAGTGTATGTATTACATATATCCCAGCAGCTATACAAAAGAACAATAAAAAACACAATGTTCCTGTTTTCGTTATTATAAGAGTTTCTGTCTTCAGATTGCTTGGCAGAGAACATGATTTTTATAGATGTCTGTCTTTAATTGCATTTTTAAATTTTCTTTCAGTGAAAGCAATTGTCAAAAACTGCAGATGAACATACATTCTTCATGTTTTTAGATCCTTGTACAGTTCATTATAAAAAGGTAATGAAAGGCAGAGACCTTGTTGTTTTGTTTTTGATCTGTAAACATTAATATCTTTATGGATGTTCCAAAAATATATGCTGGCTGTGAAAGACCCAAATGCAGGCAAAAGGAAGGCATTGGTGAGGCAAAAATTATGTTCAAGGTCCAAAAACGTGAACTGAAAATCATGAAACATTTCAAATGTTTCATGATGTTTCATTAATCTAATTAGAAGATCAAATAACAGGACACAGGAATAAACTAAGAAACATAACGTAAACAAATAAACTAATATGGCAACATATTTCTAATTAACACTGAGAAATTAGTTGGATATGGTAAGACCCTTTAAACAACAATAAAGAACACAGAACTGAGCAAAAAACAAACAAAAACTAAACCCACAAGGATCATAATAATAAGGATGCCAAATCAAACATTAAGCTTTCAACAGTGTTTTGACATTTACTGAATGTTGGTCATTTCAGATATTTGGTATTATGTACTTATGCCTTTTTAATTGTTTCATGCTGTATTTCCAACACGAAAACGAAACATTTTCAATGGGAGGTTTTCCGCCAGATGTGCATTAGTACCTACCCTCTGTGACAACCAATGAATTAGGTAATAACTTTCTACAATTAACTCATAGACTACTCAAGAAACTGTGATTATATGTAATATCTACTAGTAAGTGTCACTTATAATTATATTGGTTTAATCAGGCATCCTTATAAGTTAAATTTAGTAAAGGTCAACTGCCCCAACAGGAGTCTGAACCACCGTAAATGAAAATACAATGGAATATTTTTTTTTACTGATTGCTGTATATCAATGCCAACATAGCTGTAACCAACTGTGCTGTAAGCAAAGTGGCAAAGATTCAGAAAATGCAATTGCAACAACTTAAGAAAATATAGTTAGATAAAAAACACAAAAAACAGTTCAATCTGTGGTAAAAACTCCATGGAGCCTGGTTGATCTGCAAGTTGGAGGACCTTTAAGAGCATCTGGTATGCTGACATGAGTTGGTACGTAAGAGTGCAGCAGTTCAGAGATATTTTTTAAGAACACAAATCCAAAAAGATTCAAAAACAAAACAACTGGACTTCAGGTTTTGTACATGAACAAAGGACACTTATTGATTCACACCTTCTAGCATGCTGCCAAATATCTCTAAGGCCCCGTTCACACAAAGACAAGCTTGGCTGTTTCTGACAAACATTTTAGTCGGATAGGTGGTCCCGTTCAGATGAAGCGGCTGTGAAACCGACGACATTTGAAACCCGCTCCCAGAGGGGAAAAGTTTGTAGCTTCTCGCAGCCACGGAACCGTCTGCGAACCCCTATCCACATAACCGGCTACAAACTGGCATATATGCGAGCCATGCGAGATCTCACTTCTTCCTTAACATGCATGCGATAACACAAACAAGAACAGTGGCGGACTTTGAAGTTGCGGTTTCATTTCAGTCACTATTCAAGTTATTGTTGATTTTGCACTAACACATTTTGGACTGTGGCTGCACAGTGGCGCAGTGGCTAGCACTGTTGCTATACAGCAAGAAGGTCCTGGGTTCAAGTCTTACCCATGCCCTGGGTCTTTCTGCATGGAGTTTGCATGTTCTCCCTGTGCATGCAGTACCCAGTTTTCTCCGGGTACTCCGATTTCCTCCCACAGTCCAAAAACCTGACTGTTAGGTTAATTGGTCTCTCTAAATTCTCCTTAGGTGTGAGTGTGTGCAAGAATGGTTGTTTGTCCTGTTTTTCTCTGTGTTGCCCTGCGATAGACTGACAACCTGTCCACGGTGTACCCTGCCTCTCGCCCATTGACAGCTGGAGATAGGCACCAGCATCACTCACGACCGCAACAGGGATAAGCGTGTTAGATAATGGATGGATGGACCACCTTATCGTCAGTCCACACAAACGCTTCTTTTCTCTCTCCTGCATTTGATGTTTTCATCCTGCTCTTTTTTCCTCTTCCTTCTTTACTTCCATGGCAGTGTTACCTTGCCACTCAATGGCATGTCATAGGTATTACAGCGTCTGTTACGGCTCCTTCGGCTTGGTGCGGTTTCATCTTTTTGTTCAAACTTTTCTGTTTGGATACTCATCTCCATGAAGATGTAACCTAGGTTGACCAGACATCCCTGATTTCCAGGGACATTGGCACCTGTTTTGAACAACCTGTCCCAGATCCCTGATTTAGTCCCTGGTTTATGAAAAAAGGTGGCACGCAGCAAGAGCCATTAAAGTCCCACCTGGTCCACCTGGGAGCAGGTGGAAAATCACCAGCGCAGTTCTGTTAGGGATCTTTGGAGCACACGGCTTCCCTTCATAACTGCAAAATGCAATGGTAACAACCTAGACCCATGATGAAGATTAACAATAAAGCAATGGAAGATTACATACAAAAGTAATTGCTGTATTGTTATTTTATGTCTTTGTAGCTCCAAAATCAAGGCATCAGCCATACATATGCAGCACCCCACATTTTGTAGTTTTTTTTATGAAACAAAGGCAGTGGGAAGTTATAATCATTTGAGGTGTTTTTTTTAAGGAGTAAAGGAATGCTGAAACACGGCAGAAAACACAGGAAGAACCAGAAACCATATGGAACAACAGGAGTCAGAGAAGAATCAATTAAGACCGAAGGACTAAATACTGAGAAGCAGTGATTAAGAGGGCGGGGAACCAGTGAGTCAAATTTTCTGAACAGACAACAACTGCGAGGGGGAGAAAAGAGAACAGGCAAAAATCCAGCAAAACAATTAAACTTTGCAAAACTCAGTAATCTTCTTAAAATAGAAAACTCGCAGAATAAAACAAAATAAAAAAATCCAAGTCCAACGGGAGTTTCTGAATGAAGATTTTGTGTAGCGGGCGAGAGGCAGGGTTACACCGTAGAAAGGTTGCTGGTCCATCACAGGGCACTCCAAAGTTTTCTTGCAGTAAAACATTACAACCATCAAAAGTGCTTAGATTCACCCCCTTGTGGCAGCTGTAAACAATATAAAGTCTGTTGACATGCAGTAAATACAGTTAAAACTAGTGACTCCCAGACAACAAGCAACTCACTGCTTGTACCAGAAAGCATTGATGTCACTCAAAGTATGAAATACCAAAACAGATTTTTTTTTTAGCCCGTGGTACATTTACATTGTTTGGAGGATCTTTGTCAACCACAGCTTTGTTTTTGCAGCCATTAAGCCACACATATTTGAGTTCAATTTGCTGCACACAAACAAATAATTCCTCCTAAGCAGAAACTGTTGAGGAGAAAGAGGGCCCTGCCAAATTTTAATTTTTACCTCTGGAATTTGATTCTGTGTAGAAAACAAATACCATCCTTTGAAAACTAGGCTTGCTCTTTCTTGGAGATAATCCTCTATTTGTTCCCTTTGTCTTCTATTTCAGTGTGGGAAAAGATAAAGCAATTTAGTATCCACACTGATAAAACACCCCACACTCACCAACCTAACTACACTAGCCTGTAGGAAATACTGTCTTTTTTCTGAATTTGGACACAGATAAAAAATGTCTTGGCATTCTGGGTTCATGTGAATCTCACAAACTTTATATGAATATCTGTGGCTCTTATTTTAAAGTGCAGGCCTCTGTATAGTAAAAATAAAATTTCTAAGCATGAATGATTTATTTGGATAACTTTTGGAGGCAGTGTTCATTGTATGCAGAAATGTATCAAAGCAATTAATTAACATTATGACTCAAAGCAACGTGGTCCTGGATCTATTCTTAGCCAAATGAAAAACATCTGTGAACTCAATATCCTATAGCCTCCTAAAAGGATTTTATATTGTGGGTCTATGTAGAATACGTCCTTTCAATAAATACAGTGCAAAACTATGCAGTGAACTGGTGACAGATTTCTTAATTTGATTTATAATGATTGTTTTCAAAGAACCTACGAACCTGTCCTACTTTAGCATTCACCACAGCATGGCTCATATTACCACATATGCAAAACAATCTGCAGGAAATGTTCTGACAGGGCTTCTGGTGAGTGTTTGGTCTCAGGAAAAGGTCTACATCAGGCCTCGTGTTCAGATAAGTACACAAGGCTCATAAATTCTTAGCTCACAGAATTACTTTCCAAAGTGTTTTGATCCAGATAGTAATCCGGTCCAGTCTCTTTATCCACTTTTGGCATAGAGTCAATTTAATTTTAAAACAAAACAATAGATTTTTCTATCAGAAATTCCAATTTGTAAGTGTAAAATAATTAGTGTGTTTAATGCATTGGTTATGGTTGTGTGTTGTAGATAAAATACCATGCAAATCTATCTATCCATTCATCCATCCATCCAACCATCTTGGCCTATTTGTCAGTGCATTCAAAAGTCAGATTCTTTTAGTTCTCCACTGTGTTTGCAGTAATAATAAAAGCACTCTTTGTCAAGTTGAATATTTTGAATCTGCAGCTCCAATGCTTGAACTAATTTTGAGCTGACAGTTGAGATTAGTGAGAGGTTTACTGCATGTAACGTTCGGATGTCTCAGAGGGGCCAGTAATCTTAATCAGTATTCTGGGTGATGTTCTGAAAAGTAAGACGGGTATTGGTGAAGCTCTGGAAATCTGGCTGAAGCTGAACTGTTTTTTTTTTTAACCAACACAAGGATAGCGTTGTGCTTTCAGCCAAGTGGAATATAAAATCAGACTGTAAATTATATGCCGCAGAGAAATGTGAGATTTTTACAGGCACCAAGGAACTGCCCCTCACAGCAGGTGGCACCGCAACAAAGCTAAGCTCTCTCCCCTCATCGTTCTCTTTTGCACGCTTTTTCTCAACAGCAGCATAGGAGGGATGAGCAACTGGTGTCCGAATCGGAGTTCGGTTTACTTTTAATGTGTTTCACAAGCTAGACGAGCTCACAGGCTGATCTCCGGCTAGCATTCTTGAAACTTTGCTGATGTGATTGGAGTGTGTTTTTACGGTTATAACAAACTTTATTTCCATAAGGGTTTTATACACTGATAGGACAGTAATGTTTATGTTTTCCAGTCCGCTCATTACAACAAAATATGGTTAAAAAGTCTTTTTTTTAATGGCACCAAATGCCGCTGGCATTAGTGCCATTAATGCCACTCGCTAATACCCTAGTTAAACATAACTACGGTTTGTGTTAAACATAATGCTTGTTCTCATGTCGCTCCCCCATTATTCAATAGTGCTATGCGTGTTATTACAACAACATTAATAGGGAACATTAATGTCTATTTAACTGTGTGTCGTGTAACTTAAGGTTAACTCATCAAGCTAATGTAAACAATGGCCAGGATGCGCCCCGACAGATAATTTCCGGCCAATAGTTCGCTACAGTGCCTCTAGCTTCCCAAGTTACCGATTTGAGTCTGAATTATTTCCAGGAGAAATAATGACATTAATAAAATCAAGTGTCCTAAAGGTTATTGATTTTTATTTAGCAAATCATTCTTTAAAATGTTATTTCCTCAAGTAATGTTTTGTCTAACTCAGGATTTGCACTGTGGATGGATTGAACATGTCAGTCTAATTTAGACCTGTTCTAAATTAGTTAATTTGATTTAACCTCATTCCATATTCTTTAAGAAGAACTTTGGCTCTCTAACTTGGATCTGCAGTGAACCCAAGATTCACTGAATTGTTCTTATGATGGTTTTCTATGAGGTAAGATCACTTTCAAAATAAACTTGTGCATAAACGCACAGTTGTGTGCATATTAGTCAGAAGTTGTGCATGACAAACATTTGTAAACTCATAATAATTGAAATCTCATTCAACACATGCAACATACAGTTTAAATAGTTACAACTTCAATAACTAATAAATACAAATTTCAAGTTTAAATTTGTGCTTTACTCTTCATGAACACAAACAGCAGCGACTGCTTGAGAATACAGATTTTTTCTTTAAGAATACGAATTCACAACAGTCGTCTGACGTCACGGTTTTCAAGGCTGGTTAATCGAGCACAGAGTGCGAAGATAGGAGCCGCGCATGCGTTCTTCAGACTGAACTTTCCCAGAATGCACCGCGGCCGCAGCTTGATTCGAGACAGCGCAGAGATCCCAGTGGTAAGTTAAACATTCCCTTTTCTGCTGCTGTTCTTCAAAAGTACATTTTCAGATCGTTTGAGGCGAGAACATTATACTTTTAAGCTTCCCTATTTACAGAGTCGGTGCGTAATTTAAAGAAAAAGTCTGATTTATTTGTTTTGTGTTTATCAGACTGACACGTGTTGCTTTATTAACTCACTACTTGCTGGGATAAATTGTAAATGTCTCCCAAGGATGACAGCAGCATATAAAATAGGGCTGGACGATAATTGAATAACAATACATTGTAATGCTCAGAAAGGAGGACCCAGAAGACAACGAGACAGGTCAGTGGCGTTCGAAGACTGATTTATTTAGAGAGCGGGAGGGAGCGGCTCTGGTGGTTTGGCAAGCAACGTCAGACCCGGAACTCCTGGTTGTGAGGACAGCAGGTTAGCGGGTTCGGGGCAAACTGAGAGTCCAAATGTGCCGAAGTAACGAGGGGCACTAACCTGCAAGACTTAGGGTTGGAGAGGCGCCGTCCGCAGAGCCGAGGGGGGAAACGTCTGGCTGCAGCGACTTGGTCCTGGGGCTTCAGGGGCGTGATCCGGGAAACAGTCCGAGATCAGAATCCAGAGAGCAATCCTTGGGGGGTATCCTTAAGAGAGGTCGGGGTCCGGTCCAAATCTGTGCAGCGGTAAGGGCTCAGGCGTTACAGGGTTAGTCTGGTGCAGTACTCACAAGAGGAGCGGGGTCCGGTTCACAGGTAGTCCATCCAATTGATCAGTCCAAAAGGGTCAGGCGGGGCTCGGAGCTGGGAGACAGATCGGGTCGATTTCTCAGGAAGACAGGCAGAGGCAGAAATAGGCAGGGTCGGGAACAGATAACAGACAGGTCGGATACGGGAAAATAGTCAGGTTAACGCTGGAATACTGTTACCGTAAGGGCTCAAGATACTCTGGCACTGGCATTAGGTCCCAAGGCTATTTATATAGCTGAAAGATTGCCGGGTGGGTCTTGTACAGTGGTGTCAAAAGTACACACATTTGTTACTTAAGTAGAAGTATAGATACTGCAGTTTAAAAACACTCTGGTAAAAGTTGAAGTATCAACTTGACCTCTTTACTCAAGTAAAAGTGAAAAAGTATGTGCTCCAAAAACTACTCAAAGTATAAAAGTATAAAGTAATGTTTAAAAAAATGCCACTATATGAACTGAAAGCTTAATTTAAACACTGATTAGTTCTACATGTGGCCCAAGACACAACATAATCATTAACCCATTAGTCAAAGACAAAGTCACTCAAGGAGCATGTTCTCTCTCAAACTTTATAGGAATTCAATTCCAAACAGAGGTAGTATTCAAGCCTGCAGAACTGCCAGAACATAAATGTGTGAGTTCCATCAAATACCTAAGGTAAAATATACCCTTTGGTGCAAAAACATTCTAGGTAGTTTGTGTGTGGAGAAAGAGAGAGAAAGAGAGAGAAAGAAAGAGAGAGAGAAAGAAAGAGAGAGAAAGAAAGAGAGAGAGAAGATAGATAGATAGATAGATAGATAGATAGATAGATAGATAGATAGATAGATAGATAGATAGATAGATAGATAGATAGATAGATAGATAGATAGATAGATAGATAGATAGATAGATAGATAGATAGATAGATAGATAGATAGATAGATAGATAGATAGATAGATAAAGAAAGAGAGATAAAAAGAGAATAGACCAGTTCATTGTTATTGTTTTGATCCGGGTTTTTCGCGCATGCGCTCCGGACTGGTTGGCAAAAGGCGAACACAATGGCGGAAGCAAACAGCGAAACTGACGAGTTCTCCACGTATTTTTCTTCTTTAGATAACGTATCACAAGATCGTTTTAAGAGTAAGTTGACAGTTGATGGTATCAGATTGCCAGATCCACACAGCAAAAGCCTGAAGGGACGGAGCGAGTCTGTGAAATGCTGGCCAAGTGCTGCGTACCGCGAAATATACAGCTACCTTATAAACACGGCAGGCCAGTACAGACAGAGAGCACGAAAGCCATGCAACCACTGGACGGCTACAATTATTTTATATCGGGAAAAAGGCTCCAGCAACGCTCGCGACGCCATGAGGGATTAAGCGGTCAGAAAATGGATGGATGGATGGATGTTGTTCACATGTTTGTGCGACAGCAGAAAGCGGCGTTGGACAAAGACCGCGTCTCAGCAGAGGAAGACCCGCCCGGTAGGATTAAAAAAACATTGTTTACTACGGATTATTTTGGTGTTTTTGTCTTGTTAAAATGGGTGGAGGTGTCGGCGACATTGCAGTGTAAACACAGAAGTACTAGCGCCCGTGAACGGGGGCGTAATGGAGCAGCAGCAGCCGCCGCCGCCGCCGCCGCTGTCTGCTGCCTCAGACAGCGGCGGCGGCTGTAGCGATCGCTACACGGGCCGCTTCTCCGGTCCGTGTAGCGATCGCCACCTCCCCTCCGCCGCTATTTAAGCAGAACAATGACTAGAGCAGAATTAAGTGGTATTTACCGGAGATGAAGTGTAGACTGCAAATTCTATTGTAGTATGATGCCTCTTCCAGTCCATTGTGAGTGTCTGCCTGCGCTCTTTTCATTGAAAATATCAATTTCTTTCTTCGTCCTTCCTCCTTCGGTAAACGACAGAAACGTACATCCAACGATTTGGAATGCCTCTGTGTGCAACCGGGAGCACAACAAGTCGTAGGCATTGCTTAGATTCCAAAAATAAACGAACTAAAAGTACGCTCTAAATCACCCGTTTTGTCATGTAGTAGACGAGAGTAGCTCTGTTTTTTGCCAACCACCGTGCCCGGATGTAGCGCTGACGTCACGCGTGAACTACTAACCAATGATTGTTTGCGTTATATGACTCATCCAATTACATTAGTTCTCACTAGGTGTGGATGGCGCCAATGATCTGCATTGGATGGCGCACATTACGTGAAATAAATATTTATAAATTTTAAACTGAAGGCAAGAGTAACGAGTAACGTTTGTTTTAAAAATGTAAGGAATAGAAAGTACAGATACTTGTGTGAAAATGTAATGAGTAGAAGTAAGAAGTAGGAAGAAAAATAAGTAATGGAGTAAAGTATAGATACCTAAAACGTGTACTTAAGTACAGTAACGAAGTATTTGTACTTTGTTACTTGACACCTCTGGTCTTGTAGGAGCAGGCGTGCAGATCAGGTAGTCAGAGTCGAGATCATTACATATATATCAATCAGACGTGTGGCGCAATAGGGGAAAAAAGGGTCGATAAAAGTTTGATATAGAGACAGTTTTCCTTCCTTCCTCTTAGCCTACTATATTAATTGATGCTGCAGTCACTGCTTCCTCTCAACCAATCATAATCGCGGACCCAGGCACGCCGTCACAAAGCGCCGCCCTCTCAAACCACAACACAGCACACATGAATATGTCACAGCAAGGAGAGGCAGAGGAAACTGTCCCAAAACGGGGTTTTACTAGTTTGCCAGTCTGACAGAAATAAACCACAGTGATATGTAAAATTTGCAAGGAACCGGTAAAAACAAAGTCTGGTAACGCAACCAACTTGTTTCATCACGTAAACCGCTCACACCCGCAGCAACGCGAGCAGTTTCAGCCCCGCCGCGGCTCTGCGTCGTCGTCGGAATCTTATGGAATTTCTTCCAAAACAAAGCAGGTATAGCAGCTAAACTGGGCTCCCTTCTTTGTGATAAAATGACAAAGCGTCCAAGGGGCATAAGGACATCACGCATGCAGTAACATGCTTCATAGTGATGGATGTACTGCCGTTGTCTGCTGTTGAAAATCCTGGCTTCAAACAACTACTTGCCACTCTTGATCCGCGATATAAAGTTCCGGGTCGCTATTCTTTTTCTAACAATCCGTATTCTCAAGCCGCCGCTGCTGTTTGTGTTCATGAAGAGTAAAGCACAAATTTAAACTTGAAATTTGTATTTATTAGTTATTGAAGTTGTAACTATTTAAACTGTATGTTGTATCTTTTGCATGAGATTTCAATTATTATGAGTTTACAAATGTTTGTTATGCACAACTTCTGACTAATATGCACACAACTGTGCTTTTATGCACAAGTTTATTTTGACAGTGATCTTACCTCATAGTTTTCTATTTTACTATTTTATTTATTTTGCCCTTTTGTTATTTTGTGTGTACATAGTTCCTTAGCTTCATTTTATCTTAATTTTGCTTAGTAGTTTCACATAAAGGTAGTTGCACTTAGTAGTTTCACTAGCCTAGTAGAGAGGATTTGTTGGTTGAAATATAGTGTTAATTCAAATAAACAACATTCTATAGTGGTGTTCTCTGGATTTTCATTTATTTCTTTTAATAAAAGCTTGTGCTTGAAGAGAAGTTGTTACTCATATATTCCATATGTGTGCAGTTTGCTGTTAAAAGAACACCAGTGCTCAAATCACCCTTTCAACTATTGTCCTGATATCAGCTGTTTGGGCTTATGTTTACCAGACAATACCTAACAGACTGAGAGTTATTTATAAAACATTAAATAACTTAAAAACATGCGTAATGGCACAGCAATAGTAAAGTGGATCCCACGGCAGTGAACCGTTTCATGGACAAGAGGGTGAATGACCAACCTTTATTTCTTCTGTAAGGTTGGACCGATCTGGTTGTTGTTGCTGAGGGTGGAGGGACAAATTTCTTTGGGTTGGTAGGTTAAGTTGTCATGGTTAAGATTCAAAGAAGAGGATTTAATTCATGGAGTGAACCAGGAAGTGGCCAGAGCAAGACTGCCATTCCAGGAAGGTTATTCAAGGGCGCTATGAGAAAAGAAAAAAAAACTTTCTTTTTTTAGAATTGAAACCATAACTAGTAGGAAATATGGATTACTGCAATCAAGACAAACAATCTGGCACTGCAGCTTGATGGGTGGGCTGTGCAGAGGATCAGGCTCTTCCTCAGAATAGATCCTTGCTCATGCTACAGTTTTCCTAAACATAGTTTTTGCCAATAAACAAAACCAATCAGCTAATGCATGGCCATAACTAGTTGTCTTTATGATAAATAAAAAAAGAATATGTATGTAAACCTGAAACACAGCAATCCCTACTGGCATACTATATGGAGCAACTGAAAAAGAGTGGACTTTGTCTGAGATAAATTAATTCAAAGGTTTTTTCAGCTGGTATCTTTTTTGCTCTAGATCACTGTATTTTTTATGGTAGACTGATATTTTCTGCCTTTAACTTTATCCTTGATTAAATTTGATCTGTTTATTATTCCTGCTTTGGACTCTGAGCAGAGCTAAAGGAACCAAGTTCTGTGGTTTTCCCTCCAATTTATGGTTTAATATCACTAAAATAGGCCTGACAGAAAAAAAAAAATTACTAGGACTACAACCTTGTGATGTGGGCTGGGTCTAACCTCAAAGTAGAACTGCAGATTTATACTTCATTACCACACCTTAGTTTTTATTCATGATCTGCTATGACTCACAGGAGCAGTAAAGAAGTAGCTATAGGCTCTCAACTTCAGTCACTGCATAATACACGTACTCCAAAGGTTTTCAAAGGATCTTTACTAATCTGCCTAAAACCACACATAAATTCATCAGTTTGATATGTTCATTTCAGTAAATCTCTCCATCTTTCAGCCTACATCCCAGTAAAAGACAATCCTGTCACACTCACCTGTTGTCTGATAAGAATGCCAACAGGAAATTTGACAATATGTATGTGTCTTGTGATACTTAAAATGAATTTGAACACCAGAAAAAAAGCTTATCTTGATAACTGCGTCCTGCTTTCCTTCATAAAAACCGTGATAAATAAAGTCATCACTGTTATTCCTTTAGCTTGTACGGTAAAACAGGCTTAGCAGCGGTTACTGGATGAATGGCACGCTGGGCGAGCCACTCCACACCGGAGTGGTTAAGTTCAGGTGTGACCACAGTCTTGGCTTTTTAGATTTTGAACAAGAGATGATCAAATGCATTGCATATTTCTAATACAAAAGACTCAAACAATCCTTTAGAGTTTAGTTTAAATTTGAACATGTAAATTAGATACTGGTACTAACATCAGCCATTGATGTGGCGCCATATTTTCTTTTTACACTGCACACCAAAGAAGAGTGGTCCATCAACATCGACTGGAAATAAAATTAAACAAGATAAAAAAGATTGGGAAGCAGATTTTTTCTTTCTTCTTTTTTTTTGTTCTATTGTCACCCCCTTGCAGAAGGGAGCCCTGGTTAGGTAGCCATCACATCCTTATCAAAAACCTTCTCCAATCAGCCCCATGGGTTATGTAGCAAATAAATCAGGATAAAGATAAGCTGTTTTTTTTGTCATTGCTTATTATTTATCCGTACCTCTATCTAGGTACACTGACTTTTATTAAACGCTGTAATTAATTTTTTTCAAACATTGTGTCTTGTATCTTAACCTTTACCCTTAAGATGGTCGGGCTGTGTGCACAAAAGGCATGTCTATTCAAAACGCAATCTTATTTCTGGAAATGAAGCCATGGCAGTTCTTGAAGGTAGAACAGATGATTATCCCCGTGGAAGCAAAGCTGTGAGCTATCATGGCTTCTTGGTTTGTGCATGCACGTCTGTGTGAGTTTGCCTAGCTTTCTGTCACAGTCATAATAAGAAGCTGGCACCTCAGGAACTCATTCCGCTCTCTGATAGAGAGGTTCACCGAGTGGGGAGAGATGATTGGGCTGCCTGGAGGGGGAAAAAGAAAGGTTTAGCTGAAAACAAATCGTGTGCTTAGGCAGGGAAGACATTGTCCAACCGCTGTTCATTTATGGCTCTGTTTTCCTAATCAGAGCAAACAGAACAATACCTTTAAACCATTACTTTCCATCATCTGTGCTGTCATTGCGTTTGTTTGCAATAAATCAAACTGTATTCTGTTTTGCCAAGAGTAAGTATGATTTGTTTTTTTTTTAGTGATCACAACATAAATCCTGAAGACGCATCCAAACCGTATCAGATGTTCTTCGGTACGACACTGGCACAGCGGAGTGTCCTTTGTTGTGCTCTCATTTATCAGCTCTAAACAGAATGGGGCACAGGTTTCAGGGTGTTTAAGGCTTCCAATGACTGACAAGGTAGTGAGGCAGGGTTATGACTCTTGCACTGCGGGAGATAAAAGTGGGCTTCCTCCTGGGAGCTGACAGATGATGCAGGCTATGCTCCTTTCAAGAGTCACAAGATCCCTGGAAAAGTTGCAGGCTTTGTTTCTTTTCTAGACTTTAGATGAAAAATACCCCCAGGAGGCTGCTTGACTGCTAACTTCTGAGGGAAAATGCTTTGTCTATGACGGCTTGGCCTGCTCGTGATGCTGTGTTTTTGTTGAAGGTATTAGGGCAGCTTTAAATTAACCCTTGGAAAAGAGCCAGAAGAGCCCTGAAGCCTGGGCCATTATTTTTACATTATAGTTGTTTACATTGTGTCTGATATGTTTCTTGGAGATGCTTTTGTGTCTCTCGTGTTGAATTCATGTAATTGCTTGTGTCACCATCCTGGGTAGTTTTCAAGCTAGACGTTCGCATTGTGTTGCAGTTTCTAACTATTCAAACAAAGCACCAGCGTGACAAACATTGAAGCAACTGGTCGGGGCGTTTGGTAAAATTAATCAAACTTGCCTTAAATATAGTTTGTCACCTATAGACTAACATGTTATTGTCGATCTGTCTTGCAATCCCACTGCAAATTGCAATTTCATCGAAAATAAAATCTACGTCGCAGAGAACAAGTTTACACACCCATGTTCCTCTGGTGACATCACTCAAGGCATACGGCAACTGATCAGAGTTCCCTTGTTGTTTTTGTCTTTGCTTGCATGTTTTAGATTAAATTCCTCCAGATGTGTTTACTTATATTCTTTACAGCTGGAGCAATACCTTTGAGCCATACGTGGGAACAAAACATGGGAAATCTCAGGAAAATCTGGCAACAATAAAATCAATGGAAGAGCTTGGTGAAGAGAACCAGAGCAACCAGAATGGACAGGTTTCCTTATCAAAGATCTTCAGTGATCATTTTAAGTCAAGTTCTCATAGTCTGGTCTATTGCTTGGTTGATTTGCACCATTAAGGTGTCCTTTAAGTCCCAATAATATGTTCTGCACAACTGCCGCATTACCTGGTACTTCAGCCGAAAACAATCATCAGGAAGACAGATTTATAATAAGCTGAATCCTATCAGTGAGCCCCATCACGTGTGTGCCTATACGATCTCCATTGTTCCAGTCAATGCTAGAGGGAAGAGGTAAAATAAATGGGAACATGTCTCATTGCTTCAAAAGAAGATACCCCAGTGCGCTAAAGTAGTTTGAGTTCAGAATGCATGCAGGGCCATTGCATGTGTACATCACAGAACAGTTTAAGTTGACACAAACAGGGAATTGCAGTGAATTTACACAGAAGCCAATCAGTAAATATTCTAACCTTAATATATTTGTACCCAGTAAAGTTCTGAGGACAATCGTTGTTGTTTTTATTATATCTTCGGAAGTTGTCTGAGTCAAATTCTGGCTCAGATAAGTAAGGTTGAACCTCTTGCAACTCAAGTGGTACTCCAGCGCTTCAGATTCAATGTCAGAATCTGTCAAACGTTTCTCATCTGCCGCAGTATCAACTAAGGCCAGCTCATCAGCTTGATCCTTCTGCCTCTAGGTGTCATGCACCCAGACACAAACAAAGTGGAAGGAGCAGTTGATTTTCTTCAATGTGCTTTTAAAAACGGTATTATTTGCGAGATACTGGTGTAAAAAATCCACCCGTCATCACCTCACAGTGTTTTTGTTGTTAGTGGACAGATGAACATCATCGAAAAGTCACATTCTTTCACTGATAAAATTTCTGGACCTTTACCTTATGGAGTGCATGATGCCATGCAGCAACAAGGTCCTGGGTTTGAATCCCCGAGCATCCTAACTCTTATTTCTCAAGAACATGACTGTTAGTTAAGTGGTCTCTCTAAATTTCCCTTAGAGTTATTGTGGAGGTGTGTGTCTCTCTGTGTTTCTCTGTGACGGACTACCGACCTGTCTAGGATGGACCCCACCTGGTTCTGGAGTGTGTTAACGCAACAAGAGCTGCAACCCGAGAGAGGAGCGATAACAATAAAATTGACTTAAAGTTGTAAATCTTGGAAAAGTCTGGGTTCATCTGTTCCTTTTTCTGCTATACTTTTTACTTCCACTGAACTTTCCATTAATATGCCTTAAAACAACACTTATTGAGCACCCAGCTTCATTTGCCATGGCCTTTTGTGGTTTACCATCCCTGTGAAGGGGGTTATAGTCTGTTTGTTGGACAACATCCACACCAACAGTCTTTTCCACGATTATCTCATAACATGTCCATACATTATTTTTTTCTTTATCAGAAATCCTTTTTTTCTGTTGGTTTTAAGTAAAACATTTTTTTATATATATTTGTAAGCCATAATCATAAAAATAAACAGTTAAAGTAAATCACTGATGAAACTACTTAATACACAAGTTTACGTTTTTGAATTGAGTTAAGTGGTGCAGCAAGAAATTTTGAAAGAAATTCTATGTCCTATGATGTTTTGATTTATTGAGGTGAAAATGTGGTTTTATCAGTGGAAAAAAAAACCCACAGGTTACTGTTTGGTAGAAATAATTGCACGCGAAGTGGCTTACAGTTCTCCTTTGGATAGGATGGTGGCACCAGAGTTCAGCACAAACCTGCACTGCCTCCTTGCAGTGGCTCCTTCAAGCAATCCCAGCAGCAGCAGCAGGAGCAGCAGCAGCAGCAAAGGGGAGAGGAGCGGGAGGCTGCAGCCCGTCACGTGTTGAATGAATACAATTTTGGAGACGGACGTCCACTGGCCGGCCCCCACATCGTTTGCTCTCAGTTCAGCGCGCAGCAGCCCCGGCAGTGTGTCTGCAACCCCACAGACCTCCAGTCACGCCGGCAGAGGCTGCCGCAGAGCCGAGAACGTCCCCCCCCCTATGCGTGAGGAAAGTTTCGCCGCAAGTTTTACATGTTCACTTTTGGCTCTTCTCGTGAAGAAATCCGAAAGAGGTTGATCAAGATTTTTGTGCTGCGCCCCGGAGACGATCTGATTAGAAGAAGGCAATTCATTTTCTCTCTCCCCTGAGATGGATGTAACTTTCATTTTCTGCTTCACAACGGGGAACTTATAAGAGCGTGGACGTATTGTAGTTCTGCATGAACATCACCGGAGGGGAACAGATAAATGTGAGTATCGTCCACAGCGAAGATCTTCTCTCTCCACAGCCTCACCAGATGAGACGTGGACTGTCAGAGGCAGTCCGGACGCGCTCCGAGCCGCTTTTGGTGGTCGCTTATCATGAAGCGGCAATAATAATAATAAAAAAAACAACTCCTAACTTTTGCTTTGGAAATGAGCTGGTTGGAAATGGCTCTTAACTTGAAAAGAAGTTCCAACGATGTTCTAAACATGATGCACTTATTCAGCACCAGCGCGTCCTGCTTCAAACTCTTTGTAATATTACAAAAGCGCCGCACACAGCCTGCACTTTGAAGAGCGGCCAAAAAAAAAGATTTACTGCCCGTTTTTGTCGCTTGTGATTAAAGCACCCCCCCTGAGACGGAAACATTCCTCTGGAACTGTGCAGCGTGGAGTTATTGTCCTCGGAGCTGCTGCAGCCGCTGCATCGCCTCTTTACGCCTCATTCCTGAGCCAGTTGAGCCCAGACCAAACGGTTCCACATGACGGCACGGTGACTGAGACGGCAGACTTATGTTCATTAACCGTGGACGGGGTCTTCCTTTCCCTCAATTAATACATTCATTAAACCTCCACAGGGGTTCATCACCTCGCACCACAGTTGTGGTTCTGTTGGTCGCTATGGTGCAGCTTGTTTTTTTTTTTTTTTTTAACTTGCAGGGTTGGAGTTTGTTGTGTTCAAACACATAATAACTCTTAGTAGGCTACCAACTCCGTTCCAGAGCTTTATTTGCAAGCAGACTAGGTCTATAGAAGACAAATAGTGCAAGTTCATTTTAATAAAGTCAAACATTTGTACAGCTTTTGTCTCTGGAGATGACCACCTTGTGCTTTAGAAAATTATTTTAAATCCTAAAAAAAAAAATTTGAATGCCAGTGTAGATCAGGATTTTTGAACTTGGGAAGGTTACATTTAGCTTCATTTAGCCCAATTAGTTTGTCTCTGGGTTGAATTTAGCAGGTAGTCCAAGAGGGACCAAGACCATAGCAAACTTGTACCATCTTAAAACAATTTCCTTCTCAAAACCATCATTGCAGGGATGATAAGAAGCTCAGCATTAGAGCAGATGCACCTTATTCTGAGGCTATTATTCAGACATCCGTCCAGGGCTTGGACTACCGACTCTAGACTATTTGCTGCATGTCTTTCCCCTCCTCCTGCTGCTACCTTCCTGATTGACTTACTGTTAATAAAGACCACTTGCCAAACAATATCTAAAAAAACTAGTCATAGCAGTTTATGCAAATTTTATTTTTTAAACAAAATTCTAAGCATTACTATGTTTACTTTGAGCATTTGCCTTCATTGAAGGGATTTATTTTCATAGGGAATACAAGTAGGAGGCACTGCACTGCCAATAAACTTCTTTTGTGAAACGCATAAGAAATAAATAATTTAATAGAAAAGTAAAACGCTGTAACAAGAAAAATCATAACGGTTTAAGTGAACGCTAATTTACTGCAATTTATGTTTCACACAGGAAGAAGTTTTGTGTCACTGTCCCCATTGGCCATTCCCTGTGTAAATAATCAAGGCTCTCAATGTAAATAGTTACCCAATTCAAATGTGATAACTTCTTAAAGTAGTGTCTGCATAAACCATTATGATGTTTGTAGATTGTGTTGGTCTTAAGATGCTCTTACCAAGTCCACTCTCACTGGATTTATTGTCTTTGCCGAAGAGGGACATTATGCATTAATAAAAATTTGAACAATACAAATGGAAATGCACCAGTTACAGCCAAAGCTTATTTCCTTTGTCTGTCCCCCTGCCAAATGGTACTGACTGAATGACCGAAAATTAATAAAGTGAAAAAAAAAAGAAAAACAACAAGAAGACATAGAGTATTGACAACATTTCAGGTTAGTTGTCAAATTCCCTGTATATACTTCATATACACATATCACTATTTCGTATAGTAACCAAGCATCCCATGAAAATATAAACCTACATATATACATAAATTTGTATTTGTGCTCCCACATGTTACAAAGCCCCCACATTTAGCCAAAGACTTTGGTCATAGCCCTTCTCTGATAAGCCATTCACTTCAGCACGTGGAGCCTCCTAATCTGGATGTATACAAAGTGAAAAGACCAAGGGAGTTATCTATCAGGCAGATATGCTGCTGCTTATTGCAGAACGTCGCTTCAGAAAAATCCGAACTATCCCTTTAAGTGCTTTCACACGAGGGGAACTTTTGCTCCAGTTGTTGTTATCGTCTTGCATCACTGGTACTCGTAACTAAACGCATGTGTTTTTACTGATGCAATCCCTCGTGCTGCCAATGCAGTGACAAAAAGTTGCACTTTAAAATATATCATAATTATTTTAGCTAGAACATTTTAAACAAATAGTTAAACAGACCCATGCTGCTCTTTATGTGGTAAGAAGATGATTCTTCTTGTCACGCACCCTTATAAACTCGGGCTAAAGGGCTCAGGGGTGGGGGGAGAGAGAGAAAGTGCGCCTTTTCAGCACAGTGTTTGTTACGACCAGGGGAGCGCACATGCATGTGGAGGCCCGTGATGGCTTTTCCTGCTCTTTTTACATGCACACGGAGTGAGGTTTCAAAGACTAATGCAAGGCACAGAAACGCAGCACTTAGTTTGGCCAACATTCATAGAATTTTAGTTTGCTTTGTGCTAAGCCTGTCATCCTCATGTCCAGGCAATCTGCTGCTCTGTCTGTGGTTTCCATTATGGCTCCGCTGAGCCTTGCTTGGCTGGCATGGTCTCGAAACCACAGACGTTTTCTTTGAGTTAACTGGAGTTCTGACATGCTCATTTTACAAAGTCTGTCACTGTAGTTGTCCCTCTTTCTGATGACAGTAAAAATGATCTAGTTGTGTTAATTAAATTAGGTTAGCTGTCCGGTTGCTTTTGAGGAACATCCTTATATTTTATTCACACTTTAAGCAATTTTTTTTCCTCTGTAAATGAGATCATCTTGTAAATTAAGAACAATACATCAATGAAAGTCCCAAGACAAGCTTAAAAATAACTCCTTGTGTCTTGATAATCCTCAAACACATGTTGGCAGATCCAATAGTGCATCTTGGAAGTGGGAATCTTTCACAGAGCAGTTGTTTTAGTTTCATTCGCAGCAGCTTTAAATGTTCCCACTTCTTCCAAACTCAGTGGGTTTTTGTAAGTGTTGTTATATCTTAGGCAGAGTCTGTATTTGCTCAAGGTGAGAGACAGGAGTTTGCTTTTGTTGTTAGTGGAACATGCCTAACCAGAGCCTTGTTTGATTTTACAGTGGCACGAGACATAAATAATACTTCAGAGAAAACTGAGAAGTCAGGTAGAAATCGTCAAATGTGTTTTTTCTTCTGAAGAAAATGGAACAGATTTTCCATTATAAGGTGTGAATAACCGAGAGGAAGATTTGGCGCAACCCTGATGTTTTCAGCGTTCTTTCAATTCAGTTCATGTGGCCGAATGCTCAGAATGACGTTTGTCTGTATTTAAAAAGACTTTTCATGTTTATAACACCTACAGATGCTTGCTATGGTTTTGGGTGACTGGGGTAGTTTAAAGAATTCAGAAAAACACTGGGGCGAGCGCTACAGCGCCTTGCCAATGCAATTATTGCCCTTGCTCCGTTTCCCGTTTTGTTACATTGCAACCAAACTTCAATGAATTTTATTGGAAATTCTGTAATGGATCAACATAAAGTGGTGTGTTTATTATTCAGTGGAAGGAAACTGGTACATGTTTTGCAAAATTGGAAGGCAGAAATCTGAAAAGTATATTTGTATTTGTATTTGTTTTCTGCTCCTCCGTGAGTCACTGTTTGTAGCACCACCTTTTATTGCAATCAAAGCTGCACATGTTTTGGGGTGTTTCTCTACCAGCTTTGTACATCTGGAGACAGAATCTTGTGCCCATTCTTCTCATGTCATATGAAGGTAGAATCTTTTTTAAGTGAATTTTGGTGTTGCCACAAATTCCCAATTAGATGTTGGTCTGAATTCTGACTGGGCGGGTCTACCACACAAATGCACTTCAAGCTGCAGCTTTCCATTGTAGCTCTTTTTGTATGACTAGGGGGGGGGTTGCCCTGCTGGATGTTGCTGTAAGGTCCGCCAGTTTTTGAGTCTCAAGACTCAAAAAGGTTTTCCTAAAGGATTTTCCTTTATTTAGCTCCCGTCCATTCTGAAGAAAAGCATCTCCTCAGGATGGTGCTGCCACCGCCATGTCTCATGCTGTGCATGGTGTTAAGGTATAGTTTCCTGGCACACATGTAGCATTTTGCATGTGGGGCAAAAGGTCCAGTTAAGTTTGTACCTATCAGAGCACCTTTGTCCACAGGTTTACTGCGTCTGATACATGGAGATAAACTCTAGTGGAAAGGACTAATCATGGTATATGGCTGTGATGCAAGGGAGATTATGATTCTTTTCTGAAGGGAAGGGCTTTTGCAAAGAGATTATTTTACAGTATAGTGTCCCTAATCACCACTGCATGAATAAAATGCCCAAACTTCCGACATGTGCTTTTCACAAATGAAACTATGTGGCGATTGTGTTCGTTACTCACTTGGTGTGCTTAGTGGCCTTAGTGTAGAAATGTATCTTTCTTCATTAAATCTTTTTAAACCACACACTTTACTAAACTTGGTATTGTGCAATTGTCTTACCCAGCTGTGTCTGCTATATCCATTAGGCTGAGCTGCTCTGCAGAGGTCCTCTGCTGGAGCTCAACTAGAAAAGGCATTATTTCAGACGTGGCATTTGGTCAAAGATTCGGGCTCTAAAATGCTCCCTTTTGTGCTGAGGATGTTGAAGTTCATCCCCAGTGTTGCAGTAAAGTAAATCAATACTGAGACTACAAAGTTCATGCGCAGTCAAGATTTTCAGGCTGTCATGGATGTGTGCTTATATATTTTTGCCAAGAAGAGAACTTGCGAAACAATCCAAGTAATGGAATGTAATGGCGGTTTTTTTCTAGCCCTTTCAAGGTTGTGTTATTTGGAGTTTGCATTGTCTTCTTGAAGGAAATATGGATTTGAACTTGATGTAGGACGTTAGGGTAGAATTTACTTTTGTTGCTAACTACAGAAAGCCATCAGCAACACTTTATCAAATGACTTACTTTAAAACAAGAGCCTAAAGGCTTCTTACTGCTCACAGTAAATGGATTTTATGACATTAAAAGTTAGCATTTTCTGTGTTGTGGGCTTTGAATTATGGCAGACTGAAATTAGGCCTGGAATCTTGTGTACATATGGCCAGCATCCAGAGGACCTCAATTATAATGCTGTCGAGCCAGAAAAAGGGAAAGAGGTAGACTGTGTGGAGCCCTTCAGTTCGGCTGTAGCCTACTACTCTGTCACTCAAACGCACCGCTACTACCGTGGCTGAGACAGATCACCACACTGCGCTCACAGACACATGGGAGGGATTTAGTGGGTACACTCACACTCACAAACGCACACATGAACACACAGACGGGTTGTGAATGTTTCCATGTAAGTGTGTATTAAACCACTGGGGGGAGCCTTGGAAAGCTTTCTTGAGAAACTCTGCTGTTTGGAAATTCAATACTGTGTTATGTTCATCTTTATATGTTTCCTCAAAGTTAGAGTAGAGCTTTCTTTGAAACCAAGGAACGTAGTTTTGAATTACTCAAACCTAGACAGAACCACACACAACTGGGAAGCCTGTTGCTGTATTTGAGTCAGACGACACAATCATTTTCTGTGTGCCAGACACTTAGTGGTTCGGGATTATTCAGCAGATGGCGACTATCTTGTTGAACAGTTTCACAGTGTCTCCCACTCTCAGTTACAGATCGTCTGTGGTGGTGTGGGCTAATTGCCAAATTTTGCTGTTTCTTTAGAGATGTTTCCTACTATGAAATATCTGTTGCAAATTTTTCTCTCATTAAAAGGGAGAAAAAAGACTAAAGGAGAGATGAATATGTTTTACTAATAGGAGTTTTCTCTTACATTCTTAGATAAAGGGTTTAAACAGTCAAAAATTAGACCAGCGACTCATTTTAAAACTACATATGCCCCCTAAAGGGCTATATGTCCTGTACAATTAAAATGAAAAGATAATCTGATAGGGAAAATATATAAAAAATATGCTTTAATTATTAGTTTGCACCTTGCTGCTTGGTCTTTCAACCCTTTTCCTTTCTCCAAACCAAATATAGAGAGTCCAGGGGATTGTTGTCACATGCAGAACACAAAGAAAGTCCTGCAGATCTTTCAGGGTTGCCTCTGGGAATTGTCAACCTCCTTGGCCAATTTCTGTCTTTTTGGTTTTTTATGGATCATTTATGGAGAAACGGTCAGTTGTTGCCTCAGCTGTTCCATATTTTCTACAGTTATATAAGACTGTCTTTACTGTAATGTTGTGGTTTTTGTAACCTTCTCCTGATGGATACCTTTGACAATAAGGGGATGATGGTTCTCTGTAACCTCTTTGCAAGCTGCAGCTTTAGATAAAGGATGGAAATAGGCAAATGTCAAGAAATCTCTTCAAGACAGCTACACTTTATTTATGGTTATTTAGATTCTTTATAATTGAAGGTCTGGTGGAAGGTGGAATGATGGACGTAAATCAAAAGGGGGGTTAAACAAATTATTAGTGGAAGTGAGAACACACTTATGTAATCAGGTTATTGGAGCTTCTCTTTTTATTACATTTTCCTTCCTAACCTATGTATTGATTTTTCACTTAGTGTTACAGGACACATGTCCCATTAAAGGTGGTGTGCGGACTTTTCATATCCACTGTAAATGCAATGGAAACATTCCCTTCCAGCTCTATAGCAGAATGTGCTCCTACAGGCATCACGCAGGGTGTCCAGGCAAATGTGATTTTCACACCTTCTTTGAAAGAAGCACACCCAGACTCCCTGTATGAGATGGCATTCTCTGGCTTGGGTTTTTGTTGCTTCCATAGAAAAAGAACAGTTTTAAAAATGGAACAAGGTGTTGACTTATTAGCTGAGCTAAGACGTGTTGGAAAATGTTTTATACTAGGCGTTTTCTCTGGTATGGTGGAGAATTCAGCCAAAAAACATAAGAGAATGTGTTAAAGACATTCCTATTTTTTCTTAAAATACCTTAAAAATATTCAATATTTTCTCGGTTTCAGGTGTTGTGACATTTTGATATGACTCAGGTTTCCCTCTTTGTTTGTTTTCAGGCTTAAATCGAAGAAGCAAGGATGAAGACAGCTGCCAAGGGTTTTGGAAAGTCTAAAATGGATCCTTTGCGCTCCGAGGGTTGGTTTGGTGCAAGGATAGTGCTAACGGTATATGTGGCCTTGGAGCTTTTAACACTCCATTCATCTTTTGTCCTTGGGACCCTTGAGCTACAGCTAGATGAGGAACAACCAGCTGGCACAGTTGTTGGTGACATCAGTGCGGGACTTCCTCCTGGTCTTGCAGCATCCTTGTATTTCATCTCTGACCACGAGGGCACAGGAGTGAGCACAGATTTGGACATAGATGAAAGCACGGGTATAATCAAAACCGCCAAAGTTCTGGACAGAGAGCTGAGAGACAGATACAGCTTCATTGCAGTCACCATGACAGGCGTGACCATAGAAGTGACTATCAAGGTGAATGATATAAATGACCACGCTCCAAAGTTTCCCCGAAACAGAGTGACATTTAAAATTCCCGAGCAGACCGCTATTGGCACAAGATTCCCTCTTGAACCAGCTGTAGACAGTGATAAAGGACAGTTCACAACACAGGGCTATCTTATCAAGGATGGAAATGTTGGCCAGACATTCACCTTGGAGACAAGGAGGGGAAGCAGTGAGGTTCTCTTCCTGGACCTGGTCGTCAACGGCCTTCTAGACAGAGAGAAAAGATCCACCTACACGTTATCTTTGGAGGCCTTTGATGGGGGTTCACCCAAACGAACTGATCAGTTGACCCTAGACATTATCGTACAAGATATAAATGACAACGCTCCTGTTTTCAACCAGAGCCGCTATCATGCTATCATATCTGAGAATCTCCAACCAGGAAGCAACATCCTGCAGGTGTTTGCAACAGACGCCGATGAGGGAGATAATGGGTTGGTGCTATATGAAATCAACAGGAGGCAAAGTGACCCCGACCGATACTTTGTCGTAGACACTCGCTCCGGCATCATCACTTTGAACAAGCCTCTGGACTTTGAGATGAGGAGAGTCCATGAGCTTGTCATCCAGGCTCAAGACAATGCAACCCATCCGGAAGTGACCAATGCCTTTGTAACCATTCATGTCAGAGACTACAATGACAACCAGCCCACCATGACCATAATCTTTCTGAGCGAGGATGGGTCTCCCAGAATCTCAGAAGGTGCACAGCCTGGCCAGTATGTAGCACGGATCTCAGTGACCGACCCAGACTATGGAGAATACGCCAACGTCAATGTGTCATTGGAGGGAGGAGATGGAAAGTTTGGCCTAACGACGAAAGATAGCATCATATATCTTGTGTGTGTGGACCAGATTCTGGACCGAGAGGAGAGGGACACTTATGAGCTGAGGGTGATGGCGACAGACTCAGGCACACCTCCGCTCAGGGCCGAGTCCTCATTTGTCATCCAGGTGACTGACATTAATGACAACCCTCCTCTTTTTGATCAACCGGTGTACAGACAAGTGATCCCTGAAGTGGTCTTCCCAGGCAGCTTTGTGTTGCAGGTAACTGCAAGAGATAAAGACCAGGGACCAAATGGGGACATTAACTATAGCATCCTGCAAGACCAAAGTGGCTACTACAGCTGGTTCAGTATAGACTCTGTTACAGGCATTATCACCACTCTATCCCAGCTGGATTATGAAAAGAACCCTAGTCCCAGTATAACTGTAGTGGCCACAGATGGGGGGAAACCTCCTCTTTCTTCCACATCAGTGGTAAACATCTTACTTCAGGATTTAAATGACAATGAGCCTGTTTTTGAGAGGAACGTCTACAATGTGTCCATCAAGGAGAACACCGCTCCAGGGACCTGCATTCTTCAGGTAGGACGTTTTTTTTTCTTCTTCTGGGTTGTTTTTTTAATAAAAGTCTGTGGAGAGATTGATGTTCATCAGAACTCCTCCAGTTGTAGGCCGGGTTCCAAAGGTGCCTCGTGCAAATCACAGGCATTTCTGGAAATAAAACAAATGTAAATTTATAGGAGCAGACAAAGTTTTGATGGGTTTGTTGAGTCCTTTTTTTCCCCCTCTGAGATACATTATTTTTTATTGGTAAAGCTGTTGAAATTGGATGGTCTTATTGAGGATTTACCTGCAATTTTAGGCCACGATGATCTCCATTTTGGCTGTCCTTTCCCTCACCTCTTAAAAGGTTTCCATGGTAACAGGGGCAGTTTAAAGTACCCTGTCAGCTCAGACACAAAAGGGGTTTTCAGATACACAGGCAGAGACAAATTCTGGGCTTTATCTAAAGAATTATACGTCATGTCACTTTAAAAAGGCACCTTAATTAGCCTGGTTCATTGTGGAAAAAAAAAAGGCTCCAGACGACAAGATTAATTAAAGTTGAGACAAATTACAGCCCTCTATTCAAATGTAGTTTTGTTTCACTGGAAGTGTTGTTTTCTCAACTATGTCTTGCAAGTTTAATGAAAAAAGACAGATATCACAACGGGAGAGAAACTCATAGGGTGTTAATGTCATTCAAGTAATTTATCTTTGTGGAGCTGTGTTTTTTTTTTTTTCTTTTTTTGAGAGCAAAGGTACACGCATTTACTTTGCACCGATCAGAATTATGTGGACAATACCATCTCCACTTTTTGTAAAGCTTTGACCTATTGATAACGAGTTAGCCGATTTCAGTTTCTCTTTAAGAACTAAAAGAATATATAAGAACACTAGCACACGCTGAGTGGTAATTTTGTTATATGAGAAAGTCATGCCAATATTAAAGCAGATGCCATAAAAAGGGGTTTACTGTTGTTTTAAAACAAAGTCAAATTTGTGAAGGAGTGTGCATTTTGAAGGGGCTTTAGCATCTTATTTTAACTATGAGTGCAGTTGCCACAGCTAGCATAACAGAGGCAGAAGTCTCTTTGTGTGTCTTCCTTACCTGGGATTTCTAGAAGGTTGCAATCCTTTTCAAATACAACATACTGTAATCCCAAAAAGCATGAAACATCAACTTTAGAGTATCCTGTCCAGCCCTGCTGCCAAAAGTCTTGCTTTCTCTCGCTCTCTCGCAGCCAAATGGACGACAAACATGTCTCAACGTGTGGTCGTTAATACAGTTTCCTTTAAAGTAGCCTCTCCCAAACTCCTCACTCAGGAGAATTTTGAGTTGTTCTGAAACTGGTACTGAAAATTTGGACTAAACCAAATACTCAAAATATGAATGTTTTGGCAGACAATGAATCTCTATGCTCAGTGTATTTAAGGACCAATCTTATACCATGCATAATCGAGTGCCTAAATGAGAGGTAGACCTTGAAAGGCACTTCTTTTAGCCTTTTTTTTGGCATGCATGGGTGTTGCAGTCATGTGTATTTGGCGGGCTATGTGAGAACAGACTGCTCTTACTCAGGGTGCCCGCTTTACATCCAAACATCACAGCAAGGCATCAGATGACGGCCTTTTTTTCTCAGCAGAGGAAATTCACTGTGTCTGTCCCCCTTCCATCCACAGTTCTGGTCCAAAAAAACCCATTACAATAAGGGCATTGTGATCATTAATTCAAGAGGTTTGAAGTTTCTCTATTTATTTTACTCCGTGGGTCACCAGCACAGCAGTTTATGATTATTCCAGTGGAATCTGGCTCCACAGTTCTGCGCCTGTGCTGTTCTGTCACGTTCCACTTATACATCACTTGGTTTTAAGATGATTTTATAATCAGATGTGGGGGGCTGAGAGATAACTGAAAAACAAGGATTTGAGCCTGTTAGCAGCAGTCAGCCTTATAATTTAATATAGAAGAACGGCTGCACAATTAAATAGCCCCTTCAGTGGTTAAATCAAGTATGGCATTAAAAAACGAATTTCACAAACATTTAGCTACAGACCAAAATATATTATGAGGCATTACTAATTTGAGCCTAACTTTATTAGTATCCTGTTTCTGCCTAGTTTACAAACATTACATTCCTTGTTGTGCAATTTATTGCAAATGTGCAAATCCTTTTTATGATAATTGGAAACTAATTAAGTGAAGCAGTAATTACTTTTTTCATTTGGCAGTCTTGGCAACAGCAGCTCTGAATCCATAAACGGGGGGAAAACTTCCAATATTTGAATACCCCATCACACCAATACAAATCTGCCTAACATTCAAACATCACCTTACTAAGCGTCGGACACTGTGGCGCGCACACTTTATTCGCTAGGTAATCCGACTACAACAGACTTTTGGATATGCCGAGAAACAAATAAGCGCCACGACTTTAACTTGTTTCAGTCAAATTATAAAACCTTTTTTTTTTATCATGGCTCACTTTATCCTTTTACATCACACCATTTGATCCTCGGAGATAACGGGCCGCATTTGCTTGCAGACACTCAGGCGAGTAGCCGGGATTATGGAACCAAAGAGGTGTGGCTTACTGCTGGTAGTATTCCCCTGAGGGATGCGTAAGGAAGTGAGTGGACGATATACCCTGAGGGAAATCCCCGCCTCAGGGCTGAGCACTAGGGTTGAAGTCCTAAGGTTGACTTTTCAGCTGTATTCAGGGCTTTAAATAGAAGCAAAGTTGTTGTGCAGCATCCTGAACGTATCATCTGCGTCAGATTCTGCTGATTAACCTAGTTCTCATATGTGATAGACACTACATAAACCATGCAGTGCGTCTGTTCTGAGCACATCCCTGCTGCAGTAGATGCCGTCTTTCACGTTATATCATTTTGTCACATTTTTCATCACTCTTCCTAATCCTGTATTACCCCTTCCGGTTCATAGTGGTTTGGTGTTTGTTACTACCTGTTGTGTTGGATCAGGGACACAATACTGATTCATTCATTTCGGTCCCCTATTCCATGTGAAGTGTAAAGAGCACGTGTAGATCACCAACTAGATCGATGACCTAAAAGGGGTTTGTAGATGCCCTGCAACAGAACTGACACAAGTGCTACGTAACAGAAACCGAAATCTTTACATAATCTAACGCTACGCTACTGTTGCTCTGTCTTGTACCGTTAAAGGCTTAACTCTAATCAGACGTGACGCACATGCTTCAAAGGTGTAAAAGACCTGGATGCTTCACAAAATACACTTTAAATATTGTTATTCACTTTTAGACAAGGGCAGCACAATATAAAAAAATCACGTGATGAAGGTATGATTTTTAAACTTTGCAATAATTATATAATTTGCTACAACACTGGTTTCTGTTTGTGTGTGCTTCCAGCACTCTCTGTGACCTTTTAATATTTGGACACGGTCATCTGGGTAAAGTGTGGGAATCTACTGCAGCGGCTCTGCATCCAGATGCCTCATTATGTTATTGGCATATAAAACGTGAGGTCACATTTGCCAACATCCATTATGTTTGAAGCAGTTCATTGCAATATTAGACTTGCACACAATGATATAGGAATGACGATATGACTGATAAATTGTGCAGCCCCAGATAAGACGCATAAGAGAGCAAAATTGATAAGGAGATAAAAAACAACAACAACAACGTTTCAGCAGCCTAACTCACTCAAAAAGTTTAAAGTGAGGTTGTTTTGGCTAAGCAGTTAGCCATTTATTGTTTCATGTATGGTTTCATGTTTTATTATACATATATGTCATAAATCTTTTCAGTTGGTTAAGTCCGAGTGTTTCAGCAGGGAATAATTTACAAATATCGTTTCAGTTTTGGGTTAATGTAGAGGGGCTCTACTAAGAATTGTTCCTCTGTCTGTTTTTTTTTTTTTTTCTTTTTTTGCGGCGGGGGGGTTCTTTGGCTCCAGCAGAAAAGCGAGAGGGGTCTCTTGGCAGCTGTGGGGGAAATGAACCCTGACAAGAGCTCACAGAAGTGGCGGAGGTGACATGAGCAGGGGGGCTTCCTTTTCTGTCTGCTGGTCCGTCTCTCTCTGAAATTCTTATCTGATCCCCCTTCATTTTCCATTAGCGAGGTGTGATTATGGGCCAGAATAAGTTTACTTATGTCGCCTACCCCATTTTCATTAGAGAATGGATGTGTTTACAGTGCTGCAACCCCCTCAGCAATTTGAGACAATTTGCAGCTTCAAGAGGAGAAAATGCATTTTCTTTGCTGAAGCTGTGCCTCAGAATAATGGCCAGAAGTTTGTCCTTTCTCTGTGATTTCATTAAACATCACTTTTTGTACAAAAATATTATTTATGTTTTTATGTTTCGTTTTTTTTTTTTTTTTGCCATGGCTGTTTTCTTTTTTGCACGCAAAAGTGTGAACCCGCTAGTTTTTATTTTAGAAAAGTGTTCCTGCAAAGACTTTCCCAGCATTCGAACAGCAACGCTCAGACATATTCATTATTTTGCACTGAATTCTTTAAAGGCAGCCTAGTTGAAAGAGGTACCTCAGTGAAGTGGCACTCTAAATCACTTCTCCATTCCTACCAACATAAAAGCAGCTGGTCTATGGAGGAAAAGGACTACGCATAATTGCTGTGGAGAAAAAGTATGACTGATTGAATGAATGTCTTTCCTTTCACACCAGCCCTTCAGGATTTCTCTGGTCTTTTTACTACACGGCCCACCTACTGGTAACCACTAGCCAAATGCTCATAAGGCTAATTTCAATGCTATAAAACCGTTTCCTCACACCAGAGTTGGCTAATAAAAAAGTGGCTTATGTTAATTGAAAAAAAAAAAAGAATTAATATAATCAACACAGAGGTATGCACAATTTAATTGCAGAAGCAGCTTTTGTTCATCCTTCCTCTAAAGACTTTCTAAAAGTCTGCACAGATGTATTGCAATTTCATTTTGAAACATTCTCCGCTTTTGCGTTTTTGTGCACGCTCTTTATAACAGACTCATTAATTCAGATTGAAAACTGAAGTGGAATTTAAAAAGTTACCTGATAAGAAATTAGGTTGAGCAGCGCAGATGCCCTTTAGAAACATAAATTATTTTCTCTGTCCCTTTGCTTATTTAGGCAATTACCTCATTTTTTTAAATTTCAGCTCTCTGCAGGTCTACTAAGAATTTCTCCTCTCTCGCTGTGTAATAATGTCTCTCTTTTTGTCAGGGCTTCTAAGGATAAACACTGTTTATTATGACCTTTATCTAAATTAGATTTCTGCAAAACAGCCACACTAATGTACTTTTTTTTTAGCTGAAAGCCAATCTATCGAGTAAAAAAAGCTATGCAACATGCATATAAACTGCATTTTACAATGAAGATGTTCCAAGAGTTCAGCTTTCTGAAAATAAGAGAAACTAATTATGGAGATGTGAGGAAAATGCTAATTTCAGAGTTGTATTTTGGTACACAAACCATGCAATTATTCTCACCCAAAAGGTTTTTGGACATTGTGTGTGTCAAATGAAATGTTCACTTGTCAGTTTTAATGCTAGGCAGGGCTGTCTCACTGTGAGACTGGTTTAGCTTGAAGCATAGCTGACTCTGCATTTGGTTTTACTTCTGTTTCTTTTTCCTCCTCATAACAACCAAGCTTCGCTGTGGCTCTGCGGGATGGCAGCATTTTCCAGGAATGGCAAAATTGCAGGAAACTGGATGTGCTACTTTATGTGTTCGTGAATGTAATACTTCCCTGAACACTTATTCCTGAGTTGAGCGGGGGGCAGCGGTGTGAATATAAACACTGATGTACGTCTGAACAGAAGGGGGAGGTATTCAGGTCAGTTTCTACAGACAGTTGGCTGCATCTTTTTGTTTAGACATCTGTGGATTCGCTATCTGTCTCGCTGCAACAGCTTGGAAAGAGTTGTGGAAAAGGTTATGAGCAAAACATTAACAGCAATTATTAAATACAGAGGTTAGGGTGGAATGGGAGTTAACAATATGAAACTGAAGCTCTGGATGAGGCAGTTAACAGATTGTTTTTAATATCCAGAACCAGGTATGGGTTGGTATAAATCACTGCAGTTTCATGGTATTAATACAACAATTTATGGTGGATTCTTTATTTTACTTCAGGTGTTTTTTTCCCCCCGTTTTCCAATCGGAAATGCTACAAGGACATCCCTTGAAGTCAGAATTGCAAGTGGATAAGTCTGAGCTTGGTGAGGAATCCCTTAGTTTAATATCCATGCACAACAGAATGCTGTGAAAGCGGTTGGAAATAGTGTGAAACATTAATTTTATTTTGTAAATAAGATAAAAGTTTAGTAGGCCTCTTTTAGCCAGCTGACTGGCAGTGCACAGTAACAGGTGAGGGAGGGGCAGCCTTGCAGGTTTCTGTGCTCCATATATCTGAAGAAAACTCTCTGCCAGAGAAAGAAAAGACTCTTTCTCTGATTTCTCATCCAAAGGACCTTAAATCTTTTAGAGTGCCACTTCATCTTGTTGTTGTGTATCTCTACATTTTTCTTTTTCTGGTATACATAGATACTGGCAACCAGTAGCCTCGTGAGACCATCCTGATCTCGCGAGCTTTCAAGGTTTCACTCGCAGATCAGTCTGGCTACTTTCCGTTAAAGAAAATTTGGAGCAGTTCACCAAACGAATGTCCAATCAGCATTGGCTTTGAGGCGGGTTGAGGTGTGACGCAACGAGAAGCGCGACAGTTCAGTCTAAAGAACATGGCGGCTTCAGCCGATGAAACTAGCGTTAGCGTGGCTATCGAGCAAGTTTTATCGGAATTACAGAATAATGTCGCCAAATATCCTTTGCCGACATGTTGCTTATTTGCTGAGCTGACGAGCCTTTACCTGCAGCAGCAAGAGTAGCCTGGCTTGTGGTTGTGTTTTATATAGGACATTTTTGACCAATCTGTATAATCTGACCCAATCTGTATAATATGATTGAACTTGACTTTGTAAAGTGCCTTGAGATGACATGTTTCATGATTTGGCGCTATATAAATAAAATTTAATTCAATTGAATTGTTTTCGTCGTCGCTCTGTTAGTACGTCATATGCTTCGTTGATCTGATTGGTTTATTTGGCCCGTCTATCACCAACATAGGCCAATCAGCTAACCAGTATTTTCGCCCCTTCCCAAAATTACTTCAACGGAAGGTTTCCAGATGGATATGCGGAGCAAATCCATCTGGCGGAGTCAGGTTAGGCAACCAGCCCCAATCTAGTAGAACCTATAACATAGTTCCGAAAACGGCGAGTGGGTGCGTATACACAAACATACACCAAACAACGCTTTTTCCCAGGCTCAGTTGTCTTAACGGGTCTTGTTTTGCACAAACTCAGCACAATGCCTTTTTCCAAATGCGCTAAATATGTCATCTCTATGTTAATCTGGCACATAGTTACCAAACAGTTCTGCCTACGTTCCAGAAATACATCTTCCTCAGCTGAGGAAGATGTTGCAATTGAGTGAGAATACTAGAATAATACTAGGATAAAACTCAGAGAATTAGCTTCATGCTTAGCGGACTGATGGGCATGGCAAACACTGCCATACCAAAGCTAGTAGGATACTGTATGTGCAAATTGTTAGTGGAATTACATAATAAGGATGAAGAAACGACTCAGCAGTGCACCGTATAAGTCAGAGGAGAGCAAACCAGCTCAATCAACCAACAGGCACTCAAGGAAGGAGTCAGTGAATCCTTCAGGAAATTATTTTTACGCTAAGTCAGAGTGATATAGTTCAGGATAAACACCAACATATGCTTCATTATTCACCCGGTACAGCCAAATTGATTTCCTACTACCTTGCTCGTTGTTGAAAACAGGTTCCAAAGTGAAGGGATTCAAAAACATCTCAGTCTCCGTTGTCATGTACACAGGAAAAAAAAGTGTGCCCGTATGGAGAGGCCTTGGCACATGTGCAGAATTAATGCAATCAGTAGAAATGAATGCACATGCTCGCAGAATAATAAGGGATGCCGACTGATTTCTCATAGCCTGTTTGTTTGATCAAGCTAAAATGAATCTGTTTGTCTGGCTAGAGAGGTTCCCTTAAACTGGGACATCTCTAAGTGACATCTCAAAGTAATGATCCAAGCACAATCAATAATTTCTGAAGAATGTACATCCTCATTTTATTTATTTATACTTATTTATTTATATTTATTTAACCTTTTTTCAATTTAAATGTGTAATTGGTTTGTCATTTTAGATCATTTTAATGTACTGTTCTGCTAACCCATACAACTTTATCAGCTTGTGATTCCCCCGCTGTTTATGATAGATAATCTGTCAAAATTATGTCTAAAAGATATTTTTTTTGTATTCTTTTTTTCCCAGGGATTGATCTCAGTCACATTATTAAAGAGACCAGGAGATTTTCTGTATTTCTTAGAAATAAGATTCATTTAGCATTGCTAAAATGCAACATTTATCCCAACCAAATCTGGCAAGTTGTTCAGGTTTGGTTCTTTTTAGGTTCTGATTCTCACCTGGTGAGTCTCTGAACTCAGCTGAACAGCTTCTAACGAAGGAGTCGTCACAAGGGCCTAATCAGCCAATTAGAAGCAGACTTTGTGAAACACCATGTCGCCTTGTCCCCTCTCTCTATTTTAAACAATGTTGTTAAAAAATATCAGAATTAGTTTTTCTTATTGGTTGGCAAATGTGACTCATATATCCAGAGTTTAGTACATTAATACATATTTAAAGTAAAAGTATCATTAGTTACGTAAAAAAATAATAATAATTTGTAACAGATACACGGAGTCATTCACAGGCCTTCAGAAAACAATTTTTTTGAGGACTCACAATGTCAGTGATATCCTTACTCTCTGGCTAGATTTAGCCAAAACAACCTTTTGTTGCTTTGGCTAAATCTAAGAGTCCAGCAAAGGCATTTTGAAGGGCCGTGGTGAAAGCAGTTCAGTCTCTCTGAAAGGTCAAATCTGGTGCCTTCTGTTGAGTTTCCACACAAGTGCGAAACATGCTGTCTGAATTTGTCAGTTGTTGCCTGTTATTATGATAACTCAATGTAAAAGCATGCTGTGCAGAGGCTATGTTGCAGCCACATGTTGTATTGTCATTAAAGTGCATGTTCCGAAAGATAAAAATCAGCTGCAGGGGTTTCCTGCTTATATCTGGCAAGAAAGGGAGATGGCTTTATATATGTCTCTCGTGGGATATGAAATTTCATCAGTACAGTCTGTTTCCGAAGTCGTCTGCTGCAGGTGAAGCGGACCTCCTAGTACGACTGCTAGGTTTAGCTGAAAGAGTGTTGGTGTTTTGAAGGAACGGCGCATGAGAAAACGAGCAAAAACACTTGAGAGTCTAACGAGGGACTTGGCTTCTGGCAGCGGCGACAAAGCTCTGGCTCAGCTGCTGGATCCAGTTGTTGATCCCAGTTGTAACATTTATCTTCTGCCGCTGAGGTGTCCTGTCTCATTGTCTGGTTGTCACTCCTTGCCTTGTCTGCTTCACCAGGTTTCTTATCTCGTCCAATTTCCTTTTTCCCACATTGTTGTGTCTCCGCTGTGATCCTGTTACGCCTCTTTGGTCCCCCCCCCATTTCCCTGTGGTGTGGTGACATCAGGATGAAAGCAGGTGATAGCAGCACATCTGCCTGCCCTGGGATGCTCGGTCCACCTCGCAGTGACCCGAGAGGTCTGACTTGTGGGTCTCAGTGCAATTTGGGTTCGGCTTGCGCAAGAAAAGAGGTTGCCATTAGAGCAAAGCAGGTGCGTGTGTTTTCACAGTGTTGCATTCAGAAATGAGAGGAGCATCTTTGTTTGACCTTTTAAAAGGGGCAATTATTCACTTTGCCTCCTTCTTTGAGACAAATTAATGGAGAAGGGGGTAGACCTTGAGGCTCGCTGTGATGACGGCTGCCAGGCCTTCTGTTCTCACCACCCCCTCTGTACTACGGCACATGTGCAAGGCACTTGGCACAACTAAACAAGCTGGGCATCAGGAAGCATCATCTGCTCGCGATATTCTCCCAGTTCAAAAGCAAATCTGCGCTAAATCATCCGTCCAAGCCCCTGCTGTCCGTCAGAAGTCACCAGACTGGAAAGCAGATGCAGGATGACAGCTTGCCAGGTAGCAAAAATCAGTAACCCCCTAAACTAGATCATGCAAAACAGGGTGAGATGTTCTATGATGCCGTGTATGAGGTTGCCAGTAGGTTGAATATTCCATTTGTGGCAAAATTGCATCTTTCAAAAAAATAGATAAATAAAATAAATGTCATACGTTGCACAACCTTAAAATATCTTAACCACGGAGCAAATGTCTCCATATTCAGAATGACTTTTGCAAAGAATGCGTCGGTTTCGAACGCCAGCCACCGCAACACCAACGGTTCTCTCACAAGGATTTAGAAAAATGCTTCTCAGCCTAACAAACTCATTCATACAGTGGAGCATAGAGTTACTGAGCATTTTTCTGTTCTTAAAAAAGGCCAGCTTTGGTTTACAACCACATCTAATTATCCGGAGGAGAGAACTGAAAATTTGAGTGATTCAATACCCTAGTTGGCCAAGCAAGTTGTGGGAATTACATAGGTAGGTTTCCAGATTGAAGCAATCGTAGAAATTGATTTTTAATTGGTATGGTTGGTCAAATAACGTGGGAATCAATATTCTGGCAATGCAGGGTATTTCACAGGTGCTTAACATGATGAAATCTCGGTTTCTGTGTGAGTTCAGGAAGCAGAGCTGTAAAATAGCTACATTTTTTTGTTTGCATTGAACCAAGATAGGACTAAGTATTAAAAGTCTCCTCAACTTTTGTTACATCTTTTAAAGCCAATCCTTTTCTTCAATAAGCCACAGTTTTGAATTAAATTACTACATGGCAGCTATTAAGTTACAAACACATTTCTTAAAACTTTCCCCGAGCCCAACGAACAGTAGAGAAATAGAAAACAATCCTAAGAAAAATATTGTCCTTTTTTTAACCTGGCCCAGTTCTACCATGTTCGTTTATCCAAGCCTTGTAAAGCAAAGCACGTGGGAGGGAATGATACACCGCACAGATGGGGAGGAATGTGTGAAGAGACCCTCTACTTTTACATCGTGGTTCACCAATGTTGTCTCTGTTGGCTTCGAACAAAAATGGAGTCGATACTGTTTTAGCCAGATTCTCGTTCCACCCTCACAGTGCCAGCCACATTTTTTTCACCATCCCTGGAAAGATGTTTGAAAAGCCTTAAAACAATTATATTTTATTCTAGTAGCATAATCTCACATTGAAAAACAAAAACAAAAAAATAATGCCACCAAAGATTTAGACACATTTGAGAGATAGGGAAAAAATAATTAAATAGTTTCTCTTGTATGGTAACGCATCCACCCCATTGATTAGTTGTAATAAACATACAACAGCTCGGCTTAATGGTTATTTCCTCTGAGTGCTGGGAGGTGATTTAAAGATTTAGCAGGGGAACTAATTACCACAGGGCTATGTACCTCATCAATAGGCTAATTTGGTCTGGTGTTGCTGGATTTATGTCGCTGCTTCTTTTAACTATTGCGTTGAAAGGCCAAACCTGTGTTTAGATTGCTGTGTAAGGCTTGGTGCGTTTGTAGTCTGCAGAGCAGAGGGAGCTGTGGGACTCGATGCTGTAATTAGCCTGAGCTGGCATGCCAGACTCCAGATCTGCGATTTGGGACAGACAGCAGAAAACCAGGATGGGATGTGTTCTTGTTCACGTGAAGGTGTACACAAAGATTTTGACAAAGTGGCAGAAATTCCTCAAGCAGCAGCCTACCTTACTTCGAGGCTGCCACACAAAGTTTTTTTTTTTTTTTTTTTTTGGGGGGGACTTCAAAGCACCTTGGAGACTCAGGAATAGATTTTAGTAGTGATTGCCAAACTAAAGTCATGCACATCGCTGCTGTGCACCAACTTTTCATTAAAACTCAAGCTGAGGGCTAAAAGTACCGAGCCAATCATTTCAAGCAGGAGCAGTGACTACCCTTACTGCAATGCAGCACATAGAATGTGACCTGAAATGTTTCTGTTTGACTGTAAGTCCCCCAAGCACACTGCACATAGGCTTGCTGCCAGGCTTTCGAGCAAAGCTGATCACCCTCAACGGATGCATAATAAAGGTTCTTAATAGTCTGGCATTCAGATACACCATGTACAGTCAGCCCCGACATTTGAAAAGTATTCTCTCGACTGAGATCAATGCAGACGTTGAGCAGTTGAAAAGCAAGTGCACAAAAAAGTTGCTGATGATTTCAGAATTGTCAATGCATCATTCCCAGGGCTGAAAGCATCCAGACATCTGGTTTGAGACGCTGTCTCCATTCAAAACCTAAATTATACATGATAACCCTCATCAGTTCCCATTGCAAGCACACAAGCCTCAAATCCCCACAGGAAACTTCCACAAAATATTATATCATCTCCCGTTTGAACATTTGTTGATCCGATTTGATCACATCGTCCTTACGATCCAGTGACCTCCCTTATCATCCGTCTCTTCTCCTAATCTCAAATAAGAAACACAACACCTCTGAAGAATTATTCTGTAAATATTGTTGAACCAATATTGATCATCTCATATAATATCTCGGATTAAGGCTGTGGGGGTGTGCACATGTGAAATGCATTTTATTGTAAACCATTTCAGATATTTGGTCGGATACCTAAAGTTCATTAGAAAGTAGCAGCTGAAGCAACAGCTTGCTGGGGAAACATTGAAGGGATTTATTCATTCCCTTTTTAGATTATTTAACACTCCAAAGACAATTCGAGATTATTCAGAACCCCTGGCAAACTGTAGAGAGATAATTCAATTATTAGCAATAATGCATTGATGCATTAGGGCTAAAAAATGTCTAAATACCAATAACTGCACACCCACAACAAGGTTTTGTTTATGTGGGAAAACTATAGAGAAGTCCCACTGTGCTTTTTACTTGCTTTAAAAGTATTTGAAAGACTAGGGTAACTGCTATCAGCAAATTAGGCCAGTAATTAAGAGTTTTGTCAACATCCTATGCATCTAGACACTAGAGAAGCAAATGTTCAACAATAGCTTTTTGGCCATGCTATATGGACCACAGATTTAATAAGACTAAATTAAGGGGCGCTCCAGTTGTTTTTCTCTCTTGGAACTCAAAAAGTTCGAGTTCAAATGGAAAGCACCTTTTAAAACTAGGAGTACAGTGTTTCTTTCATTCATTCTCTGAATTATTCATCATCTATACACACTGCATCCTGTGTAGGGTGCAAGCTTGTTGGGGCCTATGTTCAGCACTCAATGGGCATGGTTACCGGTCTAAGCCCAGGGCCAACACAGAGATATACATGAAAAACAGCCATTCACACAAACACTCGTACCTCAGGACAAATTGGACTCTCCAGTTCAGCTAGCATGCACGGTTTTGGACTGAGGGAAGAAACCAGAGAACCTGGAGAAAACCCACTGGTGCACAGGAGGAAGATGCAAACTACGTACGCAGAAAGTGCGGACAGTCCCGCTGCGAGGCATCAGCGCTAATCACTGCCACACTGAGCCGCCCAACTGTTTCATCAAAGCTTTTGCCACAATTACCATACCTGTTCAATCAAAAGAAAAATAACAAAAGCTTTGATTTGAGATGCCATTTTAAATCCACTTTAATGTGGTGATTGAAAGCAATTAGATTTGTGTTCTGGAGAAAAAAACAAGCTTCTGTACAACCATTTGAAGACTCTTAATTGCTAAAGAACCACACTGCCCAATAAATTGCAGTTCAATCAAAAATTTGTGTCACTAACACCACTCAGAAAGTCAAGCTCATATATCATATAGATTCATCCATACAGATTAACTAGCCATTGACTATAATCTGGCATATTTGCATGTACGTTAATATGCATTGTCCCTTTTTTTAATAAATAAACTCAAATTCATCACTTGATGAAATTTCAGAGCTAATGAAAACCCAGAATTCATGTTTCACAGAAAATTTTAATGTTACAGATGATGAATAAAGTAAAAGGGGTTTAAGACAGAAATGTTGGCCTACTGAAAGTGTGTCCATGTACTTTACAGTTTATACACTCCATACTTGGTCAGGGCTTTTTTTTGTGTACATCATGTACATCGGTGTTCGTGAGTTTTAAGTCAGTGATTCTGGCCTCAAGTCCACACCTTGTGTATGTACTCCAAAATGTTGAAAAACTGAACAATTGTCTCAAGGCTGCAGTTATTAATATTGCATGTTCATTTTTCTTTAACCAATTCTTTCCCTTCCCTGCAACTTTTTCTTAATACGGCTGAATACGGCACTTTGTGAACTGCCATCTTCTTTTGCAGTGGCTTTTTGTAACTTAGCCTCCTTATGCAGGGTGTCAGGGTCCGTCAACTAGACAACTTTCAAGTCAGCAGTCTTCCCCATGGTAGTGAAGGTCATTGCATGGCCAAAACATAACATTTTTGCTGGATTAAAAATCCTTTTTTATTGGTTTTAAGTAATATACTAATCTTCTTGGAGACTAATCTTCGGGTTTCCTGTGAGCCACAATCATAAGAATTTGCAGACATATACAGTATACTTGAAGCATATCACTGTGAGTAATGAATCTAATATTTTTGAGCTTGACTATTTGAATTTAATATTTGAAACAAACCAACTTTGCTGTGTTATTCAAATGAATTGAGATGCAGTCATGATCCTTGGGTGTTAGGTTTGGGGTTTCTGTTTTGTTTTTATTTTCGTAATTTCCACGTTTTATTAAGTTCTAACTTATTTGTTTAATTCTTGTGTTTAGTTTACCAGTTAGCTCTTGTGTTCTCTTATTTGTGCATTTGGATTTATTTCTCTCAGTTCAATGTTTATCTCTCCCCTTGGTGAGAAAGCTGTGTTAATTACTCTCCCTCTCTCTGCTTTCTTTCCTTCATCCAGCCTCAGCTACTTCACATTTCCTGTGATTAGCTCCTCTGGTTCATTTGTCATTCTCCAACCCTGCCTCCAGCTCACTGGTTCTCTTTGTTTACCGCTAGATTCTTCCGTTCGACTGCCGTGTTCTCTGTTTCTCCATCAAGTCTTCCTGTTTCTCTGCCCGTGCTCTTCATCATGCTCTCCTTGTGCCTCACCATTTGAAGGTTTCGATTTTCATTATTATAAAGCTCTATGCCAGTCAATATCTGTACTTGGTTCCTTCTCAAAACCAACAGCCATAGCAGATGCATCTTCACATAAATGTTCCGTTAATTTAATGGGTTGAATTTTATTGATGCAATGCCCTTTAATGGGCATCTGCTTAGTTTTATTTTTATCATAAACTGCGGTAATTGTTGTGGAATACAGTACCGGTTCATTAAAAAGACAAATAAAAATATTATTTTATTAGCTTTAAGTTTTTACACATCTCCCGGCTAAAAGTATCAAACATACCATTTTAATCCACTATTATTTGTGTAAATTCTTGCAGTGGCACGGTTTAAGGTGAGGTTGTGAAAGTATAAAGCAAGTCTTTCTGCGACAAGATTGTATAAAGTAGCTATTTAAAAAAGTAATCATCGTACAAAGGAGGGAAAAAAAAATCAATGTTCTGAATTTCATTTACAACCAATTTAAAGCCACAGTCTTCCTCTGTCACTGTTCCTGTCAACACGTTGCTGCACCATTATTTATTTATAGCCGTTTCCTTCCCTGGGACTTTTTAACATCCAGCGCCCTGTCCGATTTGCAGGATTTCAGGTATCTGTTAAATTTTCTTTTAGTGTCCCATTTCTTTGAAACTGAACAATAAATCCTCTTCTCAATAAAAGAATAAAATGGATACATTTTGCTTTTAGGCAACCATATTTAAGATAGCACAGGTTCTCCGTTGGCTTACGCCTTTCTTTACTCTGGTTATGCATTCCTGAAAAAAAGAACTTTATTTAGGAAACTCCACTGGGCCTCCCCTCTCCCGCAGTTCTGTAAGTTGCTCGTAAACAGGCTGTTTAAGTGTGAAGTCACCCTATGCCCTGGTTCCGCTCTTTATTCATCATGCTGACACACATACACAGAAGTATGGTGAATGTTTTTGCTGAGGAGAGGGGGAAGGGCTCCATGGACTGGGCCAATATCAGACACACTGCAGAAAACAAAAGTTTTCTTAATAGTCTTTTTTTTTCTTTTTTTAAAAGTCATACTAGCTTACAGTTGAATCTTACTGTTTCACAGATGAAACAACAAAACCACCCCAGGTTTTAGATGTATTTTTTAAACCGTCTTGTTAAAAATCCCGTTTAAATTTTTTTGCTTCTAAAGATGCATGTTAAATGAGAAACCGTGTGGAAAATCAGGCGAAACGATGGTGTAAAATGACAGAAACAAATGTGGGATGTAGCAGGAGGAAGAGTGAGAAACAACGCAGATGCTGTGAGGAAATAGGAGGCGATTTACCTCATGCAGCGTGAGTGCAAAAGTGGTGTGTATATGAAGCCTTAGTGGTGGTTTGTTACCATGGTAATATTGAAAAACGGGGAGAGACAAAAGTAGCCTAAAAAGACACCCCATTGATTTCACGGGCGAATCATCGTCCCAAATTAACTGGTTTACCGCTGCAGTTGCACTGGGGCGTTAGCGTAGGACATCTAGATTTGTTGAGGAGAGGCAATTTATTAAACCTGGAAGGCTACGATTTGTGCAAACATTTTTCTTGACTCCTTGTTTTTCCAAAGGTAGTGGCCTGTTTAGGGTTAAGCCATCCCTTATTTTTCAGGGTTCTTGGCTTTTCGTCTTCTGAACCATGTTGCTTGTCTCGGCTTTTACGTGACATTATCAACCCACGCTTGAAGCCTGGAGAGCATGTAGCTGAACCTGGGATGTTTGTTTGGGGATAGAAACTATCTGCTGACTAGAAGGGCTACATTTATCCCGGTATATAAACACATAGTATAAACTTAGCTATCGGATGAATGTATACTGTATATCTGCTGAGGTTTTTATTTCGAGAGGATATGAGACTTGGGACTTGAGAGGACTGAAGATGTCAGCACGTTCACCCTTTCAAGCCTCCAATCTTCCCATGTGGACTGTGGTTGGGCCCCTGCATCTGTCACAGTGGACACAAATGAGAGAAAGATCCTGTGTCCCCCCTCTCTCCAAAACCCCAAGCTTCTCTTGGAGATGTTTGTCCCTGCTTTTTATGTCTTTATTTGGACTGTTTTTTTTTTCACCCTTCTTCCCCCACTGCCCCTGGTTTCTGATAATAGATAGGGGGCGCCTTAATGAAGTGCCAGCATGATTAGATTCAATTTGTCCTGTTTTTCTTCTTGCTAGCGACACACTATCAGTCTGAAAAACACTTCCCGTAAGAAACATGCTCACCCCACACCTACCGTACAGTCTCCTGTTTCAAAAAGCTGCCAGACTGTCGCTTATCCTTCTAACTTTATCTACCAGTCTTTACCAAGTGAGGATACAGACACAAATGGTTAATGTCAGGCCAAACAACGGTGGGAACTCTTAAGGCTTTCTTTGGTAAACTGGTATTTCTTTACTAATATTGTTTTGGTGCAAAATTAATGTACGATACCTTGCAAAAACCTTGCAAAATAAACTTTAATGTTTGTTTTGTTGTGATAGCCAAATGCAACAAAGTGCATATTTAGTAATTGGAACTAAAAAAGATGCATGTTTTCTTTTTAAAGATTTTGTAAATAGACATCTGAAAAGTGTGCTGTGAATTTGCTAGGCTTTTTGGGTTTCCCCCTACCAGCTTTGCACATGAAAAAAAATAGCTTTTCCTCCGTTTTTCTTCGCAAAATTGCCCAAACTCTATCAGATTCCGTAAATAGCATGTGAGAACGTCAGTTCACATGCTATTTACGGATCATGCCGCAGATTCTCAGTCGAATTTCCGTGTAGTTTTGGATTGTACCTTTCTGACACATGCTTTCTGACTGCTTTTCTGTCAGGATTCCTCTGCATTTAGCTCCTTTCGTCTTCACTTCAACTTTCCTTACCTGACAACTTCTTTGCAAAGGGGCATCATTTTTTTGTTGTTGTTTTTTTTGCTGTAGTAAAGGCTCCTGATTGTCTGTGGATGAAAGCAGCGGCAGCATTTTCTAGGGAGAGAGGGGCTAAGCCCTGAGTGGCAGCTGTTCACATGGACGTAGATGCAGGCGCAGCCGGCCCGGCTTTATAAACAAGAGACTGGAGAACAACACAGAGTGATGGTGTGTTCCATCTAAAAAGATACCTTTAGTTCTTCACTAAACTATTTTTTCACTTTTTGCTCCTTTAAAGTTCTTTACAAATAAGGTGGGCTTCTCCTCCCTCTTTAGAATGCACTACTATGTGTTATATTCCAAATATAACACATGCAGGTTTATGGTTGTGACATGACAAAAAGGTTAAAAAGGTTCAAGGGGTGTTAGCACAACTGGTTTTAGATCTCTAATGCTCTAACTCTGCATGCATTTTAGTAGGTCTCGATGGTTCTCTATACTGATGGAAACTATCTGCATGTTAGGGGAAAAACATAGGAAATATAAATAAATTTTTTCCACTCGTTTCTTAGAGTGTACTATTTAGATGTCTTTCAGTTGATCTGTAAATATATATAATTTATGTGATAGATTAGAAATAATAATAATAAAAAAAAAAACATATGTTGTACGTTTGAAGGGAGTGAGAGAGAGAGAGAAGCTGCAACAGTGTGTATCAGAGTGTTCTGTTCCCAGTCTGGGAAGGTGAAACAAAGCTGGAGGATTTGGCAAGACTTTGTGCAGCAGGAAAAGGGTGCATCAAGATGAGGCCAAAACACACAAGCTGAAGAGATTTTTGGCCTGGACATACAGCAGACAAAGCTTCAGTCGCAGCGGATGCATACAGACCAGCGGGAGAAAAACAAAATAATCTCAAGCTTAATCACAAGCGTAGAAATTGCTTTATTTTTACATTAATACTGTAAGTTTGAATTCGTAGGGCATTTTTACATGGTGATAAATTTGATAATGCATCATGAAAAGGTGCACAACAGAGAAAGGGAGAATTGAAACAGAGATGCCTTTTACCAAGTTAAAAACACAAAACCTCCATTCCCGTCCACCGCAGAGACAAACAACCAAAACTGAACCACACACACACAGACACACACATACAAGAGCAATATAGAGCAGCTAATTAACCGAACATTAATGTTTCTGGGCTGTGGGATGAAGCCGGAGTACCCAGAGAGAACTCAGGCATACATGGGGGGAATCTGCAAACTATGTGGCCAGGATTTGAAGTCAGAACCTGTCTTGCAGCAAGGCAACAGTGCTAACAACTGCCCCACCATGAAGCTACACACAAAATATAAAAAAACAAGAAAAACAACTTGAAAAGAAACGCGGGAAAAAGCCCCAAATCTTTAGACATTAACGTTGCACTGATTTCTGGCTTTGACACACACAAACATATGCAGGCCTACGTTTTGGTCAACATTTTGGTTTGTTTCTTCAGTCAAGAAACTAAAAACAACAATTGCAGTACTTTAGATAACGTTGTATAACCTTGGCTTATTCTCTTATTTACTGATGTCTTGAAATTATTGTTCTTAATGTTGCCATATAAATTATGTTGCTGTTATAATAATTGTTGAACCAGCCTATTAGTCTAATTTAAGCTGTACCGATGATGGTTATGGCATAATCTCCTAAAATCACTGAACATAATTATAGGAATAGATAAGCGAGGAAAAGAAATTATCACAAATAGGTATGAGCAATTATTAGCATTTGACACTATGATAATCCTGGGTCGAAATGCCAGAGTTTCATTATATGACCGTTTTTACCAAGAAAATTTAATAAATAGATAAAATACTTATCTAGTATAATTTTTCTGATCTAATCAGTCTTATTTTAAAGACAAAAACATTTACATATATAACTGTTAAATATAATATAGAATTATATGACACAGTCATGATTACCATTAAAAGGAGGCTATTTAAAGTTTAGATTTTTTTTTAGATTTTTTAAATACACACCTAAGAAAACATTCAAAATAAAACCCCACAAAATCACTCACTAAAGACTAAAACTGTGACTAATAATAATAATAATATAATAGATTATAATATAGATATATATATAAATATATAATAACTTTTTTTCTGTTTTGATTTGGTGTTTCAAGCATTATATTACTCACAAGATATATATTTTTCTCTTTAGGCCTTTAGATAATCTGAAGAACTGCTGGTTTGTTGGAATCAGCACTGTCACATTGTATGGAATAATCTGTTTACTTTGTGAAGTAGGTTTTAATGTAGTGTTGTTTTTTTAAATCTCCATGGATGTTCTTTATACCATTTTAGTGAAGGTCTAAAGAACATCCAAAAAGAAGATGGATTTCAAACTAATATTAATATATTTCTTTTACAAAACACTTTTTATTTTCTTTCCAAACCAACACTGGTGAATAAAAATGTAATAATTAAAAGCATGTCAACAGCTGTTTTACATTTAACGGGACGTGGAGTAAAACGTCATACAAATATTATTTAAATATTGGGTTTACATAAATGTATTTTCTTCTGACTTGCATGTTTAGAGACAAAAATGTCAGATTATGTCACTTGTTTGTAGCTGTAGCTTTTAGATATTTGACTTCTGGCAGTTTCCATAGTTAACAGTTAGTAAGAAGTCTCATTTAGGCCCTTCTAGAGTTTCTTGATTTGGTGTGGTCTTTCTAAGGCCTGGGTGGCAGAGTAATATGGATTATTGGGTTGACGTCAGAGCCCTCTGACTGGAAAGAGAGACTTGAACTGCTCACAGAACTGTGTTCACACTGGAGTGTAGGTTAGTTTCCAGCTTGAGCCTGGGAATCATTAGATGTGGTTACTGAAGGAAACCAGAGAGAATGAACACCGTGGTGGGGTGCTCTTTGGATGACAGAGAGGAAACGGTGTGCTCATTCAACACCAAACCGATTCACAGCATTTGATAACTTTCCAGGCCCGCCAAAGAAGACTTTATTATATAACTGCTAGTTTTTTAATGTCATTAGATCAACATAAACAACGCACGGAGAAAGTGCGTTTTTCTCAAGCTATGTCAGACTAGATTGATGGATAAACCATTTCCCCAGTTCCATGCCTTTGTGAAAAGTAAATTATTCAAATGAATTCAGCTCTGCCAGGGCAGCTGACAGCATACTTTGTGTAAAACTCTTTTTTTTTTTTTTTGATACAGCTCATTTAGCTATGGTTGTTTGGTGAGTAATAGGAGATTGCTGAAAAGAAAACAGATTCTTTCTAAATAAGTCAAATGATTTATTTACCTGACTCATTACATGAACCAAAGATATATTAATAACAAGATGATTTGACATGCTCTTGGGCTTTCATTTCATTCCCCTTTCCTACTACTTAAAAAATTTACTGTAGTTACTTCCACTTTGGAGCCCTAATGAAGGGATTATGTTCACATTCATTAGTGTCCTTGTTGTGAGGTTTCTTTTAACGTAAAGTGCTAATGTGAACTAAAAGTCTCCTCAGAAGACTGGTCTAGACGCCTTTTCAGTCCCTGAGCTTGCTGTTGCCAGGCTGCTAAAATGCGGCAGGATTGCATTTGTGCAGAAAGGCCCATGGCACAAACATTGCACTGTCTGTGTCTGCAGGAACTGTTGATGTGGGACAGCTGCTTTATGATGGTAAACTCCCTTCCTGAAAGTTGGCAACCTCCTGTTGACTCACGGGGCCTAACAGCACTGCATGCAAATGAACTCAACATGTAGGATTAGTTGGGTAAATGCAGAGAACTTTCCCCTCAGAAGTACAATCCTGACATTTAGGACATTATGATGCCAACAAAGAGTGTTCAGTCTTTTTTCAGGGCTTGCATATCCTGCATAACAATTATGGATCTCACTAAAAACACTAGGAAAAAGGTCAAAGGTTGAATTAACTTTTAATTTGAACACAGACACTAAAAAAAACAGAATTTGTGCTTTTTGCACGGCAATGATTCTGCCAAGCCAATAATACAGAGCTGAAACTGTATTGGCAAGCTCCTACGAGGCAGAAAAAAAGGGGGGGGGGGGGGGGGGCAAGTACGTACTAGGATGCAAAAACCAAAGCATGTAGATATTTTTTTTTGGTTTCATTATGCATACACAATGACATAGAGCAGCTGCAGAGATGAAGAAGACAGCGGTGAAGAGAAAAACGGAAAAAGAACTTGAACTTGAAAGTTGGGGAAAAAATGCAAGCGCAGTGTGGTGGGGTAGACAAAAAAAGAAGAAGAGGGAAAGCTAGAAGATGGAATAAAAATAGCCTCATGATGGAGATGGTGTCTCAATGAGACAGCCCACTAACCTCAGAGGCGCCACAATCCCTGCCTTATCCCGACCCAGTAAAAAGGAGGGGCCGCACCACAGATCTTTCTCACCGCCAAGACTCCCCAAGATTCCAGCGTCAAGCCACCTCTCCAGAGGGGGGAGCGAGGGGGTCAGTAGTGTCAGACTGAAAGACAACAAAACAACTCCCATTTCTGTGTGGCAGAATAACGTCCTGTAAGTCAGAGGAGAGCTTATGGCAAATGTCAGCAGGTGACAGGTTGGACTGCATCGTGTCTTCTTTCTTTTCCTCTTTTTAGCCATCCTGTCATCATTGTTGGTTCTTGTGTGAACCTTCGCGTTCTTGAATATCGGATCGCTGATATTAATTTATCTGAACACTCGTCACTTTTGTCATGTTGTTCCCCTTTTTTAGGACCAGCAGCAGTTATGAAAAGATCCACAGTCTGTGTGCTCTATCTGTGTTTTTTGTAAGATTTTCCTGTACATTTAAAATACTGCAACATCAAAATCTTCAACAAATTTAAAAGAGATTTATTTGTGTATAACAAGCCTTGTTACTTGGGGAAGATATAATTGGAAATCTTTCTTTCCTTCATCCTAGGTCTACATAAGATAAAAAGCTGCAACTGGATCGAAGTCTCTCAGACATTAAAAGTGTAGAAAAATTAAACTATAGTGTTAGACAATCAATAAAGAGCAGCTGCAGCTCAATTACTGTTAGGCATTGATTTATCTTGTTATACATATATATATATATATATATATATATATATATATATATATATATATCACTAAATATATATCTGAGACCTGTTGCTAATTTGTGTATTATATCATCAAACTAGAAAACGTTTGACTGTACTGTACAGCATTTTCTTAGAATATGAAGATGCAATTTTTAGTAACTGTACAATATTTTTGAATGTTGCATTCTCCTATTTCTTATTTTGTGTCAGTTAAAAAGCTTCAAGTAGACAGTAAAATTAATTCCAGTGTTTCTTTTAGCGGTGGTTTAAAAGAACAGCGTTATCAACTTTCTTAAAAACAGCATAATACAAGACAAAGGAGTACATAAAAGCCTCCTTATGTTTTTGACCAACTTTGGTGAGGAAGTTGTAGTGAAATCATCGGGATCATGCACCGAGTCAGAAACTAAAACAAAGCATTAAGGTCTGCGATAGTGTTTATGTCATTTATTCTTTTCTTTCTTTTCTTTTTTTTTGCTTTGGACCTATGCAGACATTAAGTTAGAGTTTCCAAATTTCTTAGAATTTCTCCAGGTAGTTATGTGCAATGTGCCTTGGCTATCAGTAAGTTCTGATAATGTCTTCATTAGTCATCCATTTATTTTCCATACATGCTTTGTCCTGTTCAGGATTGCTTAGTGGCTGGAGCCTCGCCCAGCTCTCATTGGGTGAGAGATGTGGTACACCACAGTCAGACTGTCAGTTCATTAAAGGGCCAACCCAGAGACCCATCAAAAAAAAACAACCGTGCACAAATAAGCAGACAGACTCCAACCTCTAGTGAACCACTAATTTATGGTGTTTTCTATTCAGTTTGGTACAGTACGACTCATCGCTGCCGTAAAATGTTTCATTTTCCACCGCAGCTACGATTCTCTAGACATGTCTGAAGCTCCTGTGACCCAGGCACAGGACTTTTCTTTGTGTGCTAATGAGCCTATTACACAGCTTTTGCAAATGCTTTTGTACAAATTACTCCAAAGTGAAGGGGCAAGTAGTGGATTTAAAAAAAGTTTTTTTTTTCTCTGAATAACTTAATAACAGGTTTGGTACAAAACTGTTTATCTAGTTTAAAACCAATCATAACAAACTGCTTCAAAGCTCAAGTTTGGTTAGCAGAGAGCTTTTAAGTAACCAATTAGAGACCAGCATGAAATCACCTGGAAGACGAGTTTCAGAGCATACATACAAACTCATGTGTCCAGCGCCCGTCACCATTGAAATATTAAAATTAGGCCTACACACACACACACACACACACACACACACACACACACACACACACACACACACACACACGCACGCACGCACACACACACACACACACACACAGAAAGAAAATGCAGGAAAATCAAAAGTTGGAAAGCAGCATGATCCATTTTATGCATTTAATCACAAAAGGAACAAGTAGATATTATACACCACTAGGTGTGCCACAGATTTAGTGAGATGCTACCCATCAGAAGTGCAAATAAATATTCTATATCAGAAACTTTCCCCTGCATTCTATATTTGATACAGAAATCTGCACTGCTTTGTAAACTCTGACTTTTCAAGGTGTTGCGCCAAATACAGAGGCTATTCTTGTTGGTTTTCCAAACGGGTACTCAAACAATTTAACTTACAAGTATAGAAAGCAGACACTGGTATACTTCAGCAAATAACAGACAGGTGCACACATTACAACAAGGCATGCTCTTGTACATACTGAATATGGAAATATGTTTGGCTTTTGGAGATCAGACAGTTAAGGTAAGGGCCTAATTATTATATAGGGAAACAGACACTGGTGTGCAATAATGTTAACAGTGTTAACCACGCTAATCATGCTAAATAGAAATATATGATGCTAAAAACGTTTAAATTGTATTTTACTATTAGCATTTACAATAAGAAAAGTTAATAGTAAGTTTATCCAAAAAGTATAAAGGACGTTTTTTCACTGTTGTTTATTGTGCTTACAAGAAAATTGGAACAAGCTAAAATTGGCATTGGCAGGTCAGATCTTTAGACAATTGACCAAAAACCTCTGATCAGCGCATCTCTCTAATCCCTTGTTGTTCTGCTCTCTAGAGTGAAAATTAATTCTGGATCATTTTCAGTGTAGAAAGGAAATCAAAATTCAGACATCTGCTCCATATAGACTAAGGACTTTTGTCAGTCTGTGGGTTTCTGAAACAGCATGGGACTATAGCTTTTGACACCAGTTATCTGCTTTAAATCGTCATTGTGTAGCAAGTAAAATATGCTTCATATAGAAACAACTTGTCCTAGTCAGAAAGCCGGCGTTGTCATCTGGGAAATACTGAATGACAAGAAAAAAGAAAAGTTGACAGCTCAGCATGTTCACTCATCTGGAGAATATTCAGGGGAAAAATATTTTCATAACTGTTTTGAATTTTAGACGTTAGGCAGATTAAAGAGAATGTACACATACTTAAAAATGTCTTAATGCCTGGCCTGAATTAGTTTTGTCCTCCTGGTGTGTGTGTATCTTCACATTTGTCACTTTAAATTACACGAAAGAAACTGCGAGCAATACAGACATAAAGATGTCACGAAGTGTCTTTTTTTCTCTGTTCTCTGGAAGAACAGAGAATTGAAGGGCAAATAATTCAACCGCAATTAAAACTTCAGCTTTAAAGAAATGTATTGCAAAATGATCTCGCCTTGAAAAGATCGATGGATAATATTAACTTTCCAGGTTCAAGTCCGCTAAGACAGATTGTTGCTCCATTTGTGAGTCCATTCAACTCTGTAAAGTTTTTTCCCCCGTCTTAACGAAGGTAGCTTACAAGAATAACTAACTACAGAGGTCAATCTTCGCTCTTGGACTGACAACCAAAGTGAAATGAAAACCACAAGAAAGTCATTTGGTTCATTCATATGTTGTCCTTTAAACAGGTTAAACTCCAATTACCTTTAGTTTTACAGAATAACCTGTCCTTAGCTAATTGTCTTTATAGTCTCATGATCAGACTGCTTGGAGCCAGGCTCCTTCTCCATCCACGTCATACTGCCGTTATTTAGTTGATAAAATAACTTGGAAACTGTGGAGTTATAGATTCACTCAAAACCACAGCTTTGCACTCTGAGACCTTTTCATCTGGTAGCAATCTCCCTCTGAGCTTTCAGTCACCAAAAAGCCCGATCCATCAGCCACCGTCCGGTGCTGCAATGAAATGTGAAAGGGAGTGTAAACTCACTGAGGTATAATGTACTTTTAAAATGGAAAATACCGGTTTAAACTTCATTTGCGCATAATAGCATTTAGGCCGACAGGAAAATAAGGAGATCAGTTCAAAAGCCCCCCTATTTATTTTTGGGAGGAGCATTAACTGAAACACGTTTTCTCCTTTCAAACGTGTTGCCTGTTCATTACTTCTAAAATAACAGTGGGATTACAGTTAAATGTGGTTATTTCATATGTATACAGCCGACTGGTTTTAATTGGTTGCTCTTTCATGTTTCATGAGACAGTCACCACACTGTGTTTTGGTTTGATGTGGAAAATGAACACCAGATTGCGTAAACTCCAGTGCAAACAGAGAAAATGGGTCCTGTGTGCATGCAATGTAAGTGATTGTTGCCAGATTATACGCGCCATATGTATTCCTTCAAGAGACTAGACAGAATATCCTTTTTATGAATTTCACCCAAAGTCGTCACGTGCTGGAGCCGTATTTATCTACACTGGCTAACTGGTTCCATGCCTTTCAATTCAAAATTTCTTGAGCCTGTAGACAGATGATAACAACACAGCAGGTCATAGAAGGACGGGACAGCCGTCAGCGATCTGCCGAGTTTAAACCAGCTCCTATCTGCTCAACTTTAAAGAGTAAGACCTGGGATAAAAGGCAATATTAAGTGTCTGTCTGAAAAGATGAAAAACAGCCAAAGATGTGATGTGTTGCCGCCTGCCCGGAGCAGTAGTCATATGGTTAAAGCTGCGATGTGTCACATCACTAAGGTCAATGAAGGGCTTCATCGTGTGATTGGGGGATGCAGGATGTCCGCCCTTACTGGACTTAAGAAAAGGAAATGAGAGGTGTCCAAATAAAGCCAGTTAAAATGAGCCAGACAGAAAAAAAAAAAAGAATGGTATCTGCTATTTTGGCTTGTGGCTTTAGACGAGACAGAGTTACTCCTAGAAAAGGAAAAGTAGAAATACAAAAAGAGCAATGATTGAATAAAGAATGGGAAGAATAGTGAAGAATAGGAAACTAATTTTTTTAGAGGAATCTTTTTTAACCACATGAGGCAACATGGATTTAAATAAGAGTATTCTGTAGTGGTGATTTTGAAGTACTTAAAAACTTCCTCAACTCCTAATTGGTGTAGAAACACAGCAATCAAAGCTTTGACCTGCCAATACAGATTTTAATCTGTATTTTCCCTATAGAAAATATAAGAAGAGCATTAAAGACATTTTTTATCTAGCCTTCTTCCAAGTTTGAGTTGAACGAGTAATTATTTAAATATATTAGGAGTAGAGGTAATGTCAGGGTGCTGTTGTGAAAGTAATTGCTGTAAAACAAGAGTTTAAAGGGGCCTAGTCATGTACTATGACCATAAAAAAATGCACAAAATACATATATTCATCTTGAATTAAAGCAATATACACCAAACATTTGTCCTGATAGAGTTTACTTAGTCCTTTTTGAGCCTGAAAAGAACTTTGCACAGGGCAAGATCAGCATGCAGAAACCTATATATATCGATCGATAGACGTATATCGATAATAAAAAAGGGTCAATAAATAGTTCAATAGAATATCAGTTTTCCTTCCTTTTGCATTCTAGCCTATCATGTAGGTTAATATTAGACTCATTACATCCTCCCAACCAATCGCAAACGCAGACCCAGGAAGGCTCCACCCCCTTTAAAGAGTTCTTTAAATTCTTTTTCATTTTTTTAAATCCTTGCAGTTTTGATAAAAAGTTGGTTGAATGAAGGGTTGAGTTTAAATTCAGTGTTTGTGTGTTGTGTATCTAAGAAGATTTAAAATAATTATCGATATTGATCCATATGAGTTCTATTTTATCTATATACTTTTTTTTCTATATATCGTCCAGCCCTATGTTGAATCTAAAATACTTCTGTTTTCACCAAGAAATCATCAACATAAAAGCATGACGGTTAGAGCCAATGGCTGCATTCATTTCGACATTCATCTATACCAGTATTTGGCTTAACCATTGGTTTTACATTTGCTTTTGAATGGAGGGTGCGAAATAACAGAATAATCTTTAGAAAAATATTTAAATAATATAAAATAGAATACCTTTATTGTCATTATGCAAATATATAATGAGCTTAAAAGGCTTCTCCTCTACTGTATGGAAATGCATGAGTATAAGTAAAAAAACACAATAATTAGAAAAATCAAACAGTATAAAGAGGACCATCCATCCATAGTTCCATCCATTGTCCACACCCACTTTTCCTTGCATGGTTGCAGGGAGCTGGTACCTATCTCCAGTGGTCAACGGACAGGTTGCGAGTCCATCAGTAGACAGAAAGGAGAGCAGCATTTTTGAATCATCGTTTGCAGAAAGCATCTGTTTCTCCTCTTTGACATTAAGTATAAGTCTTATAGCTTCACTCTGATTGAGTATTTTCTTACCCTGTTGCTCCTCGTGAACTATTTCAGACAAAATTCTTATTTGAATTTCATCAAGGTCAATACCAAGGTTTCTGAACTTGAGGAGTAAGTCATTGCTGAAAACATTTCAAGTGTATTTTTATCTATTGCTTTTGCTCGAAAAACACAACTGTAGAGGTTGAGAAGGTCAACTAAGTATAAGCCTTTTATGTTTTCGAATAAACTAGCCTTAATCATAACACTGTATTGAAAATGCCCTGCTGTAGGACTTAATGAATGCAAATTGTATACATGAGCACTTTGCACTGCTGTGCCAGGAACAGTCATAATAAAAATTCAAGTTTCCTTCAAGTTAAAGCCCAAAATAAATGAGTTTCGGATCTCAGTTGTTTAACTTCATGATTATTTGACATCATCTGCTTAAAGCACCATTAAGCAGGAAATCTCCATTTTAAGCTATCTGAGTTTGCCAAGAGCTTTCCTCCCCTTTCCTCTTGTCAGGGCTCAGTCACTGAGATATAAACCTGGTCTCACGCCAGACTCAGACATCTATCTTTTTCTGTGTTTTGTAAGCTGGCTCCTCCACTTCCCGCATCCTGCAAAGCAGTCCTTAGGTTGTTTGTGAAATGGAAGTAGCACAGGACCCCTCTGGGACAAACCTGGGCGTACAGGCTCTGCAGCCCCCCTCACCTCTGTGTTCCTGCAGACTCCCCAGTGACACAGTGAACAGTAGGTTGCTCTCTTGCTCTTTATACGTCTTGTAGGAGTTTTTCCTTTTTTTTTTGCGTTAGAAGCAGATGTCACACTGAGTTAGTCCAGCACTTTGCTGAGATGTGGCTAGACTGAAAAAACAATATTTTTTCAAGATTGCCCTGAGGTGCCACCATAGGCAAAGCTAAGAGATCTTGCAGACTAAGGTTTGTCCATTCCCCACTTATCTCCACAATTCTGGTTTCCTTCATATTCTTTCTGCATCCTAGATGCAGATGTTTTCTGTTTCTATTGACATATTCTTTGTATTTATCTCTGGGATGCACCAGGAAGACTGTTGGAGTAGTGTCACCAATAGGTTGTTTCACTTATGTTGGGTACTATATCCAGCATGTAAATTCTTTAGTGTTGGGACTGACTTCATTTGTGCTTACAGTACCATAAAGGTTGTCCTTTTCTGTGCCACTGCTCTACCTTCTTCCAAACTTTGTTAAAATCAACTGAATCTGATTTTGTTAGCAATAACAAATAATAGCAGTAATAAAATGTACAACTCTTTATATTTGTTTCCAAGGAAACGCATATTTCTCTTTGAAACCCGAGGCAGAGCTGAAGAAAATAAAACCCGGCTTCTTTTAACACCGGTGCTGTTTTTCCTCTCAATTAATTTCGAACAGCTTTCTGATACTGACAATAATTACCTTTGACAAGTTCCACGCTGAAGAGCTGAGTGGTCAACTGGACCTGGTAGCGCTAAGACATGGTGTCATGGTGATATGGTGTCAGATACCAACAAAGAACATTGTCTTTTGCCGAGTACGAAAGGGAATTTTGCAACCAAAGCATTTACTCTTGTTTACGTGTGTTGCGAGCTTCAGTACAAGATGCATGCACAAAAACGGGGATATTAGACGCTAGATGTCACTGAGTGTTCCCGGTTTAATCATGCAGTTGTTCCCCCATTTCGAAAGGAAAGCTATCTTCATAATTGTAAACCAAAATCCTCATAACACATGGCACTGCTGAAATCTGATGCTTTTTGCCTGTCAGAACTGGGTGCCGGATATTTCTAGTAAACCAGAAAACTTTTTAGTGCAGCAGTTGCAAAATGCCTAGTTAGCCTTAAAGTATTTTAAGAAGTGACAGCATTAAATAGTCCTTTGAGTAGGAAGTGTTTAGGTCAGACCTGTTTTTTCTGTTTTTTGTCTTAAAGCAGAAGATCAGAGTGGTTAAGGGCAAAGGTCAGGGGTGAGAGGATGGCCAACGGTAGGCTAAGCAGCTCTCCAGAGCCGACACTCATAAATTAGAGACATACGTTTCTAAGCTGTGCTCCAGGATTCTAAACCAAATTAGTTTTTTTTTTCAAATGGAAAAAAAAGGAAATGCAACCCTGAGTGGGTCTCTACAAGTTTACTACCTCTGCTGCTTTCTCCACTTCAACTTTTATCTTTTAGTCTGCACAGTTTGTGTGATCTGTTAGATCCATTAGACGAGGAGACCTGAGGCTGTTTGTCTGAATGAATAAGTCAAACTGTTTCCAGGATTTGTTATATTGTCATATTGGTATTGTGCAGTGAATTAAAGCACACAGCTCAAAAGAGAAGTTGGTAAAAAAACAAAACAAAAAAAAACAGACAGTGAATCAAGTCTGTTGTTTTGTTACTGTATATAATCAGATTATTTCATCTTTAAAAATCTTAAAATGTGCCAGAAGTTCCCAAATGTAATAAATGGATAAGCAATTATAAACAAGTCACTTCCAAGCGTGATTATTGGACAGAATCAAGAAAGCTCTTCAGTAATGCCTAGTAGTAGGCAAACATATCTCAAAATGCATCATGCTGCTCATGAAATTCAAGAACAGCTGAAGGACAAAAACACATCTACTTATCTGGAAATCTTTCCAAGGCTTTCAGGAGCCAGCAAGCCACAATGAGAGCCATTATGCACAAATACAGAAAACAGTGGTGAACCTTCCAAGGAGTGCATGTCCTACCTGAATTTCCCAAAAGTATATCGAAGATTTACACAAAAGGTCACGAAAAGAACCATAACATTTAAAGCACTGGAGACCTCACTTCCAACCTAAAGGTCAGAGTTCATGATTTAACAATGAGAGAGAGAGAGAGAGAGACTGTGCAAAGATGTCATCCATGGGAGAGTTTCAAAGCAAAAACACTTTCTGACCAAAAAAAGAACCCAATGCCTATCTCACAACTTCCAAAAAGCATGTTGACGATACCCGGGACTTTTGGGAAGCTGTTCTGTGAACCGATGAGAAAGAGGTGGAACCTTTTGGTTGGAGCATATCCTGTTATATCTGTTAAAACTGACACAGCATTTCTGAAAACAAAATGTTGGTAGTTTGATGGTTTGGAACATTTGTATCATCGTACCAAATTGGTTTGGATATGGGTTTTCTTTTACTAAATGAAATCTATCATTTGAAACCGCATTTCCTGTTCACTTTTATTACCTTTGTGTGGTATTAAAATTAATTTGAGCTGAAAAATGTAAAGGTAACAGAAAAATCCATGTCAAACCTGTAAAGGGGTGAATATTTTTCACAACTTTGAACCATTTGTTCCCTGGCTTGAAGATGGCAAACAAACGTTATTACCCAAAGGAATGCCGGCGTGACGAAAGAGACCAAACTGGGGTTATGAATCAAGAAGCAACAAAATACAGATTTGACCTTTGAGCTCTTTCAGCATAACACACAGTAGTTGTGCACTCACTCACTACTCACTTTAAAGCTTTAGTTGATTTTTTTAAATAAACTAAAACACATGAGAATTATTTCTGCTCCTTCTCTCCATCATCAATCCTCCCTTAAAGCGCTTGTGGGCAACACGCACTGTTGTGTTGCTCGTGGTGTCAAATGCCATAATTAACCAGGAGCTAGACATGAAACCGTGAGAAAGGACACTGGACTAACTTTTGAGCGCCGCATTGCTTAATTAATGAAAATGACCCGGCAACAGAGTGAAACCATTGTCCGCACAGTGACAAAGTCCCTGTCTGTCAATGGTATCCTTAACAAGATTTCACAAAGTACACCAGGCGTTCTTAATTTGTTGGCTTAGATTACTAGTGAACAGCCCTGGCTGCTGAGGATTTGTTTTCCCTTTGCCATGGTGATATTTAAAAAACTCAGCAGGAAAATCTGTCACGATTTGGGTTTTGTCTTGGTTTATGTTATCAGATTTATTAGTTAAGTTTCTGCTTTTGGGGTCTTGTTTGGTTTTGTTTTAGACATGTTGTTCTGTTTAGGTTACCTGTTTTCCACCTGTCACTTTATCAGTTCTGTTTGGTCTCCCCTCAGCAATCTGTCAGCTTTCTTGCCTTGATTAGATCCACCTGCTCACTTATAATTAGTCTTCACTCCTGTTCACCTGTTCACTCCCCTATATAGTCCTGCCACAAACCTCTGCAATCTGCCAGATCATTAACGAGCCACGGTGAGTTTAGTTCCAGCGTTCTTTTCTTGATTGACCTGTTGACGATAACCCGAGAGCCTTTTTTGATTCTGAGCCAGCCTGTTCCCTGATCTGTTTTTCCTGCCCTGTCTGACTGATTTACCGGTTTACCGACTAGTTTCTGTCCTATGGTTATCCGAGCTTGCTTTGCCCTGTCTGTACCTCTGCCTATTTTGGACTGCTTTTTGTGTACCGGATTTTGGACTGCCCTTTTGACTATTGAGCTCGCCTGTTCCTGTTTTCATTATTAAAATCCTGTTTTTTGCCTTAACCTCACTTGTTGGGTTTGAATACTGGGTTTGCCTGATTCACGATCATAACAGAATGATCTGGCCCACTAAAACCTATCGCCCAACAAGTTTTTAGAGGTTTTTTTTTTTCCCCTCCACACGCTATGGCTTGGGAGGGTTCCAGATTGGCGTTCTGTCCCCCTGGTATCGGTCCCAGACGCCATCTCTCCAGCAGTCGCAGCAGCAGTAACCCGCTGCCTGCTCCGAGTTTACGATTGGGAGGGCTCTTTGTCACAAATTCAGATTCAACTCAGAATAGAAGGGATCACTCACCCAGCGACACCGCTGTCGGCTCTGCCCATGGGTTTTATCCAGAACCAACTTTGTTTATGGAGGTCGAAGCGGAGGTGGTGCGGGATCTTCGCCCGGATCTTTTTTTCTCTCTCCCTCCAGAGGAGGAGATGCAGGGAACGCTGTGGGCTCCACCGATCCCGGCTCTACCGACAGGATCAAACCTCCAGCAAGTCCTGCCGTCCCGCCGTCGGAGGAGGGGACGGAAACCTGTGGGTCGCTCCTTCACCCGTTCTGTTCGGCCGACAGGCGAGTCAGTACCGCGCCCGTCCGTTGCCACTTCCTGCCCAGTGGATCGGAGTCCGGTGCTTCCCAGAGCTGAGCAGCCCACAGCGCCTCCTGTTGGCGCCCGTGATGCTGAGGATCTGGCTCTGGAGGACCAGTTAAGAGCTTTTGCCCCTATTATTAAAGACCTTAGGGAGGTTCTTTTCTGCCAGTATTCAGAGGAGCTGGAGGCAAAATTAAAGGAGGTCGAGGGGCACTATAGAGCGGCTCTCCAAGGTTTCTATAGTGGACTCAATCCTGTCCCCAAGGGTCCAGCCGACGCCCCGGCACCTGCACCTGTCCCAGAGGACCCGCCTCCTACCTCAGCTCCAGTGCCGGCCTCCGGCAGCTATAAGGCAGCACTGTCTGCGCAGCCGGCCCAAGACGCTGCAACCCCGGAGGCTCCGCAGCCGGCCCAAGACGCTGCAACCCCGGAGGCTCCGCAGCCGGCCCGAGACGCTGCAACCCCGGAGGCTCCGCAGCCGGTCCGAGACGCTGCAACCCCGGAGGGTCCGCAGCCGGCCCGAGACGCTGCAACCCAGGAGGGTCCGCAGCCGGCCCGAGACGCTGCAACCCAGGAGGGTCCGCAGCCGGCCCGAGACGCTGCAACCCAGGGGGGTCCGCCGCCGGCCCGCGACGTGGGAACCCAGGAGGGTCCGCCGCCGGTCTGGGACGTGGGAACCCAGGAGGGTCCGCCGCCAGTCTGCGACGTGGGAACCCAGGAGGGTCCGCCGCCAGTCTGCGACGTGGGAACCCAGGAGGGTCCGCCGCCAGTCTGCGACGTGGGAACCCAGGAGGGTCCGCCGCCAGTCTGCGACGTGGGAACCCAGGAGGGTCCGCCGCCAGTATGCGACGTGGGAACCCAGGAGGGTCTACCACAGGCCCACGATGAGGGGGTTCAGACGAGCCCTCTTTCAGGCCGCAACTCGGGGGCTCATCGGGACACTGGGCGCCGTGGCCCTCGCCCAGACGACAAGCGGCGCCGTGGCCCTCGCCCAGACGACAAGCGGCGCCGTGGCCCTCGCCCAGACGACAAGCGGCGCCGTGGCCCTCGCCCAGACGACAAGCGGCGTCGTGGCCCTCGCCCGAACGACAAGCTCCGTCGGGGGCCTCGCCGAGAAGACAAGCACCCAGAGCCCCATGGAGACTTAGAGGCCCCTGGACCTCTTCGGAAGCTCTTACCCCCTCATTTTTGGCTTGACAGCCAATTTCCCAAGTGGCTGACCAAACTGTCTTTGTCGGAGGTTCTGGAAGGGTTATTGATGAGGTTCTGGGTGTTAAAGGGTCTGGGAGCATCTGAAGTCTGTAGCCCGGGGTCTCCTGAACCTGAAGCCTGTAGCCCGGGGTCTCCTGAACCGGAGGCCTGTAGCCAGGCCCCGTCTGAACCTGAAGCCTGTAGCCAGGCCCCGTCTGAACCTGAAGCCTGTAGCCAGGCCCCGTCTGAACCTGAAGCCTGTAGCCAGGCCCCGTCTGAACCTGTAGCCTGTAGCCAGGCCCCGTCTGAACCTGTAGCCTGTAGCCAGGCCCCGTCTGAACCTGTAGCCTGTAGCCAGGCCCCGTCTGAACCTGTAGCCTGTAGCCAGGTCCCGTCTGAACCTGTAGCCTGTAGCCAGGCCCCGTCTGAACCTGTAGCCTGTAGCCAGGCCCCGTCTGAACCTGTAGCCTGTAGCCAGGCCCCGTCTGAACCTGTAGCCTGTAGCCAGGCCCTGTCTGAACCTGTAGCCTGTAGCCAGGTCCCGTCTGAACCTGTAGCCTGTAGCCAGGCCCCGTCTGAACCTGTAGCCTGTAGCCAGGGGCCGTCTGAACCTGAAGCCAGTAGCCAGGGGCCGACTGAACCTGAAGCCAGTAGCCAGGGGCCGACTGAACCTGAAGCCAGTAGCCAGGGGCCGACTGAACCTGAACTCTGTAGCCAGGCTCCTCCTGAACTCTGTAGCCAGGCTCCTCCTGAACTCTGTAGCCAGGCTCCTCCTGAACTCTGTAGCCAGGCTCCTCCTGAACTCTGTAGCCAGACACCTCCTGAACTCTGTAGCCAGGCTCCTCCTGAACTCTGTAGCCAGGCTCCTCCTGAACTCTGTAGCCAAGCGCCTCCTGAACTCTGTAGCCAGGCGCCTCCTGAACTCTTTAACCAGGCCTCTCTTCTAGCTCTTAGTCCGGCGTTGTCTCCAGCCTTTAGTCCGGCGGCAGGTTCTGTTCTTTCTCTCTCCAGACGTCGGTTCCTGAGGGTCCGGTTCTACCGACGGTCCCCGAGGTTGCTGCTCGGCCGCCGGCCTATGAGAGACCTGCTCCGCCGCCGGTCTATGAGAGACCTGTTTCGCCACCGGCCGCCGGACATCGTTGCTAACCGGGGCCGTCCTTCAGGACACCCGCCGGATTACCTGTCTCACAGAGGTCGTCCGCCGGAGAACCTGACACGCCTAGGACGTCCGCCGGAGAACCTGACACGCCTAGGACGTCCGCCGGAGAACCTGACACGCCTAGGACGTCCGTCGGAGAACCTGACACGCCGAGGACGTCCGCCGGAGAACCTGACACGCCGAGGACGTCCGCCGGAGAACCTGACACGCCGAGGACGTCCGCCGGAGAACCTGACACGCCGAGACCGTCCTTCGGGACGTCCGCCGGAGAACCTGACACGCCGAGACCGTCCTTCGGGACATCCGCCGGACAACCTGACACGCCGAGGCCGTCCTTCGGGACGTCCGCCGAACAACCTGACACACCGAGGCCGTCCTTCGGGACGTCCGCCGGACAACCTGACTCGTCGGGGCCGTCCTCCTGGACGACCGCCTGAGAACCTGACTCGTCGGGGCCGTCCTCCTGGACGACCGCCTGAGAACCTGACTCGTCGGGGCCGTCCTCCTGGACGACCGCCTGAGAACCTGACTCGTCGGGGCCGTCCTCCTGGACGACCGCCTGAGAACCTGACTCGTCGGGGCCGTCCTCCTGGACGCCCGCCTGAGAACTTGACTCGTCTTGTTTTGTTTGAGTTTTTATTTGGACATTTATTTGATTCTAGCCCTCCGTCCTGTACCTCCCTCCACCCACCCGAGCTAGTCTGTTTTGTTTCTGAGGCCGTCTGGAATCCGGCCTTGAGGAGGGGGTTCTGTCACGATTTGGGTTTTGTCTTGGTTTATGTTATCAGATTTATTAGTTAAGTTTCTGCTTTTGGGGTCTTGTTTGGTTTTGTTTTAGACATGTTGTTCTGTTTAGGTTACCTGTTTTCCACCTGTCACTTTATCAGTTCTGTTTGGTCTCCCCTCAGCAATCTGTCAGCTTTCTTGCCTTGATTAGATCCACCTGCTCACTTATAATTAGTCTTCACTCCTGTTCACCTGTTCACTCCCCTATATAGTCCTGCCACAAACCTCTGCAATCTGCCAGATCATTAACGAGCCACGGTGAGTTTAGTTCCAGCGTTCTTTTCTTGATTGACCTGTTGACGATAACCCGAGAGCCTTTTTTGATTCTGAGCCAGCCTGTTCCCTGATCTGTTTTTCCTGCCCTGTCTGACTGATTTACCGGTTTACCGACTAGTTTCTGTCCTATGGTTATCCGAGCTTGCTTTGCCCTGTCTGTACCTCTGCCTATTTTGGACTGCTTTTTGTGTACCGGATTTTGGACTGCCCTTTTGACTATTGAGCTCGCCTGTTCCTGTTTTCATTATTAAAATCCTGTTTTTTGCCTTAACCTCACTTGTTGGGTTTGAATACTGGGTTTGCCTGATTCACGATCATAACAAAATCAGCATTGACTAGAAAGAAATTAATTAGATTTTGAACTTTATGGCAAAGCACAGTCTAATAATTGAACTTTTTTTCTCCATTAAGGCGGACAACCATTTATTAGTGCCGATTACAGCACCCGTGACATGAATTGATTGTCAAAATGGACAGCCACTTTTGTTCACTCGCAAATGTGTGACTACCCCCCTCTCTTCATTTCCTTTCTTTGCCTTTGAGTTGCTGTGGTGGAGGGATATAAATGTGGGCTGGTGTTATGAGGGTGATGACCCTCCTGGATCTTCAGAAAAATTCAGCAGATTACTTTGCATTCCTCCGAGCTGAACGGCTCTGGAAACTATTACCTGAAATTACCTCAAATCAAAGGCTTCTTCCCATTAACTCAGCGGGATCAGTCAAAACGGACTTTTCTGTGACTCCAGGCTAACGTGTTAGAATAACAACAATAAATACATTCTTCCCCACCAACCAAACCAGCGTTTCATTGGATCAGGAAATGCCCCAACACATATTTCGGTGTTAAAAGCTTTAACATTAATTGTAAATGGTCATTAAAGATAGTGCTTTGAAAAGAAAGAAGGGGCTAACAATTAAAATTTTTGTAAAAATGTATACCATGTTATTCTTCCTATTAATTATCCCACCTAAATCACACACAAACCACTCTTGAGTGCATTTCTATTGCTGTAAAAATGCCACAATCATGCTCTTGTTTGGGCAAACTTCCCAAACATCTTGGTCATAGTGATAAAAGTAGAGTAGACGATTTGTCTTTCAGCTGTTGTTCACCTCCCTAAAGAGGCCCAGCAATGAGTAGCTTGAGACTCCACTTTAGTTCAGGCTGAGGTTTCTGAAAAATCAAGAGGATGAGCAGAATGAATGCAGGCTACGGCACCAGCAGTGTGCTTCTTGTCTTTTCTTTTATTTGAGCACAACTTAAAGCCTCATTCAGATATATTCGAATGTAATCATATATAACCCAATAGAAAACGACATCCACTAATTTATCCAAAGCAGAGGAACTTTAGTGGTCCAGATGGAGTTAAAGCACTGACAAATCCAGGAAGAAATATGAAACCTTGAACATTGGAGGGGGTGACAGCACGACAAAAACCAACAGACACTTGAATAGAAGAAGACGTTTTTGTGACTTGAGTTAGGGGTCATGTCCTAAAAGATCAAACATTTACTTAAAATGTCTGGCTTTTATTCAGGTGCTTCTTCCAGTTATAGCAAGATTTATTTATTTTTTTTTACTTAGTTGCTGTTTAGTTCAAATGGAAAACAGAATGGCAGCTCCAATTTACCAAAGATTTTTTTTATTTTCCTTTTTATATCCCTTTCCTAAACTGTATTGTAAAGTATATGAATAGAGAGCCACTGTTCAGAGTTTGTAACCATTTTCTGATCATCAGTTTTGTAAAGCTCCGACATGTAGATAGTGAATTTATTTGTTTCTGATTTCTTTCATTGAACTATAAATAAAAAAATAAAAATTCTTTACATTGGCATACATTGAAGATTTTATTGTCTTAACAGTACAATGTTGCTACAAAAGTAAAATAACCGCCTAAACTTGCAGAGCATTCTCTCTCAATCACTTAGTTATGGGAAAGTGAGATCTTTGCCAAAAATACAATTAAATGGAATCAGTGAAATAAGTAAAGCTAAATGAGTAAAGTCTAAATCTATAATTAATTTTTGATATTCACACAGGCCACCATCAACAGAGAAAGAATATCTAAGACTTATTTCTGTCCATTTTTCACTGTGTGCACCTAGTGGTAGTGGCTTAATGTTGGTTGAATTTTTACTCAGCTATGTTGATAATATGTGGAAAATGTGTTCTAGCTTGTAGCACAAAGATAATAGTGATTATACATCTGTTAGGAATAAAAAGACAGGTGCCACATGAAAATAGGTCCAAAAAAAGAATAAAAACAGTTTTCAACTACAATAACTGAACTCCAATTTTTTTTCTTTTTCTTTTGACCTTTTTCAGATTTGCCATTTTGTGGATAACTTACGATAATCTTCACCACCACAGGAAAACGGAGCAAAGCTTCAATGTTAATCTATTGTAGTGGGCCAAACAGTGACTCTTAGAAATAATCTTTAGAATAGAAAGTGTGTCTAAGTTCCCTTAATTGTTAAGTATTCCCTTATTACTCTGGGTCATCTAGTTATTTCATGCTTCTTATACAGAGATGCACCAAGAAATCAACAGGTAACCAGAATAGGACTACTTCTCGGCCCTAATCAGTGATCGGGCAATCAGAAACTTCGCATTTTTACCAATCAGTGAACGTGCCAAAGCTCAGCGTTAATAGGTTCTGCTGGAAGTTGCTGTTACGAGAATAAGAATGAATTCAGTATACCTGAGGTGTAAACAAAGTATGATACATACTGAACTGATCGAAGTCAGCAGATGCAAACAAGCTATAGGAAGCTTCTTGGAGAAAGTAAAAAACACATTTTCCATGGAGGCATGTCGGCTGCTTATTCAGACGGTTACTTTTAAAAAGGGAGATTGGGAATAATATCGATTTTGTCTACATTTTGGAGAGAAAGCAGGAAATTCTGTTTGAACGCAGGGCTGTGTAATTCTGACTGCTCTCCCTCACACCCACAAGGTGCCACTGCTTCTACTCCTTTTATAAATAATCCATCAGAAAAGCTTTCCAGAAGCTCCCCTATATAGTAAGTTACCTGTCATGTAAAGGAGTAGCACAAGCTACTGCAATTCTTTTTTTAAATTACTTTTGTTTTTACATGTTCATGCAATAGACTGGCACAATTTAACTTATCCTCTTGGTTTTTATTTGTTCTTTTTGAACATACTTTACTTGGTTCCTGATCAATAGGTGTAGGCCTGGTACTCATTTTCATATTAATTATTGTATTAAGCTGCGGATGTGATGTAGTTTTATTTTATCGATCGCACCTAATATGAGAGGTGCTTATAATTTCATTGTACTTCTGTAGTGCATTGACAACAAAGTCATCCATTCATCCATATAGACCTATGCATTCTGTTGTGATAGTCAAAGAATTATATCAGCTGCAAAGTACGAAACTACAAAATGCATAGAAAACATGTTTGTGTGGATTTGTATGCAAAGTTCATTTTATTAAAGATATAGAGGTTGAGGCCATCATGAAACATACTTTTTAATAAAAATTGATGCATATAGACATTACTATTCCCTGCGTGTCACACTCTGACATTTGGTAGGGAGTTATTCATTTCAGTCTTAAATGTACTGGCTGAATTAATCTTGAACATGCAGGGAATATGCCACCGGAAAACACGGGAAAGGGTGAGGAAGCGGCTACGGGATAGATTTTAGTAGTAAACAACTCTTAAAATAGCTATTTTCTTAGTTTCTTCTTTTTCTATTCATTCACACCATAGTTTTACTGTACAATTTCAGAAGTACTCAGTTGAAGGTTAACTATTAAAAGGTTTGGTTTAGCATTCAGAGAATCCAGGCAAAAAAGCTTTTGGGTTAACACCTGCCCGTGAGTCAAACCACCAGCTAAAGGCCTGTTGTTGCACAAAAAACAGGCTCAAAACAGAACTCGTGTATCTAATCCACAAAGCTATCTCAAACCAACACTGGCTCCTTACAAGTAGCGTCTCCCTGTGTCGATGCAGGCTCCTTACATTTGAACTGGGTAAGAGGCAACCCATTTAAGTGTACAGTCATATTCAATGAAATAGAATATAATTATTTCAGCAACTCAGTTCACTAAATCAAACACATTATATTCATTAATTTCACACCGTCTGATATTTAAAAGCCTTTATTTCTGTTTATTTTGATGATTTACTGCTAACATCCAATGAAAACATGATATTTAAGAGTAAAATATTTTATAAGTCAGAAAATCTATTTCTTTAATACAGAAACGTGGACTTAATGAAAAGTATGTTTAAGACTTGCTGAAAAGTTTTTTTTCTAAAGTTACTTTAAATCTGGAAGTAGATGGCATACTGCATTTCTTTGTCGACTGCATCAGTTGCATCAGTTACTACAGCTGTAGTGAACTGGATGCAGTTGTCAGATATCAGATCTGTTTGTGACATGCAATCAGCATGAAATATTTACCATCTGCTAAAAGCTGGCGCTAATTGCAATGCAAGTAGAGGGACCTGCAGAAAACATATTACGAGGGCAGACATGTCACAGAGGGTATCATTCAAACTTTTTCCCGGCAAAGACTGCCTGAGAATGTTCGAAATACTTTTTGTACTTCGCAAATGACTGGTCTAGTTTTTGTTTCATAAAAAAGAAAACAGAACTCTTCATAAGAAGGTTCTGACAGATAGTGCCTTACATCCAGAGGTATGTTTCACACTGTTATGCACCAAGTAGAGAACCCGATAATTCAGCCAGAATGCAGGTGTTGCGCTTAAAGTTTTTTTTTTTATAAAGGATATGATAGTGACAAGCAAAACAGGCAGATGACTGAAGCGGCTGGTGGTAGGCTGAACAGGCTTATGACGACTGAATAGGCTGAGGATGGCTGAACAGGCAGAAACGGTCCAGCAGAACAGTCCAAAGGGCTAAGGCAAAACTCAAAAAACCAGAGGCAGTCCAGGTCGTGACCAGAGTGAGGAGAGGGCGAGCACAGGAACACAGGCAAGGCGGACGGCGCACACAAACACCGGGAAAGAACTCATGCAAGGCGGAGACGATCTGGCAGCGACTGGCTGTGAGAGGCAGGTATTAATAGCCGGAGCTCCAGGTGAAACAACTTGATGTTAATTGAACAGCAGCAGGTGTTACGTGGAGCAGAGCATGAGGAGGAAAGCAGCCAGCCGGCCCAAAAACAGAAACAAAAGCAGATTGCATGACAGGATGGAGCCCTGCAGACGGTCCGTTCATGTCGGCTGTAGCCCTGATGGTGAGAGGTGGCCCATAGAGAAAGACCAGAAAGCACTTTTTGTACTGGGATGGAAAACAAAAATCCTTTTTTTCATTTTTTAAGTAAATACTAACATGATACAATATAATACAAGAAAGGACATCCTGTTTCACATTCTAGCTAGAGATCATAAATTAGTTCAAATATATATATATATATATATATATACTGTATGTATTCTGGTTGTGAGGCAAGGACAACTAGGATGCTTGTTAATGAGACACTAAGGTGGAGCAGGCAAGATCATATGCAGGACAGTGTTGGTCGACTGGGGCATGTGTACTGCAAAGAATTGTAAATCAGCATGCAATAAAATGAGAGGAAATTCAACCAGCCTGCAGGATAAGAACATCTCCATTCCACTGCTTTACTTTCAACAGTATATTTGACTTAAAAAAAGCCCATATAGAGGATTAGTGCTAATATAGCATTTAATTAGATCGGGGGAGGCGCTCCCCTGCTCGGTGGTCTCTTTCCACTTGCTTTGTGCGTTATTGTGATCCTAATCCCCAATAGAAGGATATGTTGTGGTGTAAAAAAAGTCATAAGATCATATGCTCACCAAGTGTGTGGTGCATGACTCCAGCCTAGTGGCTTAAATCAGATTATAGGTAATAATAAAATGCATATGTTTCATGAGCAAAACTGTAATTTTATTGTATTTGTCAAACCATTTGTTTTTCTTTTTACATAATTTCGGTCAAAGTTTAGGTCCAAAAGAAACATAATTTATTGTTTCAGTTCTTTCTTTCTTTTTTTTTTACCCCTATCTGAGTCGAGTTGTGTTGGAATGACTTTGTTAAAATAAACAATTTTTCCCTCATGCCTTGAAACTTTAAGGTGAGGTAAAAAAAATGTTTTTGACATCTCTTACGTTGGACTTTAAAAAGTAAAGATCAGTCATGTTTTTCATCTATCTCTTCATGAATAATTTAGGTTGCTTTTAGGAGGTCTTTACCAGCTCTTTGATGCAGAGCAATCACCAAGCTTAGTTTGCCTGCAACCTTAACAGTTTTCCATAAAAGTCTGAAGAATAATTTTTTTTCACTCTCCAAATATGCATCCAGTCCTGTTAAGAAGAAAGTGATAAGTAGCTTGTATTCCCCTAGTCATCTTAAATGCACAGCACCCTTTGGGTCAGATAACAATGTACATCCCAGCTATGAAGTATTGGTTAAGATGTACAATAAATACCATTTACTCCGGCTTCCTCCCACAGTCCAAAAACATGACTGTTAGGTTAATTGGCCTCTCTAAATTGTCCTGAGGTGTGAGTGTGTGCATGAATGGTTGTTTGTCTTGTCTGTCTCTGTGTTGCCCTGCGATAGACTGGCAACCTGTCCAGGGTGAACCCCGCCTCTCGCCCATTGACAGCTGGGGATAGGCACCAGCAACCCTCGCGACCGCAACAGGGATAAGCGTGTTGGAAAATGGATGGATGAATAAATACCATTAAGTCTAGTTGCATAAATCACCTAAAAATTTCCATTAGAAAACACATTGAGGGTGTATTTCACTTAAAACAGAGAGTAGAGTAGAATTTGACATTTTTCCCCATCACATTTCCCCCTCTTCTAATCAGTACCAGTTAGACAATGGCACTTAGATCTTTTGACAGTCGTTTAGGCCAGGAGTTCTCAAACTCTTCGTGGCCAGGGACCACTTAGCAGCAGTAACATTTTTCTAAGGACTCCTTTAGATTCCTCATGCTGATAGTATTTTTAAACAGCCGTTTGTACTGTTAAATACATTAGGAATTATGTATGTTTAAAAAAAAAAAAACGAGGTCCTCACATGTCAAAGAAATAAGTTTTATAGCTGAACAGGTTTCCTCATCTTTGGGGCAATATATTTCAGGAAATCAAGAATATGATCACTCTGTCAGATTGGTTTTAAGGACTTGCAAAACACTGACTAAATAAAAGTCAGTCAGTCAAAAACCGTTGAGCTTGCATCTTTAACTCTTTATCAGCCTCTAACAGATTTTTTTCAAGAATTGCCTTGTATTTAGCTCCACTGCTCTTCTTGTAACATCTTCTTTCCTCTCTGTGCCAAAGAAGAATCCCCACAACATGATACTGCCACCATGTTTTAGGGTGGGGATGATGTCTTCAGGGTGGTGTAGGGTTAGCAGCATGTTTTATTTCTGCTGCCTTCTGTAAGTGATAGACCAACAGACGATTAGATTGTATGTTTTAGATTTTGTCTGTATTAAACTGAACTTTTTTAATAGATACTATGCAATAGTATCTAGTACAGTATAGTACAGTGCTTCTGTGCTTTTTTGTCTCTCTTGTTGTGTCTCTGCTCTGTCTTCTGTAACCCCAGTCGGTCGAGGCAGATGACCGTTCATACTGAGCCCGGTTCTGCCGGAGGTTTTTTTTTCCCGTTAATGGGTGGTTTTTCTTCCCACTGTCGCTTCATGCTTGCTCAGTATGAGGGATTGCAGCAAAGCCATGTACAATGCAGACGACTCTCCCTGTGGTTCCCCAGGAGTGAATGCTGCTTGTCGGGACTTTGATGCAATCAACTGGTTTCCTTATATAGGACATTTTGACCAATCTTTATAATCTGACCCAATCTGTATAATATGATTGAACTTGATTTTGTAAAGTGCCTTGAGATGACATGTTTCATGATTTGGCGCTATATAAATAAAATTGAATTGAATTGAATATTACAAAGAGTAGACAAAGTTTCCACTACTTTCTGTCTGAACCATGTGCGTATGAGCCAAGGTGTAATGATGGTATTTTTCTTCTCTGGTAAACGTAGACAGTGCTGTACCCATTATGAATTAGGTAGATTAAGGTAAATGTAAAACTGTTTATTTTTCACGAGTCAAAGCTCCTATAGCAGAAACATTGCCATGGATAACGTACCCTATTCACTGAACTGTAAATAGAGGAAATCCAAATATTGCTCTTAAATGTAAACTCCCTCTGTCTCTGTTCACTGGCACAATCTTTTTGATGTTAGATTTAATAGAGCAGCACATAAAGAAAATTCCCCTTCTGTTGTTCTGCTGTGTGTCTAACTTTGACAGTCTGAGTTTCTTTAAGGATGGAAAAGACAGTTCAAGCTTGGGTCAATCATTGGGTTTGAGAGCAGGTTTTCTTTCCTACCTTCTGTTTGAAAATCAGTCAAATGGGAAAAGAAAAATGAAAATATTTCCCAAGTATACATCTCCCATTCTTTTGAAAATGTTATATGCCACATCTGTATTTTTTGATATTGCCAAATTAGGGATACGATTATTATTTCAAACTGTGCACGTCACAAGTCAAACACTGACGGTTGTAGTTAATTTGTGGTCCTGGGTTGTTTTTATTTGATATATTCTTATATTTTGGTTTCATTTGATTACTCTTGAGCTGAGAGATGGAGTTTAGGATCACATATGCCAGCCTTTTCATGCATGTGTTCTATACTCCCATTGCATTCATGATTCTGTTCACACATCCTCATTTTCTCTAATTTTCACCTCACGCCTTACATGCCAGCTACAGGACGAACTCCCTAACTCTTGCGCCACCGTCGCCCCGGCGTGTACAATCATGAGGAAGACTGCTGACTTGACAGTTGTCCAGCAGGGAGTCATTGTCACCCTCCACAATGATCCAAGAGGTCACAAAAGACCCCACAACAGCATCCAAAGAACTGCAGTCCTCACTTGCCTCGGTTAAGGTCAGAGTTCATGCCTCCACCGTAAGAAAGAGACTGGGCAAACATGGCCTGCATGGTAGAGGTTCAAGACGAAAACCGCAGCTGAGAGAAAAGAACATAACGGCTCGTCTCAGTTTGTTCAGAACACATCCTGATGATCCGCAAGACTCTTGGGAAAATGTTATGTGGACTGAGGAGACAAACGTTTAACTTTTCAGAAGGTGGGTCTGTCCTGTTACATCTGGTGTAAAAGTAACACGGCATTTCAGAAACAAGAACATCATACCAACAGTAAAATATGGTGGTGGTGGTAGTGTGTTGGTTTGGGGCTGTTTTGCTGCTGCAGGACTTGGAAGAGTTGCTGTGATAAATTGAATCATGAATTATTCCGTCTACCATCAAATCCTGAGGGAGAATATCCGGCCATCTGTTCGTGACCTCAAGCTGAAACTAACTTGGGTTCTGCTGCAGGACAGTGATCCAAAACACACCAGCAAGTTCTCCTCTGAATGGCTGAAGAAGAGCAAAATGAAGACTTGGATTGGCCTAGTCAAAGTCCTGACCTGAATGCAATTGAGATGCTGTGGCATGACCTCAAAATGCTGTTCATGCTCAAAAACCCTCCAATGTGGCTGAATTACAACAATTCTGCAAAGATGGTTGGGCCAACATTCCCCCACAACGCCGTCAAAGACTTATTCCTAGTTAACACAAACACTTGATTGCAGTTGTTGCTGCTAAGGGTGGCCCAACCAGTTATTAGGTTTACGGAGCGATCACTTTTTCATACAGGGCTATTGTGATGACTGCATTTACAGCGACACAGATGTGGTAACAAATATCATTTATGGTATTTAGTTTCTTTTTCATATAGGATTTCATTTACAGAGCCATTTCATTATTTGGAATTTATTTATCACCATTACACTGTATTTCAAAATTAGTGTGCACATTTTGGTTTACCCTGTTTTGTTATGACTCTGTTTAATTTATACTCTGTTTGAGTGTTTCAGTTGCTCTAGTCCAGGGGTGTCAAACATACGGCCCGCGGGCCGGATCCAGCCCGCCAAACTATTTAGTCCGGCCCAGTGTTTTTTTTTTTTTTTGTTTTTTTGTTTTTTTCCAGTGTCCTGTCTGGCAATGTGGCAATAAGATGCCACAAAGAGCTCATCAGATTTGACTTTCACAAGTGGACAAGATAAAATGAAGAGAATGATAAAACAATTATTGAAAAAAACATGTAGTTCGTTTAATTGAAAATATGCAGTTCCTATATTGTCCACGATGGGCGCTGTGTTTTAATTAACAGATTAAGCTTCAGGTGTGGAAAAATTCAAATCATTTCTTAATTTTTATCTGTTTGATGTATTTTATCATGCAGGACAGTGTTTTTAAGTTCCAAAAAATGTGAATAAATGTTTTTCAACATTGTACAATCACTGTGATCAGTTCTTATGCATAATGCACAAGTAAATGTTCAACTGAGTAAAAGTATTGTTGAAATTGCACATACTTTTCTTAAAAACGCTGAGATTATTCATAATATATTGTGTAAAAGTGAAATTAACTTAATATAAAAATAAACAACAAGTCCACATTTATTAGTTCTATTTAATCTTGCAATGAGTTTACTCGTGTGGCCCTCTTGAGATCAGATTAAGCTGTATGCGGCCCCTAAACCAAAATCAGTTTGACACCCCTGGTCTAGTCCCTTGGCTGAGGAACCAGCAGTTGGCCAAGGGGCTGAGCTGATTTGGACCGTACCACATCAGTGCTTTGGGGGGAAATGGGGTTTTGCTTCAGATAAGATAAGATAAGATAGCCTTTATTGATCTCACAATGGAGAAATTCACTCGTCACATCGGCTCATACAAGAAGGTGCAGAGTAGGAAAGGTGCATTCAGTTATATACAGTGGATCTTCATATATACAATGGATCAAAAAGAATACCAAAAAAATACAAAAAAGGAAATAGGAATGGGCATGTGATGTCTCATTTACATTCTTGGTGGTCTATATATATATATATATAAACATATCTATATACTTCAATATATACATATATCTATGCGCCTACATACATACGTACCTACGCGTATATATGTGCATATACATTGTATACATTTGTACATACATACATACATGTGTACTGACTTATGTTCAGGTGTTGATAGCAGCAGAAGTGACTACATCAGGATTATTGCACGGGTTGTAGGACAGTGTATTAAATAGATTATTGCACATTAGTTATTGCACATTAATTGTTACAGTTATGGTCACAGTTACAGTGCAGCATTGTAAAATCTGGTAGCAGCAGGAATCATTTGGTTTAGTTAGGTTTGTGTATGTTTTGCCCCATGTGTTTCTTTTGTGGACTGATCAGCCACTGTTTAAGTTCCTCTTGGTCTCATTAAGGCAGGTCAGTTTGTTTGAGTTAGTTCTGTTACAAGTTATTTTGAATAGTTTTTGTTCCTTTGACCTCTTTTCTAGATCCATTTTGTACTTGGGTTAAACTTGGGTTAACCCCTGTTTTTTGAAAATACACCTGTGCCTGACTGTCCTTACTGCTCGGTCCATCAAAGCTATGTAGGTTTAATTTTTTTCTCCCTTGATAATAAAAACATTCATTCAAGAACTGCATTTTAGTTATTAGTCAAAGACAACTTGTGTTGTCTTTGACTAATATTTAAATTTGTTTGATGTTCTGAAACATTTAAGTATGACAAACATCCAAAAACATGACAAATCAGGAAGGGGACAAACACTCTTTCACACCACTGTATAACAGTAATTTAAAGGGCAAAATGTGTTAACCTTGTTATTTTGATATACAGACTGCAAATTGATGCCTTTTAAACAAAGGAAAACTGCAGTCCAAAAGACAGAATTATAAGACAGTTATGCTGTCACTGGGATTTAATTTTCACTTATGATGGATCAATATCTCTGATAGATCTGTCCCTACAAAGTCAGGGTATTAATCAAAGAGATTATAGCAAAATAGATCCAGTTGAGACTACTAAATGTTAAACTCCAAGTTGGCAAGGCTCGCAACTTTTTTTTTAAAATGCATTATGAAAAATTGAAGATAACACTTAGGTTTTATGAGCGCTTGAGGACCTTTTCTCTATTTTTCAGTCACCAGCACCCATTTAGAATATTTCATCGCTACAATACTGACACTTGAGTTAGGACCCATGCAGATGCTGCCGAGCATGTTTTCACAGCCAACAGTGACATCATCACATTTAAAAAGCACCTCATAAACTGTGCTGAGGTCAGGTCTGCGAGTGCTAACAGTCACCTCCACTCGTCATTGTCTCTGCATTAACAGTGATCTAGCAGACAATGAACTGTGGAAGGAGGCAAAAACGCTTTGTAACTTGGCACACTGGGTACCAGGCTATAGTATTAGGTGAAGCTAGATTCATACTTATAACGAGTCTATGGGATGTGAGAAGATTATGGTTTCGTTAAAAGGGAGATGCTTTCAAATGGCATTGGAAAATATCAATCAAAGAAAGGCTCACCAAAAGTCAGCCTCCAGCAAGCTAAAAGCCCTCATTATGCCGGTTCATAATTGTAACACTGAGACTTTTGAATGGTTGAAGTGTGTTTCCAGCACGGTACTCCTTTGAACCTTTCAGCAAAGGCCACACAGTGTGCTGAACAAAAAGGGAAATATCTGTAAAACTGTGGCTTTGATCTCCAAAGCAAGTTTTTTGGCAAAGAAATTGCTGTTTCCCTGCAAAACTGCTTAATGGGACTTAGAGAAAATGCTGTAATCATGACCCACAAGTACTTAAACATCTTCTTGGTGCTGTGAACCAATATGTGCACATGGTTAGAATAAATGCTGATATCATTCTGCATTAAACATTGATCACAGATTTTTTTTGTGCTTTTGTATTTGAGGAATGTAGCATTAAAATACTGCTAGATTGATGTTTCAGCAGAAGGAAAGAGATCAGAGATCAAGGCTCTTTTTAAACATTTTGAAGAAAAGTGTCTCTGCACATTGAATCCTGCGGTAATATAGCAAAACCATTCGACTGTGCGAGACTACATAGTTTGGCTGTTATCTTTCTGTTGTTTGGCTGTTGTTATCTATCTTTTGTTATCAAGCCATACTTGGTTTAAGCAGCAGGCTGGGCACGCCATTATTGTAGTAATTATATTGTATTGAATTTGATAATATTTATTATTACTAATTTTAATATATTATAATAATATCTATCCATCCATCTATTCAACCACCCATTGTTCTATTGCCTCCACCCGTTAATTAACCCTTCCTTCCGTCAGTCCGGCTTTTTATTGGTCAGTCCGTTCTATCATTGATGCACCAGTTCATATGTCAATCCGACATTCCCGATGTTTTTTTCCACATCCCATAATTAACAAACCTGTAAATATATATAAAATTTATGGTCAACTGGTGACTGCGGCTCAAAAGTTGCCTGCAGATTCTGCAAAAGTTTGGAGAAATCTGGAATTATGACTTGGATATTGTAGGAAGCTACTAAATGCTACATGATAACTCCAGTTTTGGCCGTGTGACTATTGTTCATGAATTGCATGGTTCCTTTTTCTGAACTTTTGGCCTCTGAAATTAGTTGTAATCTCCTGGAGGGTTGCTTGATCAGCTTATCGTATCGCTACACACAGAACCCGTTTCCCTTCCAAAGAATCTAGCATGTGACATCTGAATCCTAAACCTGTTAAATAAGCTTAGGTTGCTTAGGCTATGCTAATGGAACAAAGTTGGAGAGATCCCATGACTTGCCAATAATCCACAGTCCCCATAACCCACTGGCTTTTTGGATTATGAGATGTTTTCTTTGTGCTGTTTTTTTTTTCTTTTTCTTTTCTGCAATTAACTTTTAAGACACCCCACATGGCTTCGGGTTTCTTTTTGAAAACCACAGCTAATCCCTCATTACCCCACTTTTTTGGCATTTATCAAAATATTCACAAGGTTTGTATGTGGTCTTGTAGGACTGATGAATTAAGCAGCCTGAAGCTGTGAATTTGTAATACTGTGCAGTAAATGTATGAAGTACCTTTTTTCAGAGGCCCTTTGCAGTGACCTGTTCCATTTATGTGTAGGCTAATGTTACTCTCACATCATGCTGATCTATGAAAGTCGCAGCCCTTCACGGCGGCTGTAGATTTCTAAAATGCAACAAATGTTTGTAATTAAAGGGGGTGGACTCTGCGTGCTGATGTAATCTGTTAACCAGAAGAATAACACTGTATAGTTGTTGCTGAATGAGCGCTAGACAGCCCTGGCCTGAGAGTATACGTGGTGAAGGGAGGGGAGTCTCAAACTACTTTGACCTGATTTTTTTTTTTCTGCTTTAAAGCTTTTTTCAGTTTCCTTTCTTTGTAAGAGGAAACTAAGTTTGCCCCTGGCCCTGTACAATGCTCCCATTCACATGTTCGGTAAACTAAGGCTGTCAGGTTTAAGTAGCTGTCCAATATTATCGAATACAATACTGGAAAATGAAAGGTTCTATACCTGCATTTATGTTGCGTTATTCATATGCCTTCCAGTTTTTCACATCTTGTCATATTAGAACCTCAAATTTCCGTGAGATTTTATGTGAAAGAAAAATGATACATGGTTTAAATCTGAAAGAAAAAAGTAAGTGAGTCTCTCCCACCCAATATGGAGCAACCTTGCCCTGTAATTTGGGCTGGGTCTCAACAGACTATGCAGAACGCCATTATAAAATTTGTACCCATTCGTCTTTGAGATATAGCTCTATCTTACATGGATTGGATGGAGAGCCTGCACACAGCAATTTTCAAGTCTCTGCAGAGATTTTCAAACAAATTTAATTCTGAACTTTGACTTAGCTTAAATGTACATTAGTTTAAACCGTTCAATTGTAGCTTTGGTTGGATGTTAATGGTTGTAGTCCTGATGGAGGTCAATCTTCAATCTGATCTCTGGTCTTTCATGGCTGAGCTGTATTTAGCTCTGAACTCTAAAAAGCTTTTTTTATCATCGCCAAAGAAAATCATCCCCACAGCATAATGCTACCACCGCGTTTCACCGTGGGGATGATTTATTCTGGATAGTTTCTGCCACACGCTTTATTTTTGGTATGTGGACCTGAACGTTTAATTGTGGTCTCATCTGACCAAATCACTTTGTGCCACAGGTTTCTGTGTCCCCTACATGGCTTGTGACAAACTGTACATGGGACATGGGAAGCGCAAAACTAATAGTTGTGCTGACAGATTCCACCTGAGATTTGGGTCTCATCAGCTCCTCCAGAGGTACCGTGAAACATTCCTTTGTGAGATGTTCAAAACTTTGGACGTTGTTTTATAACCAAGCATTACTTGGCACTTCTCTGCTGTATCTCTGACCTGTTTGGTGATATGCTTTAGTCTTCATGATGCTAATTGTTTAATATTATTCCCTCACATACCTGGAAACCCTCACAGAACAGATGCATGTATACAGACAAAACATTATACGTGTGGATTTTTATTTACTGATTTGGAGACTTCTGTAGGCAGTAGATTTCACTAATTCTTTAATAAGGGGTATAAGAGTAAAGCAGGCAGCATACAGCCATATTAGAGTTTTGTTAGTAACAAAATGTTACCACGTGTCATCCTTTTCCCACTTAACAATTTTTTGCCTCTTTGTGTTGGTTTAACACATAAATTCACAGTAAAGTACACTGAAGATAAAGATTTTACTGTAACAAGATGTTTCAGAGATATGAAGACATTGCTTGGCGCTGTATGTTATCCATACTGTGGTTGTATCGCCTCCCCTGCTATTTCATGAAATCACCTGAAACGTAGGACAGAATGGCAAGTGTTTTTCAGACAGTTTTACATCCTCGCTACATGACTTGAAATGCACAGTAGACCCTGAGTAAACCTCTCTTTGATCTGGTCAAGGTCCGTGTCCCGCCTCGCTCTCAGCTTTACTGCTCCCATGACCTCTCTTGTATTATTACACTGAAATATTACCTTGAGTGTTGTTATCACCAATTGAAGATACACCTTGGCTTCTGCACTAACACTGAACTTGAAATACACTGACAGTTTTATATTTGGAATATAGTTTGTCGAAGTACAAAGCAGCCAGATACTTTGACCATTTTTCAAAGAACAGGTGCTGTGAGAATCAGTTCAAATATGTGCCTGTAATATAAAAACCACATGAGAGTAAATCTGCAGTCAGTTTAGAACCAAGAGGACATGCCTGTTCTGACAAGGACATTTTATCACAGTTAGCTCTCCTGTCTGATACCCAAGAAGCAAAAGAAGGAAAACAGGAGGAATATTAGGTGTGGAAAGTATTATGAAAGTGGGTTGCTACTTATCAAGAAAGAAGGGAAAACACATTTTTAAAGGAAAGACACATTCCTCTTATTTAATCTTATGTTTGCCTAAATGAAAGTGAATAAAAGTCAGCTGTCTCCAGTAAGTCATTAAAAGAAGCAATTTATTGCTCCATCAAACGATGTACAGATGTATGTTTCTTTTATTCTCAGTTGTCCTGGCACACAAAAAAGCTACACAATATCTAAAAGATAGCATTTAACTTTTCTAGCACATTTTATGCTGTTTGCTTTTCTTACTGACCATCCAACAGGTTTTATTATGTATTTTCTATAATAAAAAAAATGGCACCATGGTGACATATTCACCTCCTTTTTTATTTTCCCGGTGAATAGAAAAGGAAGGCAGACTATGACCTTTCTCTCTTTTTTTTTGTCTGTTTGGTGTTGCACTTTTCACACCATGAGGCACATTCCAGTTGTTAAATAAATCTTTCTCCGGGATTAAAACTCTGATTTATTTTTGCTGTTGTCACAGAGGTCTTGAGTCAAAGTGCTCAACAGTCACAGATGTTAGGATTTGGGTTCTCCCAGCAGGATGCAACACATTACCCCATTCAGTGCCGGTGTGATACAGCCTTAATGGGCTCATTAGTTTAGCTGTTATGGGCATGTTTGGAAGACAGATGCATAGCTATAAATATTAATGTCAACTGAAAAACAGCATTGATTCCCTGGGTTAGTGCCTCATTTAATTGGATTATTCAGCAAATGGTTGGCTGCACATCAATGAAGCGTGAAATATATTTCATAAATTTAAACACGCAGATGAAACCAGATGTGTAATGATTTGTAAAGGAAGAACCCAAATGTTAGCCGGACACAGAGCTGATGCTTAAAAAAGGGGTTTATTAACAAAAACTCCAGGAGGCAAAAAGAGCTGGCTTCAGACAAGCAACAGAATCAAAAGGGACCCTAAACAAACTCCAAAAACAGGGAAGCAGAAAACTGACCGGGCAAAACTGGCAGGCAGGCTAAACTAAAACAGACAAGAGTGAAGTGCTCTTACCGAGTAGATTGCAGGTGAGGATAACACAAGACGTCCTGGCAACAAACAGAAAACTAAGGCGGGCTTAAATAGGCGAACGGAACAGGAGAGCAGGGCGGGACTAATTAACCAAACCAGGTGGAGGTGATAAAAGGAGCATACAGACTAAAAGACAATAAACCTAAGGTAGAAAGACAAAGACTAAACAGACACAAGCTGAAATAAAAACTAATAACAAAGACTAAAACAGGCTAAGCATAAATCCAATACAAAACAAGAAAACAAATAAATCCTAAGACAGAAAAGTGGCTAAACTGAAAAGATAACCTGAACCACAACAGAACGTTACAGAGCCCCTCCCTCAAGGGCGGATTCTAGACGCCCTTAACCGTCTCTAAAAGTACAAAGAAAACAAAATAAAAGTCCGACCGGGCGGGTGGAGGGGGCTACAGGCTGGAGGGTCAGAATCTGAAAAAGAAAAACAATATCCAAAACACAAGTCCCAAAACAGAAAACAACCCTCTAAGGGCGAATCCAAACTAAACAGAATCCCAAATAGTCAAAGTGGCCGGATGTCCGGCGGTCGTCCGGGGAACGGCCCCGGCGGGTCAGGAAGTCCGGCGGTCGTCCCGGGAAACGGCCCCGGCGGGTCAGGAAGTCCGGCGGTCGTCCCGGGAAACGGTCCCGGCGGGTCAGGATGTCCGGCGGTCGTCCCGGGAAACGGCCCCGGCGGGTCAGGAAGTCCGGCGGTCGTCCCGGGAAACGGCCCCGGCGGGTCAGGAAGTCCGGCGGTCGGCAACAGAGCAGGGCCCTACGAGGGCGGAGGCGACGACGGTCCAGGCCCCCCCTGATGACAAAACAAAAACTTGACAGGAGTTTAGCATCGGGAGGCCCCGGGCTACAGGCAACGGGAGGCCCCGGGCTACAGGCAACGGGAGGCCCCGGGCTACAGGCAACGGGAGGCCCCGGGCTACAGGCAACGGGAGGCCCCGGGCTACAGGCAACGGGAGGCCCCGGGCTACAGGCAACGGGAGGCCCCGGGCTACAGGCAACGGGAGGCCCCGGGCTACAGGCAACGGGAGGCCCCGGGCTACAGGCAACGGGAGGCACCGGGCTACAGGCAACGGGAGGCACCGGGCTACAGGCAACGGGAGGCACCGGGCTACAGGCAACGGGAGGCACCGGGCTACAGGCAACGGGAGGCACCGGGCTACAGGCAACGGGAGGCACCGGGCTACAGGCAACGGGAGGCACCGGGCTACAGGCAACGGGAGGCACCGGGCTACAGGCAACGGGAGGCACCGGGCTACAGGCTTCGGGAGGCACCGGGCTACAGGCTTCGGGAGGCACCGGGCTACAGGCTTCGGGAGGCACCGGGCTACAGGCTTCGGGAGGCACCGGGCTACAGGCTTCGGGAGGCACCGGGCTACAGGCTTCGGGAGGCACCGGGCTACAGGCTTCGGGAGGCACCGGGCTACAGGCTTCTGAGGATGAAACCAGTCCCTTAAAAAAGAAAAGTCTCATTATAAGTCTCTGGACAGTCTCTGGAAGTGACAGCCAGAACAGGAACTCCGAGAGCTGGCTGTCAGGTTTAGAGAGTGGAGGTAGGCGCCTCTGGGGGAGCCTGTAGGTTCTTGGATCCTTCTGGGACCTGGATGTCTTGGACCCCCTACTAGGCCCTAGGGGGCGACCAATTCGAAGAGGAGCCCGAAGATCTCTAAATCCTCCTCTGCCCCGACAGAAGACACGGCCACCAAGACGCTCCTGGATCCAACCACCACGGAGCAGGGCCGGACCTCCCTGGGTTGCCGCGTCGTGGACCAGTGGCAGACCCCCCTGAGTCCCCACGTCGCAAGTTGGCGACGGACCCGCCTGAGTCAGACCTCGGGGCTTGGGCGGACCCACCTGGGTCGAGACGTCGTGGACCGGCGGCTGACCCTCCTGGGTCGACACGTCCACGCCGGACGGCGGCTGACCCTCCTGGGTCGACTTGTTGCTGACGGGCGGAGGCGGGCTCTCCAGAACCCCCTCTGGAGACTTGGGCGGAGGCGGGTTCTCCAGAACCCCCTCTGGAGACTTGGGCGGAGGCGGGTTCTCCAGAACCCCCTCTGGAGACTTGGGCGGAGGCGGGTCCTCCAGAACCCCCTCTGGGGACTTGGGCGGAGGCGGGTCCTCCAGAACCCCCTCTGGGGACTTGGGCGGAGGCGGGTCCTCCAGAACCCCCTCTGGGGACTTGGGCGGAGGCGGGTCCTCCAGAACCCCCTCTGGGGACTTGGGCGGAGGCGGGTCCTCCAGAACCCCCTCTGGGGACTTGGGCGGAGGCGGGTCCTCCATAATGGATTCAGTAGCCGAGGCGTCGGCCGGACCCTCGGGGACAGAAACAGGGGCCGAGGCGTCGGCCGGACCCTCGGGGACAGAAACAGGGGCCGAGGCGTCGGCCGGACCCTCGGGGACAGAAACAGGGCGGCTGTAGAATGCCCTGAGAGCTGTGGCATAATGCCCCTCCACCTCCTTTAATTTCTCCTCCAAACCCACTGAATATTGGTAGATAAGAGCTTCCCTGAGGCGTTTAATGATGGGAGCAAAAGATCTTATCTTGTCCTCCAAAGATCTATGGTCATCTTCTGCAGCGCCACTAGGAGGAGCTGTGGGCGGACCAGGATAGGGAAGTGGAGGACTCCGGTCTGCTCGACAGGAAGTGGCTGAAGACGCCGGAGATGCAGCCGGCAAGGGCTGGGAAGCAACGGCCGATCGAGGCTGAACTGGCTCGGCTGACCGCTGCTCAGAACAGCTGGAGGACTGGTCCACAAGCCGCCGTCTTCTTCTCCGGCGGCGGGACGGCGGACCTAGCGGGGATGCCGATTCCTCCCGACGGGACGGAACCGCCAGCGAAGATTCATGCGCCTCCGCGTCAGGAGAGGGAAACGAGCCCGACTCAGGGAATAAGTCGGGACGGAGCTCCCAGATCATCTCGGCATCGACCTCCAGAAAAAAGTCCGGATCCGGGATGAACGACGGTGAGGTGGACTGACAGGGGAAGTCCGGTGAACATCTGCTTTGAGTGTGGGAGGTGAGTGGAGCGCCGGTCTGCGTGAGCATAGCTCCTCCAGAAAGGAGAAAACGTGTCGGCTTTGGGTTTTCTTTTTGGGCCAGGACGTAATGTAATGATTTGTAAAGGAAGAACCCAAATGTTAGCCGGACACAGAGCTGATGCTTAAAAAAGGGGTTTATTAACAAAAACTCCAGGAGGCAAAAAGAGCTGGCTTCAGACAAGCAACAGAATCAAAAGGGACCCTAAACAAACTCCAAAAACAGGGAAGCAGAAAACTGACCGGGCAAAACTGGCAGGCAGGCTAAACTAAAACAGACAAGAGTGAAGTGCTCTTACCGAGTAGATTGCAGGTGAGGATAACACAAGACGTCCTGGCAACAAACAGAAAACTAAGGCGGGCTTAAATAGGCGAACGGAACAGGAGAGCAGGGCGGGACTAATTAACCAAACCAGGTGGAGGTGATAAAAGGAGCATACAGACTAAAAGACAATAAACCTAAGGTAGAAAGACAAAGACTAAACAGACACAAGCTGAAATAAAAACTAATAACAAAGACTAAAACAGGCTAAGCATAAATCCAATACAAAACAAGAAAACAAATAAATCCTAAGACAGAAAAGTGGCTAAACTGAAAAGATAACCTGAACCACAACAGAACGTTACAAGATGTTTGCATACACTGTATGAAAACACACATAACTGTTTGTCTTCACTTTGTACATTGGGTCAAGCTAATTATTTTAGGTCAGTTGTTAATACCAAATTTATTTCTATTAACTAAATGCAAGAATGATGAGAGAGAGAATTTTCAGAAAATGTTTGATGACTTTCTCCAAATTAGGACGCTTACATAGACTAAGATTATAATGCCTTTAAACAAGTTTTGAAAAGCCCAGATTATTGTTGTATTACTCTTTAAATGTCTAAAAGATTAACTCAGATCATTGGAGTTAAATGCAGGCACACCAATGAAATCTATAACTTTTTTGTGACATAATGGGAAAATCAAAATAAATCCACCAAGACACCAGCAACAGAGTTGTTTACCTCCTCAAGTGTGGTTCATCCTTGGGTTGGCTATATATTCCAGATGGCTGAAGCTGCCACGTTCATCTTTTCAAAGAATGATATGCAAGCGGAAACACCAGGGGAATGTCCAGCATGCTGTGGTGAATTTCTCAGTCAAACACTAATGAAGGTATGGCAAACTACCAGTCCACCATCTCCATAACAATTGGCTTCCCTGGAGGCAGAAGGGCACTGGTGGACAGACATGTATTGCTTATCAGAGAGTTATATTGAGTACTGCGTAGTAAGGTTGTCAAAATAATCTATATTTTTGATACAATCGATACTAGAAGAATGCATTATTCAAAGATGCTCCTTTGTGTGAAAATCGATATAAACTAAGCCATTAGCATTTGCCCAAATTGTCACTCAACAGAGACACTCAGCCCCTTCTGTCCCTGCAACGACTCGCCTGACCAAAACAATAAGCTATTGCTAGATGTTTTAAACTATGGTAAAATGGCAAGTACAGACAGAAAAAACCCCAAAACATGCTAACCTATTTAGCTAATAAGGTAAACACAAACACTTTGTTCAGAGGTACTTTTCCTATGACACAGACGGACAGGAAGAAAACAAAATTGCCGAAGGATGCCACATGCTAGCTGTGCTAACACTATAGGCTAAGGCTACAAGTGACACTGATGTTTAACTTAAAAAGGTCAGTAAAGCTTCTTTACAACCATGAAGTAGTAAACCTCCCTGACAATATAAGATAACACTAGCTCAGGGGTGTCAAACATATGGCACGCGGGCCGGTTCCGGCCCGCCGAACAATTTAGTCTGGCCCGGTGGCTAAATGCATCATCATTATTCAATAAAAAGAATTGTTGTCTCAATGCCAAAAAGAGCTCATCAGATTTGACTTTCACAAGTGGAGCAGTACTGCTTTTGCCATAGTGCTCCGCTTGATTTATGAATGTGAATAGTTTTATTATGATTCATGCGGGGACTATCTCAAATGATATGGACACTACAATGGGAAAGTAGGAGATGAAAGGAAGAACAAGAAGAAAAAAAGAAAAGGTGAAAGAAAGAGGAGATAAAAGGAAGAGAATGATAAAACAATTATTGAAAAAAACATGTACCTCGTTTAATTGAAAATCTGCAGTTCCTATATTGTCCACGAGGGGCGCTGTGTTTTAATCAGCAGATGGTAGCACTGAGCTTCAGATGTGGAAAATTAATTTTAAATCATTTCTTAATTTTTATCTGTTTGATGTATTTTGTCATGCAGGACAGTTTTTTCAAGTTCCAAAAAATGTGAATAAATGTTTTTCAACATTGTACAATCACTGTGATCAGTTCTTATGCATAATGCACAAGTAAATGTTTAACTGAGTAAAAGTATTGTTGAAATTGCACATACTTTTCTTAAAAACGCTGAGGTTATCCATAATATATTGTGTGAAAGTGAAATTCATTTAATATAAAAATCAACAACAAGTCCACTTTTATTAGTTCTATTTAATCTTGCAATGAGTTTACTCGTGTGGCCCTCTTGAGATCAGATTAAGCAATTAGAACAGAAAAAAAACGAGAAACCGTAGCAATGTACCCTGCTGCTGTAGTTGATCACTGAAGAAAATATAATGCAAAATTACCAGAAAGACAGAAACTGTATGGCACTGTTGCTGAATACATTTGTATGAACTGGATCTTTGTTTACAGTGTTAAAAAAAGTATTTGAACCACATTCATGTGTGTATTGAAAATAAATGTATTTGAGTATAGAATGACCGTTTATTTATTCCTCAGTAATAACATTTATTTGTATGAACATTAAATTAAATTGAGAGGCAGATGGAAGCACACAGTGGCACTCTAACCTATGATTAAAATAATTGCATAATTGAATCAAAGGTACATGCTTCCATAAAGGGCATTAACACTTATACTATTATCTTGTCTACTGTTTTGCCAAATAGGGAAATTACAGTTTTAAATGCCATATTCTTTTCTAGAGGGCTGAATTGTCCCCTACATTTCAGTTTTGCTCTAATTAAGACATTTAAAACATTGTCATAATGTAATTAATCATATTTTCTTTTTCTTTTTTTCTTAACTTCTAGAATCGAAATTTTTTATTGACCCTCCAGTATTTTCTTTGTCTCTGTATCAAGTTTGAAATTTTAGCATCTTTGTCCTACTTCCTAGGCCGTTCCCCCGGCTGCTTGGGTGTCAAGAGATGTGACTCTTTGTCAAACTGAAAAAAAAAAAATCAGTGTTATGTTTCATCACGATATAACATTATAGCGGCGTTCAATACAATTTCCCTATTTTTCATTGTTTACAATTATCTTATTGGCAATATCTTCTGGAAATTCAACATCCATTTTCACTGTTATGCAGATGATACCCAGTTCTACACTCGTCCCTTAATTCCTGCCTATCCAAAATTAATCCTAGTTCACTTCCAAATTCCTTAAACTGAACAGTGATAAAACTGACATCCTCCTCCTAGGGACCACATCTATATTATCTAAAATTGACAGTTTCTCCCTTTCACTTAATGGTTCATTAGTCACCCCCTCACCTCAGGTTAAGAGTAGGGTGTCATCCTTGACTCTATCTAAAGGACTCTATCCTTTGCCTTTCACATCAATGACATCACCCATTCTGCCCATTTTCATCTATGCAATGCTAATCTCCATCGTCCCTGCCCTTCCCCTCACTGTGCATCGATTCATGTCCATAGCCTTGTCCCTTCCCGCATTGACTACAGTAACACTCTTCTCCTTTGCCTTCCTCAAACATCTCTTCATAAACTACAAGTGGTTCAGAATTCAGCTGCTCGCATTATTACCAAAACCCCCTCATTTCATCATATCACCTCAGTCCTATAGCAGCTCCACTGGCTCCCGGTCAGACTCAGAATTGAATTGAAAATTCTAGTCTGCTCCCTCCTGCCCCCTTAGATCCTCCTCTTTCCGCTCACTTCACTGTTCCTCCTTCTCGCCTCAGCACCATGGATTCCACTCTGAAATTCTCTCCCTCCACACATCCGCAATACTGACACCCTCTACCAGTTGAAGTCTAAACCCAAAACCCATCTGTTCAAAAGTGCATACTCTCTGTGATTGCCGGTCCACTGTAACTTTTATTGTTTGTAGTTTTATCTTTATTGTTCTGCTTGTTCTATATTATGCAGTGTCCTTGAGTGTTCTGAAAGGCGCTTTTTAAAATAAAATGTATTATTATTATTATTCTGCGACAGACTGGCGACCTGTCCAGGGTGTACCCCGCCTCTCGCCCAGAGAATGCTGGAGATAGGCACCAGCAACCCCCGCGACCCCATGAGGGATAAAGCGGTTCAGAAAATGGATGGATGGATGGATTATTATTGTTATTATTGTTGTTATTATTATTATTATTATTATTATTATTATTATTGTTATTATTATTATTATTATTATTATTATTATTATTATTATTATCACAACATCTGCTCAGTATTAAAACTACCTCTCCAATGACATAGTGTAGTCTCATTCTTCCTTAAAAGCAACACAATCTGTTGCAAACATGGCTGCTCTAGGGCAGCTGTGTTGCTCCAAAACAAGTTAACTCATTTAAGAAAGCTTCTGCAATCTTCTGACAAAGCCCAGAACCTTATTAATTGTTGTTAAACAACACAAATAATAATAGTATTACTAACAATTTGATATATTTAGATTTGAATAAACACATAAAGCTAAAATCTACATTCAATAAATCAAACATTTGCTCTTGTTGACAATGTTAAGATCCTGAGCTTTTTGCTAAAGTGCTACACTACTGTTAGCATGTTAAGTTTATGTTTTGTTATAACTCATTGATAAGTCATATAGTCAGTGCAGGAAGAGCAGGTCATGTTATACAGAGAGACAGACAGACAGGGAACTGCTGCAGTCTCCCTTTCCCTGTGAAAGGCATTGTAAAGAGTGACAAAGGCTTAGATTCCAAATAGATTGATTATAAGCACCAGATTCAACAAAGAAAACGGCAAAAGATGTTTGGCTGTGCATCTCTCCAGTTGTAGGGCTGCCATAATAACAGAGAGTAGACAGGTATTGGCAGGTGATTTTCATCTGAGATTATCAGTACTGACTGTTTTAAAATGTGTGATTAAATCTGGACACCATGAGTAAAAAGAGAAAACAGAAGATTTGTTGTACTTGGTGCAATAAAAGAAGAAGCTTCTAACTCAGATTAATCATGGCACTATATTGTGTGTTTTTCATTAACAATGCACAATCAAACCAACAAAAAAGGTTGCATTAACTTGCTCTATTTTCATATAAGTAGCTGATGATCCATTGATCACTTGTTTATATGAGGTTTGCATTCAGTTATGATTCAGTTTCCTTCTATGGTTCTTATGTTCGCTTAATCTCTGATTAGTTTGTTCAATTTGATTTATGATTTTCTTTACTTGTACACCAGCAAGCCACAAATAGAGATGAAAAGAAACGCTAGCGATGCCTGGAAATGAGATTCCAGCATAGCCAATGAAGCGTGAAATCCAAAATCCAAATGATAGACTCTCAATGCTGCAGAACCATGACGAAACATATTAAGGCATTAAATGGCGGGTTGCTTTTTGCTTGACTTCCTTGTTTAATAAGTGGGTTACTGTCTGTGGCATGTTTGAAGGTTGCTTGCTGGTCTGAGATGGCCTTTAATATTCTTCCTCAGAATATCAGTGGCGTCTTTTATTACAACCCACTGGGTCATGGAAGAGCACAAAGGGTTTCTGGGGAGATGTCAGGTGCCAATTTATCTGTGATCTACATTACTTCTCCTTAATTAACGGCACCATAATTTGTTTTTTTGCGTCACAGTCACGGTTATGAAGTGGTGGCCGGCTGGCCGACACATGAAAGGAGGTTTAGATGATACGGAGAACGGAGGTCAAAATGGGCAGCTGGACTTTTGGCTGACCTGTGACACAGGAATTCACATGTTAGTCAAAAACGCTCTGCTGCATTGGATTGGATTAGGCATGCTTTAAACCCTTTTCTCTGTATGGCACACATTTGTCTCAGCTGTGGACATGCACATGGAACTGCTGCAAACACCGAAAGTTCCATAGTTGTTCTTAATATTATGCTTTATAGAAATCTGATGTGAATGCAGCCATTGGTGAATTTGCAATAAAGCTATTACCAGAATGGGGTTTCCAGGCTAAATGTGGAAAAAATAATAAAAGGTCAGTAAAGTTTTAAATCTGCTTTCATCCACAAAAAGCCTTTTATGATCAAAATTTTAACCATGTCTCCAATATTTACTCCTCACGGTGTTGGCGTAAATCAAAAGATTTCAACAACTTGCCAATGCATTTTCTCATCTCTGCATTTTCAGGCCTACAGACATAGATATCTTGAAACTGTGTATTGACATCTTTCACCAGTATAAAATGAGACTGTTCAAACCTTTGGCTTCAAAAATATGCATAAACAAGACAGTTTCAGTTTACATTAATAAACTTGCTATTCACTGACGCTTCCTGAGGCAACTTGCACAAAGGCAGCACAAAGTGTGCAAGGCAACCAAGGCCTTGCACACTGTGCTGCCTACTCTTGTCACTGATTTTTACCATGACAGCCCAACCTGTAATATGTAATAACATGTAATAACATCCCATACAGACATAACCTGCTCATACATTCAGTTACACACCACTATGTTTATATTTTGTGCCAAAAGCCAGGATAGTTTTTTTTTTTTTTTTTTTTTTTTTTTTTTTACAAATAAAGGAAAGATAACTTAGTTTTAAGGCCTTGATACCTTGCTAGGGTCCAGACCTAGCTTTCTGTTAATAGGGCACTAATGTTTACTGCACCTATTACATGCTTTGTGTCTGAGTTGTTTGATAGTATAAGAGTATTTTAAATAGTACTAAGCTGTTGGGCTAGGTAAATAAAAAACAGTGAAATGATCTGATGAACACAGCATCATGAAATAATATAATTCATGATATTATAAAGTCTCTTTCACAGAAAAGTAAATAAAAGAGGAAGAAAATAACACAGATCCAAGCCCTCAGTTACAGACACACAAGTGACATAACAAATGTCCGTCCATCCGTCTTCTTCCGCTTATCCGGGGTCGGGTCACGGGGGCAGCAGCTTCAGTAGGGAGGCCCAGTCGTCCCTCTCCCCAGCCACTTGGGCCAGCTCCTCCGGAGGAATCCCAAGGCGTTCCCAGGCCAGCCGAGAAACATAGTCCCTCCAGCGTGTCCTGGGTCTCCCCCTGGGCCTCCTCCCAGTAGGACGTTCCTGGAACACCTCACCAGGGAGGCGTCCAGGAGGCATCCTAACCAGATGCCCGAGCCACCTCAACTGGCTCCTCTCGACGTGGAGGAGCAGCGGCTCTACTCTGAGTCCTCCCCGGATGACTGAGCTCCTCACCCTATCTCTAAGTGAGAGCCCAGACACACTACGGCGAAAACTCATTTCAGCCGCTTGTATCCGGGATCTCGTTCTTTCGGTCACGACCCAAAGCTCGTGACCATAGATGAGGGTAGGAACGTAGATCGACCGGTAAATCGAGAGCTTCGCCTTTTGGCTCAGCTCTCTCTTCACCACAATGGATCGGTACAGCGCCCGCTTCACAGCAGACGCTGCACCAATCCGCCTGTCGATCTCCCGCTCCATCTTCCCCTCATTCGTGAACAAGACCCCAAGATACTTGAACTCCTCCACTAGGGGCAGCACATCCTCCCCAACCCGGAGAAGGCACATAACAAATGAAATCCTAAAATATGAAAAATAATTAAAAACAAATCACAATAAGATAAACGTCTAAGACCATGTCGAAGGCCAAGACAAGAGATATTTCTTGTTAAATGTTATTGTAAATAAGAGAAAAGGCCCATGTAGTTTGGAAAGGTAAACTATTTTACTTTTTTGTTGTTGTCATTTTGTAACTACAACAGCAAAAGAAATAGCCTCTCTCAGCTGACACATTGTCACTGGTAAATGAGAAGCTATAAAAAACTAATTAAAACTTCAAAATTAATTCTGAAATGTGTCAATGATGTGGGAAGATCTACTGCTTTAGATTAATAACGCTCTGGCATTACCTTCAACTAACACTATAGTATGCACAATTTGACCTCCAGCTAGACAGCCACAGAGTTGACATGTTGAAATATTTCACAGCATGAGTGCTACATTAATCACAAGTCATATATACCAGACACGTGCACCAATTGTAAAGCATGTAACAGCTACTCAGATGTTGGAGCAATGACCCAAAAATACTTTGAATACAATTATACAGCCTCAAGCAAAACTATATACATATACCTAGTGATTATTAACTTATCTTGGAATGCCTGAAATTTTAAGTACAACTGACAGCTTGAGCTACTTTTTGAGTAATTAAGCTAATAATTGTTTGACCTCTGGTGAACTTTTATTCCAGGATGGTCAGTTGTACCTTAAACATGAAAGAGAGAAAAAAAGATCTTACACCACCTAAAATGTAACATACCCCGTTGTGATTCAGCATAACACTATAACCTTGAATGCATAATGACAAATAAAGCACCTTATCCTTATCCTTAATTTATGTAGCCTTGACTCCAATGCACACCCACTATCTAAACCAAGAGAAACATCAAAATCGACCCACATGCTTAAATGACGCGAAAGGACAGAAGGGTTTCATGTTTGGACCCATTTACTGCATGTAAATGTACCAGCATACATGGCAAAATAGAAAACAGTGTAATGGCAGCCTTATAGACCAATGTAACCTATAGTTGTGTACTTTTAAAATTCAATAGTTACTGATAAAACTTTTTTTTTGGTTTAAAATCGTTTATTGATGCTCGCTGAGTAGACATATATTCCTTTTCCAGTGGCCCTCCACATACCATTTACACAGAAGACATTTTACCGCACAGCTGGAAAAGTAATTAATACTGAAGCATATTTCCAAACACTTGATGATAACTACTCCATCCTATGCAAGCCTCCCTGCTTTGCAGAAGGCAGGAAATGTAATCACTGAGCAGATTCTGACTCATAAATAAATGTTCTTGGATAGTGAGTGAGGTAAATTTGAGGTGTTTGTAAGTATACTTTCAGGAAGTCCTTGCCAAAGGTTTGTTTTGTGTAACCCAAACAGATTCTTATCTTTTACATAGTTGAAAAATGTTTTATTCAGACTTGTCTGTGTTGCATTTAAGAGCTGGCTTGGAAAGACGTGTTTAATGTGGAAGACCCTCTGCACTGAAAAACAACTAAAGTGCTCGCTGACTACCTTATGTATACCCAGAGGAGATTGTTTGAAATGAATCACATGAAGGATAGGATTGGACATGTATACAAGATAAAATATAATTACTCTATCACCTAAATATTTTGCTGAGAGCTAAATAAATATCGTAGAGAGGAAATGAATCCCGCCTATGACTTTGGAGGCTTAGAAGAATTTATGTGAAAAGGAAATATATTTCATAAATTAAATGTTGATACACGGCAGGAATGCCTAAAAAATAGATTGAACATGCCAAACAGCGGCAATGCACTAACATACCAGAAAGTATCCAAGTTTAAGCGGCAAACGTGAGCGTTACATGAAAATGGAAAATCTGCAAGTGTAAATATGGAAAATCCACCAGGGTTAAATTTGGGATTCAACGTGTGATGACGACAAGCCACCAGTGTAACAGCTGTTGCATATTATACCGTGTCTAATTTCATCTGGGTATCTGTATGTGATTCTCTGTCATCTCAGGATGTGCTTATGTTGAATTGCAATTATGCGAGTTGGTGAAATGAAATAAAAGGGTCTGAGCAGACAGCTATCTGGACAGTGTCCAACGCCACGGCATGCTGTCTCTGTGTGTCTAACCCACGTCTAACTTTCAGCTCTGGGCTTGCAGTTGAAACATAGTTTACAGGAGAAATGCAGCTTGTGCCAGAACACAGGCTGAGCAGTTTTGGTTTGTTTGTAGTGTTTATCAGCCAGTGACAGAGTATGTTTATATTTATCGTTCCAGTGGACCTTCATGACCCTATTAGTCCAGACTTCAACCCCCCATTCCCACCTACTTCATCTCTTCCTTGCTTTTCCATCTCCAAATTTCAATATTACAGTTATTTATTTCGGGACTGATTATTTTCAGTACAAGTGTAGCCCTGTATGGCCTGAGTGGGTATGTAATTAGCTCTTTCTAATTAGCAGGCTTACATTAGCACACTTCTGTGTTTACATGGATGTTGCAATTTATCTCTGGGTTGGGGGAAAAAAAATACAAGTTATGGAAAAAAATAGAGTGGAAATATTCTTGGGCCAAATAGAGATGCAGCAGTTTTGCTTTTTGTGGTTGATACAGATTTCAGGCTTTGTTTGAGGTCTTGCCTGCTGATCCAGATTTTGAAAGGGTTCAGTTTTTTTTCTGACAAAAAAAATAATATGCTGCGGGTTCCTTACACTTATGGACTTTACAAAAAAAAAAGGCATTGAATTTGTTCATGTTTATACCGGCTTGAAAGACGAAAGTTTTAGATTTGCTAATTTATGTTGCAAGATAAGAAGTATTTGTCATGATTTAGGTTTTTGTGTGGACCTTTCTGGACTGATTAGGTTCCACTCCCCTCGGCCAACAACCACCACTCATCATCCAATCGGATCAGTCACCTACCAGCCACAACTCAGCACCAGATCAGCTCCACCTGCTGCTACTGATTTGTGCCAACTCTGATTGCCTGTCACATTCCTTGTTTATACCTGCCTCACTCAGCCCCTCCCTGCCAGAACGTCTCGTCTTGTTTACCTGCCTGCATGTGTTGTTTGCTCCAGTGGCTTCCCTTTGTTTGTTCCTGTGTTTTCCCTGGAACCAGTCCTCGCTCTGCCTTCGCTAGTGCTTGTGTGTACTGCCTTGAAGGAAAGATTCCTGTGGGATTCTGTTATACGCCGTGCTCACGCTGGAAACACATCGATGGCTTCAAGTCAGATTCTGTCTACAGCTTCTGGTCAAGTTCCTATTCAAGTCTGGCTCAGCCTGTAGCGCCTCTTCAAGTCTGGTTCTGCCTGCTACCCCACATGCATCTTCTGGTCTTCTGCCCTTTTCTGCCTGCCTGCCTCGTCAGCCACTACTCATCCGTTTCAGTAAACCTTTTTAAACATAACTCTGTGTCTGGCTGGAATATCGGGTTCTTATAGCATTACCCATTACAGCTTTGAGAGCTACTAGATCTACCAATTACATGATGAAAAGCACATTTAAAACACCAAAATATCTATTTTTAAATCATTCAGCCTTTTGCCTGTGTAAATTCAGTTATCTGGGTCATGGCAACAGTAAATCAGCTTAAATCAGAGGAAACTGGACTTTCGTTCAGTTTTTTTTTTTTTACGTTTTGACCTATCCAGGGGTTTTCAGCTACATCCACACAAAGACGAATAAGGTATCCACACAGGTATTCATACAGAAAGGTTTGCGTGTAAAGATGAAACCACCTGAAGCCAGAGGAGCCATAATGAGTATGTCACACCGGTGGGTGGAGAGATAATGCTGTAGCACTGCAACCCAAGTAAAGAAAGTTCCATTGTGCATGTCTGTGAAAGTGTTGACCAAATCCAGAAAGGTCTTCCCCAGTACCTTCTCTTGGTGACCCTTCTGGTTGTTCCATGCCAGTGATCTAAACAACTGTGTAGAATATAGTTTTCAAACTCAATTTCGTGCTGGAAGGTGTTGGTGTATAATCCATATTAGATCTAAAACCTTCTTGCAGGACAACTGCAGCTACGGAGAGCACCATTGTTATTTTTGGCTAGGCAGCGCATGCGTGTTAAGAGAGATCTACCTTGGCCTGCATGCGCAAACACGGCAGTGTATAGACACACTAGGTGAGACGTAGCCGCTGCAGGGGTTTTGCCGCTGCTTGGAGCCGCTTCAAACCCCCTGTTCAACCAAGAAGTTAGTCGGATACAGCCAAACCCCCAGCTTCGTCTGGACGGGGCCTTTGTCAATTCTGGCAGCTCACACTTAAGCAACCTGTTGTTGGAGCGCTGCTGTTTTTAAGCACGCAAAGTCCCATCCACCTTGTTGCATTCCAAGTCAGATGCAAATCAACAACCTACTTGCCCCCCTCCTGGGTCATTAGAGGCTATTGCTTGGTGTGAGTGGAGTACTTGGAATAGTCTACTCACCAGTATTCTCAGTATTTTTCTGATTTTCACTCAGAAAAATACTGAGTGAAAGTCCAGTTGCCTCTGATTTAATCCTGTTTTGCCTAAAGATTCCTTTATTTTTTGCTGCAAAATAAATAGTTAACAATACAAGTTGGCACTTTACTTGTGAGACTGGACCAGACCGTCTTCAAGTAAGCAGATGCACATAATGGTATACAACACTCTGTTTTTGCTTACCAAACTGTCTGGTTTAATTGTTGTTTTCCAGAAAAAAAAATTACCATGGCGCCGTCCCTGTCAATAAACATATATTTTACAGTTTGAGAACCACATCTTCTCTTTAAAATCAACTCTTCTTTAAGTACCTTTCTGATGTTGTGTTTTTCCCGTTTCTGGCCCTCTGAAGGCTTGAAGTTTGTTTTTTTAATATAATTTAATTGACTTTGAAATACAGAAATAGGATTTGAAGTAACTTAGATCTAAAATAATAGAGAAAATCTGCCAGAAATGAGAAAAGCAACTATTTTTATTACATGTATTCAGGTTATGTATGGTTTGGAAGCAATGACTGGGAGCAGATTTTTTACTGATAGTGAGACTGACAATGAAGACAAATTGAAGAGGAGATGCAGTTTGTCATGCTCTACCTTTAAGTGTTGCACCTTTGGGACAATTCTGTTAATACACAAAAAGAACACAGCCATTGTATTACTTATTTGTTCTCATTTCAACAGGTGCCATTTTAAAAACACTCACTGGTCACTTTTTATTAGATGCACTGGTTTGAGTGCTTGTCTGCATAATTTGTTTATAAACCAATAGCACCGCAGCAACACAATGTATTAAGGCCTCTAAACATGGTGAAGACAAATGACTGAAAATCCATGTGAGCATTGGAATGGGGAAGAAAGGGGAAGTACGCTACTTTTGTTGTGACATGAGTGTAGGTTCCAAATAGTTTGCTGCTAATCTCAAGGGGTTTGTCACAGGGGTTTGCTTTGCCCAATCTGCGACGCCGACAGGGCGGGGAAAGCGCCTTCTGCTCAGCCTTCATCCATCCTGTTTTGTATCAAGACTTCAGGCAGGTGATGGTGGTATTGGTGTTGGGCTTTTTTTTGTTTGTTTGTTTTGTTCCTACATTAAAGTTCAGGACCCTTTGTACCAACTACGCCCGCCGACAAGCGGGGACAAACGGGTCAACTGTCCCGGGTCCAGGACAGAGAGAGGGCCCAAAACTGACTGCAGCAGCTTCACCAAAGTCTCCCCGTCTGTGTCACGGCACTTTGCTGCTCCCCCTCCCCTCTTGTACATGGCTCAGCGGCGCCAGCCAATCAGCACGCAGGCTCAGCGGCACCAGCCAATCAGCTCTCTCTACACTTAACACACAAACAACCACGCTGCTGCTGCTCAGACTCGGAGAGCGAGAGACCGCAGGAGTGGAAAAAGATGAAGAGGGAAAGTTGCGCCGTTTGGCTATATTTTAATACCGTAAATGAAACCAAGCTGTACGTTTTGTAAAAAGCCGGTTAAATCCAACAAATTTATATAAGCACGTGAAAAACCATGAGCAAGAAAACATCGAGCGACAGAAAGGGAGAGAGGAGACGAAACTTCTCTCATTGCCCCGACAGACCCACAGACTGAATTGTCTGACTGAGGCGTTTCAGTCCTCCAGAGAACATCCAGGTAGATATGAGTGGTCATCTTCAGCAGCAGTTCATGTTAACTTTCAAAGTAGATATTATCTATCATATGTTACTGGAGCCCACACAGAAAATGTAATTAAGACCTTGAAAGAACTCAGTACATTTATCCTATTAAAAAGTGTTATTTAAGGTAACATTAGCTAATCCTTTATTTATCCCACGACGGGGAAATTATAGGATTAAAGCAACAGGCAGGTGCACACAATACAGACAAAAAAGGATTGAAAGATATAAGAGGTGGATTAAGAAAAAAACACTATGAACATAACATTACTATTATTATTTAATTGTAATAATAAAATATAAATCACAAAACCCAAAAGGTCAACAGTTTCATGATACATCAAGCTTAGCTGGCTAATATACAGCAGGTCAAGAAAGGCCATATTTTGGCTGCAGTGCTTGCTGTTCTCTTATGAAGAAAAGATCAACTAGTGCACTAAATTCAATAGATGGGTTGAAAATATCCAGTATAAAATACAGAGATTTCCAGGGCATGAAGTATACAGTTAAGTTGACTTTTTTTTGGTGTGTGTGTGTGTGTGTGTGTGTGTGTGTGTGTGTGTGTGTGTGTGTGTGTGTGTGTGTGTGTGTGTGTGTGTGTGTGTGTGTGTGTGTGGTGGCAGGTGTAGAGGGGGGGCCCAAAAAGACTGTGTTGTCCCGGGCCCTAGCAAAGCTGTCAGCTGGCTTGGTACCAACTGACCATTGCTTCGTTTCTTGAACTTAAAAAGTGAGTTCAGTGTACTGAAATGGCCTTCACGGTAAATACTGTAACTTTAAATGCTGTAAAGGCGGGAGAAGAGGAGATTAGAATTATAGATGTACAGCCAACTAATCTGCAGCATATGCATGTTGCTAAAATGCTAATATAGACCCAAATCATAGGGGAATGTTTTCAACACCTTGTTGAATCTATGCCACAAAGAATTAAAGCAGTTCTGAAGGCAGGAGTGGCTCCAACCCAGTACGAGCAAAATGTACTTTACTAAATGGGCCAGTGAGTGCTTCAGGTGGTATAATATAATATCCAGCCCTTCTTTTTAAAGGCAGTAAAGTGGAGCAAACTACCAGCTGTATAAGGCAGTGCATACTGACACTTAAACATCTAAAGTTTTAAATGTGTCATTAATTGTGATTCCCTACGTTTGGCATCTCATAATGGATAGTGGACTCAGTTTGATAGCTGGAACGTAGCAGTCGTGGCAAACACTGAGAGGGGGAGACTTCTCAGGCATGGAATATTCTTTTGCCATTTAATCAAAGAGACTTGCTGATTTATGGTGCCCAGGTACACTGTGAGTCTTCATCTACATCTGCACTTTGTTTGTGCATGCCGGGCTCAGTAGGCATTCTCCCACCCACTGCAGCCAGCTGTAGCACTTGCCTAACCCACATCAGTGCTCTTGTTTCCCCACGCTGGGGATGGTTCATATTAGCTCCCCTCCCACCTACCCAATCTCAGCTATTCACCGCCTGCTTTGACTCACCAGACCAGGCCGCAGCGCTGCTATTGGATACTGTGAAAGGGATGAGTAGCTGAAACGCAGCCAAGTAATAGCCTGACAAGATTGCCTTCTTGGGTGTCTGATATGAGGTTCCCTCCCTACAGTCTTTTCAGTGAATCTACTCAGCAAGCTTCTAACATCAGTGCATTTACCAGACTAAACTTTGGGTTTGTAAGAGGTTCCCACCAAAGGTGTGCAGTGATCCTTCTTTTAGAAGGGCAATAATCTCGCCATGCCTGCTCTGTGTTCATTGCCACAAATTAATATATAAAGTCAAGTTTGTTTACTTGACTAAAAGATTTTAAAATGTAATTTAAAAAACAACAACCTTTTAACTTCTTTATAGCCGCTGTACTTAATCAGATTTAAAGCCAATAAAATGTTACATGTGAGGTGATATGGTTTTTAATATATTCAAGAGATTTAGTAAACTAATTTATCTCCAGGATAGTCAAAATCTTTATCCCAGTAGATAAATATTTGCTGTCTACCTTGAAAAAATATGTGGCTGTTTGTTATTCTGTTTGACCTTTGAAAAACAAAAAGGTTAATGTCTCGAGCAGAAGCTCTCAGAGGGAACATCTGTCATTCCAGGTGGTCAGAGGTTAATGCCACATCAGCAACAGTCAACATATCCAGTTGAGTTTTTCTCATATTTAGCTTTATAAGCATTATAAAACTCTCTCTTAGAATGATCCTAATTTTTTCTGGGCTAGTGGTTTGTCTGTAGCAGTCCCGTGGTCTTTTTTTACAAACCTTGACTCATGTAGTTTTCAACACAGCATAAATGATTAAAGCCTTTTTTTTCACTGTGCACCTCAACACAGGTTCTTTTGACCAATTTGGTGTTATCAGTTTACGTTGTTTTGGGTCATGACTCATGTCAAATGAAAACTGACTTGACTTTCACCCGAATGGTTTAGGAATATTTTTAAGTTTTCATGTTGCAGTCATCTGGATTCTTTCATTCTTCCGTGTTGAATAATCTGGTCCATGTTTGTAGATATCCAATAACACCGATAGCCTTTTACTTCAGCTGCATGTGTGTCACCAGTCTTCTCATGCGGTAGGATATTTTGTTGTCACTATTGTAGGAGTGTGCTCTGTGTAAAACCGCATTCATGATTCTAAAGCTATAAAGTTGCGTATCTGGTCGACGTTTCACCCTCCTCTCCTTTCAGATCCACCAGCTTTACCTTTAATATCTTTCCTCTTTGCTCATTTAGCTTTTTTACGATTCCCTTTTTCCTTAAAAGGTAAGATGCCAAATAGCTTCCAGATGCAAGGTCCTGATGAGAAACAGACACTAGAGTTTTAGAAGAAAGCCTAATGAAAGCTTAAAAAACGCAGACCACCTAACTTTCAGCAACCTGAACTTTGTGGTAAGTCCTACATTACAAAGAATGCCAAGACGCATTATACAAATATTAAGATTTAAGAGATAGGTACTATTGTTTTTCTTGGCAGGACTTATTTCTCTTCATTGAAATAGAAGGTTTTGCAGCTACACAAACAAAATATTTAGTTTTATTTTACTAGAGGTGTATAAAGATGGAAAATTCATAATAATAAATATGAAGCGTGAGAGTTTAGATTCCACAACCAGATTTGTGTTGAAAACCCTGGTCATACACAGCAGATTAATTTTATTGGCAATCAGCGATATATTTGTGCTCATATTTATCAGCGTCTGAGTTAATCTCTCTTGGCTTTTAGGTTAATATAACCAGGATTTTGTGATGATGAGGTTCTGTGAGAACCAATGGGGGGGAGGGAGGGAGGGAGGGAGGGAGAGAGAGAGAGAGAGAGCGAGAGAGAGAGAGAGAGAGAGAGAGAGAGAGAGAGAGAGAGAGAGAGAGAGAGAGAGAGAGAGAGAGAGAGAGAGAGAGAGAGAGAGAGAGAGAGAGAGAGAGAGAGAGAGAGAGAGAGAGAGAGAGAGAGAGAGAGAGAGAGAGAGAGAGATACTTGGACCAGAGTGTTGTGATTGATTTCTTATCTGCTAAAATTATTGCTCTCTCACAAGTTGAATAAACAACACAGATGCGTAACTGTATTGCAGAAAAGTATGATTTCTTTTAAAATAACTTGTTACAACTTTGTGCTTCGTCTGACTTAATTATTAAACACCTTGCTGATACTGAAAATAGGTGATAGTGTCCACACAATGATCTGAATTGTTTGTGTGATCTGTAAAAGATGGCATGGTGATTTGAAAGACATGAGAGTTTTACTGCACCTTTCCTGTAAAAGTTTCACATCTGTAAATGTCTCATATCCTGACATGGCGTAGGAAATGTTTCTGACTGTAGCTAACTCTGAGTCTTCTTTAATCTGAGACAACCTCGTCACTGAAGAGAGTTGTTGTCCGCATAACTTGGTATCGCTTACATAAAGTGTATTCATTAATCGGAAAAAGATCACGTATTTAAATCTTAGTGGTCAAGCCTGGTCAAGCTAAACAATTACCCAATTTTGATCACCAGGCCATTGATCAGTGTGTCCTTAGAAAGAGAAAAGTCTTAATCTTTCAGAGGCAGTTTGCTATTTTAGAGTTTTATTAGAATACAGAAAATAAAGTGTATTACTATTTTTACCATGCCTTCAAAGTAGTTATGTCTGACCTCAGGTGTACAAAGACAAGACACCACTAATTCTACTGTTATTTAATATTTAAATATGAAGCTATAATCAAAACATTTTTAAGCAGAAGCCAAATACATTTGAGAAGCCTAGATACTTCCAAAATGAGAAAACCCCTAGCATTTAAACAGGGTTTACTGTAGCTTTACCTCGACTGTAAAGATACTTCCACTTTATAGCCAAGATCTTGAAGACATTATGGGATTTACATGCAGTAGGAGTGAAGAAGAACTTCTCTGACAACTTAAAAGTACCTCCTCAACGCACTGACCTGAACTTTGTCTGAGGTAAGAAATACAGAAACTCTGTTATGATGTTTCTGTTTATTTTTGTCCAGCCGTGTGCTGGTTACAGAGAGCGATGTATGACAGGGAAGAGCTAGAAATCTTAGACTTTCCCAAGACAGCATTCCAGCTGCAAGTTACCATATATTACCTCCCTTTTGTTCCTCTGCCAGATTTTTGGACCGGACAAGCATTCTAACCTCCTTTACCCACTTCCTCCATGTTTACATAAATGTGTTACTTACCGTGCATAAAGATGAAAATTCCCAGTTCAGGGGTCCATTGTTAACTTGACATTAAAGCAGTTCTTTTTTTCTCCTTTTGTTAGGAAGTGAGTAGAATAATTTATTCTGGAGGACGACTGATATAATCCAGTGCTGTGGACGGTAGGAACTGCTGCAGTGAGACGTACATGGTGCTCTGCAGCGCTTTTCTGTAGGCAGCCAAATGCTACTCTAACCGAGCACCTACTTTGTGTCAAGATGTGAACATTTAGCGACAAGTATGAAAGGTTGTCATGTTTACCCTGCAGCATGTGCAGCGTGTTTTATTGGTGTTCATCTGCAGTTCATGTCTGGTTGAATCATTACTGCGACAGTTGGAACCTATTTTTACAGTGAAAGACAGATCTGGGGGATACGATTTGGCAACTGGTAACGCCTTATAAAAATCTGTGTGATTAAGATGGTGATGGACTTTGACAGTTATACTGTGCTTCACGGGGATACCCCAAATCATCCAAGTGCACATATGGACAGAGAATTAGCTTATCTGGAATAGATTGTTTATATTCCAGTCATGCAGCGATGCTCATGGGTGTTTTTGCATCTAGCAATGTTTAATTTGCACCCGAACTGCTGTCCTTACACAGACATTGAGGTTTTTAACGACATAATTTGCTTGAAAAGGACATTAATCTGAAATAAATAGTTATTGTGAAATATTTTTGTAATGATTGTTTTTAATAGACTTTGCTTATCAATCCTTGCAAGAGAGTTTCGCCCCCAACTAACAGCGTCATTTCAGTAGGTCAGTGTAGTGTAAGCTTAGTGCTGTGTATCAGTGCACTGACTCCGTGTTTGGCCCTTTGAACTTCAGTTTAGATCAACATTTAGCCTCTTCCAACACATGCAAATGATAAGGTGTCTTAGACAGTTGGCTGTGTCCTGTTTCCATGAAATTCACTGTAGACATTTATGGTCCCCAGGGGTCATTCATGCTGTTTTGCATGTTTCCTACCCTTCCTGTGAACTGTTGTTTAAACAGGTTCTTAAACTATTTAAAGTCTGACCACTATAAAAGCTAAAAGAATGAGGTTGAAAAGTAATTACAATAATAGTTTGTTTTTAGAATCTTTCCCTGCAACACTTTTATCTGATGAGGCATTAAAAGCGCGCCACTGGACTTTGTTGTAGTGCATTGGGTTTTGTGTTCTGGCTTTCAGTTCAGTTCATTTATACAGCACCAGAACAAACGTCAGCTTAATGCACAAATTTAATTCAGATCGATCCAGATCATTCCACCACCATCGTATCATATAATCAGACTCCGGTCCAAAGCAGACAGACATCTCAGGGCACATTTTAAGTCACATGGTCATAGATCCAACAAATACTTTTTTAAGTTGCCGATTACACACATTCGACTGTGATCCAACTGATAAACTTAATACTTAATAACTTAATAACTTGAGCAAGTTAAATCTAACTTTGTCAACTTAAATGGTGTTTTCCTCCTCTGGCATATGGCTCAAGGGCTTTGACAGCAAGTTAACACAGCTCTAAAGCCCTTCAAAGCCTTATACATTAGAAAATAAGCTTTAGTTATTGATAACAGATTTTAACTCACTATTAAAATATGTATTCTGCATATATATGTATTTATTTATATATTTTTTTCAAGCCAAACCTCTTTAAATATGCACTTTACTAGTTTGTAATGAATAACACAACAAAATGGGTTTAAATTTTAAATACCTTAATTAAATATAGAAGATTGTAAATTATTCTCAGGTCTGCGTGAAAGAGTGAATTTCTGGGACTAAATTCCTTTTGACGGGGCTTATTACTTCCTCCCCATCAAGGGGTTGTAGGTTTATCGCAGCATAATTCCACCTGAGTTCCTCTTCCACAGTTCAATATCACAGAACATGCAAATGCTGCCAGTCATTGCTGAAATAAAAGTTCATGACAGAAACACTCAATGAAACACACATTTAGGTGAAGGCTAGCTATATTTCAGGAAAGGTTTGTTCCGGTTTAAGACTGTGAAGGACTAAAACGTAAGATTATTTTGACCTAGTAAGATATGTAGAGATCACGGGAACAGTGCATTCAAGTGTAATGCCAATTGGAAATAAAGTTATACATGCAAGTCCAGCCAGTTCCACTAAGTCATTGACTTTTAGCAATCTCTCATCCTAAGCAAGCATGACATGACAGTGGAAAGGGAGAACTCCCTTTTAACAGGAGGTAACCGTGGTGAGAATCTGGTGCAGTCGGAGCAAATGTCTGCTGCTGCTATTAGCTGTTAAAACAACAACCAGGAGAGACCTAAAAAACACACAAGGGCTGACATGGAGTACTTTCTATGTAAGGAAAAACTAAGAGTTCACAATTTACTTTGTCGATGACCCGGTTGCAATAACTCAATCAACTTCCAGGAAAGCTGTACAGCTAAACTTAGAAGCACCAGGCCAGGTGTACCTTCAACAATGCAACAATGAATGGCAGCCATGTTTGCAAAGAGGGCATAAATGGAGAGTAGCAAAGGAGTATAGCAGAGTGATGAAAGTGGGTCCGTGAGCCCTCCATCAGCCTCCATAAGGCTAGGTGGGACTCTAACGTATTTCATATTCTACATCTTTTAAATGTAAACCACACCCTAAAATTCTCAAACATCTCAGGGCAAATTTGATGTCACACATTTATAGAGTCTCCGTGATGTAACAAACCAAATATGTCACATGTGGTTGGTCTGACTCGAAACAATATTGCTTGAGCTTCAAACATGTGGTATTTTGACGTATTTGTCAACAGCCGCGTGGGCTTCTTCCTTCCACCGGCACGTTGTGGTCTCTGTCCAGCTCTTTCGTGTGGTGTTAAAACATGTCCCAAACATCTCTGACCCACGTATCTCTTCTGCTTTTTGCAAGTAGTGAAAGAGGCCTTGGGAAGGAGGCACTGGGCTGATTTTCTTCACATCAGCTTTCTTCTGAAGTGGTGCCAGGGCAATATACAGAGAGGAGTGTGCATGGCCTCACACCAGCTGTGACAGCTCAAAACATCTCTTACTACAGATTTCTACGACTCGCCCACTCGTTTGACTTCTTTGAGCCTACGCCTTCCTCTATGTCCTTGTGAAGTTTCTTCTTCACTGGTGATGTGTATTTTGGAATTAATCAAATCCTCATATCATCCAAAATCTAATCCAAAACGTTAGCCCATTTGAAAAAAAGAAAAATCCTTTCAGTTTAAGTATCCATTTTTTCCTAACATTTGAAGAATCAAATTGGCTCAGATGAGTCTTAAAAACCAAGAGATGAGCACATGTTTCTGTTTTTTATTTAGCTTAGTGTTAAATGTCATCTTAAGAGATGTAAATGTCTTCTATTATTTTCTAAAAATGCCTCAACGTGACAGATGTGCATTTAGTTCACTTTAGGCCAAGCTTGATGAGAGTCCCTTCAGCTTTTTACTGTCAACCCAAGAAATACTTTCATTTTGTCGTCATCCCAGCACGGAATTATAGCGCTGAACCAGGCTGAAACGAGCAATCACTTTTATATCCTGTGTTTGTGAGTTTGCGTCTTTCCCATGCGTCTACGGTGCACTCACTGGACATCTGCATGCAGAGCTCCGCGGATGTACGTGGTAGTTTCCCAATTGGCAAACATTTACACACCGACTCCGTCATTTGCGGCCTGTTTTGATTGGCAGTGGCGCTGTCCTGATTTGCTGGTTTTAATGAGAACTTCGTGAGATGGATTTGTTTGACTGGGCGCTCTAAAATACAGGGATCGTGATTAAAAAACTACATTCCCTGTACTTTACCTCTCAATGGTTTAAGCTTTGCATCATTGTTTTGGTGATATTTTTTTTGAGCTAGTCCGTTCCACACTATAGCTGCAAAAAAGGGTTGAGTGAGAAGGAGTAACTGAGGGAAATAAGGTCATCTGTAGTTGCATTATCCACAGAAAAGACCAGGGAAAAAGCCCTATTGGTTTATTACTGGCAGTAAATTTGATTCATTTTCATATCATTAGGCAGAAACCTCTTTAACCCAAACCTTCTTAAACCTGCTTTTAGAAGTGGCTTTACCCTAGGGGGTTGAAGATTAAAGAAAAACCGAAAGCAGTCAGATCATTGTTCCATTGAGTGCATTTATAGAAAAAAAACATATAGAGATATACTCTGCGCTAAAAGTTATCTTCTTTTTATCGGACGATGGATTTTAAAAAAATCCCACCTGGAAGTTCCCCTGAATGTGATCAGAGAACCATGTAGTACCTAAATCGTCTTCAGATTTCCACCAACCTGAGTTATGAAGGACTTAGACAAACATTGCCTTTCCCCCGCTGATAAGACAGCCCCCATCACGCCTCACTCACAGACATGAAGTGTAGGGAGAATACTTCTGGCTGCTGCAGCTGGGCTAGAGTTACCTCTGCTTTCAAACAGTGAATCCAGTGAAAACATACTTTGAGTCCCTTTGTCTTTTTGCTTTGAATGCAAAAAATTTTTCAATTTTGACATCATCCCAGCACAGAATGAACCTGCTCCTGGCCTAATGCTTCCTTGGCACCTATGCATTGCCAAAATCGACATTGAAACAGGGTCTTCAAACCCATGTCAAGTTAAAAAGCAATGCTGTGGGCTCAAATATCAGCTAAAAAAACTTCAGAAAGACAGACTATCAGGAGTGACTGATATTTTTTGGGAAATTGATGGCTCTCTAATTGCTACGTGCTAAGTGAAGCATACTGAGCAGTGGAGCTGATTTTAATGCTGCGGCTATATGTAGATATCTTTCTATACATAAACTTTTGTAAGTTATTGTAAATACACTCAACCAATAAAAAAATCACAAGTATAACAAAGTCAATCATTTCTGCATTAATGACAGAAAGTGCACACTAAACATCCATAGAGTAATGTAACATAAACACACTTATTTATGCATTTGTAATGGAACTGGCAGATAGAAACACGATGTGTTTTGAACCAGAAAAAAATATTTTTAAAGACTGGGGCTCTACAGGGTGTAACAATAAGGGGAAAAAATGCTTCCTGCATGTTTTTTAAGATGAAGTAAAGTTGTCACAAAAGCAAACTGGAGTTTTTCCGGATGAATCACTGTTTCCATGCAGAACTAATACACCCTCATACACAGTTACACCTCCGAAGCTTTGAAGTTACCTCACTAAGTTGCCTTCATAACACAGAGATGACACAGAACTGGCAGAATATTTCTAAGGCAGACGAGGAACTGAGTTGAATTAGCATCTGTTAACAAGGAAGTCAGCCAATTCTACAGCAATGACAACAACAATGTCCGGAACGTCCTCAAAGCTCTGGGCCTCTTTATTTGTTGCACCTTGACAGGTGTGTTGTCATGTAGCTCAACTTGTTAAGACAATGAAATTGTACTATAGGGTTCCTGTGTTTCAATGCCAGAGTCTGTTGCTGCCTTTCTATGGTAATCTATCTTTAAATCCAATTAAAAGTGCATATTCAGATTTAAACCAAATGTATCCCAATTTTAGCCTAGACTATTGACAATATAAGCATTGTTTAGACGTATTTTTAAGCATAAAATCCTCATTTGGATATTTCTAGCAAACTCCACATTGTCCTTTCAAGACTTTGTCGAATCTCGTTTCATCTGTTTAGATTTTCTCGTCCTCAGCTTTTGTATCACGTCCCCTGAAAATGTCTTAATGCCAGAGGCTAATTTTCAACTTGCACTCATCTCTCAGGATTGATACTTTGTGGTATGAGGACTTGTAATTCTTATTTTAATTTGCTCACGGCCCCCTGTGTGCTTTTGAAAGGGTAGTTGGCAGATTATTTCCTAGACAGACAGATTCTCAGTGTTTCAGTTTGATGACATTAATATCTGCTTAGAAACTCTAATTAGGAGAACTGATCTTTGAGCCTCAACAGAACCCCGAATGACTGCTTCAGGAAATGTACTTGTACTTCAGGCAAAAGTTATTAAGTGATTCATATGACATTTGTTTCTTTCACACGGAACTAAAGGAAAATATCGTTTTCAGCTTTTTAAATTATAAAGCAAATTACCTCCACTATTGCTTACTGACAAAAACATGATGTTACTGGATCCTTCATTTTTGACCTGTGTGATCACTCCCTGTCTCTTGCTTGTAACAGAACAGAAGGTAGGGATCTCTGAAGTATGAACTGGGTCTCAATGTATTACATAAACCTTTATGTTCAAAATTGTCCTTGATGTGAAACGAAAAAAACTAGAACAAGACAAAAGTGCTTCAAATAAATGTAATCTTTGTATTTTTTTACTAATATGTTCTTGTTTTATACTGCTTAATTTGTTTGGCTTCCATCTGAATAATGTAAAAAGAAAATGTGGGTAAAAAGTGAAATTGTGTCTGTTGATGGTGATCTATAGATGTTTGAGGCTGAATTCCTTTTCTTAACCCCTAAATGTTGTAGATATAAGGGAAGATCTAACTGAAATGCTTAGAAACAAAGGTGAAGGAGCTATGCTTAAAAATTCATTCACAAATCCACACATTTGTTTTTTTAACACACGTTTAATTGTGCAGCAGTCACTGTAATGTCTCCCATGAAAAAGGACAAACATTTTCTGACATATCTTTATTTGAAAAAAATAGGTTGTCTAACTTTTGGCTTGTTTATTTCATCACGATTTAGCTATTAATACTTAAACGCTCCTCCATGTGGGGTTGTTATAATTACCCCTCCCCACCACATACACAAACAAACTCCCACAGCCCCCCCCCCCCCTAAAATATAATAAAATATTGAAGTCGTCTGCAGCCTCACTACATCTTAAAAAATGGAGTAGCCTTCTTACGTTGCGCTCGGTTTCCTCTTTCCTCATGTGGTTTATTATTCTTCTCCTCGGCTTGTGTCGCTGCCAGCTTTACAACTCTCTCACTCCTACACACCACTCACCCTCTGTTAGGAGTTACAGTCGAGAGTGTGGGCCATGCTCTCTGCTGAGCCCCCCGTCTGCCATCTGCTCAGGAAAGAGATGGAGGCTCATTGACTGCGGCCAAACTCATCACCTCGAATGAATGATTTCCAACAACTCACGGCCCTTCCAACGCCGTCTTAAATACTAAAAAAAAAAGTAAACATTTGATGATAAGCACAGGTCGCCTTATTTTTCTTGGCAGCGCTCCTGATGAGTGTGCCACTGAGAGCCAGAGTACCCGAGCACTTCTTCCCATTAATGTTTTCCTCCAAAGCTCCATTTATAAAACATGGAAGGAAGGTGAAATCTAATCAACTTGTGAGGTTACCCCCAAAGTAATCTAGAGCCCACACTTGCTAACAATTACACCACCGATACCCAGGGGCCTGATCTGATTGGTCTGTTTACCTTTTGCTGTCCTGGGAGATCCTGCAGCAATTAAATCCGCTTCCTGGCTGACGGTTTGTGAGTTGCTCTTGTAGCACCCGGGATCCCATCTCTGTAGATGTGCAGCGTTAATAACACTAGTCATAATGTCGAGTAACTCATTACCGCCCAGCCAACCCTGTCACCATCCCTTTCAGACAGACAGCTCTCACGAAGCAGGCTGCGTTTTCCTGCTGGCAGCTTTCTCTGAGAGCCCATAGAAGTCAACACACATTCTGCCAAAAATGTTCTTTTCCTCAGGGTGAATTTCTGCCAAAAGTCCTGTTTGGCTTAGGTAAACAGCAGAGAGTGGGTCCAAAGATGCTTTCAAAGGCTCCTGGTATCATGCTCCTGTTTTTTGACCGTCATCTCTCTACATGAAAATATTTTTCAACATGTTGCCGCTTTAGCGAAGCATAAATGTTCTAATTTTAACGTGCGGAGTTGCAACCCTTAACCGCTGACGTGTTTTTCTTACTGTAGGTGACTGCGACGGATGCGGACGGCGGCTCCTTTGGCTCGGTGTCCTACTCCCTCGGCTCTGGCAGCAACAGCGCTGTTCCCTCTCAGTTTACCATTGGCAAGGAGACCGGCCAGATCTGCACTAACGCCGCTCTAGACCGGGACCAAGGGCCGGACAGCTTTGACTTTACTGTAACTGCAGTAGACGGGGTAAGCCACCGTCCTTTGAAATTACGCTTAATACGAATCCTACAAGCCACATTGTAAACCCATAAACATAGCAGCCATGCTTTTTATTTTTACTGACAGGCGAGCAAAGACAGAACCCGGCAATGCAAAAAAATAAAAAGAACAACAAAAAAAAAACCTCTCAAGTCAAGTGCCAAGTAAAAAGTAAAAGCCTGAAAAGCTCTCCATGGTAGGTAGAATTGCTCAACCATCCTGTTTGCTGGCTGCCAAAAAATACTTAAAGATGGAAAGCTTTAAAATGTAGGAAAATGACTTTTGGTATGTTAAAGCGATCAGACGGAGAAATACCTCGGCTGTCAGGGAGTAATACTTTAACAAGCTGGACTGCCACCTCCCTCGGTTTTGCCACCTGGTCCAAATGAAAAGCCTGCATTGTATTCTTTTCATCTAAAAAGCCAGTGGAATAGACTCAGGTGCCTTGGGAACACTCACCCAACATGGATCATGAGATTGTTCTCTTTCCCAATGGAAGCCATTAATCTGTGTTCATTCACAAATCTGTTTATTTAAGAGGCTCCGCCACACATTGAACCATTAACTGGCTTTAATGCTTTTCCCCCCCCTCATTTTCATCTTTAAAGGAATAGTTTTCCTGAAAAGAAGTTATGTTAAAATCGTATAAGCAGTCAATATCTTACCTGTAGTAGATAACCATCTTCGAGTCTTCATTTAGTAAAACACCCAGATTAGTTAGTCCTGCGGGGGGAAGCTAACAGCCAGTCTGGGAGGAGTCAGCCCCAAACAGACTTCTACCATTTCAGTACCACTCCAGTCTCAACAATGTCATGTTCTGTTTTATCAACCTCTAAACCAGGGGTTCCCGAACTTTTCTGCCTGCGACCCCCAAATTAAAAGTGCCACAGACTAGTGGCCCCCTTTTGGTGGCTAAAATCCCTTATAAAAAAGTTCAACCTTCCCTTTGCGTTAAAATGAGGAATGCTGAGCATCTTGTAAAGTTTTACTTTGGTATCGGTTTCACAAATAAAGAAATACAATTTTCTTTTTAGCGCATCAGAATGAAATCATGTCATGACCCCCAAGAGGTGTCTGGCGACACCCACTTTGGGAACCCCTGCTCTAAACCATCATCAAGTTTGCATTGCGCACGTATTTAGACAAAAGTCTGATTATTTACGCAGGAAAGGAAGTTAGGGGTTGGTGCCCTACCGATGAGTTTCCTGTGTGATCCTGAGAACACAACATGTGAAGTAAGGACGTAAAGATTAACAGCTTCATACTGATTCGCTGACCTTGCGAGGACGTCGGTAGAGCAGCTGCAACGTAACGCAGTTGTTGAATGAGATGCCTTGGCCTGATGTGCTAACTGTTTGTATCAATAAAATTGAATCCAGTCAGATTAAAGATGATAATGACATTCATGAATGAGCTCCTGTGAGACTCGTGCTGCAGTCAGTCATGCTGTGGAGCTGAAATATTTTCTATGTGGGAACTGCTGCTGCGACTGCAAGCCAGAAAAAAAACCTCGAAGGTGTTTTTAAAACCTCATCGGTCCAGCTTCGTTAATTCGTCTTGATGACTATTATTCCTGAAGATGCAATTATTTGCACGGCATGTTGGTTGCATCTTATGCTCACCAGTAGGCAATTTATGTATATTATTTAGGTGATCCGTCATTTTTTTTCAAGAATTTAGTCTATTTTTTAATACTTTTTTACTACTTTAGTTACCTTTTAAAAATGAAATTATTGTAATGTGAATGTCACTACGCTTATATTTTCACCCTTATGAGCCAGTATAGAGACCATACTTGGTAAGGTCACCTTATTCTTTTCTTAAAAAGAGTAAAAGTCACACAGAGCAACAGCAATTTTTCACATGAGAATTAATGACAACACATAAATACAAACCTAAACCTGTACCAAGTCATGTATGTAAATGTGTTTGTTATTCAGTTTATTGATTTATGATTTATCAAAATTATGTTTTTGTTGCCCTCTAACTTTTTCCCCATGATTTCCGTATGAAATTTTTTTTTTGTTTCTTTTCTCTAATATTGTTGCACAATGTTGTCTCTGAGTGCTGAAAAACAAAATCTGAGTCAGTTTTGAAATATCCAAATAGGTTTAGTTAGAGAATACTTGAAGGGGAATCAGTGAATGACGTTAAATAACTTGAGGCGTGTACTGTACCATAAGACTTTGTGCCGTACAGGGTCAGAACCCCTTAACAGAACCTTTGATGCAGTCTGACCAGAATCCTGCTTTCAGGTCAGACTGGTTGTACGTGTAACGTTGCGTCTTTCTGTTTCCTCTGCAGGGGGGACTGAGTTCAGTAGCCTACGTGAAGGTGGACTTAGTTGACATTAATGACAACAGACCCGCTTTCTACCCAGTCAGTTATGCTGTTAGTTTGAGCACGCAGAGTGCCCCTGGGACCTCTGTTGTCAGAGTGGTGGCGTATGACCCGGACTCAGGCGAGAATGGCAAAATTACATACAAAACAGTACCTGGAGGAGCTTCCCCGTATTTTACTCTCAACAAAGACACAGGTACGAAAAGAAAAAGCCATTCCCTGTCCATGCCCACGTATAGTTGTGCTTCCCAAGTATATAAATGAATCTTTTGTTTTTTAACCATTTTGTAGGTGTTATCTCCCTGTCTCGGTCAGTTTATGGGAAAGCCAACTCTGTTATTCCCCTGGTTATCGCTGCTCAAGATGGCGGTGGTCTCTTGGCCTTAGAGAATGCAAGGGTCAACATTAGCGTGGTGGCAGGACTGGTGGCACCACCTGTATTTGAACAGACCCAGTACCACTTTACTGTATCAGAGGACGCCCTGCGTGGGACGGAGGTAGGCATCGTCCAGGCCAGCAGTAAGACAGGTGAGGATTCTGGAGGATCGCTCCTATCTGATATCAGCAACTCCTGCAGCGTTGAAAGTAAGTCGTTGTTCTTGTTTTGGTGTCTTTCTTTCGCTCCAGGCAATTCCAGGGGCATCACTTACACAATAAGCTCTGGGGACCCAGCGGGCTACTTCACTGTGGATTCGGACACTGGAGCCTTAAGGACCAGCCTGCCCCTGGATCATGAAGCCCAGCCAGTTCTTGATTTGGAAGTGCAGGCCCGGAGTGGCAACCCTCCTGCGTTTGGCCAGACCCGCGTACACGTCACCATCGCGGACGTCAACGATAACCCTCCCGTCTTTTTGCCCTCGTCCTCAGAGTCCCTTCTGCTGCCCGAAAACACAGAGATGGGCACAGTGGTATATCGGATCCAAGCAGAGGACAGGGACTCGGGACTCAATGGACAGCTCAGCTTCGATCTTTCGTCTCCAAGCGGAACCCAGCGGGTTTTCAGCATCGAGCGCAGCACCGGAGAGATTCGATTGGTCGGGAGGCTCTGCTTTGAAACCAACCCCCGTTATGACCTCCTGGTGGTTGCCAAAGATCGAGGCGTTCCCCCGCTTAGTGCTACCCTCATGCTCGTGGTTCACGTGCAGGCGGAGAATGAGCAGGGTCCTGTGTTTGATACCCTCACCTACCGAGTGGAACTGAAAGAAGGAATGCTGATAAACACTCGCTTCCTGCAAGTCAGGGCCATGAGCAGGGAGATCCCGGGCTCAGGTCATCTGAGCCCGCTGATGTATCACCTTCGTCCCGATGGAGATGCCGCAGGATTCGGCATTGCTGCAGACAGTGGCTGGCTGTTTGTGAAGAGCTCCCTAGACAGGGAACAGAAAGACATGTATCTTTTAACAGTGCTGGCCACCGTGACCCACGGAGGGTTAAAGAAGACGGGGAGCGCCACGGTGCGTATATCTGTGACGGATGAGAATGACAATGCGCCGCGGCTCGCCCAGCAGAGAGTTTTCATGGCCGTGAGAGAGAATCTGCCCACGGGAACAGGTTTTGGTCACGTGTTGGCCACAGACAGGGACAGCGGCTCCAATGGACGCCTCAGTTACCGCTTCCTTCATGCCGACCGTCACTTCCAGATAAACTCGCACACAGGTTTGGAAAAAAAAAAATGTCTGCAGTGAATTAGTGGATTGTTTAAACCACACTGAGGATTGCTTGGGTTTTTATCAGGATGTATAAAACTGGAATCTGTATAATCATGCAAAAATGAGTCAGTGATAAGGAAAAGATGTATGAACTAGAAAAAAACGTGCACTTAGTTCTAATACAGAATTTTAAGTGTAATCTTGATTACTTAGGACATTTGCTGTCGGCACCCCTGTGTGGCAGAGTCAAATAATCTAAATGTGCTTCAGTATATGTCTCACAACATCTAAAACTGAACTGAAATAACTGGCTGGGCATTTTTTCAATCACTCTGAAAGCCAGTATATAAGAACCCAACCAACCATTTTTTCAGTGCTGGGAAATTTTCAGAGTTCATTTGGAAGAAAAAAAAGAAACAGTGTTTAGTCAACTAACCGTGTAATGTTTTAAAGATGAGAGAGTGAAGTTGCCCCCTGATTATGGTCATAAATAAATCAGATAATGGTGACAGCAGCACGGAGTATCTTTCTGGGCTCTAATTGGCCCGTCGAGCCTTTTGGTCTTTGGTTAGAGACTCATGCTCTGATTTGTGATCAGTCTCTGGCTTAGTTATCCACCTCTGCAGCATCTGCCAATCCTCATCCACTTATAAATGTGACGGGTGTGTGTGTGTGTGTGTGTGTGTGTGTGTGTGTGTGTGTGTGTGTGTGTGTGTGTGTGTGTGTGTGTGTGTATGCGTGTGTGTGTGTGTGCAAGCAAGCGAGTGCATAAATCCACATGCTGTTTATGTCTGTTACTCCTGAGTGTCATTGATAAAAGCCTGCTGACTGTTAAGTCCCTCATCGTTATTCCAGTGTGCTAGTCTCTCTGCATAAACTCCCTCTCATCCATCCCCCTTTTCCTCCCCAGGTGAAATCAGTACAAGAATGACTCTTGACAGAGAGCAACAGTCAAGTTATCAGCTGATGGTGGTGGTACAAGATGGAGGGTCACCCTCTCGCTCTGCGACAGGCACCGTCTTCATTACGATACTTGACGACAACGACAACGACCCAGCTTTCATCCACAGTCAGTCGGGCAAAAACATCATCATACAGGTGCTGTCGTTAGGCCGGGGGCATAGATGGACAAAAAAAGTGAGAGCGATAGCTCATGTCTAACATTGTGTCGGTGTCTTTTGCTTTTAACCAATAGGTGAAAGAAGGTCAAGCTGCTGGTGCTCTGCTGGGAACACTGCAAGCCAAAGACCCAGATGAAGGAGAGAATGGCACAATAGTCTACTCCTTGTCAGGTACATTATGTACATTATGCATAACATAGAGTTAAACAATCATTTATGTGCTTATTTATGTCTGAACAGTAAGTTTACATAATGTGGGAACTGTGTGAAGTTATTACAAATCTATTTTATTGCAGATCTAATCTAAGGAGTGTTAATGTCAACATTTAATTAGCAAATACACATTTTATTCTGTTTTTACATTTAAAATTATCAGAAAAATTGGAATGTGCCAATTTGGAGTTTAGTAATATGGCAAAAAAGAAATAGACAAAAAGAGAAAAAGACGAATAAGTTCAACAAATGAGACTTATTATAACTGGATACAACTGTTTGGGTTTTCTTTTGGAGAGAAAAAAAAACTGATAAAAGAGAATTTCAAGTATGCCAACAAATGTGTGAGAAGTTTCTTCCAAAAAAGATGGCAAAGATGAGCATACTGGAGGAATTTGGGCAAATTCTATTGGGAGAAGGTGGGAGGGAAGCTTAAGCTGCACCATCTCTGATCCCTCCAATGGCGCCGCATCAAGAACCATCATGTGTCAGTGGTTGATGTAGCCATCGGGGCATGGGGAAAGTTTAGGAAACTAAAATGCACAGTTGCAATCTACATTTTCACTTTACTGAGCTATGGACCAGCCTTGTGTTGATGACTTTATCTAAAGATGGCATCGTCTTTTCAGCGAGCAAACAAATCTTAGATTGACATTCGCACAATGGAAAAATGGCTTGGTCAGAGGAACCGGTATACCAGATTTCTTTTTAGAATAAATGGAGTGTGTGTTCTAAGTCAGTCAGAGAAAAAAAAAAGACTGCCCAGACTGTTATTAGCAAGAGGTTCAACAGCCAGACTCTGATAGTATGGATTCTGCATCAGCGGTCCTTGAAAAAGTTATTTACACTTTCACTACGATGTATTAAAGCAGACAGGTACAATGAGATATTTGAAGTATTGATTTCATGAGAACTACCTGCATTTCTCAGCAAGACAACTGCAAAGCAACATTTTACCTCATCACTTTATTTATAAAGCACTTTAGACACAACAGCAGGGCTGACTAAAGCACGTTTAGCAGTACCGTGACGTAATTGTTCAAAAAACGTGATAGTGGATAGCAAACCTATTCAGGAGGTGTTGAAATGTTTTCAGAAGAACTGAGCCAAAGTCTGGTTGCTGTAGCGATGACCCGGATAACCGAGAATTTGCACATGTATGTAATAGAGGATAAAGAAAACTGAACGGCTAGATAAATATGAGCCAAACGGTATATAAAGATATCTACAATCACCTGCCGAGACTAGAGCGTACACAACAAAATGTATTTGAGGGCTAAAAAAGTGGATTTTGCATATGTCCCCTTTAAAGAACCACATTAGAAATGCAAATACAAATCAAAATAAAAAGGTAAAACGAGGCATAGACACATTCAATAGATAAATAAATAAAACTTTCATTTTTAAAAATGCACATATAAATCCAATACTGGATAGCCACCACTGGCCTGGCTTGTCCTCAGTGGGAAATTATTGGAGATTCTTGAATCAAAAAATGTGATGTTATTTCATCACATTCCTCGTGCAAACACATTTTTTATATGTTTGCGGGAGGAATGTGATAAAATAACAGCCGAAACATCTATGCAGCTGCTTAAATTTCTTGGAGTGTTGAGAGAGGGAGCTGGTTGTAGAACGTGTTAAAAGCCTGATGTGTAAAAACAAATGTTTAACAAATTAAATGAAACAAAACACGACTTAAACTATTCTGGTTTCATACTGAATGCAATGAGAAAAAGAATCAATGCTTTTATCTGTGCTTCTATTTCATTTTCATACTTCATTACAGCTGTTGCTCACAGTAGCCAGTAGAAATCTTTTTATTTAACCTTCTATGTCTTTATTTTTATTATACTTGCATAAACGAGACAAAAACTTTGCAATATATCTGGACAAAGCAAGAAGCCCACATTTTTTTTGTTTGTTTTCATAAACAGATTAATTGTGTCACCAATAACTGTGTTTTAAAGAATCTAAATGGACAACAATGCTCAAACAGAGCAGAGAACCCGATTTTCGAGCCTGACATGGTATTGGGCCTTAAAAGGTTTATTGATAAAGAAACCAGAGACCCTGGTGCAGGCAGGTAAAACCTCTGCAGGGGGGACCAGGAGTCTGGCGAGGCTGGGAGCTGGCTGCTCACAGTGGGAGGTGAACAGCCGGAAGGGCTGAGACTGGAGACAGGTCCGTGAGGCAGGCTTGGGTCATACACTGTGAAGCTGATGATAAATCCGTGGGCTAGTCAGGGTTTGTGGTCGTGATACAGTCCAGGTCCTTGTCGGAAAAAAACAGAAGCCGACGAGGTGTCCGACAGGGGCAAGGTGAGAAGGAAATCCAGAAACGAGAACTTGATCATGAACGGACAAGGCAGGCAAGGAACGCTGGACATCTACTCACTCAAATGGCTTTCAAAAATCTGGCACCGACTGACTGCCTAGCTTCAGTATATAAAGGCAGTAGAGCAGGTGAATGCAGTGAAACTAATTGCACTTCTGCAGGATGAGGCACACAGGTGCAGCATATAGCCCCGTTTACACTACACCTAAAAACCGAGCCATGCCGAGACCAGTCCGAGCTTGGATCAGTTATCTAAGACAAGCCGACCTGTTTACACACAAAGCTTATCTCGGTTCCTTGGTTGCTCCTCACCCCCTAGTGGCGATCTGCAGTACTACCACTCTCTGGGATTGAAGGCGGTAGCAGCAAAAAAAAAAACAGCGCGGCGCCCGTAACATTCAGGAAGTTATGCTTGATATTGTGATATTTCGGTGTTTGCGGAGAGTCAGGGGAAGAAGGCAACCATTGGTGAATTTACTTGAGAAAGTTGGCTTTTTTGGGAAGTGGATGAGACAAACGAACGTCTAATAAGGATTTACAGACGCAGGAAACGACAGACACTGAGGTTCATTGCGCTGCTAAGCAGATTCATCTCTGGAAACTGTGTGGCACGGTAAGGAAGCTAGTATTATTATGAATGTCTGAAATTTGTCTGAATGGAGTGTGAATCGGGACGTGCAGCCAGACTGCCGGAAAACCCGCGGACAGTCAGCTGACTGTAAGGAGATGACGCGGTCTGCTCATGCGCTCTTTATCAAAAAACTGGGCCAGAAATAAAACCAGGCCGAGACCTACTCAAGAGCTGGTCTGCAGTTAGCGCGGTCCGGTTATGTTTAGCGCGGTCTGGTTCAGTCTGCTGACCGTTTACACACAAGAGTTATCTCGGTTACCGAGCTCGGACTGGTCTCGGCTCGGTTAAAAAAGTGTAGTGTAAACGGGCCTAAAATCCTGATAGCAGGAGGAATGTGAGGGAACCATGCAGTCAGCCAAACCAGAACATGACATCGACTGAATATAGCGCTTTTTTTAGTCATACCGACTAGTCATACTGACTCATACCGACTACTTATGTGAATGAGGCTCTACTCCATAGAGTTAAGTAATATGCTTAGTTAAGTAACCTAAGCATCTGGCCCCCCGGGGCCGGGGGTCGGGCACAAGCAGTTCGGGTTTGGGGCGGATTCCCGGGCGTGCGCCGGCCCACTCCCGGCGGCCTCTTCGCGGGGCCTGGTCCCCCGGGGGGCGGCCGGGGCCCCCGTCACGGGGGCGGGGCGCCCCTGGGGCCTCTGGCCCCCAGGGCCCATGGCCGGAACCACTTCAGCGGGGCTAGCTGCCGGCGGAGCCCACGGGCTCGTCCCCGCGGCTCTTGGGGGCGTCGGCATTGCGGTGGCTGGGGGATTTCCTCGGGGTCGTCTCTACTCTTTCCTTGGGGGGGAGGTTGCAGATATCCTGTGTCGGCCCCTCCTGGGTGACCTGCTTTAGGGGCCCCTTTGGGAGTCCGGGATTATGGGTCCCCTGACTCCTGCCTCTGTGCTCGGGGAAGGCGTGCCTTTGGTTCTCCACAACCACTATCAAGCTATTTCCTTCTGGATAATTTTCAACTAAACTAGTGCACTCTCACAAACTCCCACAGGTGCTGGGTCCCAGGTATTAAATGTTCACTTATATACAGTAAGCTTATAATTTATTTATTTATGTTCTTTCACTTTCTTTTTTCAGGTATCACATTACACATGTCAGCTAACATAATAATATATATGATTTAGCAATGGCATTTAGGTGTTATTCGGTTGTATCTGTTGCTTTATGTCTGTTGGTTGTGCTGTTCTTTTTGCATCTCTCTTTCCAGGTGATGGAGCAGATGGAGAAGGTTTTATCATTCTCTCCCTTTTATCTCTTCTTTCTTTCACCTCTACTCTTTTTTTTTCTCTCTCACTTCTTGTTCTTCCTTTACTCTCCCATTGTAATGTCCATATAATTTGAAAGTTTCCCTGCAGGAATCACAATAAAGCTATTTACAAGCATAAATCAAGTGGAGCACTATGGCGAAAGCTGTTCGCTCCACTTGTAAAAGCAAAATCTGTCGAGCTCTATCTGGCATTGAGACATCAATTCCTATTGCCACATTGCTAGACAGGACACTGGAGAAAAAAAAATAAAAATAAAAAATAAATAAGTAACCTAAGCATTTATTAGGTGGAAGGTGTTGAAACCATAAAATGCAGATACAGTCATATTCAATAAATTAGAATATGCATTCTGATGAGGCTCGTTAGTCAGATTAATTATTACATGTTTGCTGGAAATCATCGTAATTAACAGAAATAAAGGGATTAAAAATGTCAGTTGGCGTGTACTGAATCTTTATGTATTTCACAAATTAGTTACTGAAATAAACTAACTTTTTATTCTAATTTCTTGAATATGAAAAAAACGACATATTGTTATCACTCCCACACAAGTCAGTCACATGTATGCATAAATGTTTAAGTAAATTTTCTTCTATTTGTGTCTGCAAGTAGATGGAGTAAAACAAAGGAGACTTTGGCCATCATAATTTGTCATATTTATGCTCCAAATTATAAATGGTTGGCTTCAGGTTATTATATTCTATCTTTCTACATCTTTCATCTCCTGTTGAAATGTTAAAACTTTGTGTCTCTCCAAGGTCCAAGGGCTGAGCGTTTCTCTTTGAACGCAATCACTGGCGAGCTGCACTCATCATCCGCTCTTAGCCACTCAGAACGGGCCGAATACGCGCTGACAGCGACAGCCACTGACAGAGGACTACCCCCGCGCAGCGCCTCCTGCTCCCTCACAATTCAGGTCAGGATCCGACTGGAGCGCTGCCAGCGCAAACACTCTCACTACACACCTATTTTATATCAAAGAATGGACCCAGGGCTGAGAGGATCCATGTCTCCGGGCCTCTCAGACTAGCTGCCGACATATCAGCCTCACTTCTGACAAGGTCGCCTCCCACCCTCCTCCCTTTCCTCCTCTTGCGAATTTTCTAAAGGGAAATTTCAATCTGAAATGGAAAAGTGGGTTTAAATTAAATACTCCCAGCTGGCTTATGATGAGGACCAGCTGTAGAATGCTCAGATCAAGGTCATACCCAATGACTTAAACACTTTTTTGGTACAGTAGCCCTTTTTACGAAAAGTTGCAGAGCTTTACTTACACTTGACATAAAACATGGCACTGAAAGTATATAAAGGTAGTATATAATACGGAACAGAAATGGACACAAAGAGTTCTGGAAGGAACTACAATTTATGGGTTCCTGGAAAATAGAACTGGCATATCCATCAAATACAACTTCAGTTTTTCTTTCTTTTCAAATATTATTTAAAAAAACATGAAAGTCATGATTATTAGTTAATTCAGTCAAACGTTGCCTTGTTTTTCCTTGCCTGCTGATGCATTTATAATATTTTCCTATAATAATTCTTTTGATTTCTTATTTTTTTAAATCTACAATTATTTCTTTGGATAGCACTACTCCTCTATCTAACATCGAATTTCAGTGATTTATTATTATAATTATTTATTTAGTTAAACATGTGCTCTTTTCGTGCAATGCTGTAGTCTAAAAAAGGAATAAACACCCACGGTAAAAAGTACAAAGCAAAGAATATATTTCCCAATGCTGAAGTCAAATCCTTGAACTGTTTCTTCTGTTGGTTGTGTTACTTTTATCATTTATTATTTTCCCTGGCGGTAATGCAAGTGTCATATTGAAAATGATTAATAGTTGCAGCTCTTTTATCTATGAGAGAGCTCTTGTGAGTGGATTCATTTACTCCTATTGAGCACATTCGGTGCAAGTGAGAGGAGAGAGGTACAATCTGCTGCTGCTTGGCAATGAATCTACATAAATGAAGCATCTATTAATCTACTGTTTCTTTGCATTTCCATGCACATACTTTGGCTTTTCTCAATTGCAGGTTATCAGCAAAAACAGTCAAGCCACTAAGACGAGTTCCCACTCCATATTATTCAACTCTGTGGAGGAGGAGGCCAGTCCTGGCTCTATCATTGGCTCAGTTCACCTCCATGACCACAGAACCACTGAAGAGGGGAAGGTGACCTACACAGTAATCGGGGGGACAGATCAGGATGGGACTTTTGTTGTGGATCGCCTAACTGGGGATGTGTACCTGGCTCGTCCCCTGGACTATGAACGAGGCACACGCTACAGCCTGAGAATTGAAGTGGACGACTTCTCGCAGGTCCCTCCTAGAAGCACACTTGTCAACTTGGACATTGACATAGAAGACAGCAATGACCATTCCCCTGAGTTCGCCGAGGACCCCATCACAATCGTCGTCTCTGAGAACATGGAAGCTGGCTCTTCTGTCTATAATTTCCAGGCTACAGATAAGGATGGCAGTGGGCCTAACAGTGAACTGCTGTACTCCATTCTTCACCAGTGGCCAAACACCCCTGGCCTTTTGATGCTTGACCCTGTCACCGGTATTCTCTCTTTGGGTCACAAGCTAGACCATGAGGTCACACCCACGATGATCCTGGTCGTCAAGGCAACAGATTCGGCCCTCAATGCCAGCCAGAGACGCTGGGCTTCTGTCACGGCAAGGATCTATGTAACCGACGAGAATGACAATCCGCCGGTGTTCATATCGCCAACGGCCGTCAGCGTAATGGAGGACCAGCCAGTGGGCTTTGTGGTGCTTTTTCTCATGACCAGAGATGACGATCAAGGGGAGAACGGTAGAGTGACCTACAGAATCCATTCAGGCAACACAGGAGGGACATTCAACCTGAACTCCAACACAGGTATGTTTAGTTAAAGGGGCATAATGCAATTTTTGAAGTTAAATATTGTTTATTTTCTTTCCCATACATGCCCTAACAATTGCCCTATGAGTAAAATGAGTTATCCTCCATTTCCTCGGTTGCCTCTTTAGGCTGGATATTCTGTTCATGAGAGATTTTATACACCATGGGTATAACGCGCTGCGTGTTCTCTTTCACCTTGTTACTTTGTTGAGTCTCTACCGTAATTGATGTGTTAGCGAGAAAACATGGCCTAACTTCAATACTTCCTTACCTCAGTAGACATTACGCCTCTAGACAAAAGACCTGTGCAGTCGCAGCGGCAGACGCTTTTCCTCTTCTGCCATGCACGTGCACAACACTGGTGTCATTTCAACTTGTCACCAGAGGGGGCAGACGTCTGCAAAAATCCTGGAATTTACGCTACTCGTCTTTAAGTTATGGAAGTTAGACAACAAGAGTTTTAGTTTTCCATAAAGGCTAAAACTGTCTTTCAATTCTCCCAGTCAGTCTTTACAATTGTTTTACTATAAAAAGTTTTCTTTTCCAGAGTGTAATAATATGCCATCTAAAGTGTTTTTCAGGAATGCCTCAAGGAAAGATGTTTATAAAGCCTTAAAATATCTTAACATTTTTATGGATAAACATAAGCTTTAAGAAAAATTTGGAACAATGTAGATCTTGACTTTGATTTTATTTATGTAGGGGAAAAGAAATCTTACATCAGCAAAATATATATATATTTTTTTTATCACCAGGGACACAATTGTTTGCATCCTGACTGTTAAACGTTGTGCCACCCCTGTTTGTTAGTCCTTACAGAGAGAGGTATCGTTCATCACATTCCACTGTGCACAATCTTTCTAGACTGTCTAAAGGCCTGTATTGTTTTTAAAGTTATCTTACCTTCAGTTCAACTCACATGTTTTCCATTGGATTTAGGTCTAAAGACTGAAATGACCATAGAATTAGGTTGATTTTATGTCTCAAGAAATATTTCGTTGTTTATTTGGCTCTATGCTTTGGATCATAATCCCGTTAGAAGGATTATTCACACTCACCTCCCAGTGGTGACCCACTTTCAGTTTATTGGCAGAGGCCATCAGACATTTTGTTTGAAATTTTAAATGTCGAGGTACAGCAAAGGGTCATGCACTCTAATGTGGCTCCCAGTACCTTTGGCAGAAATACAGGCCCACAACATCACATATCCTCCTCTTTATCTAACAGCAGGAAACATAAAACCATGGATAATTAATCTGAAGATCCTAGAAACTAGATACAAATTAAAAAGCAAGTTCCATGTATATTAAATGGACTGTTATTGGTGCCAAAGAACTATTTCTTAACATTAACTAATTCATGTAATTACTAGATGTTAGCTTGTTTCTTGTCATGGCTGCCAAACGGATCCTTCTACACAAAGTAATGCATTGCTTACTTATCATGAAGTACAACACACTCTTGGTTTACCTTTCTTCAGTTATCTCCCTCTGTTGGAGGCTGAACAGAGCAGCCTGCCAAATAAAAACCTCACAAACGAGAATGTGTGCAAGCACACGTGCACACACAACAACCCATCATCTGTTATTGTAGGTCTATTCCCATGAAAGACCAAAGAACCTCCTGCCCAGGCTTCTGGGAACCATTAGAGACGGGATCAGTTACGTATGTTTGTGTGTGTGTGTGTCTGCACGCGTGTGTGTGCTTGTAGACGTGCACTCGCACCATGTGTCTGTGTGCTCGCATTACCCTGCCACTTAGTCAACGCTGACCCTGAGCTATTTGGTCCTGTGGGCTTTTGTTGTGGTGTTTGAGACACGCGTCAACATTTGCCCCACCTTCTCTTCAAGTCCCAACCAGGATCCCTCCTCTGAGAAGATGGAAACATTCAGAATCTATCATGCATGGCACCTAATCTGCCCAGTGTGTTTTCATCACGAAGTGTTTCATGCACACTGGTTATTTGTTTGAATAATGACAAAGTTAATCTTCTGAGTGCCTGGCTTGCTCCTGTTTTGGGGTCACTGACTGGATCCTGGACCAAGTCACCACACTGTTTCCATTACTTTCGTGTCACTTTTAACCCCTTTAGAGAGACCCATCAAGCCGATCCTCAGGATTCAGTCAGACAGTGTAACTCGTTTGTATTGCTTTTTGTCAGAAGGGTGGTGGTCAATTTCATTTTCAGTCATTATTAAGAGTAAATGGAAGATCCAAAAAAAGGTAAAAAAAAAAAAATAACACAACTGGACTGCTATTCTGAAGCTGAAGACGTTTCACTTCCTGAATCGGAAAAGAAATATCTTCAGTTTCAGAATAGAAGTCCAGTTGTTTTATATTTTATTTTTTTTACCTTTTTTTGGTTGATTATGACGCTGGATGACTGAGAATCTTCACCAACAGCAAGTGGAAGAGTGTATGGCTCCATTTAAGTTCCAGTTCATTTGTAAAGTTTGAGTTCACGTTTATTTATATAGAAAACCTAAAGACAACTGCCATTCAATTGCCTAAAAACGGAAAACTGTTTAAGTAAATTAGTTAAGTGAGCAAGTAAAGCAAGATGTAAAAGTCATAAACCCTTAGAAAAGTGAGAAAAAAATCTATTCCCATCTTCAGTTAAAAGCTTGTGAAAAGAGATGAGTTCTCAGATTACATTTAAAGTCTAATGTGTAGAGATATAATACTCTTTAATGTAGGACCGACAACTGTGAAAAGCAGACCACCTCTGTGACAACTTAAAAGAAGGGATTGTGTCAGATCAGGAGGAAACACGAGTCTGGAAGAAGCCAGACTTTTACGCATGAAGTGTGATTAATAAGTGAACAGTAAGATTTTAAACGTCAATCCTAATATTTACAGGGAGTCATCTAGGCTCTTTCCCTGAGATCAGGGAAAGAGCCTGATACCTGTTTTTGGAGTTGCAGAATCACAATTGAGTTTAAAGACAAATACTTAAATATTGTGGATGGTAGAAGTCATCCAAGCTTTAATCTCTGAAAAACAGTCAAAGGTGTTCTAGAGAAAAATAATCAATGCACGTATTTCTCAAATAGTTCTACAGTTGTGCTCAAAATTCCTCAAACCATGTCAGGTTTAGATTTAAAATTATTTTCATTCAATAAAGAAGTTGTCTTTGAACTGACACAGGCATCCCTACTAAGATAAGAGCACAAAGATTATAATTAAAAAAATATTGCACATCTCCACTGGTATTTTTACCATTCCCCATTAGTGATCAGCTTCAAATCTTTGAGGTTGGAAGGCCTCCATGCCATCACCCTAAACTTTAACTATCTCCACGTATTCTGTATTGGATTAACGTTTGGATTCTAGTTCTCTGGTCACTCCAAAATGTTAATATTACTTCCAGGTAGAAGAAAGACGTTAGTGAATTGAAAACTTCCATTTATATCTAAATCGGCCTGGGTATGAATAATTTGGAGTCTTACTGTATATCATCTGCATCTGTACGAAGATGTTATATTTCCTTTAAATGGAGCCTACGGAGAGGTTGTAAGTGGAGAATAAAATTGGTCCAAGAGTCGAACCTTGGGGAACTCCACAAGAGATAAGCTAATGAAAACGAAAACTCCACAAGGGTTCCCCCTTTCACAGAACTCCTGTTAGGGAAGTATAAGATAGGTCATCTTAGTACAGCGTCTGTAATGCCACAACGCACCTAATTGGCTGTTTGGATACTGTGGTATTCTGTATTGGAGGCAGCTGTGAGGTCTTAAAGTAACACAATTAGGATATGGTGCCATAAACCTACACAGGTGTAAGGCATTGGAATTAAAACAACCGAAGTCCTTTCTTGAATAACCCACAGTCTTGTGTTTCCCTTCCCATATGTTGTCAGTAACTGAGAGCATGGCAGGATCAGAGAAGACTCAGATTTAGGTGAAAGAAAAAAAAATCCCAGCTTTAACGTTTACCAGGTTAAAGCTTAGGGGCAAGTTATCTCATTTCTAACAAAACACAAAGTAAAAAAAAAAAAAAAACATACAGAAGTGAAACGCAAAACAGTCTTTGCCCTCTCTGCCTTTAACAGTTGCATCTCATTTAATGGCATGAAATAGAAATTGAATCAATGCAAGCTCTAAGGGCAGGATAATGAAAAGGGGAGGGTGCCCCTAATTTCAACGCAGCACGGCAAGCCTGGCTGTTGCGTGTCTAAAGTGCGTGTTTACGGCTTCTTTCTCGATGGCTGTGGTATCCCTCAATGGAAAATCTCGTAAACTGCGGCCAGACCGGTTGGGCTGTTACAACAGTGGTGGTGGTAGCACTCAGGTGGGCAAAGCTGTGTGTGTGGAGGATATTAGCTTTGATTTGGGCCTCACACGGCAACTATTCACACTTACTTTCTAAACAAGCTGCAGTCACACAATCCTGGAAAGCGGTTGGTTTTACTGCCTTTGATAACACACCGACGGTTTTGCATGTAACCGACTCTGTAAAACAAGCTGCATCATAGCGCAAGCACACAAACAAGGTTATTTTAGTCACACTTGGCCTTTCATTCATTTCTTTGCAGGCTCTCTGTCTATTTTCAAACCTCTGGACCGTGAGGAGCAGGACATCTTTAATCTCACAGTGGTTGCTGAGGATCATGGGATACCTCAGCGGTCGGCTAGCCAGACGCTGCGTGTTCAAGTTATTGATGTTAACGACGAAGCGCCCTGGTTTGAGGAGAGCCATTATGAAGCACAAATCTCTGAGAACAAACCTGCAGGAACAAGTGTATTAACAGTGTCGGCCTCTGATCTGGATCAAGGTGAAGTATGAAACGGATAAAAGACGTTTTTCACCACAGATATAGAACATTTAATCCAACTGTGTGTGTAACAGTTTTGTTTTGGGCATTTGAGGGTGAAAATATTATTAGTTAAAACTCTGTTCTTCATCCTTTTCAGTATTATTTTAATGTTTACAGGGAATCCTAATGCTAAAAAAGGACCGATGTTGGACTTTGTAAAACATTTTGAAGCACATAAGTGGACACAATTTATTTCTACTCGAACTCAATCAAACAGTGATGTTAAAAAAAATGGCTTTTATGCTCACCTCCTCGACATTAGCAGTTGTTTCCAATTAAAGGCTTCACAGGAGGCGAGGAGATACAGAGAAAATACATTGGCTTGAACTTAGAAGGGCGTGAAAAAAGAAGGATTATAAACTTTCTGCTTAAAAGCAATTAGCGAAGTAAACAAGTGAGGGTGCCAGACTGCTTGCTTTTAGCACGCAATCTGGCATCCTTGCAACAGAAGGGGGGGGGGGGGGGGGGGGTTGGCTATCACTGACTAATGCTTAAACAGCAAATTTCACATACAACAAGAATAAAGGCTTAGAATAAGACAGCAGTTGTTGACTTCCTTTGCAGATTTTAGAAACAATTGTTTCGTGTTTGTTACAGTCGGTCTCTAAATTAAAGACTTCTGACCGCACGTTTCCTTGCAGGAACCAATGGGCTCGTGACTTATGGTGTCTCACAGGGAAGTTTCACCATCAACCCTGTCACAGGGGTCATAACAACCACTAAGTCGTTGGATAGGGAGCTTGAGGATTACCATTCTGTGACAGGTAATGTCCCCATGTTTGTCTCGAATCATCGCCGACGAAATATATGTTCGTTAATATCTACAGTGCCTTGCAAAACTATTCATTTCCTTTGAGCTTTTTCACATTTATTCACGTTTTCACCACAAACTGTTTACAAATGAACACATTGTTGGGAAAGTTGGGAAGTAGGGGGGAAAAAAGATTAAGAACCTTGCACCTAAATTTTGAAAAGTGTGGAGTGCATTTTTATCCAAGTGTCTTTACCCTGACACCCTTTGAATAAAATCCCAGTGCAACTTCAGAAAAATCAGGGTATTGATGAGTAGAGTCCAGACAAGAGCATTAATCACAGAACCAGCCAATGGATGCATGGTTACTCTGGAGGAGCTACTGAAATATATAGCACAGGTGGGGGTAGAGTCTCTCCAAAGGGATAACTATTATTTGTGCACCCCACAAGTCTTATAAAAGAGTGTCTTAAGAAAATCATTAGAAGTGCATTTTGCACTTTGCGTCAAGCCATATATAGGACAGAGCAACTGTGAAGGTACTCTGGTCAGATAAGATCAAAACTGAACTTTATGCCCTTCGTGCAAATCTCTGTGTCATAAACTAACACTGCTTATCACCCTGAATATACCACTCCCACAGTGAGACATGGTGGTGGTAGCATCATGCTGTGGCAATGCTTTTTATTTTGGCCGGGGTTGGGAAAATGGACAGAATTGATGGGAGGAAAGAGGCTAAATACAGGGCAATTCTGGAAGTAAACCTGTAAGAAACAGAGACTGCAAAAGACAGTCTATCCTAGAGGTGGGTGTTCACCCCCAGGTAGAGCAATGACTGTAAACATCCAGCCAGAGCAACAGTGAAGTAGTTTAAAATAAGACTGTCAATGTTGTAGAATAGCCCAATAAAAATGCAAACCTAAATTCAATTGAGACTCTGTGATGAAACTTGAAACGTATCTTTACAGACATCCTATGTCCAGTTTTACTAAGCCTGAGCTAATTTGCAATGAAAAGTTCTCCACAGGTGAAAGGAGAAAGCTGTAACTGCAGCAAATATTTTGTGATGTTTCTCCACAAAGTGATTGACTACAAATGCACATTGCACATTTTGATTGATATAAAAAAAAAAAGAAGAAAAAAAAAAGATCCATCTTATTTTGCTTCAATTCACAATTATGCGCTACCTTGTGTTGGTTTATTACATAAAATCCCAACGAAATACATGGAGGATAGTTGCTGTAACGTGACAAACTGTGGAAAGGTTACAGAGGTATGAATACTTTTGCACTGAGAACTGTTTTACTGTAGGTCTTAAAATTCTACCATCATCAAATGTTTGATATTCATTATTTGGGACTAACCATATTGTGTGTTTTCAATGATCTGCCAGTTTATGCTAAAGATGGAGGCCTCCCACCCAACTACGCCAAAGCAACAGTGAAGATCAAGGTCCTTGACATCAACGACAACGCCCCTGTTTTTGGACGTCTCTACTACGGCATAGAGGTGCCTGAAAATGTGGAGGCGTTGCCTCTCTTCACCCTTAAAGCCACAGATCCAGATGCAGGAGACAGTGGGGAGATTAGCTACAGAATAACAGGTGTGACTACGCTTTAATGCTTTATTTGCTGTCCACCTGTTTTTTTTAAGTCAACTTTAAAATTTACCGTGATTATGTTTCATTGTCAAACATCCGTATTCTTTTTTTTCGGCAGCTGGGGACCCATCTGGGAACTTCCACATTGACAGGAAATCAGGAGTGCTGTATACTTCAAAGCCGCTGGATCGGGAGAAGAGACCTGGGTATACCTTAACAGTTGTGGCTCAGGACAAAGGCAGCCCTGCACTCAGCAGCAGCACCACTGTGGAAGTGACAGTGCTGGACATCAATGACCACAGGCCACAGTTTAAGAGCAGCAGCTATACTGCTGACATTTCAGAAGATGTTCCCATTGGTTCCCTGGTTCTGGAGGTCAAGGCCGTTGATTTGGACGATGGACCCAACAGTCAGATCTTCTACTTCCTGAGTCACGGCTCTCAGAGCATGTTCATCATAGACCAGAGCACAGGCCGCATTATCACAGCAGCACCCCTAGATAGAGAGAAAACAGCCTCTTACACCTTTGTGGTGTGTGCCACTGACTCCTCCCCCGCCAATCCCCTAAATTCGACTGCTGAAGTCACCGTCTACATCCAAGATGTGAACGACAACGCTCCTTTTTTCATCCAGGATCCACTTATACTCAACATCTCTACCAGCAGTGTGTCTAGTCGGCGGATCTTAGCCACGATGAGAGCTGAGGATAAGGACTTTGGTGCAAATGGATCTGTTTTTTACCGTTTCGCCAGCCCTGTCAGGGGCTTTACCATCAACTCGCTGACTGGAGACATCCAGGCCACAGAGAAACTTCAGACTCTCACACAAACCCAAAGGACTTTAATTGTCCAGGCCATGGACCAAGGAAACCCTGCTCAGTCTTCCCTGGGAGTCGTTATTATTTATCTTAGGGAGCAAAACTACAGAGGGATCCGCTTCTCCCGTATGGCTAGAGACGTCAGTCTGCCAGAAAACGCTGCACAAGGTTCGAATAAATCATAATGCATCATGATGTAAACTACACATTAAATTGAAATGTTTCAACGTTGTGTATTCTCGATGCTTTAGGCACAGTAGTGACAAAGACTGAAGCTCAGTATCCCGATGGCTCTAAAACTGGGATCATCTACAGCCTTTTTAGTGGAAATAAAATGCAGTCTTTTGGGATAAACCCCATTACTGGTAGGTTTACTAATGGTTTCACACACAGCAGGGAAATATTTTCCAATCCGACTCACCGATTAAACTCTGATGTGAATGTTCTCTTGTAAACCAGGTGAAATATGGGTGCAGAAATCCGAAGGACTCGACTTTGAAGAGACTCCAAAACTCCGCCTGGTGGTGAAAGCAGAGACAGCATCTTCCAGCTCTTACATGGCTGTCAACTTAATTCTGCAGGATGTGAATGACAACTTGCCCCGCTTCCAGCTCCAGAACTACGTGGCTTACATCAGGGAGGCACAAGGGCACAATTCTCCCATCATCCAGGTGCAGTAACCAGTCTTGTTCATGTTTTTTTTTTTATGGTTGTATGGAGTTTATGGGTAAATTTCAGAGTCGCTGCACAATCTGGAAAAGCTTGGAATTTAATCTCAAAATTTCCCAAGACTGGATAGTTGTAAAAAAATTTGTTAGACATAGAAAAGGGTTTCAGTTCCCAGACCTTATTTCTTCTTTAAGTGTCTGAAAGATAGAAATAAGCTTTTGTGATAAGCAAGGGTATTTTTACATTTCTTTATTTGCTCATCATAACCTTCATTGACTAAGTCATATTTTATTTGATCTAAGTTTGTCCAGTGGGCACAGCCTTTTTTTCACACGGCCAGACCCAGAAGCCAACGCCAGCACTGTGTTGCTTGATGCTTTAGGAGGGAAAAAAATGTAGCTAATAAAACACAAGCCATGAAAATGTTTTGAACTGAATTCTCCATAATCTCAAAAAAGTGACGGAAATGTATAGGCACCCAGTAATCTGTCAGATATAGAGTTAAAAACATATTCCAATTCCAGAAACACGATTAACTATTTATTCTCCTTGGTCGAAAAGTGTGGTCCTCAGTCTTTATAAGCTTCTGAAGTTCAAAAACAGTATTTCCAAAAAGCTCTCTAAAAATACATTTCCTCCAAAATTGTCTTTCTTTCAGGTTGCTGCAGATGATCTAGACCAGGGTCAAAATGGTCAGGTGACATACTCCATCAGGTCATCATCCATGAGTGGTTTGTTCAAGATTGACCCCCTGACTGGCAGCATCACCACTGGCGCCATCATGGACCGAGAGATCTGGACGCAAACAAAGTGAGTTTGTCCTTTCCGCTCTCAATTCAATTCAATTCAATTTTATTTATATAGCGCCAAATCATGAAACATGTCATCTCAAGGCACTTTACAAAATCAAGTTCAATCATATTATACAGATTGGGTCAGATTATACAGATTGGTCAAAATGTCCTATATAAGGAAACCAGTTGATTGCATCAAAGTCTTGACAAGCAGCATTCACTCCTGGGGAACCGTAGAGCCACAGGGAGAGTCGTCTGCATTGTACATGGCTTTGCTGCAACCCCTCATACTGAGCAAGCATGAAGCGACAGTGGGAAGAAAAACCACCCATTAACGGGAAAAAAAAAACCTCCGGCAGAACCGGGCTCAGTATGAACGGTCATCTGCCTCGACCGACTGGGGTTACAGAAGACAGAGCAGAGACACAACAAGACAGACAAACAAGCACAGAAGCACACATTGATCTAGTAATCTGTTCTACATTAGATGGTAGTAACGGGTGAGCCATCTTCTCTGGATGATGTCAAAGTTAACAGAACGCCAGACCAGGTGTACCTACTATGAAGAAAAAGAGAGAGAGCAAAAAGTTAAAAGCTGAAATGACGACAGTCATTTCAATGTAATACAATGCAAAACTGGAGAACCGTAGAATGAAGAACAGTAGAAATCAGTAGAGTGAGAAAATTAGACCCTGATGTCCTCCAGTAGCCTAAGCCTATAGCAGCATAACTATAGAGGTAGCTCAGGGTAACATGAGCCACTCTAACTATAAGCTTTGTCAAAAAGGAATGTTTTAAGATTAGTCTTAAAAATAGATAGGGTGTCTGCCTCACGGACCAAAACTGGGAGTTGGTTCCACAGGAGAGGAGCCTGATAGCTCTCTCTGTATGTAAATTCTCTGCTTTCACTCATCAAACCACTAAAGACAGCTGTAATCATCTAAAGTGACTCCACGAAGAAACTCAGGGGCTGAGGATCATAATAATGTATTTCCCTTTGAGATTAATAGAGTAATTTTGAATGTACTCGAATTGAGTTGAATCTGAGATACACATGATGGAGACGTGAATACATTTGTAGGTACTGCAGGTAAAGCTGTACATATATATATATATATATATATATATATATATATATATATATATATATATATATATATATATAAACTTTTAAATAAAGTTGTCTTGTACTTCAGCAGCATGATCTGACACTGAAAACCATTTGGAAATACAACCTTTGTATTCAGTGGAGAAAAATCAATCTTTTTTTTAATTTATTGGTGGCACAATTATTGGTACACCGACAGCTTTAGAATAGACAAAGCATTTTTTTTATTTGCGTTGTATGGCTAGAGAGCTGTAGTAAATGGTGGCATTTTTGGAATCACCAAATTTTCATAACAAGCGTTACATGCAATCTAGATTCCAGTAGTTGTTTGGGAGCGATGCCAGGAAGAAAAAAAAAACCTTACTTTTCCTACCATCACAATTGTAAACAGGTAAAGTTTGCTAAACTTCAACTGGATCTCAACTCGCATCTAGGACAAATGCTCAAGGTGGATCTGGTCTAAAATAAAGCATCAGTTTGTGGAAGGTACCTCATACCAACTGTTATTTAAAGAGGATAATTTGTGATGCTGTATGTCTGCCTTTTCTTCTAAAAAGCCTTGGAATCCTATTAGGCCGCATGGCATCATTAACTCCTTAAATTACCAGGACATTTTAAATAAAAAATTGTTGGCCACTGGGCACGTCATCATTGGGAATTTCAACTGGGTAATGATCTGAAACACATGGCCACATCCGCACAGAAATGGTTTACCAGAGACAAAATGAACTATCTTCTCAGTTCTAAATACTACAGAACACCTACAGGGTGAGCTGCAGTAAAATAACACACTGGAAAACCAGGGCTTCTGGACAATATAGAGACTGTGCAAAGACAAATGGTCAAATATTCCCATTTCTGTGCTCCAACTGTTTGTTCTTTGTTCTTACCTCTTCTTCTTATCTTAGACTTGACATAGTTTGACAGTCTGGCATTTTTTTTGTTTCTTTTTAAATGTGAATTTTCCTCACAATTACCTGTATCAGGGTTTAAAGGGTTAAAGCATGTTTTATTTTAGTAGTATTTTTAGTTGGACATGGAGCATAAAATCTACATGCACCAAAGATGTTTTAAAAATCATTTGATTTATTTAAAAAAAAATGATATCCTAATGTTGATTCTTGAACTTGCTCTTCTCCGTTGTCTTGTTTGCCATGATGGTTTATGGCCTCCGGGTTCAGCTACAGTTCAGAAACTGATTTTCGTTCTGTGGCACCAGGCTCGTTGTTGTGGCAACAGACCGGGGAACCCCACGGCTGGCTGGCTCTGCCACCCTCACTGTGATCGTCGTCGACCTCAACGACAACAGCCCCATGATTCCTCTGCCTCGAGAGATCCGGGTGCCTGAGGGTAAGCATCCTAGAGGAAGTTAGCTCAGCGATCTTATCATAAAGCCTCGCAACATGCTCCCTGGCAGCTTGCTCAGTGGGGCTTAGTGAGAAAAATCAGACCCCTTTTATGAAACAAGGTTCTGCCAGCGTTTCTGTGTTCATTTCCTGTGTCTTCAGTCAAGGCTTTTTAGAACCGGATATTTCTTCATAAAGAAAAAAAAAAAAACATTTTTTTAGTATTATTATAAAGACCCTATGCTTCATTTCATATGCAGCCTAAATGACTTGTCTTATTTCCCCATATCCCTTATACATCCAGATACTCTTATTGGGACCGTTATCACCCAGGTCACAGGAAATGATGTGGACTCGGGACCACCGCTCTCCTATACGCTGCACCTGGATGCTAACAGCCAAGGCATGTTTGGGGTTCATCACTACGGGGGAGGAGTGTCTTTGACAGGGTCTCTCGACTACGAAGAAAGGACGTGGTACACCCTGACAGTCCGCTCGTCTGACTCTAAACATCAAAGCGAAGCCAATCTCACTGTGCTAGTAGACGATGTGAATGACAATGCCCCCGCGTTTGCTCAAGATTTTTACCAGGTAAAAATGACCTGCAAACGTGTATAATCACACCGCCGTATCTCATGGCTTAGGGTGGCAAACTGTGCTTGGAAAACCCCTTAGATAGCTGTGATAGATGTGCATTGTGTTTGTGAGCAGGTGACTGTGTCAGAGCACCTAGGAGCAGGCAGTGCATTGATCACCTTAACAGCCACTGACCGTGACTCTGGCGAGAACGGAAAAATCACCTACAGAGTAATGTCATCCACCAAGGGGGCTTTCTTCATTGATCCAAGCAATGGTAAGAATAATATGTCTGTGTTTGAAGGTGCTTTGTAACCATCTTCAATTGATAAAGAAACATTTCTTCCTACAGGCTTTAACTGAGTTTTGTGCGTGTTTGGAACAGGGAAGCAAACGATTTCGTAGCATTTTGTTCGATAAAACATCATTTTAACCTAGATAATGTTATTTAACACAATTGTTTCAAGTGTATTCTCCACTAAAATGAAAGAGGCTCCAGGGGCCTCACTTACGGCTGTCACTTTTCACAGATTTAATCCATTTATGTCAACTAATTTTGACACTTCCTGCGACTGTGAACTTTACCGAGTGTAGTGATTGTTTAACATCATAAATGAATATATCCATGATAATGTAGACGTCAGGGCTGCAAGGCATTTTCACAGAAACGTAGAAAACGCAATAAAGTTGCTGAATGTTATGATGAGGCTATGTTATAAACAAATTCTAGTCTATATACTGATGATGTTGAATGAGCAAAAAATTGTGCAGCCCTAATATTTATTATCACTATTTTGCCTTTGAGTTGTTATTATTTAATAGCTACAATGCTTTTGCAAAAGTATTCATACCTGTATTTACTAATCAAGTGACTTTTGAAGCCAGTAGGTTGCAGAGCATTGGATTTTGGGGCATCATAGTAAAAGCAGGGGAATACAAATACACATCATGCTTTTGACATTGCTGTTTGTATAATATATTGTTTGTCATTTTCCCCACCACTTCACAATTATGCACTATTTTGTGTTGATCACATAAAATCCCACTAACATACAATAACATCTAAGGTTGTAATGTGGTTACTTTGAAAAGCTTCATGGGGTACTGATACTATGGCAAGGCACTGTATTGTTTGCACTGGAGAACTTGACATTTATTTTGACAAAGCTCATTAGAAATGTCTTCTTTTTTTTTTTTTACAGGAACTCTTTTCATCAGCCAGAAGACAGAACTGGATTTTGAACATCCCTCCATCCTTGTTGCGATCGAGGCCCGGGACAACGGCACTCCGTCTCTATCATCCATCGCCACTGTCCAGGTCCAAGTGTCCGACGTTAACGACAACGCTCCCGTTTTTCACCAGTCAGAGTACAGAGCCACCGTTTCTGAAGATGGCCTTTCTGGATCAACTGTTCTCACGTTAGAAGCTGTGGACGGAGACCTTTTCCGGGAGAACTGTGGTTTTGATTTTGCCATCGCCAGTGGCAACTCTGGTAATGCCTTCCAGATTGAGAGCAGCGTGCACTTCTTGGAGGGCCGGGGATTCCAGACAGTTGGCAGCCTGATTCTGGCGGAAAAGCTTGACTTTGAAGCCGTCCCAGCTTATAACCTGACCGTCGTGGTATCAGATCGGGGGATCCCCCAGCGCAGCTCCAGCGTGCCAGTCCTAATCAGCGTTACAGACGCCAATGACAACCCGCCAACATTCAGCCGTACCGAATACAGTGTTGCACTGAGTGAGGGTTCGGCAGTGGGGACGGAGATCTTGCATTTGTCAGCCACAGACCCAGACTCTGCCCCCAACGGAGAGGTGCAGTACTCTATAAGCTCAGGGGACGAGACACATCTGTTCGAGGTGGATCGTTGGACTGGAGTACTGAGGCTGCAGAGACCTCTTGACAGCAGAACACAGCTATCCCATTTGATCGTTGTCCAGGCTACTGACGGTCAAGGCCATTATGCTTTGGCCGCAGTAAACATTGAGGTCAAAGACATAAACGACAACAAGCCTTTCTTCCCTCTTAAATCAGTAACTGCAAGTGTCAGGGAGAACCAGCCCCCCAATGCCTTAGTTACAATGCTGCATGCAGTTGACCATGACAAGGGAGTCTTTGGACAGCTGAAGTATTACCTGTTAGACACCCCTAAAGATAGACAAGAGGACTTCTTCATAAATCAAACATCAGGCGAAGTACGAACGCGCTCTACGTTTGACTTTGAGAAGGTCAACTCCTTCCATTTTGTGGCTGTTGCCATGGATGCCGGCAATTATTCTTCCACCGTAACAGTGCAGGTTTATGTCACCGGGGAGGACGAATATGATCCTGTTTTCATCTCATCAGACTTCTCGTTTGAAGTGCCTGAAGGAGCAAAGAAAGGTCAGATCATCGGCAAAGTGCAAGCCAGGGACGAGGACGGAGGTGTGGACGGCGTTGTCCTTTACTCGCTATCCGAACAGTCGCCTTACTTTGAAGTTAACGAATCAACTGGAGAAATTTCTATCAAGATGGACAGCAGCGCCAGACACCTGAGCCGCTCTAAAAGAGAGATACGTCTGGTTGCTCTGGATGTGACCGCTCACAGCCCTCTAGAGACTTCTCGCACGGCAGTGGCAAAAGTTACCATTGACGTGAGCCATACCTCCTTCGGCCTTACTGCAGACATGAATATGTTGCTTGTCAGCGTCATCGCTGTTTCGCTTGGGACCATAATGATTCTAATAGTGATTGCTGTGGCGCTATTTTTTGTCAGATTGCGACGCCACAAAAGGGAGCAAAGAACCCATAAGAGAAACCCAATTGCAGGCACCCTGCTGCACAATTTTGAGGAAACAAAACTATCAGCAAATGAAATCATATACCATCAGGCTCTGCCTGGGTATGCATCTGATCAGAGCGGTAATGTTGGGGGTCCATACACTCGCGGGGGATCCCTGGATCCGTCCCACTCCAGCGGCCGCGGCTCTGCAGAAGCAGCAGAGGATGACGAGATCCGAATGATCAATGAATATCCCCGAGTGTCAAGCATCTCTTCCTCCATGCAGGAGCGTATATCTGCCCGAGGTCCGGACTCGGGGATTCAGCAGGATGCTGATCAGCTGTCAGATGTTTCCTGCGAGCCACCTTTAGACTGGTTTAAAGGAAAGAAACTGAGCAGCACAAGTAGTACTTTAATAGCTGGCCAGGTGCCAATCTACAGGGACGAGCGGGGTGGCTATGTGGGTGTCGGGCGAGGACTCAGCATCTCCCAGCCTAAAGACTATTCCTTCCCAGAGGATGGGAAGCCCCCTGTGGATGGTTCCCTTACAGCCATTGTGGCCAGTGATGAGGAGCTGAGGGGCAGCTACAACTGGGACTACCTTCTGAACTGGTGCCCCCAGTTTCAACCCTTAGCTAACGTCTTTACCGAAATAGCACGCTTAAAAGATGAAACCGCTCCTCCTCATCCCCGCAGGTCATTTCATCATAAAGCAAAAGCAGAGTCAAGGATTGACCCTCCGCCTCTCATAACCTCTGTTGCCCACCCTGGGGCCAAAACTGTCCCTCCAAAGCCTGCCATATCCAGGACTTTCTCTCACCTGGCCTCGTTACGAAGATCTCCCATCAGCGCTCAGGGGTCCATCTCCTCGGTTGCGATGTCTCCAAGTTTTTCTCCGTCTCTCTCGCCGCTGGCAGCACGGTCTCCAGCAGTTACACCCTTCAGTGTCTCACAGGGACCCTCTGCCTCCTTGATCAGCACAACTGAGCACAGTTTTGAACACAGCGAGGAGGCAGATCTGCAGATTTAAATTCTGAACGGCTGGATTCGAAACCCAGGACTGCTGTCCAGAACCTGTGCTACTGTAGGACCAGGGGCTGCAACTTGAAAGCTTGAAATGCTAAACTCTCTTTTGTTCTGTTTCTCAAGAAAACAAGTACACAGTGTGACACTCTGACCAAAAAAAAAAAAAAAAAAAAAAAACTGAAGCTTGGGTGTTTTCCAAGAAGAAACATCAGTTACAGGCCAAAAAACAATTATGCCTTTCTCTCTCTGTGTGTGTGTGTGTGTGTTTTATGTATTTTTATTTTCTTGATCAGTGTTAATTTGCACATTCAAATGGAGATTTATACATGATGTCAATATTTTGTACAAAGTGAGTGTTTATATTTTTCTACTTACATGTGGTTTCTGTCAGAAAAAACATTGCATTAAAGTGTCAAAGGGTAGAACACTTCAGAATATATCTGTACATTTTGTAGCTTGTACTGTATACTTGCTCGTACTGTATGTTTGTGACATTTTGTGTATTCTCAACCTTGTGGTTCAAATGAAGCTCCTCATTGCGGTTTAATGAGTTTAGAATGTTGTGTAGGATAACTGTAAATATTTGTAGTACAAGAAACAGTCAGCAAAAGTACTCTGTGGTCATATGTTCAACTGGTAACAATGAATGTGAAAAGTCTTCAACACACGCCCCTTCGAACTGCGCGAAGGAAAGGGCGAACGTGATGCCCGTTCTTCCTGTACATCAAGAGCAGTCGCTTTCATTTCTCACTGTAAGCCTTACTGTTTGTCGTGTTTTATTGTGAGGATCGTTAAGCAGGTTTGTGGAAAATGGAAAATCACTTTCTCGGTCAACAGCTGAACCATTCCAGAAAATGTAAGCGGTTCTCGATCTACTAATTTCATCTTTTCCCTGTAAAGACAGCACTATAAAAGGGCAATTGTTTTACTCTAATTTGGGATAGATTTGTTTTGTATACATTATTTCAACATTTTTTTTTAGTCTGTGTCGACTTTTTATCCTCCACTCCTGAGTTTTATATATTTTAGATCTTCAAGCAGTGCCTACGGATGTTTGATGCCTACATCTGATCACCTTCATGATTCACTAATGTGTTTTTGGCAACCTTTTACTGAACAAAATAATGAGTCTACTTCTTTAACTTCTTAGTGCCCCTACTTATTAGCCAGTTTTATACCTATTTTATCATCTAGCATTTTCCAGTAATTAAGGCGGGCTCAGAAAAAGAGGAGCTCTCTAAATTCTTTACAGGAATGTTAGAATAACCTGACCTTGACAAAATACACACAAGCACTACATATTTAGCCTAATGAAGGTACCTTTCTTCCTGTAATATTTTTATTTAACATGTTGAAAATAAACCCATCATCGGCGTTCCTTAAAGGAGATATCATAACAGAAATGACTGCAAATAGTTTCACACGTATCAATCTAGACTTGTTCTGACTGAGTGATGTTTTAAAGGGAAAAGTGCCTGATTAAAGTGCTTGAGATCACATCGTTGGCTCCGTTACATCTTTCTCAGCTCACACTGATGGCTTGCAAACATCTAAACCTGTTTACTCGTTAAACAGTTATGTTGTGTAAAGATATCCATACATGTAGCACCTGCATCTGCAGGATTTTGGAATGTCTGAAATAAAGAATTAAAAAAACACAATATTTGCAGAACCCACAGCAGTTGTCCAATGCTATGTTAAGAGTTGGACTCTCAAACGCTCAGTTGTTTTCTTATTTATAGAATTTAAAAGGAGGTTTGTCTTCTGTGATTCCCAGCTGTATAGAATGTATTAAATATGAGCAGGATCAACAATAGAGATGCAGCGATCAGAGATTTGTGTCCAATTTCCCGTGACCGATTTGTTAACACTTTGACTCGCCATCACGGATTTTGGTAAAATCTGACTTAAATTTGTAAAAACTATGAATAGCAACATTCATAATCAATATTTAGTTTATTTCTGGATAAATTAACAATTTAAATGTATTCACAATAAACGGTTTATGGTAAAAATTGAATTATGATTTTTCCAAAAATAGTACTAGGCTAAAGTTTTCTCATCCTTCATCTTATAGGGCAGAGGTATCTAATAAAAAATTATTAAAAAGGATTTCAGCCTATGCCCTTTAGCCTTTTACAAGTTTCTTACTTCTTCTTACTTTTTTCACTCCTCAAAACAAAAAAGTGTCTCATACTATTAGACATTCTTTACAAAAGATCTATTCAAAATAAATACCAGATGAGTCCTGCTCAATAAGTGAGAAGAATGAGCTCTGGTTTGCGCTCATATTTACTGATTTATTAAATCACCTGAACTATACTTAACCTTGAGGTTCCTTTCTGTGATTGATCAATAATTATGTCACACGGTCCGGAGAGAAAGCAGTTTGTCTTACAGAACTCTGTAGTTAAACGGGATTTTGCTATTATTTAAAATGTGACATTTTAAACTGCAATTCACAACTTATATTAGCTGTTGGTACGTAGAGCATTGCTAACTGCAAACAGTCGGTTCTGTGTATTCCCACGAGAAAGTTGATCCCTACCTTAACTCAGATATTTCAAAAGTCCTGCCAACATTTCTAAATCCAGCAAGTTGCAGAGGTTACAAGCTCAATAGGACAAAACAGAGCAACTTTGTTGTAATGCATTAACCTTGTTGTTATCTGCCAAAGTCTAACTCTGTCATAGCAGCCTGAATGAACTGCTGAATGGCTTATACGAAAAAAATAAACATCACTAAAATGGATAACTTTGAGCCTTCTTCTCTTATTTACAACTTCCTCCCTAAAGAGGGTTGCTGTCAATGTGTTCTGTTAGCTCTTAAGCATGATGTGTTCACTGAAGGGGAAAAATAGTAGATTTTCAGTTTATAACTGGCCAATCATCTGTCAAGGTTAGTCAATTGTAAAATCTGCCAATTCTGGCCTCTTTAGACATTTCCTCAAAGGATCTCTGCAATTTAAGCTTGTAGAAATTCTTCATCTCGCCAGCCGTCAAGTATGAAGAGCAAGAAAGAATTGGCTCTCAAATAGTCTGCAGTCTTATTATAAAAATACAATTTCAATAAGTTCAGAAAGGTTGGCTTACTTCAGCAATGTATACTAAACAGAATCAGGTCGCAAGTTGAAGTTGCAGACATGCATCCGTTCAGTAACAGGCTCAGGTTATGAAATGAGTGCTCTGTGACCCAAACTTTGGATCAGAAGCCATTGTATATACAACAGAGCTCAGATGATATGAGTAAGAGGACAAAAGGCAAGCTTAAATTAAAGGCTTTGTGCAAATCAAATGAAGTCTATCATTTTCCCATCAACACAAAGTCAATACACAAAGGTTTGCATTTAGCATGCAGTCTTCAGTGCCAGGAAGCCTTTTTACTTACACTCACTGTTGTGCTTTTTACAGATCTACCACCGCTGTCATGCTTGTGATTTCTAAAAGTAATTTTTCTCACTTTGAATGAGAGTTATATATATAAATATATATATATCAAAATAACTTTTTTTAAATTAATTCAAGCAGAATACAGGACCTTGGCAAAGTGTTCATACTCTGAAACTTTTTTTTACATTGTGTCATATTACTTCCATAAACCTTAATGCATTTTATTAGGATTTCATGTGATTAATCAACACAAACAAAAGCAGAATTGTGAACCTAGAGGAACTGTGTGTCTGGTTTTCAGAAATTCCAACATGTAAAATCTGCTTGGCACTAAATAAAATCTGCTGCAACTAATCACTTACACACCAACATGTTAACCTTTGTGAATTTAATTGAAGAACAGTTGCTCTGTGAAGCACTGCAAGGGGGAAAAAGCAGCAGGACCAAGGAACACACTATGCCAATCAGAGGATGCATGTCAATCTGGGTTTCAAGCAGCGTTAGTTTAAAAAACAATATTCTAAGCTTTAAACATATCATGGACCATTGCTCTTTCTGTCATCCAAAAATAAGGAGTATGCTACAACTGGAAATTTACCAAGACGTGGCCATCCATGTAAACTGGAAGCAATAATCAGAGGAGCAGTCAACAGGCTCATGGTAACTCTGGAGGAACTGCAGTGATCTGCAGTGCAGATTAGAGAATCTGTCAACATAACTATTATGCATGTTCATTACTCAAAGAAAGTCTTTAGATTTCTTGTTGGCAGTTTGCTGAAGGCCATGTGAAGGACACAGCAAACAGCTGGAAGAGGGTGCTATGAATGGACGAGGCCAAGGCTTCTCAGCCTTCACACAAAATGTTATGTGTGGAAGAAAACTGACACTGTGCCACACCATCACACAGTAAAAAACAATGTGACAGCATCATGTTGTGGGTGTGCTTTTATCAGCAGGGTAACATCCAGAGATACAACAGAATGATTTCAATGAGACATATTTATCTATGAAAATGCCCTGAGCAGCATTTACACCTTAATTAGATCAGAAATCGGAGGAGACATTTAAAAACTGATGGTCAAAGCTGCTCTCCGGCCAGTCTGACTGATATGCAAGTAGTTTGGAAAGAAAAATGGGCAAAGATGTTCCCCTCTAAACATATAAAGCTGGTAAAGACGTACCTCAAAACATGATATGAATGCATGCAGCATTTTTCCGATTTTTATCCATAAAAAAAAACATATTCACCAGTTTCCTTACACCTCGTGATTAGTTGCTTTTTTTGTGTTGGATTATCACACAACACCAGATACATACATTGAGGTTTGTGACAAGGCCAAAATGTGAAAACATTCAGCGGGTTTAAAATGGTTTTGCGAGACACTTTAAGCAAGCTGCTGTGAACTATACAGCAGAAAGAAAGTGTACACATCTTGTAGCTCTACTTGTTCTACACTGAAAAACATCCCCATTGATGTTTCGTTTCAGTTCCTCAGTCGTGTGAGCAAGAGCAATGGATTGGGAAGCTTATGATATTCATGCTTAAAGCTGTTTTTTCACAGAGCAAACAATTATTCTTTGAAATCCTCAAACCTATTGAAGAAGAAAGTGTTTTTCCTCATGCCGATCAGATGCACACTTGGATCAATGAATATGCTGCTCAAGTAATTTCATGCATGTTGAATAATTTTGCTCCGGTTCCTGCGTTGCACAAGTCCAAATGAAAGAAATGTTGTTGTTGTCTCTTGCAACACAATGGGCGTCACACGTCGTAAGTTGTCGCAATTCTTTCGAGGTCAAATCAAACGTTGAGCTTGAGTGTCTTTACTTGTTGGTAAGCTTTTTTTTTGTGGAAGATGGCAAGTTTTACGTCTTGAGTGAAGGCAAGTTTATTGCGCCGCAGAGCTTGGCTACAAATTTAGAAGCTCACATAATAACCGATCACCTGATAGCAGACCATTTAAACGACTTCCCTTAGTATTACATCGCATTTTTAAAAAGTTGAGCAGCTCTTTTTTTTCACCCTCCGGTCTGCTGTGACCTCATTGGACTTTCCCGGCGTATTGTTTGTCAGTTTAATGTGCGCTTTTAAACAAATCTTTTGGAATTGGCAGACGGTGTGGGTTGCATGTGTACTTGGCAAAGTACGACCCAATTGCAGACTCACAAGTACAGGCAGGAGGATCAAGAGTCCAAAAAACATGTTTGTTTTTTTTCTCCCTTCTGAGAACCAAAACAGGTAAAACACTAAAAAGCAGACTATAACATCCCAAATCCAGCAATAAACAAATGAATATGACTGAAGCGAAGAACAACTCACTCATGAAACGTTGATGACATGCTGGCAACAACAAAGCGAACTAAGTTCTTGTCAGGGGTAATCATCTAACAGGCTACATGTGTGGGGAGTCAGCTAACATAGGGGCAAACAGAAACAGGGGGAGGAAAAAAACAAAGGTGCACAAAGCAATTTTATAATAAAACAGAAAATAAACTCAACCACAAAACAGAAGACATGAGTGCATTGGTGGAAGCCAGACTTGCAAAGAACAAAACAAGGAAATCTCAAGGATCCTGACATAGAGAACAAAACCCATAAACTATGACACAATGAACATAAAACTCATTGGCCATAACAAGCATGGTTTCCAGATGCTCTCCCAGTATACAGGTAAAATGTTGTTAGTAAGTAAAACTAGTAGATGTTAAATCTATCATCGCTGTTACGTTAATACCAGAAGGGGATGTATTCACATTTTCGTAGCCCCGATGTCAGAAAACATGATAGGTTTAAACTTGTGCACAGCATTTATATCAGTAAATTTAGATGATATTATAATTATATCAGATGAATAGACATCTTGCATTACCCACATCAAGCTCAATATTTCATAGCGTAAATGTCAGCTATTATATCCATCCATCCATCGTCCTCTGGGAATGGGATATAGGGGTGACAGATCAATGAGATAAAACCCAGATATCTCAACCCTCAGTTCCACTTACCATCTGATTTCAAGGTTCAAGGTTGCTTTATCTATTTATACTTGTAGGTATATTTGTTTTACAGTGGTTTAAAACACACAAATACCCACATAAACTGTAAAAAAAATTAAAATAAAATCAAAGATACCCAAAACCAATCACACATAGGAATGCCCAAAGTGCTCGAGGCTCCATAAGTCAAAACACAGCAGGACACAAGAGAGCCAGATTTTAAAATTAAAAACCGGACTGTGAAAAATAAAAGATAAAAAGACACGCTGAAGCAAACATACTGGGCTGTGATTAGCATTTCCTTAAGTGAAATATGATTTTGGAGAATCCCTAGTTGTTTTTGGGTTAGAAGGGTAAATGACTATAAAACTCCCAGAGAAGATCACCCCAGAGTACATCTCGATAAAGTCTTTGAACAGCTTCAAATTACTTTTTTAGATGCTGAAGAGCATCAGCTCCAAGGCAGAGTCCAGCACATTTTAACCACTTGTATCAATGATTTTGTTATTTTGGTATTCTTATCCACATTTCAGGGTCTGAAAGTAGACCAACCAGTAATTCAAGAGCTTTGATTTTTAGCTTTCACCAGAGCAATGCTTGCATCACAGAAGACAAACACCTTGTCGTCGAGCCAATTCCCTCTCCATCCCATAAATGCGTGAAAAAGGCACACTCATACTGGCAGCCTTATTCTCTTCTTCAAACCCCTCCACTGCATGTAAAAGGTGATGCCTTGAAGATGCCAACAGAACCACACTGACTGTCAAAAGCAAAGTCCTTACGTTTCTGATTCACAAATACACATTAAGATTGGCAACAAGGGGCAATCCTAGGACAGTCCACACCAGGAACAAGCTCTATTTTGTGCCAAGAATGTGGACTCCTCGTGTACTACTGGCTATACAAGAACCTCAGAGTCCTTTAAAACATCCTTGGCACCACACACTTCCGCAATGCCCCCATAATGATTCAGGTACACAGTGTTAAGCCTTATACACATCCCCAAAAACACATGTGGGTAGGACAACTAATCTTTGATGACCCTATAAGCAACTCCACAAGGATAACTGCTCATGGCCCGGAACGCCACACTGCTGCTCCTGGATCCGATGTTTGATGGGTTACAACTTCCTGTACAACACCTGGCTAAAAAGTGTGTTGCCACTCACAGGTGTTTTACTAGGGCTCTGTAGAACATTAAAGAAGTGTGCCATCAGCCTCACAATCTCCAAATCTGTCAGCTTTATTCCTAGAGAACTGTGGAGTCTCTGCATGTGGGGCCAGTGGGGCCTGGCCCCACCAGATGTCGCTGTTGAGCTCTATGTTCACAATAATGGCTGGGACTTGATCGTTCTATATAAAGCAATATTGTAAAAAAAAAAAAAAATAAATTAAAATAAAAGACTGATTCCCTACCTGCCCTGTGATAGACTGGCAACCTGTCCAGGGTGTACCCCGCCTCTTGCCCATTGACAGCTGGAGATAGGCACAAGCACCCCTCGCGACCCCACAAGGGATAGGCGTGTTAAGAAAATGGATGGATCGATGGATGGATTCCCTTACCAATGAAATTGTGTTATAAACATTTGTGTCTCTATATCTAAGTATGCCAGAATACTGACAAACTCAGTAGGCTAAATCCTCTTGAGGTGCCTTGATAGTGGGGCCGGCCCACCAACGTTTGTTTAAATAACAAACATCTGAAATCGCAGTGCACATGCCCAACACGCTCTCAGTAGACAGCTGTCGGGCACAAATCCCGTGGCCCCAAGCTCGGATCGTCCAATCAGAATACTTGAATTGCACACTTTAGGTTTACGTTCTGCCGGACAGTGTGCAACCATCCCAGCAAGGCAAATTTATTTGTTTAGCACATTTCAGTACAAGGACAATGCAAAGTTCTTTACATGATTAAAACAGAGGAAAATAAAAACAGAATAAAAGCAAGTAATAAACAGTTGGAATAAAATGTAGGAAAATTGAAACAAAATAAAACATAGGAAAATGGAAACTAAAAGCAAATATTAATCTAGTGTTGGTTGACCTTGCTAGTTCATTGAAGGATTGATGTGAGTCTTTTCTGTTCAATAAATGAACAATATGAGTGAGCCTTTATTTGTAGTTTTATGTATGAAAATTAAATTACATTTAGCTTATATAAAGGGATTTTCTAGTGTGTTGGTTTATGCTAATGTATCTGTTTAATTTAAAATTGATCAAAGTCAGGTTCTATCACAAAACATTTGTTGCTACTAATAGTTGCTGAGTTTTTGTGACCCACTTAACTTATCATGCCAGAGAAGGCATAGGACTACAGCATAGATTAAAGAGTACAGTGCCAGATTTTGTTTTTCATGTTCCATTTGTTGATAAAAAAAATTGGTCACAACTCTTACTCAGATCTTCCAGGGAATGCATCTGCGCCTGAGATTCCAACGTTGCAGGAATAGTGACAACAACAAGGATGTGATGATTTTAACATGGCTTTAACCGAAGATGTTTTGGCTATGTGTCACTCTCACTGCCTCATGTTGAAATGTATTTGCTATTGTGACTCAGCCAAAACAGAAAGACTTTTAAAGGCCTGTAACCAGGTCCCAAAAATGGCCCATCATTGTAACCTATAGGTGGTTATCTCATTTTGAGGACGTTTTATATGAAGTGACATGTAAAAAGATAAAAAATCTGCTCTAGACATCCACAAACAGGGCATGGGAATCTTTGGGTTTTCTCTTTGGTAGGAAACAGACTCTTCTGTAGTAAAGCCCAGGTTTCCATCCATTTAATACAAGGCCAGAGCTGAGCAGCGTCTTTCTGCTTCTGCTTGGATTACCTATAAACACCTCATACCTGAAGCTTGCACGGAAGTTTCTGCTTCTTGTTGTTTCAACAGATGGCCAAGGTCCAAAGACGCTACATCCCCAGCTTAACATGATCCTGACTCCATACTCTTCAAAGAGACTTTTTCCCCCCTCTATGATCTTCATTTCTCTCATGAGTTGTGTTTTTCCCCCTGCTCTTTCTTCAAGGTCTTGCCAGGCTACTTGCGTGACTAGAGGGAATGGAAATTTTTTTTTTTTCAAAAGCCAATGGCACGCGAGCCCCAAATCTATTTTTGGAGAGAAATCTTTTTTTTCTTTTCTTTTTTTTTCAAACAAAAAAAGCCACAGGGAAAAATAGGCAATACTGGGGTGAAGGGTGTCTGTTTCTCATTTGGCCAGGCCTGCCTTCCATCCTGCCTCGCTAGCGTCAGAACCACAGCACTATGGGGAAAGAGGGTGGCTCAAACTAGGGAGGAGAAGTGTTTTTGCTGCAAAACCGCGGCCAAAACTATGGACTCTCTTCTTAGCCCCTGTCACTTAGCAACAAGGCCAACCTGCTTCCCATTACCAGGCCATCTGCTTGTGTTTCAGAGTTTACTTTGTTTTGATTTGTTTCTACCCTTTTTAACTTGTCTTGAGTTCACCATATTCAAATAATTGCATTTAAATTTATCTCTCAGTGTTCATTGGAAATAATCGTCCGGTGCGAAAGACGTTTTGGAAAGAAGCTCGTGAAAGCTTTGAATGATGTGCATTAAACTGAAGGCAAAGATTGAAATAGTGTTGGAAATATCTTTGAAGCGGTTGTTGAGACAGCAAAACAATGATGTCATGAATTACAACTTACAGTGAAAACCCTGTAAGTGAAATTTACCCTTCAGATTGGTTTTACAGCAACTTGGCTATATATATATATATATATATATATATATATATATATATATATATATATATATATATATATATATATATATATACATACAAGAACCACAAAATCTGAAATCTTGTCACCATATATGGTGTTAAGATTTCAGATTTTTTGGTTCTCTTGAAATTCAAAAAAGCATAATGTGATCATTTCAGAATTGTTTGCACATTTGTTTATGTTCTTTAAATTAAGTTTAGATGATAACAGCTGTAATTATTAAATTTCTGGGAAAATGTGTTACAATCTGTCAGTCTGGTGGGGGAAAAAAACATTGAAGTCAGTGCATAGATGAAAATTAATCTCTTGGTTGCAGAGTAATGACTCACAGCAATATGTTGTGCAGATGGGAAGTATTCTCATCACTGATTCAGTATTTTACAGACTTAATAGAGATTTCAGTCAGAATGAATTTATTGGAGTCTACAAAAAAGCCTCCACCACTATAGAAGACAGCGATAAACACCTTTATTAGTAATTACAGTATAATAAATGCTCAACAAGGCACAAAAACTGTTCATTAAAAGAGAAATGTATTCATTATGTATCTATACAATTTCGATGCTAGGCAGAACTATGATTTAGGTATAAAAAATACTGAATAAGTACAGCTAGCTATTTAGATAATTATTATTTTGTGTGAAAAATTTTCTGTTAAAATGTTCTATACCAAATGATGCATTATTGTAGCCATCTGCAATACTAATTAGCAGAAAAATACCATTAATCAAAACAGGAAGAAGAAAATAAAATTCTGATAAATGGCAAATATGCTACTCTGAGGTATGGCTCTAAAACTTCTTGGGCCAGTGTTAAATACTTGTCTCTACATGTGTATTTGTTTCACCACAACAGAACCAAATGAAATAGGTCATCAGTGGGACTCTGTAGAATGGGGTTGGATCCTTAGGGGTTAATTCAACATTCTGATTCAGGTGTGTTGGACCAGGGACATAGCTAAAAGTTGCAGGACACTGGCCCTCAAGAACTGGAGACTGAGACCCTGCTTTTAGGGCTTCTGGTGTGATCCTTAACTGGCAAGAAGTACACTCCTATGGGTCACCAGAAGTTGGCCATTTTCTACATTTTCTTTTACAATTTATTGTCAATGGCACCACGCCTCAACTTGAATGAGGTCAAAAAATCCAAAATTCAGGTTGCTCTCATATTGTTTTGTTCAAGTCTTATTTGTCTAGTAGTTGGTCAGCCTCATTTGGCCTGAGACTTATTTATTTATTAGATGAAACTACCTCTAAACAATAGATATCTATGCCAAATTTGGTGGATATATGTTTTAAAAGTGAAATCTTCATATCTATGGTACCCACAGATACCCATATCTATGGTTGATTCCTCAAAGAGGTTATTTCTGATCTGGACCAAAGTGGTACAACTTTCAAGGGTCAATTACAGAAGAATCTCCATAAGAATGTCTGGTCAACACAGTCGATACTGGACCTAAATTCAGTGAGTACCACTGTTCTCTTTCAGCAGTCGGTTCGGTCTTTTATCAGATGCTGCAGGGCAAAGATTTACCCATAGCGTCCTTGCAAAGGCTGGAAACAAAGCTGGTTTCCTAACAGCTCTAAGTAGAACACGATACAGGAAGCCGTCACATTTCTGTCTTTTATTTTCCTGTTTGACAGTTTACTGCAGTGACTGAAACGGTGCAAAGACACAAGGAAGCCCTGACATCACCTTCATCCTGTTACTAGCATCCTTAGTACCAGCCTATCATACACAGGAGGGAAAACAAAGCTTTTTGATTATATAAACCTCAATTATCTGCTTTTGATTCATGTACTCTGTACATAAATACCGTACATAAAACGTCAATTAATTTTTTTTAAATCTTCGTTGAAGTTTTAAAAAAATAATCGCCAATCAAATGATTTTTTTTTTCTGATTCTTTTGTCTAATACTGCTTGGATGGTTTATACTATGCAGCAGCCCGTAGGGAAACACCCATCATCTTTGCTAGAAAATAAAGTACAGAGCAAAAAGTCACAAACTGTGGGTGAGAGAATGAGAGAGTGCCGCATAGTTAGTGACATGCAATAGTAGCATAAAAGCGCGCACACTGTTACTGTTAGAAACTTTAGAGACCACAAGTAAGTCTGCACTCTGAGAGCAAAGGGCTTTTTTGGAATAATATACTTCTAAGAAGTGTTTAAGATCTATTCTGGTTTTTAGGGAGCATATGAGGAGCGGCTAAAAAAAGCAGATTTATGATCTAGCTCCGGTTGCAACCCTTCGGATCAGCTGGAGACTTTTAAAGAAAGTTATTTGGACTTTAAAATAATGGAAACTTACAATTCCCCACCTTCCAAGTTTTACGAATGAATTAGGGCAATCTGGGGAGTTAAATGACAGATCCTGGTCAAAAATAACAGTAGTGTAGGCCAAAGAAATGCAAAAAAGAATATGGTTGTAAATACTTTAGATCACTGGAAGATTTGTCTTTCAACAGTTTAAATGGTTCCTACCCAAAAGTCTCCTTTAACTGTGAAAAATTCTAAACTATGTGTTAGGCTCTCAGAAAAGCCAAGTGGATTTATTTGACCATTAGTGGAATATTGGAAACCAACATTTTCATTCTCAGTGGTCACATATTACTCACATGGTAGCACAAAGCTTCTTGTTCTTGTTATTCTGATTCTACCTAACTGAACTGGCGGGATCATCTCCCACAAAGTGAGCAAGGGTCATATTAATTCCAAGTTTTTCCATCATGCACAAAACCAGTGTTGTGGTATGATCCATTTCTGCTTGCTCATTGCATGCTGTTTCCACCCAAATGCATGAAAACTAATGCTAAAGCCTCATTATAGTGCACTGGACCACATGCATTGAGCATTTTTTTTGTCTATGGTAACGTTTAAAGATAAATATGAACAATATTTGACTGTACTGCATTACACAGGTAGACGGTAAAAACACAAAACCACACATAAATTAAAGCTATACTTGGTAATCCTGTTCTGTAACACTTTTTGTCATACTAGATGAAATGGTCTTTCCATCCTGAAAGTAGTCAATATATTATGTATTCAAAAAAAGGAGGCTAAAAATCGATCTCTGTGGGAGCTGCAGGCCTGTAAAAACCCTGACCAATCCCTGTCGTTCGGTCCGAATGGCCAAGATTTGTCAGCGTTTTGGTCTTGCTCTCACTCGCTCTGTCCCTTAAGTTCCGGTGGTATCACCTTATCTATTGATTGTCCCACATGCCAATCATTCTGACATGCAGACATAACACCAATGTGCACGGACGTTTCTAGTTAGTTTCCGCTTGCTGGCTGCGCATGCGCAATTCTAATGTTTAGTTATCCAGTTAGCTTAGCGGTTAGCAGCTACGCCGCTTACTCCGTATACTTTGAACATGGCTGAGAGTCGCAAGACTCTTTATGAGAAGAAGAGGAAGGCCTCAGTAGAACGAAATAAGACCAAAGCAGATTTGGGAGATTTTGTTGACACGATCCCTCTGAGGAGTGGAAGAGCAGGTAAGACAGTCTTGTGCATGTGCAGTGATTCTAAAAGGGACTTGGTGAAACTTACGGAAAAAGAGCCAACTCTGCCTTTAAGATTATAATATTTAATACACAAAAACGGAAAGATGAAAGAGAAAGAAAGGAAAAGAAAAAGATGAGAACGAATGCTAAAAGGGAGAAAAGGTAACAAAAATGGAGTAGAAGAAAAAGAGAGTACAAGATAACATCATCTGAGTCTGCTTCTACACCTGCAGAGAGAGATATAAAAAGAAAAAGCAAAACCAACCAAAAACGTGTTACAGGTACAAACGACCAATGCCATGATAACATTGCTGAAAAATCTGTAGTATTATTTAACACAAGATGTATTTTTCCTGTCTTTTCGATTATAGATTGTGGAATATGACAAATCTTATATGCTCGGTACTGTCTGTAATTTTCAGGCTGCCAGTCCTCATATCTTTCCTGGTTTCATTCAGCTCAGGAGACATACTTCATTTGTAAATCAGCATGTTGCCAAACAACATAATACTAAAGTATTGTGAGCCTCACTTCTCTTGCCACATGTCTGAAACAAACCCAGCTACTGAGTAAACTCTGAATGAGCGTGGCACACAAAGAATTTCAACTTATAGCCCCGTCTACTTTAACTTGGATTCTCTGGGTGTACCTATGAGCCTGGAGTGTAAGGATGAGTCACACTTTACACAGCAGTATTCTTCAGAAATGTAACCGTGGTGCGTAGATTTTCTCTTACGATAGGTTGTTCATTATGCGCTGTCATCATCATGTGCACTCAGCATCACATAAAGATAATGTCTTATGATTGATCACTAAACATTTTACAACTTGAAGGCAACTGTTTAATTTGAATCTTTAAATCTGGAACAACAATGCAACTGATACATGCAAAGAAACTGTTCTTTGGCATAAAAATAACTTCCCTTTTGCAAAAAAATAACACGTAAGGAGTGAAGTATAATCTCACACAAAGTTTGCTAAAACTGTCACCATCCACCTCTTTAGCACCTAATCTGTGCTAAAGAAAGAAAATATCAGCAGTTCCAGTTATTCTTCTATTACAAATGTCTCATTCTAACATAGATAATAATTTCTATAAGACGTAGAAAAGAAACAGCCTTCCTGCATATTTGTCATCATTATGCAGTATAGATTTCTACATTTAAACATTATACTAGAGTACAGATTGCTTTTGGCATTTTCATGAAGCATTGCAGAGTGGAGCAGCCAAAATCTAGACAACGATCAGTCTAATTTAGTTAGATTCAGAAAAAGTGTGACTTCCTGTATTGTACCAGTCGTGATCCATATGTTGCAGGATAAAGATCAAAAGAATACTCGAGTGCAATAATGAAATGTAAATAATTTATTGTTTATTAAAAATGAAAAGGGAATCCAGCTTTGATGATGGCAGGTCTGCAGATCTTTATATTCAAGATTTCAGCCTCTATGCTAATTACTGGGAACCCCTGATGGAAACCACTAAAAAATAAAATGTGAAAAGGTAAATCACGCTATCTGAGTGTAGTTTGTGTGTAATATAAACTCTTTGATTAAGGATGTGAGATTAAAAGTATTATAGTTGAACTTCCCCCAGTTGTAAAAAAAAAACATCCTTTTGAGTTGTGTTGATGAAAAAGTGATGTCTTCTCTCTTTGGAAATGTAATTTAATAGTTCAAAGAGGATAGTTTCATTCTCAGAGGAAAAATAGAGTGAATTAGGATTCTCACCTAGAAATGAACAAGGATGAAATATGTGTGAAGGCCCTCTGAGTTTAAAAAGATTTTGTCCGTTTTCAGAGGAACTGCTTGTTGACACCTGGTCCGTTTGCAGGATATTCAAAAACTTTTAATTGAAACTGAAGAAAGAAATTAAATCTTTCTTCTGCTACATCAAGAAAATATTCTGCATTCTATACGTTTTCTTTGTTCAATACACACTTTCATACTAAAAAAATCAAATGCTATGACAAAATAAATTTGTTATAGCATTTGACAAAATAAAGTTTTCATATAATATATTTCCATATTTTGTAAAGGCTCTGGAAGTTGTTGGACTGTCATGGTCCTAAATGTTGCACAGAAGACTGGGACAACACCTACTGGGTATCAGACAGGAATGGTGCCCCTTGTCTTTAAGAAAGGGGACCAGCACATCTGTTTAAACTACTAAGGAGTCACACTTCCTAACTTCCCTGGGAAAGCTTACTCCAGGTTGTTTGAAAGGAGGCTCAGACCGGTAGTCTAACTTCAGATTTAGAAGGAACAATGTGGCTTTCTTGGCTGTGGAACAGTGGATCACATCTTCTCGATTTGGAGAGTTACAGAGCAGGTCAGAGGAGTTTGGAATCAGAGTTTGTCAGGTCCCCATGTGTTTTGTATTATCACCATGACCTCCCATTACTGTTTTTTTGGATTGGGAGTAAAAAAGTTGGTTTTAGGGGATGACCAGTCCTGGTTTCCAGTATGGACTAAGTTTAGCAAGGGCTCCCCCTTCTTACCGTCCCATTGGTCAGGATCTCAAGTTGTAGTGATAGAGAGGAGGATGTCTAATCTGGTAACAACAATATTTAATCTTTACTCTTTACCAATGATTTTGTAATGTTGGGGTCCAGCCCTGACCTTTAGCATGCACTGGAACAGTTCACAGAGGAAGGTGAAGTGGCTGGCATGACAGTCCGTTCCTCTAAGCCTGAGGCAATGCTTCTCAATCAGAAAAAGGTGGATTGCTTCTTCCAGGTTGGAGGTGAGTCATTGGCTCCAGTAAAGGGGCTTAAGGATCTTGTTGTCCTGTTCACCAATGATGGCAGAACGGAGCAGGAGATAAACAGATGGGTTGTGGTCTTATCTGAGGTATGCATCGCATGAGCTGGACAGTGGAAGCAGGGTAACAGATGTCGGCAATGGATGGATGGATGGATGGATGGATGGATGGATGGATGGATGGATGGATGGATGGATGGATGGATGATAAAGTGTTACCTGTAAGTCTTTTGTGTTTAGTGACATGTTGCAACACAGTTGTCCCCAATGAGCCTAACCCCGGGCTCACATTGAATGTGGTGCAGTTTAATTGCAGCGGCGCAAGGAACCCAGATAATTAAAAATCAATGTGTCAACTCAACATCAGTTGTATGCGGTTGCGGATCCAGTTACCTAAGGCCGTGCGGCTGCAAAAGATTCTACAAGAAGGAAGTTTGACCGGACGCCACAGCGGTTACCGGATCAAGCTCCTGAATTTAACAAGCTAAACAGCAACCGTCAGGCGCTAGACAGGATAAAGTTCCGGCGAATTTCAGAATAAAATCACCGCACCAACTTAGGTAGCTTGACTAGTGTAAATAAATTAGTGACACAGAAACACGAGGAAACAGAGGGGCTTTTGAAGGATGAAATAGGATATTTAAGCACACGGATAATGAGTTTTGCCCTAAAAAAATGAAAACCATGGCTGTTTTTTTAATAATTTATGAGGGATAGCAACAGAAAGGACCACATAAATTTCTGTTCCCTGTCCTGGCCAAGGAGCAGTTTGAGTTGGGGTTTGCGGAAAACCGGAACAGGATCAGGACCGCAACCCGCACCACATTCAATATGAGCCCGGGGTTAGATTTAGCGGTGTTTTTAACATATTAAGTTTTCTTCGTATACATATCTCATTTTCCAGGTGTATATAACGATGTCTGTCAGAGTGTTTAGATGTGCTTGCGTTTGACTTAATACTTTGAACAGATGTCAGAACAGGTGGAGTATTGTTTTTTTCTGGGGTTTGGATAGTTGCTGTTCATTTAGAATTTGGTTCACTTCCAGTTTTTTTGAAAACTTTGGATCCCTTTTTCATAATGGTAGAATATTTTAGCTCTGTATTTTTGGTGGATTGCTTTTTTCAGCATTTTTAGTCTTACTTGCACTTTTTTGCAAGTAAAAACCATCACAGTCATGTCACCTTAAGATGAAGTTAGGATATTAAATATTGCCATATATGAAAATTCCACAACATTTGCAGAAACAGTAGTAATGGGTTAATGAACATACAAAGGGTGAGGCTGAAAACCAAAGTTCAAGATACTTTTCAACTATAAATGTAGCTGGCTATACTTTTGATTTCAGGTATGCACAAAGGAAATCCATTCATTAAAAGTTTTATGAACACTGTATTTTTTTCCAAAAGTATCTGCCCTTTTTTTATTCTCTTCAAATATCTCATCTGCTTTCATCTTTTTTAATGTATCAGTGGCCCATTCCTATCTAAAATAGATTTGTGTGTCACTTTCGTATTCTGACACTCATTATGATAGAGAGTGTGGGAACCGGGAAAAAAAAAGCTGCAAACCTTTTTCAGTTGCTGCACCATTAGATGAATGAGGACATTTCTGATACCAATTGTACTGCAGTAATTGAAACTTTCAGTATTATTTTATCTATGCGGCTTTACAATGGCACGAGCTTCAAAGGCCTCGGGGATAAAGCATTGGTGAGAAAGTGAAAAAAGATTGTAGCCAACACAGGTCCTGTACCACCACTGCTTTTCTCACTTGTTGCTGTAATTTGGTGATTAGTACCCTTACACGTGTCATTGCACTCTTTTGCATCCAATTGAAACCATGTCCTATGTGATTAAAAAAGGATGCAAAGTAGTACCATGCAACAAACAAATCTATAATCTAGGCCTCTGTGTAATATTAGTTGAGGATAATTGCCCTCACTAGTATATTAAGTGTGTGTGTGTGTGTGTGTGTGTGTGTGTGTGTGTGTGTGTGTGTGTGCTTGCGTGTGTATGCGTGTGTGTGTGTGTGTGTGTGTGTGTGTGTGCGTGTGTGTGTGTGTGTGCGTTTGTGTGCGCGCGCACGCGAGCGTTTGTGGAGATATTTCACATTCCAGTGTTTTTAGTTGTTTTTGAGTGTCTCAACAGTGATCCTTCCCACTTCAGTCACATCTGACAAATGGCCTTAAGAAAGTATTATAGTCCTTGCTTAAAATTAAAATAATCACACTGGTTTTATAAAATGTTATATATTTGAAAGACATTATTTTGTTGGTAATACTGCAGCCCTTGATATCAATGCCAAATTACTTCTGAATTACAGTTTAAGCTTTATTTATTTGAAGTGATAGTGGTTATTTATTAAATGTTTGGATCACAGAGAAAGGTAATCATTCAATAGAAGAAACTGGTGCCCAGACAGATCCACTGCATTACAACAGAGGCCCCCTCTTGGATAAGTAGATGTCGTTTAAGAATCTAAGTCCCCTCTTTGCAATTTCTCTAAAAAGTAAAAAAAAATAAAATTGAAGGTAATATAGTGTGAAAAGACCTTACAAGAAAATTTTGTATGATATTTATTTTACAATTAAATGACTAGAAACACATGTCCCCACTTGACAGTTTACACTGACAGTGCACTGTTTGCTAGATAGACGTGTATGTGTGTGTGTGTGTGTGTGTGTGTGCGTGTGTGCGTTTGTGTGCGCGCGCACGCGAGCGTTTGTGGAGATATTTCACATTCCAGTGTTTTTAGTTGTTTTTGAGTGTCTCAACAGTGATCCTTCCCACTTCAGTCACATCTGACACCGACACTGCTGACATTTCTACCTGTGCCCTGTGTGAAAGCCATGGTCCACTTTGATTCAGCTGGACTTTTGAGGTAGAACAAGTGACCAACTATAATTATGGTGAGTCCAGAAATTGCAGAACCAACCAATTTGTGGCTGAGCAGAGCACCAGATTTGGATTAAGATTGTTTGGCTCACAAGAATGAGTGTTTCCTCTTTCCAGCACTTTAATGTGTAAGGGTTCATGTTCATAGAGGCCACTTGATTTAGATGAAGTAAAGAATGTATTACCCAGGACCCCATGTGCTTCTGCCTTCTGTTGTGATGAGATGGTCAGACAAATGTTTATTTTTTATTTTTAAATAACCTTTTAGCAGGTCTTGGAAATTACTTGCCTAAAACCTTGCTTCAGAGGACCCTAATTTAAGCTGGAGTAAGGCGAGATAATGCCAGAATGGATTTGTTAAGAAAAAATACAACAAAGTTCAAATTCCTATTTATCGTGACAAACATCTACAGTCAGAGGTGTGATTAAAAAGTTCCGTTCAACTGGAACTGTGACAAGAAAGACTGGATGAGGAGCCCAGTTTAAATTGTCACCAGACACAGTGAGGAAGATTGTCAAAGTAGGTTAAAAAAAATCCCCAGAGCTGACTGTTAGAAAACTGCAGCAATTTTTCAGAGCAAGATTTTGCAACTGCAATAAAAGATGGATTACTTGTAAGGCTTTGTACACATCTTTATGGGATGCTTATAAAACTGGAGTGTGCTGTGTGTGAGTAACCTGTTAGGCATGACTCAGACTTCTATAGAAAAACCTTTGTCATGATGCTTCAAGGTAGACTAGATCAATGGTTCAACAAGTGCCAATTATGAAAAGACTAGTTCTTAGAAAAGTTGAAGCCACAACAGTTCCTAAGACCTTTTGAATTTGTTGTATTGTTATGAAAAAAAAACATTAATATTTATGGACTACATAATTGACATGCGTTCCAATTTTACTTACAAACACAAACTTCTGAGACTGAAGTTGGAAGAACTAACAATAAATCTCCCCAGACATTCTGAACATTGTTAACAGAAAAGTCAGAGGTTTATCCAACCCAGCCCAATATACTACACGACATGGTGAACCTGTTTTACCAATGCTTCAAAGTACAAAAGGCAGATAAATACTTTATTCTACTGCATTGCTAATAGGTAATAGGTTTCAAACTAGCTCCTGGATCCTGGTTAGATTTGTTTTGATATGATTGCTAATTCCAGGTTTGGACTTCAAATGTAAAAGAAACCCAGTATATGCAGCCCACCAAGCACTTGTTCCTGATTATCTGTTATCCAGTTCGTCACAGTTATCCATCTGTCCATCCATTGTTTATGCACACCTCTCGGTGCAATGTTGCACCACCAGGGATCTGACGTTCCAACGGTTATTGGTTGAGAGGTGGAGTTCACTCTGGGCAGGTTATCAGTCTTTTAGAGGGCAGTATAGAGACACACAGCACAGACAGCCATGCATAATCACTCACTTCTAAGGGCGATTCAAAGAGACAAATTATTCTAACATGCATAGTTTGCATAGTTCTAACATAGTATGTAGTTTAGTCAACATCTAAAATACATGCAGAAAAACTCCCAGCTGTGATTTGAACCCTGGACTTTTATTGCTGCAAAGCAGCAAGAGCGCAACAACCACTGTAACACCATGCAACAAATCAGTTATTAGGCCACTTTTGCATTTCCTTCTAAATAATTTAATCCAAAATCAGTACCAATAAGTGGCATCTTAAATACCTCAAGTGGTACTTGGAATTTTATTAAGTTTTTAATTTGATTAATTGACAGTTGCAGAAAGACAAAAAAAGTGTTCCTATGTTTTATTTGTGAGGAGACATTGCGTCCATATATTTCTCATCTCCAGTCTTTATCAGGACTGGTGGAACGTCACAGATCCACACCTCTTCCTCTTGACAACAGAACTAAACATCCCTAGGGGGTCAGTTTTAAAACACGTAGCCATGTTTTAAAATGGAAAATCCAAAATAGCAAGCCATTACCCAATATGCCTGTATTGTCATTTACTCATACATGAATTATCCATCAGCCGTCTCAATCCTTTAATTTGCATGTCTTTTTAGAATTTCGGTCCCATTGTTAGAAAAAGAGCATGCATCCAAAAGCACTACAAAATTAGAAGTTTGCGTCAGAAAATTGCATGAGAAAGTAAGTAAACAGTATACAAAGGAGAAGAGGGGGGAAAAAACGAAACGTGGCTTTCCGTGCTTGTCCTAACCACAGCTTCTGTGGGCCTACCAAAGGTAGCATTCATGAAAACAAATAACGGTGACTTTAACACTTCACTGAAAATGCCAGTAATCCCTTGCGGGATTTACGATTCTGAAATTGCTCTTGCAGTTTATTTGCGGCCGCTGACTAGTCGTCCCTCTTATTATGCAGGTGAATTTAAGTGGAAACATCAGAGCTACAGCAAGGCCTTTATTTCACAGGGGCCACCGCTCTCACGCCATGCGCCGAGGTTCATTTTGCCTGCTGCCAAATTGTAGGCTCGTAAAGCAATCTGTTGTGAAAATTAGGGTGAAAACTGTGTGAGTTGACACGTTAAATAATTCAGTAAAAAAAAAAATTGTGGGCTCAAAGATATGACTTTCCTGAGTTGTTTGAGGCTTTGCCTAAATAAATATTTTAAAAATGCTTGTGACAGCTCCTGTGTATGTTTTTAAATTAACACCTTCAAAAATGAAACTAAGTGTCTCTGTGACAGCAACAATTCATCTAACAACATCTGCCAGTCAAGCATATTTCTTTTGATGTTTGCCTTTGAAACATACAGCTGTGTGGAACAATATTTGCCCCTTAAAGTTTCTTTTGTTTTTGCTTTCTTGTCATGCTGAAATGTCAAACAAAATTTAATCTCGGACAGAAATAACAAGGGTAAATATCAAAACTGGTTTCAAATCTTCTTTTTCCTTCGGCTCTTCATTTTCAGGGTCATCTGTCTCCATCTAACCCCATCTCCAGTTAACCCTGTATCTTTTTCTCCCACACCAACTACTGTCTTCATGTCCCCTTTCACTCCATCCATAAATCTCTTCTTCGGTCTTCCTCTAGGGCTCTTCCCTGGCAGCTGCAGCCACAACATCCCTCTGCTGATGTTCTCACTATCCCTCCTCTGTACATGTCCAAACCATTTCAGTCTGGCCTCGCTGGCTTTATCTCCAACACATCTAATATGAGCTATCCCTCTGATCTACCCATTCCTGATCCTATCCATCCTTGTCACTCCCAAAGAGAACCTCAACATCTTTTTCTCTGCTTCCCCCAGCTCTGCCTCCTGTCTCTTCCTCAGCGTCACCGTCTCTAAACCATACAACATTGATGGTGTCACCACCGTCTCGTTCACCTTTCCTTCCATTCTCACTGATCATCTTTTATCACACAACACACCTGAAACACACCCGTCCCAACCTGATATGGACACGTTTCTTCACCTCTGGACTGTTGACCCTAAGCACTTAGAATCATTCACCTTTATCTTTGTTCCATGTAACCTCACAGCTCCACTTGGGTCTCACTCATTCATTCCTCTGTTCTTCAGGGCAAACCTTCATCTCTCTAGATTTTCCTGCACCAGTTCGCTGCTACAACCGCAGACCACAATGTCATCTGCAAACATCATTGTCTATGGAGATTCCTGTCTAATGTCATCTGTCAACCTGTCTATCACTACTTGATACAGTCCCACGTCCACCTTGAACTCCCGTCACACCTGTAGCAGACCTGGCCACTCTCTTACAGCTCTCATACATGCATGTTCTGCACCACTCAGCAAACTTCTCTGCTACTCTCGACTTCTTCATATAATACCACAGCTTCTCTCTCGGCACCCTGTCATATTCTTTCTCTAGATCTACAAAAACCCAATGGAGCTCTCTCTGACCTTCTCTGTTCTTCTCCATCAACATCCTCAAAGCAAATACTGCATCTGCGGTACATCTGTGAGCAGCAGTATGGCATGAAACCATACTGCTGCTCACAGATGCTCACTTCTGACCTCAGCCTAGCTTCCACTACTCTTTCCCATAACTTCATTGTACATCTCATCAACTTTATTCTTCTACAGTTGCCACAACTATGCACCTCTCTCTTGGTTAATTGGTACAACCACTTAAAAAACTGTTTTCCAATAATAATTTTATTTATTAAGGTAAAAATGCTGTCAAACAGATATGACCCTATGTCACTGCGATAGACTGGCGACCTGTCCAGGGTGCACCCCGCATCTCGCCCATTGACAGCAGGAGTTAGGCACCAGCACCCTCGTGACCCCAATAGGGATAAGGGTGTCGGAAAATGGATGGATGGATGGACCCTATGTCAAATAAACAATAAATGAATAATGATAATAACAATTGTGTTTCACAGAAGACTTCAAGAGCTGTAGAATCAAGAATTTACTTAAACAGAACTTGTTTTATAGCATGCATGTGATAGCCACACCTGCAGCCACACAGTTGGTAACCCCAGAAACTACTTTTTCACTTTAAGTTTTCATATACTGAAGTATAAATACATTTGTTTGGTTTTTAGTGTGACAATATTGAAGGACATTAGTTCCAATTGTAGCGCGCACATTTGGTTAACTTTTGTATATTTAATTTTGTCACATACTTAACATCTGTTTGTTTTGTTTTTTGGTGTTGTGGGGAGTGCCTTCAACTGGGCTGAAGCAGAGGACTCTGGCTGGCACACTCCAATCCCTGATTGACTCACTGATTGGGTGGTACCATCTGGAGTTCCACTAGGGGGGAGAAGACCATGTAGTCCTCATTCTAATTCTGTTGCATAATCTTTCTTTTGCTTTTGTGATTTGTTTATTTTGTTATTAGTTATTTAAGTTTAATCCTTAAACTAACCGTGTTTAGTTATCTTTGTTGTTGCGTAGATGTTCCCTTTCCCTCTTCCTCAGTGTGTCAGTCTGGTCTGATCAGCCAGTATTTAAGCCCCCTTTGTTTGTTGCATGGGAGGTCAGTTTGTTTGTTTTGAGGTTTTTGTTGTGTTTAACCTTGATATTTTTGGCTTGAGTTAGCTTCTTCATTTGACCTCTTTTAAGGGCCCTATAACTATTGTTTGGAATTTTTGCTACTTTGGGGAAATAAAACCCAGTTTTTGAAAATTACCACTGTGTCCTCATGCTTGACCGGCTCGGTCCCTCACAATGCAGTAGGACTAAATTATATAAAAAAGGGGAAAAAAGGAGAAACCCAACATGTGCTGATTCCAAGAAGCTCAAGAGAGGATTAGAAACAAAGTTACTGATATAGATCTGTCTCCAGAACATTACAAAGACATTACTAGGCCTTTGGGACTCCATTGAACCACAGTGAGTGACTTCATTCACAAATAGAGGAAAGAGGAACAGGAGGGCCCAGCCTACCAAAATTACTCTGAGACTGCATTGAGAACTCATCCAGAACATCACAAAATAACCTAAAAAACATCCAAAGATCCGCAAGCCTCATCTTGAAAATTTTTTCAAAATAATTGAAAAATAAAATTGAATTGAATCATTTGAAAGTCAGTGTTCGTGGTGCAACAATAAGACAGTGACAGTGACAAAACTGGGCGAGTTCCAGGGCAAAAACCAATGTTGACCAGAGAAACACAGAGGCCAGTCTCAAATTTGCTAAAAGAGAGGTTGATATTTTGTGGACTGCCTCATGATCGGGATGAGTTGCTGTAATTGATAAAACCATGATTTATCCTTTTTAATAGAAATGCCTGAATTCACTTTACTTCAATTTATTTATTTCGTGCCAGTTCACTAACCTGACTCTCGCCAGATGGATGTAGTTCCACCGAGCTCCACACGGCGTCAACGCATGCGGAGCTCTGCGGAACGAAATCCATCTGGCGAAAGTCAGGTTACCGGTTCACACCACACGATTTCAAATCATACAGACCGATTCAAAGTCAATTGCATACATTTTAATGGATGTTTGCTATCAAACTGTTTGGTCAAGTTCTGTTTACTATTCAAAGAGGGTAAATAGTTTTCTATGTAAGGAAACCCAGCAGATTGCATTCTGACATTGACTTGCAGCATTCACTGCTCCGGGATGAGCATGTAGCAACAGGGGACAGTTGCTGGCATTGTGTCATTGACTTTGCAGCAATCCCTCTTTACGGGCATGTATGTAGCGACAGTGGAAAGAAAAGTTCATCTTTAACAGGACTGGGGGTTTGAGAATATAGAGCAAGATGCACAACAAGAACACAAAAGCACTGGTCCAGGAGTATTTTCTACATGAAAGAAAAGTTGATAGATAATGGCAGTACTAACTTGAAGGACAATCTCTGGCTGTCATGTTGTGACCTTTAACCCAAGTGCGCTTGCTTTAGGCAGCAGGACAGTAATCTGAAGCACATTATCAGTCCACCCATGAGTGTTTGAGAAAAAATGGTTTTGGGTTGGCAAGTCAAAATCAAAACTTAAACATGATTGAGATGCTATTGAATGACCAACAGGCCATTCATTCTCAAAACCTTTCAGTGTAGCTGAAATAAAACAATTCTACAAGGAAGAGTGAGGCAAACTCATTATTGACTCAATGTCAGTTATGATAAATGCTTTATGGTAGTTTTTCCCTTAATGAATAAAATCATCATTTGGAAACTGCTTTCTGTATTTACTCAGGTTGTTAAAATGTCTTTCCTTTCAAACGTTTTGGTGAAATAAAAGCACAAAAAACAAGAACTCGGTAAGGGTGTAAATGTTTTTCTTCCGCAGAACTGTATGCGATCTCAAATAGAACCAGAACATTCCTGCTGCTTTGTTTTATAGTTTCATTAGTATGATTGTTGTTTGACTTGTATCAAAGTAAAAGCATGTAAAACTGTGTTGTTCTTGGTGTGCTGTTTCTTTAAACATTCAATTGCTAACCATCCAAGCATTCACAGATCCAAGACAATGATGAATTATTCTCTTTGGTGACTGGACTGCCAATTGGAAAAGACGTTGATTGACGATTGACTGCGTTTAAACGGTATTTAGAAGACACCATAAAAAAATCACTTCCATATGCCATCTCATGTAAAAATTGTGAAACATTATTAATTATACTGGGGTCTGAACACAAGCTGCATTGCTTTCTATTGTTTGAATTGTTTTTTTGTTTTTGTTTCACTATCCCTTTCCAAAGCCATGTTTTCTGCTACAGAGCACAGATGACTGTGAGAAGATGAGGTTCACTCCCCACATCTGGAAGCATGCTTAATGATCACTGAAAAACAAGATGAACTATTTTCTAAAATGACACAGGGAGTAGACTGCAGCTTAGGTCTCACACTCCCTCCGCAAATTTTTTTTTTCTACGCTGCGTCTGTGACAAGCAGTCTGGTCTCAGAGGAGACGTCGCCTGAGATCTTGAAAGTTTCATTTGGCCTTGTTCTAAAGTTATAGCCAACCCTAAATTTACATTCGCCTGCGTGAGAAATTAATGCTTCTATCTAAGGGTGAAAACAAGAGTTTACTGCACAGCCCAACCCGCGCCCCTGTTAAAATACCAAGCTGTTGTAAAGTTACATCTGTGATGTGTAACACTTGCATGCTTAATCATGAGAGAATTTGCAATTAAACTCTGGCTTAATTATCCTTAATTACAACTTGCCCAGCTTGCATTCGTATGCAGGGTGGCTATATAACTGCAGCACATCTTTTCCTTTCTTCCTGCTCCGATTAACATAAAAGTTGCTTTTATTGTTTTCAAAATCTCAAAAACAGAATGTTTATGTAGCTCCCAGGTACCTTCACTAAAAGAAATTAAGTTAGTAGTTGCTTTAAAATATATGGCCAAAACATTGTCTTATAATGACATGGTTACTACACAGGAAGAAAAAAAAAGAGTTCACAAATGTAACTGTCTTCACTTTCTCGCTTTCTTTCTTGGGATAATTGATTTGTTTAGACATATGTAATCATAAATATTTAGTGTTCATAGATTTTTTTTAAAAATCAGAATAAGACAGACTGATTCTATCAAAAATTTCCAGAACATGCAAAACTAATTTATGCATCAATAAGCTAACAATTCATTTTCACTCCAGGCATCTAATAGAAATAACGTTTCACTGTCCTTTCATGCTTAATATAATGAAACAGAGGAAAGGATGAATTCAATATATATCTTTTTATTTGTGTCTGCTTCTGGAAGATGTGCTATTCTAAATCCAAGTGTGTTTTGTGCATGGAAACAGACTAAGCAGAAAACAATCTGTTAGCAGGAATTTAAAGTTGAAACCAGATCATAACACGCAATGTATAAAACAAACATAACATTTTTCTCCCCGCCTGGCATGAAATCAGACAAAACCTTCCCAGTTTTACGTCAGTTATGAGTACAAAACCTCTTTCCATTTGCTAAATGCCCGGAGTTATGAGAGGGGGATTTTTGTTTTCACTTTCTTCAAATTTAAAAGTTTACAGAGATTTTATTGGTAGAATTGTGTTATAAGCCCCATGGCTCAATTAAATTTGGTTATCCATCCACAGACTTCTCACAATAGTTTGTTTGAACAGCTTTTGAGCTCAATCCGCACCTTTTCAAAGGTACTGATAGCAGAGCTTTGTGATGGCCACTCCCCAACAATGGCTCTTGTCTTTACGTCACTCATTAACTAATCTGTTGCTATGTTTAATGTCACAGTCTTTTTAGAAGACGAATCTGTGCCCTAACTTTAACCTCCTGGATGATGTCTTGAGATGTTGCTTAAATATTGCCACATAACAATCTTTCCATGTGATGCCATCTATTTTATGAAGTGCACCATTTCCTCTTGTGGCAAAAGACACAAAACACGATACTCCCTCCCCTGTACTTCACCGTCACTTTTTATGCTTGCAAGCTGCACCCGTATTCCTTCAGATGTAACAACGACCATTTGGGCAAGACTATAGGAGAAGTCTCCAAAAGTTCATCCCTCGTGGATTTTGTTTTTTTGTTGTTGTTGTTGTTGCTTTTTTTGTTTTTTGACTTCCCATAATGTCCCACAGGGAAGCAGTGTGTTTAAAGTTTTGCTTAAAAAAGACATGAACAGGTGTGTCTTTGTGTACTAAATACTGTGAACTAACGTATCAGAAGCTCACAAAGCCAAAATAATTTCTTGGCTTTCTCAAATTGTGTAAGGTCATTATAATCACAGAAAAGCTCTAAATTAAAAGAAATTCAACATCTCAAAACAATGCAGTCAAATTGGCATTTAAGAAATAGAAATCATTTCGGTAATGCTAACTGATGAACATCAAAGTGAGAAAAGAAAAATACAGTTTTTTACTTTATAAACTTACTTTCATAAAGTGTATGTTGTGTCATGTGCGTGTCTGTGTTGTTTGTTTTGCATTACTCTCTCATTCATGCACATTTGAGCAAGTGAGTCAACTAAAAGCACAAACGCTTGTGTCCTTGTATTTCTGACTTTTATTTCTGACATTAGAAGGGAGACATCAATTCACAACTGTTTCTTTACCTTGTCTGAACCAAACCCTAACCTTGCAATAGTTCTTAGAGTTTAATAGAAACGTGTCCCGATAACAAAAGGCAGGGCTGCTGAGAATATGCGTTTATGCTCATATGCACTTCAAGACCAGAGGCTTTTAAGTGGAAAATTGCAGCGTAATTAGATGAGGAGATTTCTGGTGAACAAGCAGAACAATAAACTGAAAACTAAATTGTACTAAAAACTGACAGAAATTCTATCTTACATAACTATATCCTGCTACTGTCATGTAGGTCAAACTTGAGAGCCTAGACAACGATTATGGATATCAAAGAGAAGTTTGAAAATCTTTTAGATACAAATTAATCATCCATCCATCCATTTTCCAACACGCTTATCCCTTGTGGGGTTGCGAGGGGTGCTGGTGCCTATCTCCAGCTGTCAATGGGCGAGAGGCGGGGTACACGCTGGACAGGTCGCCAGTCCATCGCAGACAAATTCATCATTTTTTCTGAATTCACAGAAGAAATCCAGGACCATCCTGAGGACGAGAGGTGAGTCTTTGTTATGTGAAGTAGAATAAGGTTGATATGTGTCAGAAATTGTGGATGAAATGGTTGGCTTACTGATGGTGGAGCTCCAAAGGAAGAGGGTGAGTGTGCCCACAGAGGCTAAGGCTCTGGCTGATGCTGGTCAGTTGTGCTAGTTGGGAATGATTCCCTCGTTCTTTCTTACAGGAGGAGACGTGTGAGCTGATGGACAGGCAGGTGGGTGGATGTTGTAGATGGGTCCTGATGGCATGAACCAGCAGAGCGGTCAGAGGAGCAGTGAGGAGATTCACGGACTGAGTCTTGAGGGGATTTCATTGACAAACTCTGAGAGCGAGGGGCACGAACTAGGAAACTGGTTTCCTAGATAGAAGACAACAAAGAGGTAAGCATTAATAGTAATAGTAATAGTATAGTAATAGTAATATCATCTTTATATTCATTGAAACATACATTGAAACATACATTACAACGAAATTTGTTCTCTGCTTTTAACCCATCACCCTTGGGGAGCAGTGGGCTGCCATGTGCGGCGCCCGGGGAGCAATCTGGGGTTAAGGGTCTTGCTCAGGGACCCAGAGGGCGGCACTGGGCATCGAACCGGGTACTTGCATCCTTCTCTGAGTGCAAGCGCGCTGCTCTAACCACTCGGCCACGACCCCCCTTAAACATCAAGGAACAAAGGAGCTAAGTGGTAGTAAACCTGATTATCACTTGTGGAGCAAAACAATCTGGCATCTGCTTCAGGGAATCTGCTCCACTTCATCCTCCTCCAGTTGGGCTTCATGAGCTTCAGCTGTGAGGACACACCTGCTGGCCACACCCTGCAATCAGGTAGATACACACCCACACACACCAAGCTGTACACGACCCTGTGGATATGACAGCTACCTTAAAACAATTCCCTTGTGTTTGTTCTGTTGGATCAGAGAAGTATGGAATTCAATTTATTTATATAGCGCCAAATCATGAAACATGTAATCTCAAGGCACTTTACAAAATCAAGTTCAATCATATTATACAGATTGGGTCAGATTATACAGATTGGTCAAAATGTCCTATATAAGGAAACCAGTTGATTGCATCAAAGTCTTGACAAGCAGCATTCACTCCTGGGGAACCGTAGAGCCACAGGGAGAGTCGTCTGCATTGTACATGGTTTTGCTGCAATCCCTCATACTGAGCAAGCATGAAGCGACAGTGGGAAGAAAAACCACCCATTAACGGGAAAAAAAACCTCCGGCAGAACCGGGCTCAGTATGAACGGTCATCTGCCTCGACCGACTGGGGTTACAGAAGACAGAGCAGAGACACAACAAGACAGACAAACAAGCACAGAAGCACACATTGATCTAGCAATCTGCTCTACATTAGATGGTAGTAACGGGTGAGCCGTCTTCTCTGGATGATGTCAAAGTTAACAGAACGCCAGACCAGGTGTACCTACTATGAAGAAAAAGAGAGAGAGCAAAAAGTTAAAAGCTGAAATGACGACAGTCATTTCAATGTAATACAATACAAAACTGGAGAACCGTAGAATGAAGAACAGTAGAAATCAGTAGAGTGAGAAAATTAGACCCTGATGTCCTCCAGTAGCCTAAGCCTATAGCAGCATAACTATAGAGGTAGCTCAGGGTAACATGAGCCACTCTAACTATAAGCTTTGTCAAAAAGGAATGTTTTAAGATTAGTCTTAAAAATAGATAGGGTGTCTGCCTCACGGACCAAAACTGGGAGTTGGTTCCACAGGAGAGGAGCCTGATAGCTAAAGGATCTGCCTCCCATTCTACTTTTAGAGACTCTAGGAACCACCAGCAGACCTGCAGTCTGAGAGCGAAGTGCTCTGTTAGGAACATACGGAGTAATCAGAGCTCTGATATATGATGGAGCTTGATTATTAAGGGCTTTATACGTTAGAAGAAGAATTTTAAATTCTATTCTTGATTTAACAGGAAGCCAATGAAGGGAAGCTAAAATTGGAGAAATATGATCCCTCTTGTTGATTTTCATCAGAACTCTTGCCGCAGCATTTTGGATCAGCTGAAGACCTCGAACTGCATTTTGTGGACTTCCTGATAGTAAAGAATTACAATAGTCCAGCCTTGAAGTAACAAATGCATGCACTAGTTTTTCAGCATCACCCCTGGACAGAATGTTTCTAATTTTGGCGATATTCCGGAGGTGAAAAAAGGAAACTCTGGAAACCTGTTTAATATGGGATTTAAATGACATGTCTTGGTCAAAAATAACACCAAGATTTTTTACTTTATTACCAGAGGCCAAGTTAATGCCATCCAGATTCAGTGATTGATTAAGAAGTTTATTTTTTGAGGACTCTGGCCCAAAGATTACAACTTCTGTCTTGTCAGAATTTAAATGCAGGAAATTTAAAGTCATCCAGCTTTTGATGTCATCAAGACATGACTGCAGTCGAAGTAACTGATTGGATTCATCAGGATTTATGGATAAATATAGCTGAGTGTCATCAGCATAACAGTGGAAATTAATCCCATGCTGTCTGATAATTTTGCCAACCGGAAGCATATATATAGTAAATAGAATTGGTCCAAGGACTGAACCCTGTGGTACTCCACAGGTGACCCTAGAGTTTGAAGAAGATTTATTATTAACATGAACAAACTGGAATCTGTCCGACAGATAAGATTTAAACCAGCCTAATGCTTTCCCCTTAATCCCTACAGTATGCTCAAGTCTTTGTAGGAGAATATTGTGATCAACTGTGTCAAATGCAGCACTGAGATCTAACAGGACAAGTACAGACACAAGTCCATTATCTGAGGCCATGAGAATATCATTGGTGACCTTCACCAGAGCTGTTTCAGTGCTATGATGAGCTCTAAAGCCTGACTGAAACTCCTCAAGTAGGTCATTACTTTGTAAATGTTCACAAAGTTGATTAGCAACTACTTTCTCAAGAATTTTAGATAAGAAAAGAAGATTAGATATAGGTCTGTAGTTTACTAGCTCATCTTGATCAAGAGAAGGTTTCTTAAGTAAAGGTTTAATAACAGCTACTTTAAAAGCCTTTGGTACATATCCATTTACTAAGGATAGATTAATCATGTCTAAAATAGGACCACTGATCAGAGGGAATACCTCCTTAAACAACTTGGTTGGGATTGGGTCTAACATACAGGTAGAAGGTTTAGATGAAGCTAAAATTTTAGATAGCTCAGAAAGCTCTACTGCTTTTAAACAGTTCAGACACTGCGCAGGTTCTAAGGATTCCTCCAATGCTGCCTCACTTACTGAGGACGAGGTAATCATGTTTGGGAGGATGCCAATTATTTTATTTTTAATGGAATCAATTTTATTTATGAAGAATCCCATAAAATCATTACTGCTAAGAGCTAAGGGGATGGCTGGATCAACAGAGCTGTGGCTCTGGGTAAGTTTGGCAACTGTATTGAAGAGAAATCTAGGATTATTCTTATTCTCCTCAATTAATGATGAAAAATATGCTGCTCTAACTCTGCGAATGGTCTTGTTATACAACAATAGACTGTCCCTCCAGATTAGGTAGGATTCCTCTTGGTGTGTAGAGCGCCATTTTCTCTCCAATTTCCTAACATTGTGCTTCAAGGAATGCAGCTCTGAATTAAACCAAGGAGCCAGCTTCCTGTGAATAATCACCTTATTTTTCAAGGGAGCTACATTGTCTAATGCAGAACGCAATGACAAAGTCATACCGTTTACAAAGACATCTATTTGTGAATTGGAAGAAACAACATTGCTGCCATCTACAGGGCATTTCTGCAATACGGAGGATATTAAAAAGGGGACAGACTCTTTAAGTTTTGATACAGCATTATCCGATAAAGATCTACTATAATGGAACCCTCTTTTGGGGGGAAGCAAAACATTTCTCTGTTTAACGTTGACAAAACCAAGGGTGTTATTTTCAACAGTAGGACACGCAGGACACAAGACCATGTCGAAGGCGAAGGTAGAAATGAAGACACTGCCTTAAAAAAGGAGGACAGAAGTCAAAACCTGTTTACCACAATGCTGCAGACGCATCTTCCAGAGAATCCTGAGCAGCTGACTCCGTGTTTGTCACTGAGGCAGCGCCACAAAAGTGGTCTGTGAAAAGATCTGGACCTCAGTGAGAATTGTCCTACTTTTGCTGTGTTTATACATTCCCAAGCAGCAGTTTGGCTTTTATAAATATTTTTGCTTTTAGCGCGAATGTTCTGCTTCACTTACTAAGCAAAGTCATCAATTTACTTGACCCTCTTGTGAGCGTTACCTTTTATTACCTAGGTCAAGCGTTTGACATCAGAAGATACGTCATGAAGCATCGACTTCTTGGCAACATAGGTGCAAGGGTTTTGCTTTCGCATCATGGCATTCTGCATCTGGAGGTTGGGTTTGCCAAATCAGATAACTGTCATTTGAACAGACTGCTTTCTGGTGCCGCTGGACATGTGCACTACTTGACGTGTTGCAGTTTCTATGATAAATGGCAGAATTAGATGGTCAAATAACCTGAGCCTTATTGGAGAAAAGAAAAAAACTGTCCACCTGAGAGTAAATTGTTTGCTTTAGTGTTTAAAAGGAGGGGCCTCTCGGCTAAATGTTTTGAGCTATCCCCCTTACCCAAATCCTCCATTATCCCTGAACCTTCCTTATCTTATAGAGCTAGGTCTGAACATCGAGCCTATTTCATGAGACTGTCAATTAAGAAAAAACACTAAAAACAATACAAGAACAAACCTCTCGTGTCCGCTATAGCATGCATGTGCGGATCATTTGTTTTTCTTCTGAAAAAAAGTGTGGTCTGACCTGAAAAAATTGCCAAAATAGACTATACAGAAACTACTCCAAACAGAAATACAGCAGCGAACATTTTAAGAGATTCTTGTTTAAAAACGAAGCAAACATCGATAAACCTGTCAAGAGTCCTAGTTGCTCATGTTTGCCTCTAAAGACAAAAAACATCGATCTGGAAATAACATCAGACGGACTCATTGATGAACCATTGGCATGGAATGGAAAACCCAGAGGGAAATGATAACTGCACCACTCAGTAATAAACTAACCATCACTACCAGTATGAGCTAACATTTTTATTTAGCCACACACTAAATAAAAGTTTTCGGTAACAGTGGCTATGCAGTATTATACATGGGAGCCCAAAAAAAAAAAAAAGTAATGAGTCACTAACTGTCAGAAGCACAACTAAACTGTTACTGTAGCTATCTCTTTGTTTTAAACATGTGGCAGCCATGTTGGAACGTTAAGCGAAGGTTGGCGTAAAACCTCAAGTTTTCCCACATGGAGCAAAGCCTTCAGAAGACCCAGTGTGATTTACTGAGGTGGTACTGCTCACAAAATTACTGGATCAGAGGCAGCTACTTTTCAGAAGGGGTGATTAAAAATTGATTACAATTCCTTAGTACTGAAAGTTTGTGCTCTTTAGGGGTTGTACACTAAATGCAATATCACCTAAAGGTCTGAATTTTGAATATGACTTAAGAAATTTAATATATTCTTCATTATGTTTAGCTAGGTTCCTATTTTTCCTATATTTTCTATGTTTTTAACCTCTACAGAAACAGTTGCTAATGCTTAATATGTTGTGGATCTGTTGTCCCCGGAGAGGAACAGTCTGACCAGCTTACACTACGTGAAAACACTGCTGAACAGTCAGGAAGCTCATGAGTAGGACCGAAGCAAACTGATCAAAACCAGGATGGCAAATGATTTGAAGTTGAATCCATTTGCCGGTGTCATCCTTGCCCGAGGTTTATCCTCAGGCATTCACAGCTCTATCTGCACAGCCTAATTTGATGAGATCCTCAGTCCAACAGTAAAGACGCAACAACTGCCACTCAAACGCGTAATGCTCCTAACGCTTCTTGGACATGTTCATTTGTTGATTGGGGCTGAAACAATAATGCCCCGTCTTCTCTCATTTGGCATCTTTCATGGCTTTGAGCTTAGAATTACAGTTGGTATTTCCTTTTCTCAAAATGTGTACACAACAAGAAATTTTAGATGTTTGTGACAAGAAACTGTCTTGTAAGGAAAGAAATCTTATCAAGCTAAAATGATCAGTGTATGGGTATGTGTGTGTGTGTGCGTGCGTGTGTGTGTGTGTGTGTGTGTGTGTGTGTGTGTGTGCGTGCGTGCGTGTGTGTGTGTGTGCATCTATCTGCATACAGAAAAACCTCCACATTTGGAAACCATGTGCACCTCCCGTGCATCCCTGATTAAAACAAACGAGGCAAATAATTTGAAGGGTGGTCAGTTTACTACTATCTTCAGGCTGTCCACTGCACATTTTCATTTCTGTAAATGCCGTCATCAGAACAAGGTGAAACAACCTTGATTTTAAGGCTCAATGGAACAGGATGCGACGGAAAATATAATTGACTTACAAGTTGGAAGGCTCCCCCTTCGAAATGCGGCTAGTGTTATAGTGACACCTAGTGGGATTTTCATAAAACTACACCTGAACGTTACACGGCCTTGGCTACGTCAACAGTACTACGTGGAAGATGGAGCGGGGGGTGTGTGGGGGGGGGGGTTTGGAGGCGACGCTATGTTAAGGGTATTACATTTCACAATAAGAGCTTTTGATTAAGTTTACAGACCCCATCGTCTTGTTTTGTGACGCATGGCAACCTCAAATGTGAAAAATATTTTTCTACCCCCCACATTTATTTTTCTCTTACACGTTTTACAAGAGGCGCTTGTTCAAATAAACACACAGCACACCTTTATTTCGAAGGGGTTTCGTTAAAGCCGCTAGCCGTGCTGCTGGATGCAGGGCAGGGGATTTTCTGTCTGAATTAAATGGCTGCAGATAGCGAATCATGTGAACAAATTGGGATTAACAATGCATGCTCCCGGGGATGAGAAGTTAAAAACAGTGGCGCTTTTCTGTTGAAAATTCATTCGACGCTCATTTTATTTTTTATAGCTCCGTTTAACCGCGACTCGTTTCCCTTCTCGGAAGATTTGCCCTTTCGGCACAGTGGTGAGGAATCTGGAGGCTAGCTCGTCGGCGTAGCAGCGGGCAGCCACATCAGCAGCGCCGCTGCTGCCACGCTCGCGTCGCCCTCGTCTAGCCGCCGTTTCTGCTTCCGCGTGGACCCAAGAAAGCTCCGGCATGAGCTTTTGCCAAAAGTAGAAGCGCCTCATCGTCTTGTGTCGGTGTCTTGCAGGGATTTCGTCATGGCAGACAGTATCATGAGCAAGGCTGCTACCATGGAGATCCCCATTAACAGCAACGGGGATACAGGGACTCTGACTGAGGATGACAGCCTGGAGCAGGTCAGGCCACTTTTAGCCCACCTCTCTGACTAGTCTCAATATTTTAACGCACGATTCCAATTTGAGATGATTTTTTGTTGTTGTTGTTGGCCAGATGTTTAGGTCTTAAAACTGTTGAGGCCAGACGTGTAAAAGGCCCGATGCTGGTGAAATTCTTAATATTCCACTCTTAATAAGGCAGCTGCTTTAAAAACATGGGATGGACTGAGTCATGGCTCACTTTATTTTCCCTGCTGCCATCAAGAAGAAATGCTGCTGACTGATTACTCACTCGCTCTGCTGCAGCCTGCTCCAAGGGACAAGGTTTATACTGTACACAGGCATGTTAAGAGTCCAGGCCTTTCATGCTTGGATAATTAATAATGCATCATTTCCAATTTTTTTACACCTGTAATCTCACATAAATCATGTGCAATCCAACTGCAAAAAAACCTAAATCTCAACTCTAAAATGTATTAAGAAGGTGATATAACCTGCTTGCAAAAGTGTGCACATATTTATACTAAAAAAACACTTTCATGTTCCCGTCTCCTGCTGTAGACCTTTTGCAGGTTTTGATTATTTTAATCCTGTGTTACCTCCAATCTATGGCTTTAGCTGTAGAGTGTGATAGTCCCAAAAAGAAAACAAAAAAATCCACGAGGGATAGCTGAGCTTGCTTTCAGGTTTATCAAATTTAATATAGTTTGTGATTCCGTAAAATCTAAGTTTCAATCCATGCCCACGTATGCAAACTGTTTTTTTTTCACTTTTTTATTTCTCATAAATCCCCCCTGATACATGTTAAGTTTTGAAATGATATAAGTTTATCATGGTCTAAAACACCTGCAATTTCACCGGGTGTGTCTCTGTATGTTTTAGGATTGAGTAAACACAACACAATGTGATCCGGTCATCACTCGGCAGATAGATCTCTGTAAATGTGTAAAAGACTGTGTTTAGGTCAACGTCGATCACACGGTTTCAGTTTACTAATATGATATTTGCCACATTTCCTACTTGTAAAGCAGCAATTTCAAGTTGCACACCTTTCATAGTCCATCCATTCATTTTCCTACACGTCTATCCCTTGTGGGGTCGCGAGGGGTTGCTGGTGCCTATCTCCAGCTGTCAATGGGAGGCGGGGTACACCCTGGACAGGTCGCCAGTCTGTCGCAGGGCACCCTTCATAGTACTATCAATAATAAAAAAATATCTAGAGCAGTTATACTCATACTTATGATTTAGTTTTAGTCAAACACAATCTGAAATAGGCTAACTTTCACATGCAAAACTGATTGTTTATGCTTAGTGAAGAAGGAAAAATAAAAAAATCCAAGTATCTTATTTCAGTTTGTATGGATGGTTCTGGAATATATTTCAGGCTAATTTCGTGTCTTTTGAGCATCCGGAGACACTAAGCTCAATGAAAAACCCTGTTTGGAGGAATGTGTGCGTCGTCTCTTAATGCCATCCTTGGTTCACTGCCATATTGATGCACACTTAAGCAAGTGGCTCAGCTGAAAACTAGATTTAAAGCTGGCTGCACTCGTATAGCTCAGATTATGAGGGGTATTTTGATGACACGATCAAGTTCTGGGACTTCACCTGTCAGAGGTTTTGATGTGGTGACCGAAAAGAACAAGTTCGACATCAGACAAAGACGGATAAAAACATAGGATGGAGCATGCTTCCAGTCATGTAAAAAAAAAACACTGCCCAGTTTATAAAACTTTAAAAAAAGATGTGGATGTATTTCCGTTTACTGCCCTGAAAGCCCTATTTGTGTTCTTTTCTCTCTGCGATGTCACTCCCTTAGGATCTGCAGCAGGTGATGGTGTCTGGACCCAACCTGAATGAAACCAGTATTGTCTCGGGAGGTTACGGAGGACCCGCCGGGGGCATCATTCCTACCAGCTCCATCAAAGGTACCGTTGGCCGATCGTACTGTCCCTCTCTGAAGAAAAGACGACAGACTCTTGTTTCTTTAAAAGCTTGCATTTAAAGATGCACCCAATATTAGTTACCATTTCATAAAATAAAAAAAGATAACTATATGTACTGTTCCAAGGCAGGGGTGGCTTTTAAGTTGCATTCTGTTCCATCCACCGTCTGCTTTCACTCTCTTGTCAGTTGCAGGCCGCTCTGAGCTTTGCCAGACATCTGTCAGGGTTGTTGATTGCCTTAAAGCCACTGAAGCAGCTCACTAATGTAATGCACCTTTAGGAAGGCATGGAAGAGCTAGAACGTTTCCTCCTGGTAGATTGTTGTGCCTCTAAGGAACTCCTGACCTGTAGGCTGCTGGTTCATGTCCCAAACGTCATATCCCATAGGGCCTGCAGTTCGCTACAACCCCGAGTATCTGCAGAGAAGACGAGCCCCTGCACCAGAACTAGGTGGCTGTGTATTTTAATGACAACTCTTTTTTTAATTTAACCTTTTATGAGTTGGGATTTATAACCTTCTTCAAGAGTTTGTTTGTACTGCTTGACTAAGAGACTGGTATGCAACCTTGCCTGTGTCTACTTGACTCTGCATTAGCAAAAGTGAATGTATTGGCAGCTTCCAGAATCGGGGATGTACTAACGCGATATTATGGTCCTGTCTCTTTAAATGTTGCCGTCGTGTCCAGTTTACCCCTGTGGGCTGTAAAATGAGCTTTGGGGGACTGTTTTGTCGTTACTTTGAGCCTTCATTGTAACCCTGAAATGGTGCATTTTCTTATTTTCTTGAACTGGTTTTGTTTTGCATGAGAAACCTGCATTGTGGACTGTCATGTCTTCAAAACCCCAATAACCCCATAATCACAACCCCCCCCCCCCCCCCCCCCCCACACACACACACACACACACACACACACACCTATTCCTTACGTTTCTGTTGCTTCCTTTGGTTTGATACGTATTTAACCATCAAGGTCCTGCGCAGCTTCTTCATTTTCTGTGACCTTTTCTCATTCCTGCTTTTCATCGCCACCATGCTCATTTCAGACATTCGCATGAAATCCAGGGGTGTTAACTTGCCTCACAGTAACGCTTCAGCCAGTCGACTTGCCCATCACACAAACCAGCATCCAGGTATCGCCTAGCTCATCACCATCTCCATTCTGTCCTCACCTATTGTACTGACGCAATAAGTCGTCCCTTTGCAAATCTGCAAATATTCTGCCCTTCTTTTTTTTGTTGTTTTTAGGGTCGTTGAATCAGAACACTAATTCAACCGAAGAAGTTTCTCGTGGTGTAGCAGTGGAGAAACTGGACAGTGTGAAGAAATGGGGCATTAATACGTACAAGGTAACTTCAGCTGTGTAGATCTGGGCTTTTTTTTTTTTTTTAAAGGAGGTTTAATCGAACTTGTTACATAAAGATTAATGTTACTTTGCTAACTATGTGGCCAAATAGTTGTACAATTACTTTGAAGCTTTCCTGTAAAATCACTGGTTGTTGGTTAATGTACGTAATGTAGTTTATAATAACAGATCCAGCTGAGCCAAACATGGCTGCATTATGTTTGTGGGACCTAAGGTGACTAGAAATCAATATGTAAATTAAAGGTACGTGTTCATAAATTAAAACCATATTGAGCAGTTAGGTTTATTTCAGTAATTCAATTGAAAAAGTGAAATTTCCCTAGATTCATTACTTACAAGTATGCAAATGTTTATTAATTAGTTTAATTATTTTAGTTAACTAATTGCAATGATAATGCCTTACAGTTAATGAAAACCTCAGTTTCTCAAAAAGTTTTCATATTACATTAGAGTAATAGGAAATTCTTTTTTTAACTGATATTTCGACCTGCTAAAAAGGAAACCTGTGTACTGTACGTAAGCGCTGTAAGCACTCTATACTCCTTAAGGGATCCTTTTGCACTCCATCAATGGCAGGGAGGCAATCCAAAAAGAGCTCTTTGGACTACCATTTTTTTAAAAGTAAAAGTCTTCTGACAGTGTTTTTCATGAGTGGCTCAACTCAAAGAATACAATAGTTGTAGCCCATGTCCTGGTTCTCTGCGTGTGTGGCAGCTCCCGAAAACACTAACTCCAGTGACGACCACAAAAATATATTACTCTGTGTGCATTAAATCTGCACGAGATTTAATTTTTTTAAGTGAATTACTGAAGGAAATGCAATTTTCTGCCAAGATTCTAATTACTTGAAATTTCCCCCGAGCCTGTTGAGCTGGAACTGTTTTAATGCTCAACCAAGCTAAGCAAATAATTAAAATTTAAAATATCCGTGATGTTTGGAACAGACTTTTGGAAAGACTTCTGAAGGTTTCTCCCGTCCAAAACCTCTTTTGCACAACACTCTTTGCCGGCTGCGATCTCTTTTACTTTATTTTTTGCATTTTCGTGCCGTTTTCAGTGTACAAAGCAGTTGTTCTCGGAGAAGTTCGGCCGAGGCTCACGGACGGTGGACTTGGAACTGGAAGCGCAGATCGACGTTTTGAGGGACACGAAGAGCAAGTACGAAAACGTTCTGAGACTGGCGACGGCGCTCATCACTCATTTCCAAAGCATGGTGCAAACGCAGCAGGCTCTCGGAGACACCTTCACAGACCTGAGCCAGAAGTCCCCCGAGTTACAGGTACACAGCTGACACACTGTCCATGCGGGCCCGGTGTCGCACAGGTGAGCAAAATCTGTGCGTTTCCCCGCAGGACGAATTCGGGTATAATGCAGAGACGCAAAAGCTGCTGTGCAAGAACGGCGAGGCTTTGCTCGGCGCCATCAACTTCTTCGTGTCCAGCGTGAACACCTTGGTCAATAAAACGATGGAGGATACTCTGATGACAATCAGACTGTATGAAAATGCAAGGTAAAAAAAAAAATAACCCAAACGCACTCATGACACCTTATTTAAGAGTTTAGTAACATAGGTAAAATATTTGTAAGGCGACGGCTTGGACAAAGCTTGCACTGTTTCTGTTTCAACTTTCACGCGTGCAGACTTGAATTTGACGCCTACCGCTCCGATCTGGAGGAGTTGAGCCTGGGTCCACGGGATGCAGCCGCTATGGTTCGCATTGAGATGGCTCAGCAGGACTACCATATCCACAGAGAGAAATACGAACGGCTTCGTAGCGACGTCTCCATTAAACTAAAATTTTTGGAGGAAAATAAGGTTTGAGTCACAAATTTATGTGTCTTTGGTCTTGTTTTTCCCCCCCAGTTAAAACCCCCCAAGTTATCCAACATTCAAATGAATAGTAGCAAATAGCCTAACAGTAGAGTTATTTTTATGAAGGCAAGTTGGGGAATCTCAGCATTTAATTACCTTGGGCCACATCAATTTCATTATCGATAAAAAAATTTTTTTTTTATTTAATTTTTAAAAAGCCTTTGTTCCCCCTCGACAACATTCTATTCTTAATCCTTAAAAAGTCTTTGTATATAAATATGATCATTCTTATGTAAGCACGAAGTCATAACGAGCTCGCCATGCTTCAGTGATGACATCACCGTTGGATGTGGTTACTCATACACAGGGGCACAAATGTGACAACACCCATGCTCTGAGGTCACTGATGTTTGATGTGTTGTCTGAGCTGAAACAAGCACAGAGGCGCAGCCTCTAAATGTCTTTTGAAAATTAGTTTGCAGTAATAATTCTGAATATCGAAAGTACAACCTACTATAAGACAAAGTGGAGTACAGAGGTAAAAACACAGGGACGGACATGAAGACGCTAGACCAGGGGTGTCAAACTCATTTTGGTTTAGGGGCCGCATACAGCTTAATCTGATCTCAAGAGGGCCACACGAGTAAACTCATTGCAAGATTAAATAGAAGTAATAAAAGTGGACTTGTTGATTTTTATATTAAATGAATTTCACTTTTACACAATATATTATGAATAACCTCAGCGTTTTTAAGAAAAGTATGTGCAATTTTAACAATACTTTTACTGTTAAACATTTACTTAAGTGCATTATGCATAAGAACTGATCACAGTGATTGTACAATGTTGAAAAACATTTATTCACATTTTTTGGAACTTAAAAACACTGTCCTGCATGACAAAATACATCAAACAGATAAAAATGAAGAAATGATTTAAAATAAATTTTCCACATCTGAAGCTCAGTGCTACCATCTGCTCATTAAAACACAGCACCCCTCGTGGACAATATAGGAACTGCAGATATTCAATTAAACGAAGTACATGTTTTTTTCAATAATTGTTTTATCATTCTCTTCCTTTTATCTCCTCTTTCTCTCACCTTTTCTTTTTTCTTCTTGTTCTTCCTTTCATCTCCTACTTTCCCATTGTAGTGTCCATATCATTTGAGATATTCCCCGCATGACTCATAATAAAACTATTCACATTCATAAATCAAGCGGAGCACTATGGCAAAAGCAGTACTGCTCCACTGGTGAAAGTCAAATCTGATGAGCTCTTTTTGGCATTAAGACAACAATTCGTATTGCCACATTGCCAGACAGGACACTGAAAAAAAAAAAAAAAATTTTTTTTTTTTTTAATAATGATGATGCATTTAGCCACCGGGCCGGACTAAATTGTTCGGCGGGCCGGATCCGGCCCGCGGGCCATATGTTTGACACCCCTGCGCTAGACACACATAGAAATGATCAGACACGGTTCACAGACAAAACAACTAACATTAGTATGGATAACAATGTGGAGAATTAAGAGAGAGATATATAAATCAGTTATATGGGATGAGGAAATTGTGTGGGTGTAACAGGAAGTAACTGATCCCAGTAGACTACAGTTACCATAACTTGCAAAAAGTTGAATTAACCTTTTTTTTTTTTTGCATTCTTATCTACATTTTTTTTTTACAAATTCAAATCTGAAAAGTGTGGTGTGCATTTATATTCAGCCTGTATTACTCTAATGTTGCTGAACAGAATCAAGTGCAACCATTGTTTTAGTAGGTCATAAGTAAATATTACCGTATATTTCAGACTACAAGTCCCACTTTCTTTCATAGTTTGACTGATCCTGCGACTTATAGTCAGGTGCGATGTATATCAAATATATAACATGTTTTTAAATTGTAATTCATTCTGACCAACAAGAACCAAGGAATAAAAATTACCGTCTGTAGCCGCAAGAGGGCGCTCTAGCCTTGTAAAAACTATATGCTGCTCCTGTACCACTTAAAAATGAATTGAAACATTAACTTATAGACAACAAAGAATGAATGTGTTTTGCACGTTTCGCTGTTTCAGTGGGCATTTGTGTGGGGGCTCGAGGGGGAGTCACAGACAGCGACAGAACCCCGTCACTGGGCTGTCCGTGAAGCTAATAACAGCTAGCATTAGCTTATGTTGTCCAGGTGGCTTACAACTTCGCTGATGCACGTTGAAGAGCTTTACTGACCGTTCTATGTTGCTCTCAAACATCCGTGTCGCACTGTTAGCTTAGCACGTAGCACCGTTACGTTCACAGTCTAATTTCAGTGTCATTTTAACAACTTTCAGCGAAACGGGCCGTTCCACCGAAATGCGTTGGCGAGAACCTTGCCGGTAACTTGTTAGTTGGAGTTGCTGGCTTGTTATGCTAATTTACCACATTCAACTTCCCAGATATGTTCCGTGTTATTCAGCTTGTTGTGGATGCGATTGTGTAATTGAATAAGTTTCCTTACCAGAAAATGTCAGTTTTTAGTCTTGGATTTGTGGAATACATTTCTAGATAAATGTGACTTATAGTTGGCTGCGACTTCTATATGTTTTTTTTTTTCCCCTCTTTGTTTTTTAACTGATGCAACTTATATTTCGGAGCAGCTTATTGTCCGAAAAATACGGTAAATGGATTCCACCAGTGTGTGATTTAATCCCAGGATAAATCCAGCTGTTCTATGAAGGCCTTAGAGGTTTGTTAGAGAACGTTGGTGACCAAACAGCATCCTGAAGACCAAAGAGCTTTAAACATTACACAGAGCACTGTTCCAACCTCCTATATGACAATGGAAAGTGTGTCAAAATCTGGCTGTTCACCTACACTGACAGGTCGGGCAAGGAGCGCATTAATCAGAGAAACAGCCAAGAGGCCTGAGGTAATTCTGGAGGTGCTGTAGAGAATTACAGCTCAACTGGGACAATCTGCTACAGTTATTGGCCCTGCGATTGAAAAATAGCAACATTGTTGAACGAAAGCCAAGTGACGCCTCCTCCGATGTTTGCCGCTGGCAACGCAGGGGACACGGCAAACATTTGGAAGCCTGTGTTCAGATCAGGTGACACAAAAAAGTTGCAAAGTTGGTAGAGAAAGGCCCCCTAAAGACTCGCAGCTGCGACTGCAGTGAAAGGTGTTCTCTGCAAAGCATTAACCCGGGAGCACATACACCCATAACAATGGTTTTAGATTTCCACTTCAAACTGTAACTATCCTTTTACTTCACTTAAAATACCTTAAAGTCTGCCTTTGTGAGATTGTTTAAAGAACTGTTTCTGGGCATGAACATTTTTTTCTAAATATTAATTTTTCCATCTTGTTTGCAGTCAGATAATTTTCCTATTGCTTTTCTTTTCTTCCCTCTCTTCTAGGTGAAGGTGATGCACAAGCAGCTGCTTCTCTTCCATAATGCAATCTCAGCTTACTTTGCTGGCAACCAGCAGCAGTTGGAACAAACTCTAATACAGTTCAATGTAAAGCTAAAGCCTCCTGGGTCAGACAAGCCATCCTGGCTGGAGGAGCAGTAATGGGTTCATCTGCTTCTTCACGTTTTCAGTGACACAACTGATGAGTGGTTAGAAGGATATACATTAAATGATTAATGGAGGTCATCGTAGAATCTGTACAACCCTGATATAAACCCTTTGTAATGTTTTTTTTTTTTTAGTATCATTTACGGGATAGATGGAAATATATTTTTTTTCTTGTTACGTCACAAAACTCTTGTTATTTTGCTACCCTATAGTTAGCACAATCATTTACAGACATGTCACTTATTTATGTACAAGATTGTGGTCTAGTATGGAGGCTCCCTTGGGCAGTTTTGCAAAAATTTTTTTTTCCTTAAAGACACATTTAACATGTTGGTGTATATTATATTTGAGAAAATTCCAAAAGTCTTAACGGCACGTCACTGGGATAGTGTACATAATGCTACCGCATATCATCATAAATGGTATTTATTTTCTGAACCATGTTCTTCTCCTTTTTAATGTACAACATTTCTCCAAATTGACCTAATGTGTTTCTGCTACCACGTCCTGAAGGGTTGTCTTACTATAATCCTTTATTTGGAATATATTGAGTTTTCTCCCCCCCGCTCTGAAAAACAATAATTTAGTAGAATAACAATCTACTAAATGTTGGTTTTCCACAGATGCAGAATGTTGTAATGAGTCCACCACTACATGCTTGTATGCTTTTGATTTTGCTATCCCAAAGTTCACACACAGAAACCTCCTCCTTTAACCTTTAAAAGTCAGTTTTGCCGTACTCCGTATCAGTGGATATGTTTTACGTCTCAAACCATAAAACTGAAAGCGGTAAACACTTAATCTCAAATGCACTTTAGTTTAAATAAAAAGGTCAGTGTCCCTTCCAAGACAGAATGTACAGAGCACCTTTTCCATATCTTTTTGTTATTTATTTGCTTGTTTGTAACATGGCAGTGTAAAAATACTGAGGGTTCTTCACGGTTGTAGTCGGATGGTTGTGTTTTTCCTCTTTCTGCGTTCCCAATAAAGTGCTGGATGTTAAAGTTTCACTATACTGTGTCTAAGTATGCTGTTGTCACATTCAAAGAATTGTTCAAGTCCAAAAGCTTTGTTATATGATGAATATCATAATTAATAGTTAATGAGACTGTTTGCATAAACAATGAATTGGCTATAATCTACTCTGACTTTATTTTTACGGTAAAATGAGCCTGAGCTATATATATATATATATATATATATATATATATATATATATATATATATATATATATATATGAATGAAGTCAGTTGATTCCACTGATCAAATACACTTCTTGAGGAGTTTAAACGTGCAAATAGTGTTTAGGGTCTGATGAAACTCGTACCGAGTATGAAAAGTACGATATCATTCCCTTTTGCGAACAATTTGAATTACTGTGTTGTTGAATTAATTAATCCCTCATGCCCACAGTAAATTCTGTGCTGTAATCTTAAACCTTTATTTACAGAGCTGTGCAATCAGACATTCCCAGAGACATTAGCGTGTGCAATTAGGCTTTACCAGTAACGTGTAACAAACCACAAACTTCTCAGCAGGGGGCGATAGCCCTCACATCTTTTGGAAACAAGCTATTTTTGAGTCTTAGTTTTTGATTTAATGTTTCTGAAGCTTTTAACTGATGGAAGTGGGTCAAACAATGCAGTAAGTCGACTGGACTTGACAAGGTCACTCCAGAACCTTCATTTATTTATTTTCAGCAATTCATGAGAGGACTTTATGGCGCGTCAGAGTGGACTGTCCTGCTTCACTCAATGGTGCGCGTTAGGTCAGTAAGAAATTATCTTTTTTTAGTCAGAATGCAGACCTAAAATGGTCCACTTTTGTCTTGTCAGTCCTTGCAATATTTTCCAGAATATGTTCTCCCATGGATGTCATTTTTCCCCAAACTCTTTCTTGTTAAAGCAGCTTCACAGATAACAGTCAGGTCTGATGTTTCAGGTTCTTTCATGACCTGGACAAACCGCCGGTGCGCTCTTGGAGTAATTTTGGTAAGCCGGTTCGCCCCTGTCCCAAGGTACCTTAATTAGTAGATAATGGCTCACGCTATGGTTCTCTGATAAACTTCTAAAATTTCTGTAAACTGGGGCACATGTTGGTTTTTGAGATCCTTGAGCCTACTTTATGTCGTCCAACCGGTATTTATCAGTTATTTCTTCACTCTACAGCTTAATCGGAGCCAATGGAGGTTCTACATTGAATTACTCCCCAGGCAAGAACCCCGACGTGCAAAACAACAAAAACAAACTACAGTTTATAAAACTTTACTAAATAAGCAGCTTATTATATATATTAAAGTAAATATTAGCTACAGGTATCTCTTCAAATACCGGAGTTAAACCGGAAATGAATCAACCTTTTCAGCCTCTTGGCTAGGAGATGTCATAAAGTCTTGGACTGCAATCCTAGGAAGTTTTATATGACTAAATGAGAACACCCATTACCAACCCAGCCCTGCACCTGTACCTGGCACTGTCTCCTCCTCCTGACTCCTGTGACTGGCATTATTCTGCCCCTATGCATCAATTCCACGACTGAAAGTGGACTCCTCAGCCACAACTAAGAATAACAGCCACAACAATAAGCATTATAGATGTACATTGTTAGAACACAAATGCAATTAAAAAAATTAAGGAACGCGCTAAACACGCAAACACTGTAAGGGAATAACTCAACTTCTATTTCTCTTGGGTTTGTAAAAAATTGTTAATGTAGAAACACAAGAAAACATGATGTAGCCTATAGTTATTAAAATATTATCCATTGAACACAGGCTCTCCCCTGTAATGTCTTTCTTTTCCTGGTCAGCCATTATGGGATTAACGTTCATTTTAATTGGTAAAGCAGAGTAATTATTTATACACATGTAGTGTAACCGTTAATGCTCTGTGTGCCCTGAACACATCATAAACCCACTCATATCTGCCAAGTCTGGGATGGGATGGTACAATTTTTGCTAACCTGCAGTCATGCTGCTCCGTCCATTACTGGCCCGGCTGACTGGAATCACGCTGACCTCAGCATCTCCAGTGAAGGACTGCGGTCCCACAGTTAAAAGACAGTAGTAAAAAAAAAAAATAACTGGTTTATTTTGCGCACAGGCTGATCCTGTGGACATTTTCTCTACTTCCCTCATTTCTTTCTCCTTTGTTTCCAGCATCTTTGCTACTTTAACTCGCTCCAGTTTCTTTCTAGCTTTTGTTTTAATCATAGCTCTCAACTCTCACGCATTGACCGTGTGACACACGCATTTCATCAATTGCACACGCTCACACGCATTACTTAGAAAATCTCAATCTTACAATCAAAATCTCACTCTTGAAACGCACGCGTACGGACGCTTCGCGTCATGGCGGAACCAATTTGCGGTACAATGGTTTCAGCACGTCCAGTAGTAGAGGGAACACAGCTGCAAGGACTGCCGCCGCGCAAACAAGGCCGTTTCTCAATATGCGTTCTTGAGCGTTCTCGTGTGCTCGTGACACGTCATCAGCCTCAGCCCGAGCACCACATCCCCGGATGTTGTTCTCGCCCCGCCCTCTTTATCGAGCATGCATCAGAGCAGACTTGTGCGTTCTTCAGACTGACCGCTTGCCCAGAATGCACCGCGGCAAGATAATTTTTAGGCTTTTTAGAAATTAAAAATGTTGTTTTAAAAAAAATTTCAATAAGATTTATTGTGGTGTAGTATATAAATAGTTTTGAATGTTAAAGAAATGCTAAAGAACTGTGCGTCTCATGACGTCACAAGTACGCTTCTGTTCCAATACACCATACAGGCTGCGTGCTCGCGTTCTTGTCAAGTCCGATCTTCCTGTGTTCTCGCCAAGACCGGACTTGACGAGAACGCGAGTCCGTACTCGCGTTCTCGTGAATTGAGAAACGGCCCAAGTTTCCCTCATCCAAAGTGAAACACTTCTACGGTCCGTGTTGCGTGCGAATTAAATGATAAGTCGTCATGTTTTATTAGTTAGTTATTAGTTTGAAATAATTCAAATTGCCTAATAATTTGTGAAAGCAAATTGTCGCCATTACTCCCCCCCCCCCCCCCCCCCCCCCCCCCCCCGTCGGACCACAATCTCACTCTCAACTATCGTAAAAAGTTGAGAGGTATGGTTTTAATTATGAGGGGCTGTTTGCATCTGGCATAATATCAGATCGACTCAGCGTGATGCTCGGCTGGGAGGGCGGCTCCGCGCCCGCTCATCAGCGCGGCTGCGTTTCATTATTGGGTAGAAAGACAAAGGAAAAACAGTTCGGCATGAAACAGACCGGCCGGTTGGGAATCCTCCCGAAACCTCCCTGGCCACCCCGCGCCTGGGTGTGACTGACTTTAGCCACTAATTCCAGTAATCTGTAGAGTTGATCCCGTTTCCCGCCCGGTCCATTTGAGAGACCCAGAGGTGAACTGCTCCTCATGGCCTTTCTTCGTCTCATTTAGCCTCCAGCCACTATGCAGTGAGGGGCTGCAGCATCTTCTCACAGCAAGCAGGGCGCCCGCAGCTGGAAGGAGCGACGATTCCTCACACAGTGATGTGACAGATAATGGGAAACAGCTTTTGGGGCGCAGGTTATTTTTAATTTCTTTCTTTTTTTTAGCTTGTGCCGCCCACTGTGTGTCATTAAAAGGTGCCGCCCCGGGCGACTGCCCGGTTCACCCGTACCCAAAAAAAGCCGCTACTGATCGGACCAGAGTGTGGCTAACGAGTTCTTCAAAACAAATAGGATTAATCACATTTAATTCATTTAATTCATTAACCATTTAACCTTGCCGGTTGACTGTTTCCCGGTCCTGACCAATCCGTGTGAGTCAGGCTCCATGTGAGCAGAACAAGGGGGGGGGGGATAAAGGGGGAGAAGACACAAAAGTATGGAACAGTAAAAAAGGAAAAAAAACTATTCTGAAGAAATTGGTTGTATTTCCCAAAGCCTGTGACTCAGTTCAGCTCAGCCGTGGGTGGTCGTTAAGAAATTCAGCAGATCAATAGGAATTCAGATAGGACACTTATCGGGCAGTCTGTGGATCCAGAGGGCTGCTCACATGAGCCGAGGCTGCCGCCGGACACAGACCGGGCAGTGCGGCCAACTACAAGCCCGAAGCGGCAACAAGTTGCGTCTGAAAAAATGCCAAACTTCCCAGACTCTCCCGAGCTGGGAAGGCGTGGAATATCATGGGAGTAAATGACTTACCTGGGCGTGTCGACGAAGCCGAAGCGAATTTCGACACTCGCTCCTCTCCAGGTTAATGCAACTCGGTGTCCCGAAGGTTTCAGCAAGAGGACCGAGAAAGACCATGGAGCTCCTTCTGACAGGCTCTTACATGTAAGTTGTTTTTCTTACTTTTTAAACTGACTGCTGAAGTAAGGCTACGAAAGTTGCCAGTTTAAGATAACAGAGGCCATGGAGAAAATATATCAAAGTCTGTAAAAGTTTGGATAGAATAGTTTTTTGTTGTTGTTTTTTGGTTTTTTTTGTTGTTGTAAAAATGTCAATATTTAGTCTATTTGAAGCATAGTCACGTGTTAAGTAGACGTTGGTTGTTCTCCACCAAAAACAGAACTAACGCTCTGACGCAGACTACAGAAGTTGTAGGACTTTTTATGCTTCAGGACTTCTTCCAGGACATTCAATAAGTTACTGTTATTAACATTAAGTTGATATAAGACTACTGCCCCATATTGTGTTGATTCTTGTTTTTAATGTCCACTCTACTCATGAGGTTACCCTGTTTTGGGACAAGCCTTTAAAAAACAAAAACAAAACTAAAGTTCACCGTCTATATTTGAGCTGACGTCATGCATGTGTTAAACCAGGATCATGAATGCACCCTAAACCCGCTGAGACCTCGCAAAGATGCAACCAGCAAGTCCCCCTGCTCCACCACCTCCTCCACCTCCTCCTCCACCTCCACCTCCTCCGCCCCCACCTCCGGCTCCTGGGTTCCCCCAGCATGGAGGGGGCCTCCTGGGCTGGGGAGACCGCCGGCGGTCCAGGATGCGCAACTTCAACTGGGAGACTCTCCCCAAACACAGCGTGATAGGAAAGCACAACATCTGGACAGCAGATAAGGCCGATGGGCAGTATGAGCTGGACACCGATCACATGGAGGAGCTGTTTAGTCACGACCACGGTCAGCAGCCTCCAAAGGGCCCGAACCGCTCCAGCGTGAGGGGGCAGCTACCTACTGGCTCTGGAGGAGAGATGGTGAGTTTAGCAAGATCTCATCCAACCTGAGCTCAGGGGGCTGAAGCTATAGATTAAAACGTTGGCTGGTTTTTGCAGTGTAATGAAAGCTGTGTTCCTTTGACCTCCATTGATTACCCCCCCCCCCCCCCCCCCCCCCCCCCTAAAGCATGGGAGATAAACAGAAAACATCCCGACCAAATTCTTAACGCTCGCAAAGTGTTTATTACAAACAGATAAAGGTGATCACATGTTCAGCTTGATGAAACGAATGTGGATTTTTTTTTTTAAAAAAAGCACATTTCGTAAACCTTTTCACCGTTCTTAGAAATTGAAGCTATACTGTTACTGTTTTACCAAAACTGTGTTGGAAACAGAGAGTGGTGTATCTTAGGAACATTGTGTATGTCTGGAGGTTCACTCAGCACTAGGGTGGAGTCTGTCACTATTGATCGTGTTTGCCAAAGGAAGGCATAATTGTTCCCTCAGAGAACAGTAAAACGTATAGCGGCGCGATTATACCTTAAATTGTGCTCTATTATATACCATATAACTTATATAGGTAATAGAATTAACTTGGAAGATTACAGGGTTTTTTTTTTATTTAAAATGCGTTGAAGCACATTCATAAACTTTTACTTGGCCTTATCTAACGTTTTGGAATTGGACCTTAAGTAAATACGTTGCTGCTTCAGAATACCAGGCTATCTTTACTCAGACTGTTCGATACAAACAACTCAAAGAAACCTTAACCTTTGGATCCAGCTGTCTCTTTTTTCGGAACACACGAGAAGTATGCGATAGAAAAAAAGATGCCAGAGGCAAAATGATCTTAACAAGCGATTATGGCTGTGTGTTGGTCTCTTTCCATCTCCAGGTTACCATCCTCAGCTCCAAGAGGAGCATGAACATCGGAATATTCCTGAAGCAGTTCAAGCGGTGAGTCACAGGTTGCGCTTTTAGGGTGTAAGTGTTTTTTTTTTTTTGCACAACCATTTCTTCATCTTGAAGTGTAAAACAACACATGATGAGGCAGATAGATTTGTGCTCGCGACGCGGCTGCGTGACGCTCACAAGCCTTCGGAAGACGACAAGCCCGGACAGGCCTGCTCTGTGCTGTGACCTCTCTGCGGTATTCAGCCCAGTGCAGATCCGTAACTGAAAAGTCTTGCAACTGTATTGTCTGAGGCTGTTTGGCAAACACAACAGACCCAACAGGAAATGGAAATATCTCATTGTCAGTCCTGTAAAACATCTGTGGACAAACTGGCAGGTTGCTCTACAGCCGCGCTAACTGAACACGCGGAAGGCATGTTGTTATGCCTAGTATTGCTATTTACTTCTCCAAAAAAATTTTTTTTTTATGTAGAGCAATCCATCATTTGTCAGCCCTGTACAGCAGTTGACTCGTTTATGGTTGAAATTAGGCTTTTGCAAACCATTTTGAGCAGGCAGAGGCTTGTAGATGTCAGTTTTCCAAGCATACAAAAGGATGGCCTTAACATGGACTTATAAGTCATAAGTCACAGGCCTACACAAGCATTAATTACGCCGTGACTGATGATGACTAGTGACTTGGATGCTTCCCATGTCTCCACCTCCATCCACAGCCCCGTGAAGGCTCTGGTTCAGGACATTCAATCGGGAAATGGCCTCAGTTTTGGCTCAGGAAAACTGCGAGAGATGAGCAGGTTGCTGCCAGACGAAGGGGAGGTATTTAATTCAATTTCTCATTTTTATTTTTATTATTAAAGGCATACCAAGGCGAAGAAAAAAAACAGGCCGGTTTTAAGATTTGCGCTTTATTTTTCATTAATTCAGATGAAGCAGTTAGTCGGTTTTAAAGGCGACCCATCGGCCCTCCCCGAAGCGGATCTTTTTATGCTGATGCTGATAAAGATGCCCAGGTAAGCAGTCAGAAATGATCTCTTTGAACAGTACATTTTAATTTTACCTACAGTCTACTGATGTAAAGTGTCTGGTAAAAGTATTCAAACCCCTTGGATTGTTTTCACTTAGACCAGGCACTTCAAAAGTGCGGCCCAGGGGCCATTTGCAGCCCCTGTACTGAATTTATGAGGCCCCCCCAGGTGCATTTCAAGAAATATCTGGTCCACCAGCACTGAAGGCTAGTGCAGATGGAAACCTTTTATTTTTAATTAGTGCAAAATTAGTGCAGACATGTTTAAATCTTACAGTTGAAAACGTTAGGCACAACACAATGATTTTGTCTTTTAACGACACCAATGACTTTTACTGAAATGCAGACTTCGGTGCATTGAGATCTGCTTTGAATTAGTTTATTAAAGTTAGCGAAATACAGCAATGGCTTTAAAAGAAATAATGACCCAAATCCTTTTCTAAGACAATTCTGTTTTGTTTTTTCAATCGGTCTCAAAATGATTTGTAAATTGGATGACCGATTGTTAATATCAGCAAAACTCTTTTTGCAATTATTTACATATACCTTTCATACAGAAAATCCAAAAAAAATTTTCATGTAAAATTGTCATATTTTGTAGAGCAGGTAAAAAAAATCACAACATTATTTATTTGTTTATTGGCCCTCGAGTGCTTTTGACTTGACATTTTCAGCCCTTGTGCTAAAAGGTTTGGACAACCCTGACTTGGACTAACACACATTAGCACATGATCTAGAAATGAAAGCAACATTTTTAACATTTTTCTTTTACAAATGAAAGCCTAAAATGGCTGCCATGGATTTGTATTCACCCCACTGGGAATTACTTTGTAAAACAGCCTTTGGCTGTAAATTATAGCTTCAAATATTTGGCTGTAGTGGCTGATTTTGTCCATTCATCTATGCAAAATCACTCAAACTTAGTCAAGATCGGATAGAGAGCATCTATGAAAAATAACTTTCAAGTTTCACCACTTTCAGTTGGATTTAGGTCTCAACTTTAAATGAGCCATTTCTCATATGGTTATTCTTGGATCCAAACCATCCCATTGCAGCCTATGCTGTATTTTTAGTGTCATTGCCTTGGTGGAAGGTGAACCTCAGGTCTTTTGCAGCCCGTAATGGCTTTTCTTCCTGGATTGTCCTGTATTTAGCTCCATCCTTCTTCTTGTCAACTCTGACTAGCTTTTCTGGCCCTGCCAGATGAAAGCCTCCCCACACCATGACACTGGCACAATCTCATGGTGAAGATGGGCTGTTTTGCGTTACCTGCAGTGCTAATTTTTGCCACTCAGTGGTGTACAAGTTGGCCAAAAAGTTCACCTTCAGTCCATCTAACCAGAGAACCTTCTTCAACATGCTTGCTGTGTACCTTAATGCAAATCGAACTTGTTATGGCGTCTTGTGGTTTTCTTTTTGCCACTTCTCCTTAAATGCTTTGCAGTAGTTTTCCTGACAACAAGTTCTCCTTGTCACGATTTGTCTTCAATGAACCCAGAACCACACACACACGGAGCTAAAATTGAGAGTTTATTGAAAGGTAATGGAATGGTGGATGAAGAAACCAGAGAGGCAGGATGAACTGGAACAGGAGTGTAGATGAGAGCAGGAGCTGACGGCGCGGACCAGAGTTCTTGGAGACCAGAGTGTGGCAGCAGGTTCCTCAGCACGGCAGAGAGGGAACCAGAGCACAGAAGCAGGTTCCTCAGCATGGCAGAGAATCCACAGCACAGCAGAGAGGGAATCTTGCTGGACAGAGTCAAACAGGAATAAACAGCTTGGTTTTTATTGCAAGGAAGGAAGCAAGGAAGGAAGGAAGGAAGGAAGGAAGGAAGGAAGGAAGGAAGGAACATTCAGGTAGACAGGCAAGGAGTAGGTGTTGCATGATGACAAACCGGCAGAGGAGTGGAAGCAGAGTGAGGCTTAAATAGGGAGGCTGGCAGGTGAAATGAGTCTGGCTGATTAATGACTAACAGGTGTGACTAACTGCAGAGGGAGTGAAGGGAAAGCTAAGTGAAGGGAAGGAGGAGCTGAAAACTAACAGAAAATAAAGTCAAATCATAACTGGAAACCAAACAAGGAGGAAAAACTGAAAACTAATAGTAAACAAAAAGCCAAAACTAAACCGTGACACTCCTACACAAGCCGTGGATCTGCAAGTTAGCCATTAACCTCTCGGCTACTTCTCTAAATATTTCTATCCTTCCCTTGTTTGTCAGTTTAAGCAGAGAGCTGTTCTTTTGGTTGGTTTGCAAATCTGGTTTTCAAATGTTTTTATTTTTCCAAATGATGAATTGCACAGTGCTCTGATATTGACAGCTTAGGATATTGTTTTATAACACAATGTTCTCTAATAAACCTCGGAGGGCCGCAGAGAACAGCTGAATTTACACTAAGATCAACTTGATCACACAGGAGGACTATTAGGTGGCTTCTTAATGTCATTGGTTGCATCGAATTTTATTTGGTGGAGGGGGGAGGGTACAGCGGTCACACTTTGCAAGAATCTTTCATTTTTGTGATTTTAGTTTTTTCTTAATTTTTTGTATTGTTGGAGATTGAAAATTGTCTACATTTATTAGATACATAAATAATGTCACTAAAATTGTGAAAACAAGAAAAAAGAAACAACACACATAAACAGCTTATATATCTGTACAACTTTTAAACAAACAGAATAATTGTTTTAATATATATGCAAAGCAGCAATGCTTCGAAACTAAGTTTTCTGAGACTAACAACAAATTGCTAAATACATTTCAATATTGATCAGAGTGCAACATTCATTTTTAGAATAGAGGTCAGTTCTTCCGTTTTATATACTGTATATATATATATATAATCTGTTTCCATTCTATTATTGTTTCAAATCTTTCCAAATTCAATGTAATCACTTTTATAATAATACAATACGTATAATATAGCTGGGATTTGCATTGAAATCCTGGTTTGAGATAACTCCCAGTAAATAAAACAGAGGATTTAATGGAACCTCCATTCCCAAAATTTTGGGATAACTGGACAATCCCAGAATATGTGTGTAAAGTGTCCTATTTGCCCACATTTTCTCCAATAATATGCAGTCAAAGGGTCCTTAACAAAATTAGAAATTCTAAGAGGGGTGTAAAAATACCTAACTTTCAAATTCCAATCAAATTCTTTCCATAATTGACTGTTACTCCCTCTTTGGGAATCTTTCCACATGTTATCCCATACTTCATCTTCTATCTGGATATTTAACTCCTTTTCCCACTCCTCTTTTATATACCAAGTATCCTGGGCAATGCAAGAATCTTTCAAAACCATGCACCATTTACCTTCCACTTCATAACCATGCATTACTTTGAGTTTGTCTATCACAGAACATGCTTGTAAAATGAATAGAAGTGTGTCGCTGTAACGTGACAAAATGAGAAACGGCCCAGGAGAGCCATGAAAGGTTTTCAAGGCTGGCTAAATGTTGGTGTGCCTGTGGTCCTTTAGTTATGAAGAACGTCTGAACTGCTTGGTGCTGAAGGAGGAATTCTTCGCCCTCATGAATGAAATAAGAGAATTCATTGGTACTCTGACAGTGGCTGGAAAAGGTACGTTTGTTTGCTAGAGTTTTCTAAGAAATTACACTAATAAAGTAGAACTTAAGTCTCATTGCTAACACTAGCTTTCTTTTTTTTCAGAGTTGTTGGAGTGTGATAATCTACATTCCATCATTCGCTTGGTGCTGAAAACAGGAAATTACATGAATGCTGTAAGCAGTGAATTTGCACCGTAGGGTTAATGGATAACCTTCCTTTGTGTTTTGCATCACTGAAGGTGTGTGTTTATTCTCAGGGTGGCTACGCAGGCAGCGCAGTTGGCTTCCGTATGTCATCCCTTCTGAAGCTGGCGGATACCAAAGCAAACAAACCTGGAATGAATCTTATGCATTATGTTGTGATGGCAAGTAGATTTTATTCTTTTGTTTGATTGTAGGGCTGCTCAGTAGACCATGGGTTAGCTCTGTTCTTGTTCTCTCTGGGTTCTCCAGCTTCCTCCCACAGTTCAAGGCTGTTAAGTTAATTGGTTTGTCTAAATTGCCTGTAGACTCGTCCAGGGTCTACCCTGTCTCTTGTCCAACACCTGCTGGAAATAAGCACCAGCCCCTTCATTACTCTGTGGGGATAGACATGTATAGATGTCAAGCTGTAATTTGAAGGCCTGTTTCTGTATTTAAATTTACATTCACTCTCCACTTTATTACCTTATTAGTACTGGCACCTTCTCCGGGTCTTCAATAAAACATACTGTTTTATTGCTTTGGGGTCCTTAGGATGTGATAAAACACTATAGAAGTGCAGGCCATTTACCGTTTTACCGAGACGACAGTACATATGTGTTAATTTGGATAAATATAGCTACTAGCTAACCCTCGGCAGGAAACAAGCTTCTGGTATAATTGGCTGGGTAATTGACCGTTTTTTATATCAGAAGCAGTTGGACTTAAATATTCTGTCGGTCTCTTGGCACCAACCTGGTTTTTAAGTGGCATCCATAAATCTTAAAAAGGGTTGAGGTTGGGCTGACTTTAACTGTTTAATGTTAATCTGCTTTGTTCAGCCATAACTACATTTTGATGCCCTCTGTAATGCTTACTATGTCCAAACCTGAAGTGTCTACCTATTATTATAGAGATACTTAAGAATTTGGATGCGGTTCTCCTTCTTCATAATTCTTTCTTTGAGTGTCACACCAGTACAAAAGACAACAAAGCAGACCCTTAGCATAGTACTACAACCACCATCCTTGGCAGGGGTTACAGTTTCCGTCAGGTGAAAGGCTCACCTTGACTCTTACAAATATACTTTCCACTATGGTCAAAGAGCTCAACCTTAGTTTCATTTGATCCAGAAGCCATTTGGATTCTGCAAAAGGTCTGTTTGGGTGGGTGAAAACTTTGTTTGAGTTTGACCATAATTGATTTTTGTAGCAGGGACCTCTTTTTGTCTTCACCCTTTCAGACCATCTTTATAATAAACATGCTTCACTTTTGATAAGAAGAATGGTCGAAATTACAGTCACATTCAATAAGAACAAACGTGTGTTCTGATGGGCCTCGGTTGTCAGATTGAAATTATCTTTTGAAAATGATATTCTTACAGGGACAAGATATAGGATTCAAAGATGCTCTATTGAATTGAGATCTGGCACCTTTGAGACATGATGCATTGATCCGCCAAGAGTGGCTGTCAGAATATGGGTGCACTGTAGTACTAAAGGGATGGACATGGTCAGCAACAATACTCAAGTACACTGTAGTGTTTAAACAATGATGGCACCCTGGGGCCCAAAGTTAGAAAATATCCCCAAAACTATTACAACATCCTGAACAGCTGATACAAGGCAGAATGGATCCGTGCTTTCGCCGAGACTTATTTGATCAGGCAAGGAGTATCAAATCTGTTAATGTCTGATCTTGGTGAGTCTGTGTAAGTTGTAGCCTCTGTTTCCTGTTGCCAGCTGAAATAATTGGAACCGAATGGTCATCTGCTGCTGTAGCCCATCTGCTTTACCATTCAGTCCATTGTGTGTTCAGAGGTGGTATTCTGCATACCTCCATTTGAACTACCGTTGCCGTCCTGTCATCTTGAAACCAGTCTGACCGTTCACTTCTGACCTCTCACATCAGCTAGGCATTTTAGAAGCTGAGCTTCACTGAATATGTTTTCTTCTTCGGACCATTCTCTGTAAACTCAGGAGATGGTTGTGTGTGAAATGATCAGCAGGTTTTGAAATACTCAGGCCAGCTAGTCTGGCACCATCAACCATGCTACCTTCAATGCTCAGGACGTCGTCTCTTCACCTTGTCTAGACGTGTAAATGGTTAATTCACTACCTATCTTTCCAAACAATTGAACTGACGCACCCAATAAACTGGCCTGTGGTTGAATGGTAGAATAAATGTGATTCTTAATCTGATTTATGTGTTTACCACAGCAAGCACAGAAGGTAGATATGGCGCTGCTTAACTTCCCTGAACAACTCAAACACATTGAAGCTGCATCAAGGTAAGTCTTAGGAAAATAATCTATTTGCCCTTTTTATTTGCATCGTTGTCTAAATGTTGAAGGCTGAGTTTTTTTTTACTTTATTTTAGAATAACCAAAGGTGACGTTGAAGCTGAGATTGAAAGGCAGAAGAAGAAAGTACAAGTTGCCAAAGCAGACACCTTGAAACAGGAAGAACTGAAGGAGCAGATGGAGGATTTTCTAAAGGTAAGGGTCGCTTCAGCAGTGGGAAATAAAAAAAATAAATTATGAATACATTTTACAATGACCTGTTTGTGCTCCGTTTAGGAAGCGGATGTTTGTTTGAAGGAAATAGAGACTGAATTTGAAGAGCTGCAGGCTGTAAGTGACTCTGTGGCCGAGTACTTCTGTGAAGACGGCAAGACTTTCAAACTGGAGGAATGTTGTTCCATTTTTCATACGTTCTGCCAAAAGTTTATCCGGGCTATCCAGGTAAATCTACACGCTGGTCTTTCTCTTGTTTTGGCCAAACCAAGAAAAATCTTGCTATGATTCATTAACGCCAAAACTTTCCTGCAGGAAAACAAGGCCAGAGAGATGGCGGAGATGAAACGCAAACACATCGATAGACTGCAGAACGCAGCCAAGCGCCGTTCCACCGCCACCTGTTCGAGCAGAGACAAGGAAATGGAGGGCATTGCATTAGAGTACGTTCTGCAGAACGTCTTAACTAATCGCAGCTCTAGGAGGAGACTGGGGAAGCCTTCGTCAAACAACGGAAGCCCCACAAGCGGGAGCCCAGTTAACGGGAGCCTGTCAGAGATCAGTTCTCAGACAAACCTTCCAACTGGACCTAGAAATCACAGGAACCATTTCAGGGCCAAAGATATGTTCAGAAAAGAGTGGAATTCCGCAATTGAACTCACGGAGAACTTTTCACAAAAGCAAGCACAGTCACACGTTGAGGACAATAATTCAAACATTATGGCTCCCTATGAAGAAAAGGCTAAAACGTCCGAAAAAGAGGATTCTCAGGACTTATCGAGCCAACCTAAAACAATTCCCATCCCTCTGCCCACAATTAGGTCTTTCTCTGCCACCACTGATGAGGACGAGGAGGAAGATTTACAAGACAACAATGAGGAAGAGGCCCAGAAGTTGCGTGAAGCCTCAAAAAAGGTTTTGAAGTACCAGAACAGCCGTGGAAGTGTCTCCTCTGTGGATCAAGCTCTGGAAAACCAGAAATCCCCTCCTGCCAGGAGGACCTTGGCTCGTCAGCTCACCTTCGACGAGGAAACGCAACGGTACCCTGGAGACCCGACCAATGAGGATTTGATCCGGTTTCTGCTCACCCCTCAGTCCTCCACGAAACGCAGCCTCGGCCGCCGGCACACTCTTCCTACCAAAGTTTCTAAAGCTCAGGAAGAGAAAGAAAACCTGCAGACTCAGTTTACAGCTGTAGACCCTAATCATGTGGCACACACCAAAGAAGCCCAGCCAGGACAGGATCTTGGACACGCACCTTCAAAACCGGCGTTTGATTTCACTGACATTTCTAACAAGATAAAAAAATCTCATAGTCTGGATCAGACTTCTCCAACTGCGGAAAAGAAAAGCAAACCGGACGATTCTTCAGTCCGGGTTTCGGAAGGGGGGCTTCAGGAAAACCAAGAGCAAAAGTCGATGGAGTGCACGGACAGCCAACAGCAGACTACTGTTGAAAGCATTCTCCCCAGGAGCGTGTGGTTTAAGACTGAGACCACTGGATCTTTTTTCAGTTTTTTTAGACGCCTTGGAGATATTAGCAAATCACAGAACAACAAAGAAACTGCTCCTAAAGGCACAGATTCCAGTGTGTAGGCTTTAAAAATATTCAGAAACGATAAAAACGGTGTCCTAATTTAAATCTATTGTAACTTATCTGTTACCTAATCAGAGTTCAATATAGTGATTAATCACTTGTTATCTCATGGTTACAGTGTGGAATTTCTATTTTTTTTTATCTGATAGAAAGTTAAAGGTATGAGAGGAAAGTGTGAACATTTGTTTGGGGAATGTTTTAATAAGAGAAGGTGTTTTGCATGTTTTACCACTAGATGGCAAGAGTTGACAGTAAGTGAGGTGATCGTAGAGGCGCTGAGACTTTGCAGGCAGTTTGTAAGTTGATGATTGCTACACAAAAGATGGACACGCACACTGTAAGACATTTGCATTCATTTTCCATCAAATCTTTGAATAACAATTTCACTCTACATATTCACGTGTAGTGGGATGACTTAGAAAATGCTTACATTGTGTGTACTTGGATTGAAATGCATTACCGAACAGAGAGTACAGAGAAAGTGCTGAGGGTGTTAAGAGTTGGAACAAAAATGCATTAACATTTTTACTTGTTTAATTTTTCATTAGTATTTGCACGTAATGCATGTTTGTTCACAGTTTGGCTAATTTTGCTTTGTGAAATAACAAATTTATTTGTGCGCTCTGATTCCTCTGGTTCCCAGCCTTGTTGCAGCAGAGTAGCAGACGCTTGCTGTTGCTCACAGTCACGCTGAATTCAGCTATTGTTTTTTTTTTTTTTTTTACGTGAAATGGGTCAGTGTTACAAAGGCTGTCTGTATCTGAGCAGAGCTGAAAGAGGGGCAGCATTGGTCAAAAGAAAGAATGCTGATTTGAACTTGAGAAGATATGTTTCATATGGTTAAAAGATACTTTATTAAACACTTCAGCTGAATACACCTCCATGTCCACCTTTAATTTGGAAAAGAGGCAAAGGCTTGCGGAGGCCCCGGCTTATGCGATATACATAAGATGTGGGAATCTCTTAGCATTTGACCAAGATTATGCAACTGGTTTATTATATAATTTGCCAGTTGCAGTTATGAGCCACAATGATGTAATGGGAATTAGCTAATATTTGGGATCATCAGGCTGAATGCTGTTACTGTTTCTTTGCCATAGCATATTTAAATGACTGAGATGTATTAACTGCCAAATGATAGAAAGACAAGGAACTTTGTGACTTAGGTCGTGTATCGTAGTTTGTTTCATGTAACACTATCACTATGTAGGAATAGACAAATTGATCAAATACGATTTGCATGCTTAAATAAACAGCAATGGTGTTTAGTGTCAAACTAAGGGTATTTATGTATATTTACATTCAAAAACTCCATACAGATTTGTACAGCCTTAATTATTATTTTTTTGTGCAGTTATTTAATAGTAGTATAATATTATGTGATAATTTTTTTCGAATTGTGTTTGATTTAATAAAAATAAGTAAACAGTTGGTCACGAATTTGGATTGTTTCCTTATTCCTCACTGCAAACGATAAATTGTATTTGTTCAGGCTATCTCAGTCCTGCAGGTGCTGCCAGACTGCAGCAGCCATCTTCACTGAGCTGGAGGCAGTCTCCATGGCAACACTGCGTTGCAGAGGGAAGCCAAGGAAGTCTGTGTTTGCCCTTCACCTCATTCCCCCCCCCCAACAAATTCCCCAATGAATGCATCAGCACAGTCATCATAAACCCAATACGTAATACACTATATTACAGTCACATCTCCTGCCATTCATGTCTTTGCCAACAAAGACGATGCACTAGCCTATTTAGATCCCCCTCTCAAATAACGCTTTAGATTCAAAGGTGTCGTGCACTTGGTGTGTAAGACTTTTATTTTTTCTTTAACTAGAAGTTTTGAATCTCTAAGAAGATTCCTATGTTTTACATTCACGTCCTGTAAAAGCAGACTCACCCAGTGTGATAGCCTGATCTGTTTTTTTTTTCATCTGTATTGTTTCATTTGAAATAGCTGCAAACCCAAATGCCCCTGGAGGTCTTTTGAATTTACAAGTAGATGACAATGCGCAGCCTTTTAAAAACAATTATGCGCCACCTCTAACCCTAGCCCTGAACCTCAAGCACGTCAGATGTTAGGACTGCAAGCTTCAGGCAAAGGCTTCACACTTCTGTTTTTTTTTTTTTTTGGTGCGTTTCAATAACACATCGCCACTTGCAGGCCCAGCATAGTAGACTGAAACAATTTGAGTTGCTTTTCGTATGGAAAACTTAGTTTCTAGAGATGAGAGCACACTGTAGAAATGAGATAAAAGAATATATTGGAAAGAAAATTTGCTTTTATGAAGACAAAGGCTAAAGATCTATACTTAGGCATCAATCTATTGTACTTTGCAAGCCTAAACTCTTGTCTAAGTAAGTTGATGTTTCCCATGATCTGTATGCAATAAATAAAAGAAATTTGAAAAATCAGCTGAATTAATACGCACATGTGATAGACATTCAAAAAATGCCACACGAAAGCACATAGGCTGATAAAGAGCTAAATAAAGGTAGCTTTTATCTGTTCTTGTTTTAAAATCATGCATAAGGAATATTGTGCATATAAGATCAACTGGTAAGACTGGCCAGATTTTAGCAACTGGTAAGGACCCCCCCCCCCCATAAAAAAACCCATCAGGCCGCAGCTGAATTCCTACTCTTAGCCTTGTTTTCTCTAGAAAGAAAATCTCTCCATGATAGTGGATAATGTGGTTAAATAGAACAACTTACAGATTTCTTTGTTTTTGTTTTGTTTTTATATTTGGGTCCACCTTGATTTTGTATTTACAGCCTAAAAATGCTTCCCATACCAGCAATCTAAATCTTCAACGCAATAAACCGCATCCTTTGTCCTTTTAAGGGTAATGGGAGGTTGCTAAAGAAAAGAAGAAGCCAAGCCCCTTTGCACCAGACAGGCTTCTCCCTTTAGTCAGATCCAGAGACGTGAGCTGATCTCCATATTCCCTGCCCCCTTCTTCTTCTATTGGCTTCTCCAACTCCTCCCACTGGTGATTTCACCAATGCCGCATATGATCCACGCCCCTCCTTGCCTCCTTTCCCTCGTCCTCTTCCTTACTGTCCCCGTCTTCTTCCAGACAGACCCTGCCCTTTCCTTTCTGTCGCCCTGTCTGTGGGATCTGTTGTTGTGAACCGGGGAGGCTGACAATGGCAATCTTTCTCCGCCGCTGGCAGTGCTGACCGCCCCCCCCCCCGGGCCCTCCTGCTTTGGCCTTGGGAGCGCATGTGAGTACGATCTAATCTAAGCTGCTCATTTGTTTTTGTGGGATCGTGTTTCTGCCTTCGCATCTTGTTTGGAGTCCTCCGTAATGCAATGGACCGAGGGGGAGAAGAGGAGGAAGCGGATGAATAATTGATTGGCTCATCTCAAGCAGCAGCTGTGCGCTGATAAATCACAGAGCCTCTTATTTTGGATCATCTCGCGTTCTTTTGTGACAGCATATCTCTATCATCCAACAACGTGAATTTCGTGGACGTTTTTTTTTCTTTGTTCCGGTTCATTTATGCATTAAAAAAAATATTCTGCTGTGCTCTGATTCTTTTCTGCTTCCTCCTGCAGCCCACTCAGTTCTCCATTTTGGCTCTGAGCTGGCTGCCGGCTGGGTTCTGTGGCAGGTGGGCATCTCTGCTGCAGTCTGAGCTGTGCTCTGCAAACAGCCATCCACGCTCTTTTGTTTAGAGGATTAGGGGGGGATCTTCGATTGCATGTCTGATCTGAATTTGTATAGACTTTTGCAGCTGGGATGCTCTCAGGGGCTCATAAATCAGCAAGCTGCATGCCTGTCTCAGCCCATGATTACTTGGGAGATTGCACTGCAGCAACAGCAAATGGCAATGCATCACTCCTGCACCGTTGGCCTAGACTGGGAGCTGACACCTTTGTGGTTCCTTTTGTCATCTGGTGTTGCTACTTCTTCGACCAAACATTTACCTTCACGAGAACAGATTATAGAGGCGTTGAGCTGATTCTCCTCTCGGATGGCAGCTTTCACTGGGTCACCGAGAGGTTGCCAGACGGCCCTGGATGTTGCGCCAGAGGGCAGATACTTAGCAGTTGTTGCATGTTTGTGTCAAGGGTTCAGGTTTCCCTTTGAGTTTTCTTACTCGGGGTGATGGACTTTAGATTGTCATTTTTAAATGAAATGCTCTTTCAGAGGATGCCTGACTGAAGATAAAATTTTAAATCGGTTTCAGAAAATGCACGACAATTAGTTTGGCCTGATACGGCATGACCTTTGAACCCTGATTTGATCAGAAACAAACGTGGCAGTAAAGAAGATCCATAATGGACGGCATGAAATCGGCACACGTTGTGAAAATATTCATTGACAGAATGACCAAAAAAAACACAGATGCACTGTTTACTGTTAATTGTTATTCGTACTCGTCTTTGCTTTATTATGTTGTTTGAGGCATGATCTAGTTTGGTTGCCTTGTGTGCAAATATGTCAGTGTCACGGTTTTTACACAAGAAACTAAAACAAAAATGGATCTGATCATTTGCTTTGATTTCAAGAAGACAAAGGGAAAAAACGTTCCAACTGCCAGTGAAATAGATCATAGTTGTTATTCCATTGTTAACAGTCAGCCTTCAGTCAGCCATCCACTTTGATGTCAGACTGATGGCTCAAAAAAAACTCGAAACTAAGAGTTCCCACCATTTGAAGTCTAAAAGTGCATCGACTCAGCCTGTTTTTTTGTTTTGAGGAAGAAAAAAATAAATCATGTAATTTTTTTTGGGATATATTGTTTTCCATTAAATTAGAGAAAATCTGGTCAAATCTGAATTGGCAGGGCAAACGTCAAAGAAAAACAGAAAATTGGCTTCAGTCTCAAAATCAGCTGTCTTCTAAAGACATTAACTAAAGATAGTTTTTAAACAGTGTTGCGGTAATAGAGGGTGGTTCTATAGCACTTTTCACAACATGACCCAGGTTTTATTTATTTATTTTTTGGCCAGAAATAGTTTGTATATGGCTGAATTTGTCTTTTTTGCAAATGTGGGAAAGCTTTTTTTCCCCAGGCAGCTGACTAGCAGTGGGCAGCAACAAGTGGGAGAGGGGCACTGATTTGTCACACTGCGCTGCGTGCTATCAGAGAACACACTGGTCACTCCAGCACTTTCTCTGGTATCTAATTAAAATGACTTTTATTTTTTATTTTATTAAAATTTTAATGTTTTGTTTTTTAAAGATCTAGCCAAGTCTGGACCTTTTTAACATGCTCCTTGCCTCTCATATAACTCATAAATACTTAACCGCTTCTTAATTGAGCTTCACTACAGTGCACAGCTATGCATTTATACTGGCTATCATAATAAAACAAATAAATGTGTAATGACCAATGAAAGGAGAAAATAAAGGGGTCAATAATGACATTTAGTCACAACTGGATTTGTTCATTCTCAAACTTGGAAATCTTATCAGCACTTTTTATTCTGCTAAAAAAAGCTGAGAAAACCCATTACGCTGATCAGAGCCAGTTATCAGGGGTATCACCTATGTGAATCATTTTAACATGCATCGCTTAATTTATAATTTACAAGTTTTCTTTAAAAAAAGAAGCTATGCCAACGCTCTTTCATTCTCTAAAAATTTTAGCTTCACCAAACCAGGCAAATATAATTTCAAATACACTTTTAAATTAGTTCATCGTTGATTCTGAACATTCACTCGTCATGCAGTCATGGATCACGCTGTGATTCTAAAAGGCTCAAGGATTTATTCATCTCCCTTCACTTACTGACCCTTTTTTAATCGAATAACTAGGCTAATAATTGTCATCTTTGTTCCATATTCAAGACAATATAACATCAACGTTTTAATGCTTCCCACAATCTGAGGCCCCAGAGTTGTTCTGTTGCTCTCGCTGCAGGTGGACAAATATTGCAGGCACTGCCAATGCGTTGATCGACCTTTCGCAGAGTCTGCAGTGCATGTTGTGCCTGCAGACACACCGCCAGCATGCCGCATTGTCTCCTGCCACCGTCTTATCACAGTGGGGGTCACATGGCGGCATATCTGCCAACATGACGCGGCCACTTTGTCACATCACCACTCGGCGGCTGTCACAGTTCATCGGACTAACGGATAAGATTACACGACGTTTTCAAGTTTAAAGTGAACTAGAATAGGTTTTGCAGCGTTGAGCAAATTCAAATATATTGTGCATAAAATGGCAGTTGGTGTCAGGAAGCAAATTCCATAAATCAAAACGCAGAGCTGAGGTTTTCTCAAAATGAACTCTTGTTAAAATATTGGGATAGAAGCAGAAGGGGTCCAAACCGTTTTGTTATGCTGAGTAGTCCCGACAGCCTGAACCTCCACGCCGAAGACCGCTTACTTCCCGTAGCCAACAGCCAACATTCATCCCAAAGTTCATTGCCGTGCCCCTTCTGACAAAGACCGACGCGTTCAGACAGATTCCTTCAACGGAGGCAGCCAACTGTGAGCAGCAGGGCTAGTTAGTTTTTGTACGTGGTACGGCGTTACGCGGACAATGACTGATGACTCATCATGGCGCTATAGCAACCCCAATGGCCTCACCAGCTTCTTTAAAAAAAGAAACAACAACAAAAAAAATCATCGTGGGCGACTCTCAGACGTCACAAACAGTTCCTGCTCCCTGGATTGTTACTGCCGTCCCAAATTAAACAGTGCAGTCAGTATGTCCTGACCCATGCTTAAACCAGGTTCCACATTAGACCGTGCTTGTTTCTAGATTTACTGTTTAGCCAATACTGCTTTAAAACAGTAAGACATAAAGCTCAAATAAATACAGAGCACTTCAGGTAAGATAGAGGGCAGTGCCAGAAGTGTTAACCTCCCTTTATTCTGTCCTCTTTCTTTCAGCCCGGCTACTATTTACTTCTGTGTGATGCACTGCTGCTTTCCTTCCAAATAGAAACCGTCCAAGCAGGCTGTCGGGACAATTATTGCGTGAAGACATGTGAGCGAGTGGGTGAAAAAATAAACTGCGGTCTATTTTTAAGCCCCATCTTGACAGCATATCACAGAGGGCCGACACTTGTGATTTCAGGTCAGTGAGGCTTTTGCCAAAGTTTGCTTGTCCAGTGGACGGCCAGCAGCTGAAATAAAGCGTCCCGGGTCTCCTCGCTGGTTTGTTATGGGCACAGTGCAGCAGAGGGTTGTCTAGCAGAGAGGGAGAAAATTGGTTTAAAAATTTGTTGGGGAGGCCTGATATATCTGCATTAACATCGGTATTGGCCGATGTTAATTATTATTATTATTTTTTTATTTTTTTTTTCTACCCTACTGGTATGGGGTAGCATGAGTAAAACTGAGCCGATATTAATAACCGATTTTCATCTCCATCTTGTTGTCGTTTGTGTTTCCGAAGGGAGTTAGCCATGTGGTAGTTTGGGCATGTGATGGTGACACAGCACAGGATTGTGGGCCATTTACCTGAAGCAGAGACGCAAAGTCGGCTGTTTGGCTGCGTTTTCTTTATGGCAGAAATGTACATAACATGTTTAGGTAAATATTGGTCATCGGCTATGACAACTATATTAATGTCAGATGTCGATATTGGTGCAAATTTTCATACTGGGCCAAATCTGAAAATATTCTAATTTTATTATTTTCCAATTATACACCCTTGAAAAATGAATGAAATTGTAGAAATGATATTGTGGGCAAAATGTGCTTAATTGCAAATAACTTTTAACATTTTAATGAACCACTTTCCTACCAAATTTGATAATATTGATTTATTTATTTTGTTGTGCAATGAACTTTGTTGTGGTTTAAATGTTAAACTACAAGTTTAACATTTAATTTTAAATGGGTGATACTAAGTCGAAATTGTGGCTGTAAAAATATATTTTTTTTCTTCAAACCAATTGGATCTCGACTGCAAAAAAGAAAAAAAAAATGCTAGATATCCATACTGATGCGGAATGGGTAATATGTTAGGTCCAAAAGGATGCCACATCATTTGATGGATATGGAAATGATCCACCCACAGAGAGCTTAATCTGAAGTCACAGGGAGAACTGAAAATCAGATGCGGCAGGCTGGCCAGTCTGCTGAAATGTCATTGCTTCAACTCAAAATGGCAGTCGGTAGCTTGTATGCATGCCTGACAACATCCGGGGCCTGCTCCTTATGAGAGGACAGATGGTGTCCGGCGGTATCTCCTCTCATCCTGACCAGGAGACAACTGAGCTGCTGGAAAGTCTGAGGCGAAACCTGCTAACATAGGATGGACCTAAACATGGTGTCCTGGAGAGGTTCTATTGGATTTAGGTCATGGGAGCTTGGAGGCCAGTCATTGGTACCAATTCCTTCATCCTCCAGGAACTCCCTGCAGGCTCTTACCACAGGAGACCAGGCATTATCACGCACCAGGAGGAACCCAGGACCCACCGCCCCAGCAAAGGGTCTAACAATGGGTCTAAGGATGTCATCCTGATACCTGACGGCTGTCAGCGTGTCACCATTTAACCTGTACAGGTCTGTACGTCTCTCCATGGATATGCCTCCCCAGACCAGCACCGACCCGCCACCGAAGCGATGGTGGGGCATAATGGAACATTTATACGTTCAGCACATGTTCTTCAGACTCCTGTCCTGTCTGTCACATAAGCTCAGCGCAGGGCCTATTGGAGGATGTCAGATCCTCAGGAAGTCTGTTTTTAATGGTTCGGTCATAGATATTGATGCCAGTGGCATGCTGGTGGTCACTTTCTAGGGCTTTGGCAGTACCCATCATCCTTACATCCTTTCAGGTTAAGGACTCCCGACGTCCAGGACTCGATATCACTCTCTCTACTTTTTTCCACCAGTGTATTTTCTGCGCACATGAAGAGTTTCGCTTTAACACAGATGTACGTTGAACGAACTGGATGGTGTCATCGGAATCTGTTAGATCCACTAATCCAGATGGCAGACAGGACTTGACCCCGCAGGAGGGCGTTAAGCCACTTAACTGTAAATACAGGGAGAGAGTGCCAAATAATACTTTGCAGTCAAACAGCTGAATTAGCAAACATTTGCATTCTTCCCATGGCAGAAGGCCACCCGTGCTAATGGAAAAGATAGAGTTAACATTTACGAGGCGGCGACTGTTCATTTGCATTAATGACGTTGGTCTCTAGACTCGCTTATATTTGATCAAAACAGGTTGCTCACTCTACAAATCTAGTTTCTTTTGCTTTGATGCAAATGTTGAAACATCTGGAAATGTCATATTAAGTCACCTCCACTGTTTCATTTTAGACTAATTGAGCTTTAGGATGTTTTTTTTTTTTGTAAAATGTAACAAGTAAGTCTTACAGAGCTTTGGAACAATGGTTGCATACATTAATCATTTGCACTGATTTAGTCTATCTAAATGACTTATGTGTACACGTTTCTCTAATCATTTAGCATTTCTTTTAGGACGCAGGGACCTTCTGAGGACTGGTGTCAAGCAGACTGTTTTTAAAGAAAGGCGATCGTTCTGCGGCGAGGCGAGTGGGAGGAACAGAGCCAAGGATGGCTGCTGGGAGAAGCAGGGAGGAAGGGAAGCGAAGGTGGGGGAGATGGTTGCAATCCAAAAGGCTGCACGGCCAGCGAGCCGAGAGGGGGAGGAGCCTGGAGGCTTTGGCTCATCCAGCTTCCTCCTGATGTCACTGTCCATGCTGCAGGAAAGACGGCACTGGCAGGGGAGGGTCCTGCCGGGGAGATGAGGAAAGGGGGAGGCTTATAGGGTTGGGCGAGGCCTCGTTGTGTGGACAGTGAATAGGGGCTCTGCTTCTGATCACTTGGGAAGCGGGAAACAATAGAGTCTGTGTGCCGGGGAAGGTCCTCCGGTTGCAAGATGTCTGTGGTTAAGATGAAGCCTGCTGACCCTGACGACTAAAAGAGGAAGAAAAAAAGAGACAGTGATAAAAGATGAAGTCTGGTATGTAGCTGTGAGCAGAGCTGGAATGCCGTTGTGTGAGGCTGTTTTCGCTGCTGAGAGGAACAGCTGCATTTGCGGCCTGCTGGATCTAGTGAGACAGGCAGAGCAGTTTACCGAGAGTCCCCACCCGCCCCCCCCTTTCAACCCGGCAGGCAGACAGGTGGTTCCTGAACTCAGCCTGCTAGGAGTCAGGGGAAGGAACAGGAAGGAATTTGGGGAGGGGTTATAAAGCTTCCCTTTTCCTTTTTCTTACTCTCAAAGAAAGAAAGATTGATGTATTTAAGGCAAAGGTATGAGCTACAAGTGTGGTAAGCTTCAACCTTCTGCTTGGAGCTAAGCCAAATCAGACGTTAGGGACGTCAATTAAGCCATTGTCAACTTAAATTATAGCAGGAAATCAGATTCAAACTAATACTGAGTGCATGCGTGGACCCAGCATCATCTTGTCAGTGCGTTGCTCTGGAGGGAGCAGGATGTCCTTGTTCTGTTCATTTCCTTTCCTTTCTGATTCTGATTCTGATTCTGACTAAAGCTGCAGAATGTATTAGATTCCAGTATCTCAATCACAAAAGGGCTTCGTAGTTTTATAAGCCATGCATTAGAACTCTGCTTCTAAATAATACATTTGGCCACTCGGACTTGTTCTTCACTGTCATTCACGGTTAGGTCTGGAATGGATCCTAGTGACCGAGATGGTAAACCTCAGGGAGAGTGGCGGGGACATAATGAGGGAAAAGTGAGAGACGTGAAGAAAACGTGTGTTGATTGCAATCAACGTCAATCATCACAATATTTGGCAAAAATCTGAAATTTCATATATCCTTACATCCTTAACTTTTAAGCTTTCTTAACTTTTATTTTCTGTAATCAGTTGGTAGAAATTTTTAAGGATAGAGTAATGTCTTTAACAGGCTATTGTTTGGGTGTGGTCTTTTGTTTACTGTTTAAATCGTGATATTTGCACAATTATGTTTCCTGATGAGTTCACTTTTGATAATGTTTGCTAAAAGAAGGACGCACTGGTGTGTGATAGGAAGATATACACCAAGCTGTTGGCCAGAGATTAGAATTGGCAAATTTCAGCAGGTCAAATATAGAAAAAATGTGTCTTCTTTCCACTATTGAGTGTGACAAAACTAGTCGCTCCAATCGTTTTGGGTTTATAAAGACATCATCCAACCGTATGTGCCTGATTGCAGGCCGTTTGGGTTTGATAAAGGTTAAGGAATTAAGACCTCTACCTCAGTCACGGATCTTTCGGCGCCTTCCCTTTTCTTTGTTTTTCACGTGTAATCTTTTCAGTTATAAGTAGAAAATCAGAATTTGCCAATTTTGCTGTTTTTAGATTCGTTTGAGTGGTGGTGTAAGTAAGGATCACTAATTGGGCATTTGTCTAACGATGCTTCTTTTATAAGAAGCAAAGAAAGTGACCTGTTTCTTAATGATATTTTAAAGAAAAACGTGTGTGGCTTCACATAGTTCCTCATAGTTCCTGGTCTTTATTTGCTCTTTCTCTCAGACTGTGACCTGAAATCCGACTCAGACGTAAAATACAGGTCGATGCTTTCGTATCCGTCGTTATCGCTCTCAGTGATGCGACACGTCTGCAGAATGTTTTTGGATCTGATTTAATCCCTTGTGGCTCTCGTGTACAACCTGACAGATGCACAGACACATAAGTTAATCTGTGCTTGACCCAGTGATATGGTTTGATTTGAGCAGAGAACCAGCATCTCACCCTCTTATCTGGACTGCATGTAAATAATAGAACCGACGCTGTACATTGCAAATTATTACCAGGAATCAAACACGAGGTGCTTTGTAACCTGTTTTTAAAACGTTTGTCCAGAGCAGTCGGAGCACGGGGATATCAGGTCAAGGCAGATTTTATGACTCATTGTTTCACCCTGTGCTTTTCATCACATGCTTTCCTTTTCTGCTTTAACTTGTTGGACTTTGTCACATTTCAAGTCAAATGACCTTTGACTGACAGTCTTGAACCTTTGACAAACTTTTGTTTAAAGAAAGGGAGCATAAAATACCAGCTGGTACAGGGTTTAAGGGAGGTTTTATAATCCCAGCAAAACTATGAGTCACTTCCTCCTCAGTTAGTTCAAGCAAACACACCCTCCTCATCCTTTATGGCTGTTTCCTCAAGGTTTTCTTTTTTTTTTTTCTCAATGTTTCCTCTGTTTCTTCCTCTTCATGCGTGCAGGTTAAGTGGTCCCCTTGCCCGCCTCTCTTTTGAATGTCTCTCATCATGGCTAAGCGTGAGACCGGCAGCACCAGCCCCGTGGTCAGACAGATAGACAAGCAGTTCCTGGTCTGCAGCATCTGTTTGGACCGGTATCACAACCCCAAGGTTCTGCCCTGCCTGCACACATTCTGTGAGAAGTAAGACCTCTGTCTCTCAAATCAGATTTTACGTTTATTTTCAAGTGACGAGAAAACTGTGACTAATATGACAGAAAACATAATTTAACTTCAGGGAACCCTTTCCCCCCCTTTTTTTATTCCTTCCTTCCTTCCTTCCTTCCTTACAGCATGTGACCTTTTTTGTTTTCTTCATGCCTTCCTTCCTCCCTCCCCCCTCGCATGTGACCTTTTTTGTTTCCTTTATTCCTTCCTCCCTCCCCCTTGCATATGACCTTTTTTGTTTCCTTCCTTCCTTCCTCCCTCCCTCCCCCCTCGCATGTGACCTTTTTTGTTTCCTTCATTCCTTCCTCCCTCCCCCTTGCATGTGACCTTCCTTCCTTCCTTCCTTCCTTCCTTCCTTCCTTCCTTCCTTCCTTCCTTCCTTCCTTCCTTCCTTCCTTCCTTCCTTCCTTCCTTCCTTCCTTCCTTCCTTCCTCCCCCTTAGGATGTGACCATTTTTTGTTTCTTTCCTTGTTGCCTTTTTTTTTTTACCTTCCTTGTGTACTTCTGTTATTCCCTTCCCTTTTCTCCTTCTTTCCTTCCAGTCTCTGGCTTTTCCAAAATTAAGTTAAAGGACTGAGAACTCTGGAGTTTTTCATGAAAAAAAAATTATTATGGAACTTCATTCTGTAGTTTACTACATTAGAGCATATTGTGGAGCTTCACAGTTAGTGAAAAGAGAAGGAAACAATGATTCAGACTCTTGACACATATCTTTATTTCCCTACTTTCCCGTTTTTCATGCAGATGTCTACAGAACTACATCCCTCCCCAATCTCTGACGCTGTCCTGTCCAGTGTGCAGACAGACGTCTATCTTGCCGGAGAAGGGCGTGGCAGCCTTACAGAACAACTTCTTCATCACGAACCTGATGGAGGTGTTACAGCGGGACACCGAATGCAGTCGAGCCGAGGCGTGCAACGTCCTTGAGTCAGCCAATGCAGCCACAACCTGTCAGCCCCTCTCTTGCCCCAACCATGAAGGAAAGGTAAAGCCCGAATAAAAAGACAACCACATGAGCCATTGAGTTTCTCCATTTTTTTTTAAATTATTTTTTTTTATTATCAGTGTAGACAGGGATCTATTGCTCTTTTGCCTGATGCTCTATTGCGCCCTCTGCAGGTAATGGAGTTTTACTGCGAGTCATGTGAGACAGCCATGTGTCTGGAGTGCACAGAGGGGGAACACAGGGAACATGTGACCGTTCCTCTGAGGGATGTGCTGGAGCAGCATAAGTTGGTCCTTAAAAACCAGCTTGACACTGTGCGCAACAGGTAGGATTGTCAGGGATTAAATAAATCATAAGTTAGAGGTTTCCTTCAGGAGGGTTTTAGAAATGACTGCTAACAAATAAATGCAGATTAGGATGTTTTTAACCTCTCTGCATCTTTCCGGCAGATTACCTCAGCTGACAGCTGCCATTGGGCTGGTAAATGAGATCTCCAAGCAGCTAATGGAAAGGAAAAACGAGGCAGTGACGGATATCAGCAAGACATTTGACGAGCTTGAGAAGGCATTACACCAACGCAAGACTGCTCTTATTACCGAGGTGGAAAACATCTGCAGCACCAAGCAGAAGGTCAGAGGGCTATGATTATTATGATTTGTGCCATGGTAAAAGAAACCAATGCTATAATTTGAGGTACATTAGCTCAAGCAATACTGTGCCTTTTCAAAAGTGTTCACACCCTTGAGTTTTTCCAAATTGTCCCCCATTACAACCACAAACTTTAGGGTATGTTTCAGGGATAATAGGCCAGCACAAAGTAGCCCAGATTTGTGAACGAGTACAGAGAGACAACTTTCAGTTAAAAAAAAATATATATTTAAAAAGTGTGGTGTGTATTTGTACTTGGTCCATGTGAGTCAATACTTTGCAAAAGAAAGTCCTGACTGCATTCACAGCTAGGGTATGCTTCTACCAGCCTTGCCCATTAACACCAAACGCTTTGGTAATTCGTCTTTAACAACATCGCACAAGCCGGGTCTGATTTAAAAGGAGCATGTGTTCAAACAGCAGTGTTGCCACAGAGTCTCGTTTAAATTTCCTGGTATTTACATCCATCTTTCCATCAACTCTGACCAGCGTCCTTGTCCCGGCTTAAAAAAGCATCCCTAAAGCAAGCTACAGCCACCGTCTTGTCTCATGTTAATGCGTTAATCTTTCTTACTACAGCGAAAAAAGTGTTTAAAAGTGTTTCAAACTTGACTTGTGTGAACTTTAAATGACACTTCGTAGGAAGCAGCGACTTTCTTCTAGATGCTCTTACATAAAGGTAATATTGGAGGGTTGCACAAGTAACACCCGTCTCGCGAACAAATTCCTTCCCACCTGAGTCGTTTATCTCTGCAGCTCCTCCCGAGTTAGCATGGGCCTCTTGTACGCTTACCGCTCTCCTTGCCTGGCCTGCCATGCTTTGGTCTTTTCTTTTCATTTTCAGTTAATTGGTGGAACAGCGCGCTGTTAGATGTTTTGAAGCGCACGTTTTAAGACTTACCCACCCCCGCTGTAAAACTCACCACAACTTCCTTGAGCGGCGCGATGCTGCTTGTTCACCAATGTTCTCTAACAAACCTCAGGTGGCAACACCGAAAATCTCTTTTGGTACAGAGATTTAATTACACACAGATGGACTCTACTTACCAACGAGGCGATTTCTGAAGGCAGTTGGTTGCACTGGTTTTTATTTGGGGGTGTCAGAGTAAAGAGGGCTAAATGTTCTGCACCTCTTAGATTTCTGTACCTTTTAAAAAAAAAGCACCAATTTACAAGTAAGTGCTGGTTTGTGTTGGTCCCATCAGTAAAAAAATCCCAATCATAAACGACGACGTTTGTGATTTACTGCGGGTGTGAATACTTATCCAAGGCGCTTCATGTGCATGCTTAACGTGTCTCTGTTGACGCATTTTAGGTGCTTCAGGCCCAGCTGACCTCTTTGCTTCAGGGCAAAGAGAACATCGAAAGCAGCTGCAGCTTCACGGAACACGCTCTCAGCCACGGCAGCGCCACCGAGATCCTGCTGGTTCAGAAACAAATGGGCGAGCGGGTCAGCGCCCTGGCGAGGCACAGCTTCCCCGAGCATCCCCATGAGAACGGACACCTGGAATGCCAGGTGGAGACGGATGGACTCAGGCGCTCTATTCAGAACCTGGGGGTCCTCATCACGACGGGGGCTGTGGGCCACACCAGCGTCGCCACTGGCGAAGGCCTGCGGCATGCGGTGGTTGGCCAGCACACCACCGTCACGGTCACCACCAAAGACAAGGACGGAGAGCTGGTGAAGTCTGGGAACGCCCTTCTGAAGGCGGAAATAGCTTCGGCAGACGGCGTTTGCACCGAAGCCGAGGTGGTGGACAACAAGAACGGCACCTACGAGGTCGGGTACTCCCTCCGCTCCGAGGGGGAGTTCACCTTCTCCCTGCTGCTGTACGAACAGCCTGTGAGGGGGAGTCCGTTCCGCCTCCGGGCCGTCAAGCCGTCGGACGTCCTGCAGTCACCGGAAGACGTGAAGAGACGAGTGAAGTCTCCGAGCGGAGGAGGGGGCCACGTCCGGCAGAAGGCCGTGCGCAGGCCCTCTAGCATGTACAGCACCACCAAGAAGAAGGAAAACCCAATAGAGGACGAGCTGATCTACAGAGTCGGTGGGTGGGGAAACCATTAGCCCTGCTGTTGTTTTACCTGCTGAGCTGCATAATGCTTCACACAGATGAGCTGAAACGTGCAGTATGAAGTGTGTGTACATGCCAAAGGATCCTAAGGCTCTGCTTACATGACAGGAACAAGGGGGCGGGACAAAGGCGAGTTCACCAACCTTCAGGGCATCTCAGCCTCCAGTAACGGGCGGATCGTGGTCGCAGACAGCAACAACCAGTGTATACAGGTATTTCTTCACCGTAATCTGAAACCAATAGATTTCTGTTCAGTTCTCTCTGCAGTTATTCTGATTTTCTTTCTTTGTGTGTAGGTATTTTCTAACGACGGCCAGTTTAAGATGAGGTTCGGTGTGCGGGGCCGATCCCCGGGACAGTTGCAGCGTCCCACGGGCGTAACGGTGGACATGAACGGAGACATAATTGTGGCCGACTATGACAACCGATGGATTAGCATTTTCTCCTCAGATGGCAAGTTTAAGGTGAGCACTGGTCCCCAGGCGAGCGTCTTTCTTTGGCACAAACGTGCGAATAATGCAAGCGGAATGACCGACGTCTCCCTTTGGCCACCACAGAATAAGATCGGTGCCGGAAGGTTGATGGGACCCAAAGGTGTGGCCGTGGATAAAAACGGACATATAATCGCTGTCGATAACAAAGCCTGCTGTGTCTTCATCTTCCAGTCCAACGGGAAGCTGGTGACAAAGTTTGGAGCCAGGGGAACCTCAGAGAGGCACTTTGCAGGTATTTTCTGCCGTCTAGTGTAACGTGCAGTGTGGCTGTTTAATCCGTGCGTGCTTTCAGCGGGAGACGCGCTTCAATTGAAGCAGCATGAAATGGGCCAGATTTACACGTTGCTCTTTTGTGAAAATGTGAAAAGTTTTCACATTTTTGCCACATCATTTTTTTTTTTTTTTTTTTTTTTTAGGATTTTAAGTGATAGACAAATTTAAAGTAGCATATAGTTGTGACGTGGAAGAAAAACTGATACATGGCTGTTAACTGAAACGAGTGTTCTCTGCCTGCTTCTCATTGGCCGTGTTTTCATGAATGTTGACATTTCTTTTTAATACGCATTTTGAAGTATGCAAAACTTGAAATGTCTCCCTCAAAATTTTTTTTTTGGCTTTTTTGTGAAAAAGTTAATGCGCAAAACTGGAGATTGTACACATTTGTAAGACGAGTTCTGACGTTTATCGGCTGTTTCCGCTGTCTGCATCTTCCCGGAGTTTCTCATAACGTGCATAGAAATGCATTTTTTTCTTCACGTCTCTGAACAACATGTAACATCCCCAATAAGGCAAGTTTATTTATTATGCACTTTTCATTAACAAGATTATTCAAAGTGCTGTACATGAACAGAAAAACATTACAGAGGGAAATATTACATAGGAAGATAAAAACACATTACAGTAACAAAGGAATAAGTTAAGTAAATATTTGACTTGACTTCTTTCGTACATGAACAAACATACAGAACTCACAAAATCACATTACTTAATTGTTTCTATTCATAATAAGAAATAAGCTAGGTAAATCCTACGGGGTTTGTGATCTAAAGTAGTTTTGTCCAATTTTTCTAAATCTACAACTAGAATAACTCCTTTTGTTTCATTGTTTCAGTGGAACGAGCTTCATCACTAACATTTTAAAGCTTAATTATTTCTATTCGTATATTACCAACAGAAAAACACGACATTAAGCTAAGTAAATCCTTACTAGTGTCATGACAGAACAATTACAAATAACCCGATAGCAACACAGACCTTAAAACCTCCCTCCATTTTTTCCTAGATGTGTGGTCCATGCTAGTTAGCTACATCTACTTTCTGTTCATTACAACAATGCATAACCTCAACTTTGTGAAGCCTGGTTAATTCGGTCCAAACCAGTAGATGGAAACATGATTAATTTCGCTCAGAATTTGCATAACAATTGGATGGAAACATAGCTACTGATGCCACTCAACAAAATCTGGTGCAACCCTCAGAGGGTAATCCATAAACCAAGTATAGAGAGGATGGGACACCCGCAAAACTGCTAAGAAGTGGCGGCCAATCCTAACTGACAGACTGGACAAAGAGAGCATTTATTGGAGAGGGAGCCAAGACGTCCACTGTGACTTCTGAGGAGCTGCAGAGACCCAAAGCTCAGGTGGAATGATCTGTTGACAGGGTGAGTGTCATTTGTGCTCCCCACATATCTGGCATTTATGGAGGAGGGCCAAGAAGGAAGCTATGAAAGAACGATGAAAAGTCCAGTTTGTAGTTTTGGAGAGATGATAAACATGTTAAGGGAGGAGCATTTCCGTTTGAAAACTCCCACTGCACCATGACCCAGAAGATCCCCACAGGGAAACGGGATGGTGGCAGACGTTCTGCTTCAGATGGTCTTAGTCCAGTCTGACAGAGGATGACCTACGTTCTGCAAAGACAAACGGGAGATAATCTTTGTTTGTAGATGTGTAAAGTTGCTAGAGACCTACCCCCAATAAATACTTGCAGGATAAATAAAAGGTTGGTCGTTCCCCAAAGGAATATTTTTTTTTTCTTCTTTTTAAAATTAAATAAAATTCGAAAACCATATATCGTTTTCTTTCCGTGTCATAATACTGCACCACTTTGTGATGGTCTTTTACAAAAAATCCTGAAGAAATATATTGCTGTTTGTGGTTGTAATGTGACCACGTTAAAAAGTTCAAGCTGTATAAATCATTCAACAAGTCATACTCACCCTGTGATCCTAACAGAAAACCAGTCCATTAAGGGGCCCACCTCTGACAAACTAATGCATGGAGCAGTATGTTACGCAGCATGTCCTGCTTCACTGAGAGGCTGCAAAGATGATTGTTTGCTTGTGTTTTGGAATCCCTTTGTGTCTGAGCCTTTTAAAGCTGAAACTCACGTGTTCTCTAAATTTCGATTCTCACTTCTTTTTTTTTTCTTTTAGAGAAAAGTGGTGCAAACATTGCACTGGAATCAAAGCTTAGTAAATCTGGCCCTCTTTTCAGTAAGTAATGAATTCCTGAATGAGTCTCAACTGGAAAAAAAAAATAACTTCTTTTTAAAATGTTCATTCATCAGCTCTGTCACACCTCATGTCTTTTTCCCATCCCAACCCATCGATTGTGTCTGAGATGATTCTCTCCTTTTTGTTTTCAAAGTTCGTGGAACTTCCTCTTGTGTGTTGTGCGTCGGGCGATGACTCATTGTCACTCTTTCCCCTTTTTGTTCGCTCTGCTTTTTTCAGGTCCTCACTTTGTGGCTGTCAATAACAAAAATGAGATCGTGGTAACAGACTTTCACAACCATTCAGTCAAGGTAAGGCTCTTAGCCCACATGTTGTCACTCCAAACTGCGGCTAAAAATGTTACAGTTGATGCTGGGGGGTTTACTTGCACACATCTATTGGGTTAGGGTTAATGTTTTATTTATTTTGGGTTTTAATGGTGCTTTATTTTGGGTTTTAATGGTATTTTGTGTTTTAATATATTAAGTCCAAGTTAGATTGAATATATATATATATATATATATATATATATATATATATATATATATATATATATATATATATATATATATATATATATATATATATATATATATATATATAATCTCGAGAGAGATATACAAGAAGCAACACAACTTGGGTGCATATTTCGGAGTTTTTTTATGGAGTTTCTCTCATCCACACCTGCAGCCATCAGCAAGCGTTTGGTGTAATTATTGCTGCCTGTTTGATCAGTGTTCTTGTTACTCACAACTTCTAAATCACTTAAAGAGTTTTCCTGGCATGGGCCCGTAAGGAGATTCCAGAAGCTAAATGTTGTACCTGTTTTAGCCATTCCAAAACCTGTTTGACGTCATTGTCCTGTTAAATTGGCCAGAAGTTTCCACATTGCGGCACAGATCTGGGCAACCGTATCGATGTGTAAATATTATTTCCACATCGATACATTCGCAGTCCATGTTTATGATGAACTCACTCCTCTATGGACCGGGAAACTGCTGTTCCAGCTGATAACCATGAGCCGTGGTGGTCACTGGGTTGCTTTTGAGCATCTTCATTTTCTTTCTTTTGATAGCGATAGCTTCGGTCAGATGAGTTAAAACTTCGACAGGGTGGGTGTTCCAACAGGACCATGACCCCAAACTATAATAATAAACAATAATAAGCATGTTACATTAAGCTCCTGGAATGACCCTGACCTCAACCAGATTTAGATTTATGCACTATGCTCCAAAACCAGGCCAGTTCCCAGGCACCAAAAGATATTTTTTATAAACTCAATTCTGCTAACAATAGTGGTAAAATACCAAGCCAGGATTATTATACGAGCCTGTATGTATAATTTTGGCCCAATCTGCATGAGAGAAAACGGACCAAAAATTCCAAAGTTTGCAGACAATTTTTGTTTCGAAAAAAATGATTTAAGATGTATCTTGTGTAACGATTTCGCCATGAAAAACATTCATCACTAAAATCCCCACGTCCATGCTAATGATGACACCTTCAAAAGAGTTTGAAGGAACTCTCGTTAAATCAAGGCAGGTGAATATTATACAAGTTATCCAAAACGATTACTTATAGATGTAGAGTTTTATAAAGAACGTATATGCTTCCTCCTGAGATATGTCTATGTGCCCCTGGGCAAGGCACTTAACTCCGAGTTGCCTAAAGATCAACGTATCGGTGTATGAATTGGGTGAATGTGGCTATAGTGTAAAACACTTGGTCATTATGGTTATAAAAGCAATATAGAAATTCAGTCAATTTAGTGATTGTATGGGAGTTTGGATATATTCAAAATGCGCTATTCTAGCAAAAGTATTTCCACACCCATCCGAATAATTTTATTCAGGTGTCCCAATCACTTCCACATCATCATGGCCACAGGTGTGTAAAATCAACCAAGTGTAAAATCAACCAAGGCACGCAGATGGTTTCTGCAAACGTTTGTGAAAAAAACGGGTCACTCAGAACCCCTGTAAAAAGAGGCCACCTGTGCAAAAAGTCCATTCCTGAAGTTTCCTCGCTCCTAAATATTTCCCAGTAACGTGTCAGAGGTATTATTGCAATGAAGTGGAAGGGATCGGGAAGAACGGCAACTTGGCTACGAAGTGGAAGGCCATAAACTGACGGAGCGCGGTCAGCGGATACACAGAGGATTAAGGTGTTTGGTTGTTTTTCAAGAACTGGGCTTGGCCCCTTATTTTCAGTGAAAGGAACTCTGAATACATCAGCACAGCTTCACGCTCCCAGCTTCGTGGGAACAGTTTGGAGATGGCCCCTTCCTGTCCCAACATGAGCGTGCACCAGAGCACAAAGCAAGGTTCATAAAGGCATGCATGATAGAGGTTGGTGTGGATGACCTTTGGGATGAATTACAGCAGAGACTGAGAGCGAGGCCTTCTTGTCCAACATTAGTGTCTGACCTCACAAATGCACTTCTGGAAGAACGGTCAAAAATTCCCATAAATAGCCAAATAGCCTTCAGAACCTTGTGGGCAGACTTTTCAGAAGAGTTGAAGCTGTTCTAGCGACAAAAGGAGGAGCAACCACATACTGAACCGTATGGATCAAGAATGTGATGTCACTTGAGTTCATATGCAAATTAAAGCAGGTGAGCTTTACTTTTGGCAGTACAGTGTGCATTGAATAGGTATTAACAACGATCAGATTCTATAAGTGTACAGAAAGCCATTTGCAGACTTTACGTGGAGAGGGGTTAACTATTGGCAAAGTCAGAAATGGCTGCCTTAGACAAAGTAGTGCTTACTAGAGAAACCTCCAGGAGTAGTAACTTCTTTTTAAAAAGCCCGATAACACGCTGGGGCTTCTTAATGGTGATTTGTAAGGTTTTCCTCAACTAGTTTTCAAACACTCAATGTAGTCCTTTTTAGTAAAAAAAAAAAAAAAAAGTAGACTGGAAAATAATGTGTTTACCCAAACCTACTGAACAACAGAATTGCAGCAGTTGCCTCCTCACCTGACTGGATGTTTTCTTTCAGGTGATTTTTGGTATGTCCTCCTTTTGTTTGTGTGTTTCCTACGGTGAGTAACATGCTCTTCTTCTCTTCTTTCCCACATGTGATCCCGCTGACAGGTGTACAATGCTGACGGGGAGTTCCTCTTTAAATTTGGCTCCCACGGTGAGGGGAACGGCCAGTTCAACGCTCCAACAGGCGTGGCCGTCGACGCCAACGCAAACATCATTGTTGCAGATTGGGGCAACAGCCGCATCCAGGTTCGCTTTAGAACGCCGACTTCTATGTATTGGAAAAGGGGAAATATCAGCTGAATGTCTGTTGCTCATCTCAAGTGTGGTCTCTTTGCTGTAGGTGTTTGACAGCTCAGGGTCCTTCCTCTCCTACATCAACACTTCGGCGGATCCGCTTTACGGCCCCCAAGGCCTGGCCTTGACGTCTGACGGCCACGTGGCGGTGGCCGACTCCGGGAACCACTGCTTTAAAGTCTACCGCTACCTGCAGTAGGGACCCGGGGAGGCCGCCTCCACCACTCAGAGCACTGATGACACAACAAATGTAATCCACAGGGTGCAGCGGTATTTCCAGTACGGCCTTTTGATGTGCACATCAGCATATTCCGCAGACCTTACTGTCAACTTCTTTGACCTTTTTATGATGTGTGCTGAAGGTCGATTCTCTTTTTATTCGAGCTCAGCAATGTAGCATCCTCGGGACAAATGGTCACTCGAATCTATGGGCTTGTTTCGGAGAATTTGTAAAGGCATTTTGGTGTAATATTATACAACCAGGCTGTCCGTAACACTTTAGGATATAGACAAAAAAATATTTAATCAGCTCAAACCTCTCCAGATGCATGAAACGTCTTTTCTTTTGGCAACGGCATAGCGCACACTTAGCTGTTTTTACCCTAAAATGCTTACAGTGACGTAAACAATGCTCTGCTTCTTCAGGAATGGAATGCGACGTAACCCTTTCTCATTTGCTGTCATGAGAACGTAACCGCCATCCGTGCATTGGTCCGCTGTACGTACTGTATATACTGTACATGAATGTACATTGTGTATATTGGATCACTCTGTATGTAAGTTCTGTTCGATTTTGAAGCACGCAGTCTTTTGCCTTTTTCAGAGTGCAGCTGACGACGAAGGATTCTTGCATTTTTTTTTTTTTGTTTGTTTTGTAACGTGTGGCAGCTGTTAAAGAAGGAGCTTTTGTAAACACGCCCTGCACATGCGTTAGAGATGAGTGTCATATAAATGCTTATGTAAGCAGCACAATGATCATTTTTGCTCATGGCTGTTGTTTTAGAGGGGATATTATTGTAAAATGGTAACTTATTTTATTTCCTTGTAGCTCAGTCTTTACAGATTATTTTTGTATTTTTTTTCTTTATTATTATTATTATCATTTTTTTTTTTACTTCAAACTTTTAAGGGAGAATTGCTCCTTGAAGCAGAATTCACTGATCCAGGATTTGTGCAGATGTGCTGCTAATTTCCACAGCGAATTTACTCGTTTTATTAGGTTCCACGTTTGAATTTAAATTGTGTCCTTTAATCAGTTAGTTAATATGGTTGATTGTCTGGCAATCACACTGCGCAGATCTCAGGACAGGCCTTCAAGTTTATACGAAATGTTAAGGGGACAATATTAGGAGTTTTTAATGTTTTATGCACAACGTTGTGTTGATTTGGCTGACTAAAATCACATGAAGAACGGGATACGAGTTCTGCTTTAAGGGGTTTGTTTTTTTGTGGCTTCACAAAAACATTGTACATTGCTATATATATTAGATGGGATTGGCTTAAGACTAGTCTGAATGATAATTTTATAAGCTACCTTTCTCTTCTGCCTAAGTTCCTTCATGATGCCAAACCACGAGTCCAAAGTGAAGACTCACGCACAGAGGGTGCTGTCGCTGCTATTGCTGCGCCTCCTGTCCATTCATTGTAATGTCAGAGGTACAGCAGCAGGGGAGAGGAAGGATGTGGTCATTGGCTGGCTCCTGGTTCCACCCAGTTATCCACAGCACTGTGTTTGTCATCTAAACACTGACTTTAGACTTTCACTCTGGTGCTTTCTGAGCTCAAATATCACCGGTTAAATAATTGGAAGGTTGTTGTTGTTTTTTATGCATCAAATCTGTTGTTTGACCTGTTGCCAAACAGTCATGACGTCTTTTAAGAGTCAAATGCCTTTTTAACTTTTTTTTTTTTTTTTTTTTTTTGAGGTGTGTTTAATGTTTTTCCCACCTTACCCATATTTTTTTTTATTTTCTCTTTGAATATGCACTGGTAATAAAAGCACATGGTTTACTGAACTATAGTAAAGAATATTTTGTTTGCTTTTAGAACAATAAACCTAATCTTGTAATTGTAGTGAAGAGGATTAAAAAGAGTAAATAAAGTAGAATAATTTATAATTTGTGGAATAATATACAATTTATTTCAATAGTCTATAGTCGATTTCTATCACAATTTCACCTTCGACTTAACTTTTCATTTCTGTTTAGTTACAACACTTAGAAAAGCCAGCTTGTTAAGCATTGACCTTTTCACCTTACCGGGGGGCAATAGCTGTCTGCTGACCCATTATAATACTGGCCATAGCTTTTTATGTATTAAAATCCCTTTCTTCTAATTTTCAGCAATACTAAATGTTCTGTTTTATTGTCTGTAAATCATAATTATCAAAATGAAAAGAAATAACACGTCAAACATATCACATTGTGCAATAAATCTGCATACAGTTTCGCTTTTTAAAGTCGGAGTATTGAATTACGACTCCCAAACCCATTTAGATACATCTGTATTTGTGGCACAGATCAGATATTGTTAAACAATTTCTTAGAATTACTCAAATTAAAGTTAGTCTCTTTCTGAATTTCCAGTTTGAGATTATGTTCCTACCCCAGGTGAGGAGGGTTTACTCATCAATTTGCATGGCTTCTCATATATGCCAATATTTTTCTATAATTGTATACTATAAAACCCAAAGATTTCAAACGATCTTCCTGAAAAAATTATTTTATTTGCAGACCATGTTGAACTTCAGGTCTATGTTACAAATTCTTACAGCAAGTACAGTTAGCCTTTTTTTAACAATAACCATTCCCAGAACTTCCAAATGGTACATTTATATGTAAAATACAAGATATGTATATACATAAATACATAAAACTCTCTGAATGCACTCAATGCATGTGTGTTAAAACAACCACAAGACATAGATACAGGGTTAAATGGAAAGTAGCAAACTGATTGTGAAACAAAATGAAATGACAATGACATTTAATAATAAAGGTATTAGATTAAATGTTGCATAGAACCTTTTTTAATCTCAAAATAAACTGCAAACAACAAAACAATTATAAAATATATAAGAAGTTGGTGTTAAAAACAGGATAAAGAGGTAATCAGCTTTTGTAGCAGTCAGGTGCCTGGACACGAGAAAGAAAAGCAAAGTTAAAGTTTCAACTCAGGTACACAACAAAAACCAGGCACAATAATGTTCATATCCCATAAATGCAAAGAAAAAAAAATCATTCTTAAAAACTAAAGGCATAAATGATTCATGCCTAAAAAAGATTAAAAGAACCAGAAATAACTTAACATATTCAATAGTAGCAAATCATAGTTTAGAATAGAGTAGAAATCTCCTTTATTGTCCCACGGGGGGAGAATTCAGGTGTAACAGCAGCAAAGTGACTTTGAAAGCATGCAGATACGCACACAGGTATACACACAAACATATATATAAAAATGGGAATAAGAGATATTTTAACAGTGATGGAAGGAAAACCTTTAAATCCCTTTATTAGTAATATGACAAAAGAACTAAACAGCACAGCTGACACGCTTTTGTGTCACAGTAATCGCTACAAAACTCCACCAGTCAACACAAATAATGTGTACAAGTTAATTTTTCAAGTGTGTAAAACGGTTCATCTTTAAAACTGTTGATTGGAACCGTGACCATAATAAGTTGTACACCGCAAACCATCTTAAAATCTGCTTTAATACCCAAAAAAATTGTCTTCTTTGATTTAGTGCCATGTGTTAATCGCAAAATCCTGAATTTTTACAGTGTCTCAACAGCAAAACATCAAGGAATATCCAAACTGTTAACTATGGATAAATACTGGGATATACAGTGTAATGCCAGGTGGTGGGAAAATACAGCAGTTTAGACACGGTTCTCGCAAATTCAATTCAAATTAGTGGTTAGACTTCTTAAAATACGAAACGTAAAAGCATGCACAGACTGCAACCCAAAAATGTTCATTAAAATGTTTTCTTTCGTTTAAACGTAAGTTTTGCTGATCACACAGGACAAACGTCTTAGATAACCAAAACTAAAAGTCCTGGGAACATCTTAGGCACACTCTGAATCTAAAGACAACTCATTCTTGATTAATGATTTTTTTTTTTTCTTTTCTATTTCTGTTCAGTGTAAGCAAACTGCCGACAGTGTCTACAAAGTCTGTGTTCAATAACTTCAGTGTATTGTTCAGCTTCTCTTCACCTCAGCAAAACAGCCAAAGCCATTCAAGGTAAGAGGAATCTCCCGTAGCACCTTTGGAAACACGATACCTTTTTTTTTTTTTGGGATCAATTAGCAACAGAGGCCAATCAATAACAGCAAGTGAGTGCCGACAGCTTGACGAGGACTGTTAGACAGTGACTAATTATGTCCATCCGCTACTTAGTGTTCAGTCCACTCCCTGTCTTTGGAAGTGAAGCAGTGTTTCAAGTAGTTTTCGTTTAATAATATCAAAGCTTTCGTAGTTTGTGTTGCTTCACGCAAAGTCGTAATCCATTTTACCGCTAACTGTGAGGCACTTTCAAAAACGAAAATGAACTAGATCTGTCAATCATTGGTGTGTTAGACCTCAGAACTGTCGTTGTTGCTGAGATTCTGAGTAATCATGGGTTCTGTGCTGCCGGAGTTCGTGAGCGCTTCTTTCTTCTCCTGCTTAGACCGCACCAGGAACACAACTACAACAATGAGAAGCACAGTGAGGAGCAAGCCAACAAAGATCCCAATGATTAACACCAGTCTGTCGTCACTGTCCTTCTGGTTGAGCTCACGGGGAATTATTCCTTTGGTGACGATCTCCCTCTCTGGACCCGTCCTCTGCTGGCTGCTGCGGTCCAGTGCGATGTGCAGGATGTTGGTGCCGCGGTTGTTTTCCACGCCGATCTCGTCTACGACGTCAAGCTCGCCGTTGGCGGATCTTCTAATGCGACGGTGACTGTTAGGAAGAAGGTGTGACTTCTGGCTTATCACGTGGTATTCCAAGCTTCGCTTCCCGATTCCTCGATTCGCGTTGTCCCGGGAACGGACCGTGTAGATGGCATGGATGTACCACTCTCTCCCCGCAGCCACCTAATAAAAAGCAAAGGAAAGGATTTAGAAAAGGTGCTCAGAGCGGTTTTACTATTTTTCATTCATTTATAGATCTACTGGAATAGGTGGGATTAGGGCTGGACGAGATAGGGAAAAAAGTATATCGATAAAACAGAAATCATATTGATCGATATCAATAATTATAAAAGAAATTCCAAACACATATTTAAGTGCAGCCATGGCCATTCTGCGCCGTTGCTTAATGACCGAATTTTAGATAAAGAACACACAGACACTGAGTTCAAACTCAACCCTTTGTTCAACCTACTTTTTACCAAACTGCCAGTTTTTAAAAAGGAAAAAAAGTATAATGCATGCTCTCTGAACTCTTTGTGTTCCTGGGTCAGTGTTTGTGATTGGTTGGGAAGATGTAATGACTGTAGTATTGGCCTACATGATAGGCTAGAATGCGAAAGGAAAGAAAACTGTTCTTCTATTGAATTTTTTATTGACCCTTTTTTTACCTATTTCACCACGTCTACCGATCAATTAATATATTGTTATTAAATTATCTTCCCGCCCTGTGATGGGATAACAGGTCTAAAGCATTTATCACAAAGAACATTGTTGCAGCACCCCCTTGTGGCTGATTTGTTACACATTTTAGTTAAAATTGGCAAAAAAGGAAACCAAAGTCCAACTCAGAAAAATATTTAACCACTCCCTGTTTTATATACATATACATACATACATATATATATATATATATATATGTATGTGTCTATTTAGTACACAATACAGGACATCTTCTATGTTATGCTTGAACCCATCTCCACACATCAGCAAACTAAACATTTGCAAATAAATAAATAAATAGAGAAAGAAAGAAAACAAAAAATCCAAAACAAATTTACCAAGTACATTATAACAAGTTTCCTGTGCATCTCAGAACTATTAAGGTCTGGATGAGTGTGGAAAAGTAAAACGGATTATGGAAAATTGGTTATAATTTCAGAATGCATTACCCATCCCATTGACTCCATTTATACTTTTTTATTTATACTTAAATAAAATAGTAAAAAACACTGAGAACACTGGAAAATCCATGAACCTGGAAAATTACAGAAATTCATCATGAACCCAAAGTTTTGTTTCCTCAGCTTCCCCATTCATTGAGTGGATTCATGTCAGGCGAACTTCAATATATGGTTTACTTGTTTAATACTTTTAGATCCATGAAAAAGAGTTAAACTCATTGGTTATTTATCTGTTTCAATCTTGTGTAGAATGCAGTTAGTTTCACACGTTTTTTTAACATTATCATTTAATCCGTTTTCCCCTCTCCTTTTCAGTGTCTATCACCTTCCTTTTTGACACGTTTTGTTATACTAATTTATGACCCTTGGGTGTTTTGGTTCTCATTTTTGTGTTTTTCCCTAACTGTTAAAGTTTAACAGGTCTTGACTCATTCAGTTAAATTCTCTTGGTGTGTTATTGCTTGAAAGGGATTGCCTTAGTAGTTAATTCCTTTTGGTTTGGTAATTTAGTGTTAGTCTTTTTCCTCTTGGTTTGTAATCTTTGTGTCTAGTTCACCTTCCTTAGTGTTAATTATCCCTCTACCCTCAGTCTGCATGTTGGCTCTCCTCCAAATATGTTCCTAATTCCCTGATTAACTCATTTAATGTCATTCTCCACTCTCACGTCGTTATATAAGCTCACCGTTTTTTATTTATTTTTTGCTTCTCTTACTCTGCCAACGCTCCATGTCCTTTTCTCCTTGTGCAAGATCTGTAACTTTTCTGATCCTTTTATCAAACCTTCAGTAAGCTCATCTCCAGTTCCTGTTTGCCTTTTGGCCCTGCTTTCACCACCTCTTACATGACAAAAGTAACTTTTTAGCCAAACCTATGAAAAGCTAATGAGACAATGGGAGTTGAAGGAATGAGTAACCGTTCCATCTCAAGTTATGTAGGTGAGGTTTTGAAAAGGGCAGCAGTCACAGAAAATCGATGGGCGCCAAGTGCTGTTTACTGAAAAATCATTGACTATCGCAAATTGAGCTAATATTTGGGTCAAAACTTACACGGTGTTGCTTTAACTGTTTAGATAAAATGCCACTATTCCTGAATTCGCAGGAATCAATTAAACTAATTAAAGTAAATGCAATCTATTATGAAATATTAGTACTGTTTAAATAAAGCTACTGGAATGTAGATTCATGAGATTCCAATTCAAAATCTAGGCAAACCATTATTGCAAGTGGGGTGCCTCAAGGCTGAATTCTTAGCCCACTTTAATTGAATATCAATATGCTCCCCCTAACTCATATTATGCGTATTACATAGTTTAAAGGAGTAATAAGTGATTTTCACCACTAGGTGGAGCTTGAGCACTGTTTGTAGACCAAAACAAGCTGTGCATCAAGCCACGCCTCTCTATACCTCATTCCAGCACTCCCCCTTGTCACCCATCCCCTCGTATTTGCAAGAAATACATACACAGCAAAACAGCATCATCTTTCGGAGGAACCTGTCTAGTGAAGAAGTACATAACTTATAACTTAAAATGCTGTTAGTAAGAGAATGTTTTGAACTGATCGGCGTGCAAGAGATTGGAGAACAATACAGAGAGATAGTGTGGGATGTTTAACCATAGCTCATCTAAAAATATACCTTTAGTTCTTCACAACACAATATTTTAGTCCTTTCTATCTAAATTAATTACATTTAGCTTATTACTCCTTTAAATATATGTCTAACAGAGTTTGTAATTTTTTTTAAAAAGCCCTTGTGTATTAATGTTGCTATAGAAATAAATGTTGCCTTGCCTTCTGGTAAAGTTTGATGTCTACCTATGAAAACGTATCGATTGTTTTTGGAAAACCTGCTGAACTCTCATTTATTGTTGTAGACTGCTGCAAATGTCAACATTTATTTTGGAATTTAACTAGTGAAACAATATGAGGTGGTTTTGACACAGTGAGTCCAGAAATTAAGGTAAATAAAAGCAGAGAAGTATTCAGGCTGAAAATATCTTCCAGCTGTAGAACTAATTATTCTTTTTCCTCCTAACAAGCTAAGAGAAAAATGACTCTGTGACTACAAGAAGCAATGTAGACATGACGAAAGGCTGAAACTTTGAGTCATATTTGACTATGTTATTCAAGGCTATTATAAGCTTGGGTTATCTACTTGCTGGAAAGTTTTAAGTGGAGATGGAACAGTCTGGTCAGTGAATATTTTTTCTTACAGCGTGTTAAAAGAGAAATGTCTGCAAAAAATAAAAAACAAATCATCCTAAATCCACTTTGTGTGAATCCAATCTATTTTCATTTTTTTCACACTTCGCTCCTTACTCAGGGGAACATGTTGATCATACCACTTTCATGGAAATTATAAGGCTGAGTTAACTACCCAAATAAAATACTTATAAAATACCCACAGGATTGTCAAAGCATGAAGACTGACCTGAAAGAGGCCTGCAGAATCCATTCTGAAACCATCTGCTCCAGGCTGTCTGACCAGAGCTAAAGCACCAGGGTCATCCACTGCCAGGACAGCATTAAAGGCAACGTTGCCAAATGAACGGGCCTGGGTCTCTGGCTGGGCCTTGTCCTAGTCAAATAAAATGAACAGTGCGGTGTAAATGGCCACAAAGCATGCATGTTGATCATGGGAGTTTGTTATATTTTACTCACAATAATCTTGAACCTGTACAGCAATGACGGAGCGTCAGCCAGGCAGCCAAACTCAAAGTTGCTCGGGTTGTATTTTGGGACATATCCATCAGCACCGGTACACAAGAACACTTTCTCTATGTTGCAAATAAAGGAGTCCCCCAAGTTTTGAACCGGATCCACCATCACTCTGCCATAAATTGTGTCCCCTGACAAAAAAGCAAATCTTATTGTATTAGAGAACCAAAACAAGTCCAACAATTGGTGAATGCATTTTGTGTTTTATTGGACTGTTACTAAAATGATATTTAATTATTAATATTGATTTTTCACTTGAGATTAACGAAAAGAAATAGACATTGGTCACTTCACCCCTTCTCCACTTAACACTGTTAAAGTTTTAAGTCTATTCCTACCTGACTACTTTAGGTACAAAATAGGAGGCCACGCCCCCTTTGACTACTGAGGAAACAAAGTAATTTTCTTTAATCTACTCATAACCTACAGTAAACATATTTGGCTGTACGAGTCCATATAAAGCACATTTACCCGCATGCATGTTGCTCAGAGTTAACCTTCAAGAGTCAAGCATCAGCTCAAAATACACAAAGATTACATATACCACGCAGACACAACAATATATATTTCCACACACTTTTTAAAAAAAATTTAATCAGTTGATTGCCCTGACCAACACTCTTCCTGAAAAGCTTAGAGTGTGCAAACAGTCTTTAGGGTCTGATAAGACTCATATCTGAGTCCAAAAAGTTCGATAGTAGCTCCTTTGGGAACTATATAAACTACTGTGTTGTTGCATTAATCATCCAAACGCTCCCTCGATGATGCACTTATGCCCACAGCAAACTTAGCTATAATTTTAAACCTTCATTGTACAGAACAGTGCAATCTGCATGGATGGATATCCAGCAAGACATTCCCTGAGAAGATATTGTGCAAACTAGTAGTGTGCTTTGGTTTGATTAAAGGTCATGGTCTCTAATCAACTGGCTAAAATGGGAATCTGAACCACAATCAATGGAAACAATGTGAAATATATTTCCAGAAATGAATATCCCAGTAAAATAGATAAAAAAATTAGATTAAAACTGTGTTTTTAAATCCATTATATCAATAATGAATTAGAATAACTAACTCTAAGGGGAAATAACCTGTTCCAAAATGGACAAACGTAAACCTAAATCATGACATTGTACCCATATTTGTTTATTTTGGACTTTTCTGGACTTAAATGAGCCACCATCCTATCAGCCTGTCACCTATCAGCCACCAGCCACTGTCCAATCAGCTCAGTCACCAGTCAATTAGCCAAAATCAGCTCCACCTGCTGCCAGTAATTACTGTCAGCTCTGCGCACCTGTTCACCTGCCGACATATACCTGCCTCAGTCATCCACTCATTGACAGAACGTCTCATCTGATCCTCTGTGATGTGCTCTGCCTCTACCAGTTCCTTCTCACCTACCACGGCTCATCCCCTTCAATAAACCTTTTAAATTGTAACTCTGTGTCTGGCTGAATACCGGCTTCACCAGCGTCATCCGTTACATACAAAGTGGAAGTAGGTGGGGACAATGCATGGGAAAAGAAACTGTTAAGAGGCAGAGTGTCCAGGACCATAAATAAATTAACAATCCTTAATCTTGAAGAAAAATAGGATCCTAATTCTGTTTAAAATGATTTCACACCTGGACTGGAATCTTCTGTTTTGTTAAAACTTTATTAGGAAGAGCAATTAAGCCAAAAAAGACACTTCATACAACCCTTTTTCCTTGTGTTTCTCACTAAGTCAGGAAATAAGGTGAAACAGATCTGCTTAATTAACAAAAATATATTTCACACCAAGATTTTTGTTTTTTTTAGTGAGTTGAATCAAAGAGGAAGTAAAAAGCAATAAAAAATGCCAGGTTAAGATTTCCAAAGGTATGGAAATAGAACATGTCTTAGTGAGTTTTTTTCTTTCTTTTTAGTACTTTACCCTGTGAGAAAGCAGTATCACTCTCCTGTCCAAAGCCCATGGAGCCGTCTGAGAGCCACAGCATCCGTTTAGACAACAGTATCATCTGCGTGTTCAAACTAAATTCAGCAGCCACTGGGTCGCTAACCTAGAATTACACAGAAGATTCAGCACAAGCAGGTTAAGCAATGTTAAGGATCTTAAGAGCACAATTAAGTATAGAGCGCATTTAAATTTAAGTGTTTCCTTATAACAAATACATTATTAATGCTATAGCAAAGGAATGTGACAATGTGCTGCTTTTCCTTATTTGATATGACTGAATTTACTGATTAGTCATTGATCTTTGTGTGGATTACGGTCGAGGCAGTCACGACCCTGTGTTCTTTTGATCTGACGTTATGGACCAGAAGTAATGCTGCCTTAAATTTAAATTCATCGGGGTGAATGTACCTGCTGAAAGCGGATATCCAGATCAAAGGTGAGAGGCTCTCTGGGATTGCAGACGGGAGGGAGGGTGTATTCCAAGCTTGGAGGGGAAGTACAGGGGATCAGTTTTACTGTGTACATGCCAGAGTAGTCACGCACCTGAGACAGAAGAAACCATATGTAAAAAAAAAAAAAAAATCCAACAAATGTAAACTTAGCAAAAAAGTAAAAAAATTCACAAATATACGTGTTTGGTATCACTGAAAATGTTGTTTATTTCCTTTTAAACTGTGATATGTTTGTAAGGAAAACGCTTTTGTGGGTTTAGCAGCAGAGTTGACCTTTTTGTTTTATGAAAAACTTGCCAAATTGTCTTTTTTCAATGCCAAACAGCATATTCTGCTACCGACCCTTGCTCGGTGTGATTTTTGGGACTGAATAGTCGCTGTCTGAAGAAACAAATTATGTTGGCAGTTTAACAATGTATTCATTCAACAAAGTGGGACCTAAGTGGTGCATGAGACAACTGTGCACAGCCACAACGGCCCGGAACGTCAACCTCATGGTGGTCACTAGATTGGTCACACGCTGCCGTGGGGACGCATCCCATTCTTCAATCAGCAGTCAACCAGCATGGCTGTGTTGGTCACTGTGCCACGGACAGCACACCCAGTCTGATCCCGCAAGTGTTCAGTGGGGCCGAGGCCAGCAATGCCTGCAGAACATTCTGTCCTCTCGTCTCCCATCCTACATTCTGCAGGTGGTGTCTGACAAACCTCGCTCCGAGGGGTTAAGCTGTGATCACCTGGAGGATGTCCCTAAAAGTTGAGATATGGGATTGCCCCCGGTTGCAGATTCTCATCTTGATGGCTCTCTGCATTCATATTACCTCTAATGATGACAAGTCATGTTGTTTCATTAAGGGGAGATGCCGCCCTGCACCTTTATGTTGATTCCGGCAAAAGCTGCTTGGTATTTGAGAGAGACATACGTAGGTAGGCGCATTTTTCACGGATGCAACCCACATACTAAACGTTGCCACTCCACCTACAAATGCATTTTCCTTAAACATGTGGCACCATCTCAGGGGAAATAAACAGCCTTCCCAACTGTATAAGATTTACTGCCAGGAAGCATTACAAACAGAACCCAAAAATAATCTCCTTACTTTTTCCACAAAGCTTATCTATCTAACTATATATATATATATATATATATATATATATATATATATATATATATATATATATATATATATATATATATAGATATATATATACGAAATCCTGCTGCAAAACATAGCAAAACTTCTCCTTACAGCAAAATCTGAGATGAATGTCCACTGTTGTATGGGCTGACTGTAGGTTGGCTCACTCCTGACAAGGCTAAGGTTAAATGTTAATCCAGGGTGGTCTGCACACATGACCATTGAGGTCAGCAGTGAAGCTGATGGGGAAAAAAGAAATATACACCATTAAAAATATGAACATATCTGCACAGGAAAATTTGGCAAACAAAGTGGACTACAAATCAAAGGTTTCAAACCATTGCGTTAAAAGATAGATTTCAAAGTTCTTTCACATAAATTGCTTGTTATAAACTTTATTCAAAGTAACACGAATCAGCATCATCTATTCTATTAAATCTAAGTTTAATTATCCATACTATACCTGGGTGTGCTAGCACAAACAGGCCTCTGAATCGGGCCTCAGTGCGGAAGTTTACTACTATTTGCCCCTGGCCATTTATACGCATGCTGGTTGGGTAGAGGGCGCCTGCAGAGACAGTGAAAGCCTTGTATCATTCATTAACTCCATAAATTTTAACCATCCTTCTCAATAAACATGCCACACACAAAACATTAAATATTAACAACTCAACCCCCCCCTCCCCTTCCCTTAACTTGCCTTGCAGTTCAGCCTCTGGTGGACTCCCAATACCATCTCTCCACAAGATGGCAGTGTCGTACACAAATGTGAGTCTCAGCTCTGAATGCAGGTCGAAGTGCTGCCACCCTCCTGCTCCCACCGGAGAATGGAAGACATAGGACACATGTAGTGGGACTCGAAGGGTCACAAAGGATTGGACGAGATTCAGTACCTGAAGAGGAAACAGCACGATGGTTACTGGTAGTGCTACGGACATACTGACTTCATTGTTTTTCCTGTGACATTCCGGATACAGTATATGTGCAATATACTAGAACCACATACTGGTAGTATGTCTAATCAATGTTCTGTTCTGAGTATTGTTGCACCAAAGGGCAACATATAAAGTCAAACAATCATGCTTCGGGGTATTTAAAGGACCATTTCGTATGCTTTATGGGAATAAAGGTTTTGTTAAGGAGGCATTAAGTTCACTTACTGACCCATTGCTAAAACATTTATAGTGCATCCTGCATGTGAATCAAAAAGCTTTGCCACCACGGGCTGAGTTCTGCGTTTTTATGTTTCCGCACATACCTCGTGGACGCCGGGATAAAAGTTTCCGTCTCTAAGAAGAGCCGCCCTAAAATGGTCAACAACCTGAGAGGGAGCGCTCTCTGGTATCTGCACTTTCCTCTGACCTGTGAGAGGTACCTGTCTGCACTGGCTTTGTGTTCCTGCGGAGACGTGCCTACGCCTGTGGGCATTTAGAGCTCAGTCGAAAGATTTGCTGAATGGCCTTCTGACACAACCTGCTGGGTTTTAATAGATTCCTGCGGTCTTGTTAAGCTGGGCACTAAGCCCTGCACTGTGACATGAGACTAAAGCGAGCCTCTACTGAGCTGTCTCTAATCAGCCTGCCAGCCCACTTAGAGGAGCACTTGGGTCACAGGGCAGCGGCGAGCATAGGCCGTTCTCTTTTCTGTTGATCATGTCATGCACATCCTGAATCTGTGCCAGTGGAGCTTCACTTTATACACCTACCTATAGTTCTGACTTTCAAAAGACATAGAGGCTGAACAAAAGCACACAGTTCATCATCTAATGAGTTATCTTTGGCCTAAATAAGGAAATGCACTCAACATGCTCATTTATGCATTACAGGATTTTAGACTATTCCATTACTTGGGACTGAGGTAAAGCTTATACGCACCCTTTAAACCTTTTTACATTAACCAACTGATGCATTAACCAACTCCTTAAAATATCTATAAATCAGAGGAAATAAAACCTGGTGTTCAAAGTATTTACCCCCTAAAAACTTAATAGCATGGTTTGCATTTGCATCTAAACCCTTTTTAACCTGATACCCCTAAATAAAATGCAGTGCTGTACCGTAATAATATAGCAAAGCTGTTCTGCGAAGGCCTCAAAACTACAGCATCGCTGAGAACCAGGGATGCAGCAGACATGTCAGGAGTCTAGGTTACGTAACAATATTCCAAGCTTTGAACATTTCACCGAGTCTGATTCAATTCCACATCTAAAATAAGAAAAGGTTTACAACAACTGCAAACCCAACAAGACATCTCAGTTCACCTACAGTAAACTGACAGCTCAGACAAGAAGAATATAAATCAGAGAAGCAGGCAAGAGGCTACAGGAGGGACAGCAGAAATCAACAGCTACGTTGGAAGATCTGTCAACAGCACAACTGTCCTCAAATCTGGCCTTTATCAAGGCATGTGGAAAAAAATATATATATAAAAAGACAGCCATGAGAAGTCTCATCTGCAGTTTGCCAAAAGTCATGGATGAGACACACCAAACATGGTGGAAGAAGGTGCTCTGCTCAGATGAGACCAAAATTGAACTTTGTGGTCTACGTGCAAATGCTGTCCCCCTGAACACAGCATCCCTACTGTGAACCATTGTGGAGGCAGAATCATGCCGTGAAGATGCTTTTCTTGATCAAGTACCGGAACGCTGGTAAGAGTTAATGGGCAGAAGCTACAGACGTGGCAATCCTGGTAGAAAATAGGTAGTGGCAACAAAAAGACTTGTGATTGGGGCAGAGGTTCTCCTTTCAGTGGACTGTGACCCTGACATTGTTAGAGTTACATATGCATGGTTGGATCCAAAGGATGTTCATGAGTTAGAATGGTCCAGTCTAGGGCCAGACATGAATCCAACTGAGAATCTGTGGCAAGACTTAAAATGTATGTTCAGACACATGATCCAATCTGCGTTTCTCTGGATGTGAAAAGCTGTATATTTCATACCCCAACATGGACTTAGAGCTAAAATTGCAGAAGAAGGTGGTTTTCCAAAGTATTGACTCAGATGGGTTGAAAAAAATGCACACCACACTTTTAAGATGCGTTTTTAAACCTTTTTAAATCATTTTTCTTTCACATCCCCAATTATGCACTACTTTGTGTAGGTCTCACATAAAATCCTCAAAAACTCACCAACGTTTTTTTTGGAAAACAATACAACTTTATTCACAAACCACTTTGTGCTGTAACACAGAAACACACTTACCAGCTCTAGCCAGAATAAATACAATAAATCTTTGAAAAACGAACACAACGCTACAAGAATAAAAGAAACATAATAGTTAAAATTAACAATAAAAGCTAACCTCTCACAATGAGAGAAAAGCCAAGGAGAGAAAAAAAAAAAGTTGCCTGTCAGGACACGTCCTGCACCGCCACTTTCACGTTTAAATTATGTAGTTACAGGCAACACATTTCCACCGGCTGGGAAAGGTTCTCATCACCTGGGCGATGCTTATGTTATTAAAACAAACCCGAAGCTATGTAAAAGGAAAAAAATAGCATTATACTGAACAGCTCGACACACTGGTGGACTCCAACAGGCAGGAAAATAGAGAACAGAGTGGCACGGTACTTCAGGGTTAAATTACCGATCCTCAGAGGGGATTGCAGAGGGTTTTTTTTTTTCACCATAGTGCCCTCTGAATTCTTATGGACCTCTTTTATCAACTCTCCACCTTAATTAACTCAACGTGAACTAAGAGCAAGTTTCCAAGGTGAATGCAAATGTTGAAGGCTGGCGGGCATGTTTGCCAGAAGGCCAGGGGGCGATGTGAGAATTCCTCCCTCTTGTGCTGTGTATAACATCTGCTGCTGCAACCAGCACAGTGGGCACGGGGGGGAAACATAAAGATGAACGTAGACCGGCCATCTACTCGCCACTCTCACGAGACAAAAGACCTGCTCTAGCGGGAGCGAAGTTGGACGTTGCTTGAGAGGATAAACCTACAAACACTTTTTGGTTTCTACTCATGCTTGTTGGTGGGTGGGTGTGTCGGGGAATGGAAGAGGTAGGTTTTAGGCCACATTCCTATCCTGGAGGGATGCAAAGGCTGTTCTGAATGAAGCTGAAGCCAGAGACGAAAAAAAAAAAAGAGGGATCAAAGGTGAGCTGTAGCTCAAAAGCAGTGGTGCTTACCTGTCCATCAGTCCCGATGGTGCCTCCGCAGTCACTGAGGAGCTCTGACATGTCGTAGTAGCTGGTGAATTCCCACAAACAAGCCTCCAAATTGAGGTTTCTGTAGAAGCGTAGAGTGCTGGATCCCCTCAGGGAAGCGCTGTATTGGTAAGGCGCCGTCTGACCGATGATTTCTGGATTCTTGGTGGTTTCGGTTAGAAAGCCGTAGCGGGTCTTGACCTCGGTGTAGTCCAACAAATTGGAGCAGCGATGGTGGCCGACACGGGTCCCGTCTGGGCTCAGCGTCAGCTCAAAATTAGAAAGGGGTCGGGTGGATAGTACGGGCAGCATTCCTGTTGGAGGATACAAACAGTGGCTAACAAAAGTGTCCTAGCATTTAACGCAATGTAGAAATAATCTGCCCTGCAAACATATTAATAGCGCTTGAACTTTGTCCTATTTTCTCATGGTATAATCAACAAACTGCAGTACATTTTATTGGCACTTCATGTGATACAAATGAATGTATTATTGTAAACCGGAAGAAAATTGTCACACAGTTTTTAATTTTCTTGGCATTGTTCTAGATTCAGCTCTCCTGACTCAAAGCCTTATCTACAACTACCTGCAACAGCTACAAGACTTTGGGCGCAAACCTTTGGCAGCTTTAGGCAGGAAGATACTGAATGTTTCTGTCCATTCTCCTTTGAAAAGCAGCTAACCTTCGTCAGACCGAATGCAACGTGCTTGTGAACATCGTTTTGCCCGGAAGAGTTTTCAGTTTGCTGCTCCTTCTGTATGGAACCTTCTACAAAATAACTGGAATCTTTTTAAAGACGTTTAAAATGACAGAGATGCTGTCACGTTAACATGTAGTTGTCTTAACTGATTATTTTTAATTATATTGTAAAATCTGTTGCTTCTGACGTTTGAAACTTTCACTGGTTTGTAGTTGTTTATTTTGTATGTGGGGAGGAATGTTTGTGAGTGACATGTAACCCTGCTGCCTGTTTTGACCAGGACGTTCTTGGAAAAGAGATTTTTTTTTAAGCTCAATGAGACTTTTCCTGGTTAAATAAAGGTCAAATAAAAAAAAAAGATTCCTTATTTGATATAGCTCTCTTCTCATTGAGACAAATTAATATGCTTTAATCTAAACCATTGTCTCGCAGCCTTGGCGTTATGACTTTACCTTTAGGGTCATTTTCCGGCTGGAAGGTGAACATCTGCCCCGGGTTCAAGTCTTTTGCAGAAAGACAGTTTCTTCTGCGAGTGTTCTGTATTTAGCTCCACCCATCTTCCCATTAACTCTGACCAGCTCCCCTTCCCAACCAAAGAAAGGCATCATCACCATATGATGCTGCCATTACCATGCAGACATGGTGAGTGCAACATGATGTGCAATGTTTGTTTTGCATCACACATTGCATTTTGCATGTAGGCATAAAAAAACTTCCATTTTGGTCTCCTTTTTGGTCCCCTTACATGGCTTATGGCAAACTGCAGATGGATCTTCTCCTAGTTTCCTTTTAGTAAAGGCTTTGTTCAGAGCTCAGAGTCACCATGGGCCTTTCAGCTGTTTCTCATTAATACTCATCTGTCCGGCCTGTCAGTTTAGGCTGACGGCAGGGCCTTGGACGGTTTGCAGTTATCCCATACGTTTTATATTTTTGAACAGAGTGAGTGAGATCTCAGCCAGATCTTCAAAGCTTGCAATATATCTTTTTTTTTATAACTCAATCCTTTTTTTTTAAATTCTCCACAACTTCATCCCTGACAGGTCTGCTGTTTTTTCGCTGCCCCTCACGACGCCGTTTGCTCACCAATTTTCTCTGACGAACATCTGAGGCCTTCACAGATCAGCTGGGTTGATGGTGAGATTACTTTGTACACAATCTATTTACTAAAGAGCTGATTTTTGAAGACTGCTGTTGTGTATTTGTTTCATATAAGGTATCAGGGTAAACGGGGCTAAAAACATATGCACACCACGCTTGTCTGTAAAAAATTGAAAACCGTGTTTTTGCTTCTTTCAGTTCAAAATCATCCGCTACTTTAAAAAACTTGTGTTGATTGGCAACATATTATTGTCACTCAGAGAATACCCTGCTTTAATGTTACTTTAAAAAAAAAAAAACATATTCAAAACTTTAAACCCGCTTCTCTTACCGTCAATATGAGGCATGGTGACAGTTAATTTGATCAGGTTGGGGTGGTCTGTATCCTCCGCCCCACTGTATCGCAGCCTGGCAGAAAAAGGCTCGGCTCCGACCGTGCCTGCAACACGAGGCTGACACATTCCTGAAAATGTGCAATATATGAAAACCTTTTTAACATCTTTACCAGATAAAGTCTGATAGAAGGATAACAACTACACCATCAAGGGCAGACGGGATACAAGACAGCAACTGCTTTTCATATTATTGTATCTTTAAAAAGCGTGACTGGCTGTAGCTGGGAAATAGGTTGCACTCACCCTCATCAGTACTGATTGACACTATGGGGCTGGTAAGTTCTAGGCCTTCATCCCCGTTAGAGTTCACAGCCCTGGCAGCGCATTGGACCCTGGAGCCAGCCTGGAAATAGACTGAGTCCAGAGTTATGAGTTTGGAGGAGGTGAAGAAAGTGTTGAAGTCTACCTCCCTCATTGGGCTAGTGACACCATCGGAGCCGGTGGGGGCGCTGACGAGCCAGCGATAGCGAGTCAACGTGTTGTTGATGTTCTCGCTCACACAGATAGAGCCTGTTTTGTGGTAGTCTGGGTACTTGGGGTTACAAGCCTGGGAGTGGAAAGAGAAGACAGTTGGTGAGGGAAACGCAGAAACATTTATTTCCATAGCCACGTTCACTTCTGTTTTCACTACTACTGATCATTTTATAATTTCACTGAGAGTGGATCAAAACGTCTATCATTTTTATGTTGTGTTTTTTTTTAAGGTAATTACATTCAAAAAGTATTTATGTCTGTTAATGTTCATTGTTGGGTTGGATGTCTCATCTTCAGCTGGACACCACAGATTTTGTTTGGGCGTTAGGTCAAGCTAGCTGGGTGTCTAATCAAGCATTGCGACACTGTGGTCATTAAACCAAGTGGCCTAATGGTACTTTTAGCAGTGAGGACAGTTGGCAAGTCCTGCTGGATAATGAGCATCTCCATAAAGCTTTTCAGCAGAGGAAAGCAGGAAGTCCTCCAAAATGTCGTGGTAGGCCGCTGACTGACTTTGGACTTGATGAGAAACAATGGGCCAACCTGGAGAAATCAATCCCTAAATTGCCACTGACTATAAAAACTTCACAATGGACCTCAGCATTTTGATTCTGTGCCTCTCAACTTTTCCTCCACAGTCTGGGATCACGATTTCCAAAATAAATGCAACATTTACTTTCAAAACAAAAGAGGACTTTGGACCGCAGAGCAACAGGCTACTACCTTTTCTTCTCAACTCAGGTAAGCCGCTTCCATACCTTTTATCTGGTGTAGAAGTGGTTCTTACAGAAGGAATGTGAAAGTTATAACCCAGATTCTGGATATATCTATGCATACACTTTGCTTCTCAATCCACTTAAAGATACAGGTTTTCCTATTGCTTTACCAACCTTCATTTACCACAGTTTTTCCTTCCACTCAACTTTCCATTAATCCGCTTTCATACACGACTCTTTAGCAAAGATCTTTTTTGTTTTACTCCCCTTAAGACGGGTGTCAATAACTGCCTGCTGGACACCTGTCAGTTCAGGATTCTTCCCCGTGATTATGTCTGACATTTTAAAATTTAAAATTAGTGTTAAGTGAAATAATCAAAATTCTATGAATGTTTGTAGGAATCTATATCATTTCTATGTTTAAAATTGAATTAGGTGTCAATAATGGCAGATTTGGCCATTTAAAACCTGCTTGAAAGGCAGCTGAGACTGTAAATGAGAAGCAAATGTCGGGGTTGGTTTAGCACATACAGTGACACATATGACAGGGTATCCAGCCACGGGCAGGGAGGGTCTGTTCTGTCCGATGTCGTCATAATTAAACAGAGAAATCACGATGGGAACGGAGGGAAACGTCACATCCGCCATGCTGTTGCTCTCTTCAATGTAAATGATGGCCTTGCTCATCTGTTGATTGGCCACGAAGAGAATTTGTGTTATAAAGGAAATCAAATGTTACTTGTCACGTGTTTATGAAGAGAAAAGGATAAAGCGGGACCTTTGTTTCTGCCACCATGTTCTCATCAGGTTTAAGATGGACTGTGAAGGCCTCCCTCATTTCTCTGACACCATCGTATAAAACCTCCACCTCCACATAGTGTTCCGTGTCTCCTTTTTTGAACACAATTTCTGCAGGAAAAAAAAAAAAAAGATTATTTTCAGCAAATCTAACTCGGCCGGTGGTTTGATAAGAGAGGCTGAGATTAATATTTACCCTCAGATATTGGATGGTAGTCCTCCCCAGAGGTGGCAGAGCCGTCTTTGGTGTGCACTCGAACAACAGAGACCTTGGAGGTGTCGCCAACGCGCAACACTGAGATCTTTACCACGGAGACTTGACCCTTGTCCTTTGGTTCACTCACACTGAATTTGGTCTCTTCAAAACTAATAACAGGTCCTGTGAAAACAGGTCATGGTGAAAGGAAATGCTGTATTACAGTCACCACTGAGGCTCAGACTGTGCTGCAACAAATGGAAGATTGCCTGTGATTTGAAACAATTAATATCACAATTAAAAAGCTACATGTAATAACTTTAAGTTGGGCTGTTGCGTGCATCACCGCGGCAAACTTTATGTAACAGAGGAGCAAAACATTCTTACTGTCTGCATCATCTTTAATTTTAATGAGGGTTTCGTTTTGCTTTCCAACAGATGCTCCAAAAGGAGATTCACTCTTGGGATTCCCCAAGACGAGACGCAGCTCTTCCTCCTCCTCGTGTTCCGTGTCATCAACCAGTACGAGTAAACAAGGTTTTTCGATCTCTCCTGAAAAGCAAATCGCAACGAAGAACTGAAACTCGGCACTGTGTATGTTTATGTCAGTAGGTATCGAGCTAAGAAAGGGTTCTGCAACACCACCTGGTAGGAAGGTGATGACGGACGCGTCTGTGTTTGGCCTTTCGTTAAAGTCCATCATCACCTGAGCCGTCCCCTGCCTGCTGTAGCAGCGGACTGTAGACTTGTAGCTGATGTCACCGCTGCGGTACACTGTAGCCGAGATCTGTCCGGAGTTTTCGTTGCCCACATACACAGCATGCCGGAACTGCACTTTAGGCACTGGAGGAAAAAGATTGAATCCAGAGATCACAAACGTTGCAACGTCATCTGTGTCATATCCAGCGGTGTGTTTTAGCTCACAGTCGGAGATGGAGTCGTTGATGACGATGCCGGTTTTGCTCGGCTCCCCGAGGATTCCGTTCATCGGCATCCGCAGCACCAGTTCAAACCTTTCTGGCCCTTCCAGGACAGGCTGTCCGAGATCATCCAGGATGGTGACGCGGAAGGTTTGCATGGTGACCCCCGGTGCAAAGTCCAGATTCCGGCTGATCCCCACGTAATCCAGGCCAGCTGGACACAAAATCGGCCAGGCATATTTCAAACAACATTTAAAGAGATACTTCAGATATTTCAAAGGGATTTTATGAACATGTTACAATCAGTAACGATTTCCTTACCTGTATTAGAACAACGTTCTATCGCTGTGAGTTTTTTTATGTTTTTTTAGAAAACCAAATAAATCCAGAAAGCAGTAGAAGGCTAATAGCTAGACAGAGGCTTCTGCTTTAGCTAATTTTATTAAATTAAAACAACTGAAATGTCCATATCACTGGGATACCACTGCTACAGTGCTGGGAACAAGCCCACTTACAGATTTCTTTGGTTTTTGTCATGTTTTGCGGTTGTCGAGGACCACAAATGCAGCGATGGCGACACGGAGCCATCATAAAGGTAAGTAACTTTAATGAACAGAACACGCACGGCTCTTCAGGTAATGTTACAGACCAGATAAACCAACAGGTTAACGAGGGTTAATTAAGGGTCCAGCGAACACCGAATAGAAACCAGGTGGGCAATAATCATCTGGATAACAAAGAGGCGTGAGATCAACAGAAATACACGCAGCGGGGGAGGCAACTAGGGTGGGAAACTAGAAGGGCGTGAAACACAGGTAAACTACACAGAAAACAAAAACTAACTGAAAGATGCACAATCCAAGGAACCTAAAAACTAATAAATAACCAAACACCTTAGGCTTGAGACAGTTTTCGCTCATTTGTCACACTTACAAAATTTTATTATCAGAGAAAATCATCTTGGGTAATTAAACCTTTTCATATGATTATTTCTTAACGGACATAATCTCTGCAAACCACCTGGGCCCTATGTGGAAATATACCCCCCCCCCCCCCTTTGTGAAATCCTTAATTAACTGTGATTAACTGCATGTTTTAGTAAAGCTTCACTAGACATACCCAGGCTTTATTCCCACCAGACATTAGAATACAACAGAGCCAGTTAAACAGAACCGGTCAGACAAAATGAGGCTGGCTAAAAAGATCTCAAATAGCAACATGTTATGCTCCAATGTAAAGAAAACCAAGAAGAGATAGGAAACAAAGTCAGCGACAATCTAGAATTCTCTAAAGCTAAACGAGCTAAATCACAATTTAAGAGAACAATGAACAAAACTGAGAGATATTAACCAGAAATTAAGAAAAGAAAAACAGTGGTGAAACTTCCCAGGAGTGGCCAACCTACCAAAATGACTCAAACTGTTGCGCCAATAACCTTTATTGTCATTGTGTCTCCAAAATGACATTTTGGTGAGACAGCGGCACAGAATTCACATGGATTCACCCACAACACACAGACACAACAACAACACCCGGACAATGTAAATTACTGTGCAACTGCATGACCGTATCAGACAAAACATTCCCTGAGAGGTTGAGAAGTGTGCAAACGTTATCAAAAATTTGACTGTTCAAGCTAAATGATGCTCAAGTCAAAAAGACAGGAAGCAGTCAGTTCACAGGAAGATGTCGGACACTGTGCAACTGCATGGATGAATTAGACAAAACATTCCCTGAGAGGTTGAGAAGTGTGCAAACGTTATCAAAAATTTAACTGTTCAAGCTAAATGATGCTCAAGTCAAAAAGACAGGAAGCAGTCAGTTCACAGGAAGATGTCGGACACTGTGCATCTGCATGGATGTATTAGACATACATTCCAAGAGAAGTTAAAAGTGTGCAAACAGTCATTTGCAAATATTTTAATCTGCAAGTTAAAGAACTCTGCGAATTGCATGAATGTCCAAGCAAATACTCCCAGAGAAACGTGAGCAAGTAGACATTAATAAGTCAGAGACCAAACAACATGGACTGAGCAAAAAAAGACATCCATGGGAGAGAGTGAAAACCTTAAGGAGGATGTCAGCACAACAGTTTCTGACCTAAAGCTCTAGCCCACTTAAGCAGCTCTACCATGACCCAAATGACACCAGCAACTCCACCAGGCTGAATGGCTCAATGAAACAAAGTTATGGTTTTGTGGAGGCCAAGTCATACAAGTCTGGTGCCATTGTATAAGTAGTAGCCTGTTGCTAAATCCAAACTTTAGTTCAGATTTTTCCTGCAGCAGCTGCAGTAGCTGTTGGGCTGGTTGGTGGAGCCTGACGCTTCCTCCAAATTCTGTTCTGGACGTCTGGACTTGCACTTCAGCCTTTTACTGCTGCGAGGATTTTCACAATTTTCTGCCAACACATGTCTACTTTCTACGATGTGTAAGGGAGTTATTACTGATATTAACCTCACAGAACCTCACTACACAAAATCTGAACTATCCCTTTAAGGCAGGGGTGTCCAAACTTTTTGGTACATGGGCCAAAATTGCCTAGTCAAAGGAACTCGAGGGCCAAAAAATTAATAAAAAAAATTTAAACCAAAAAAATTGTTAATTTTTAACATGCTCTACAAAATATGCTAATTTTAATAAATACATTAGTCAGATTTCTTTGTAGGAATGATGTGTAAATCATTGTAGATCCAAAATTTAAAAAAGGGTTTTGCTCATTTGTTGTATTAAAAGATGGCCATCCAGTTTGCTAATTACTTTGAATAATTTAATTTGCAATAATAAACTTTACTCGTTCTTGGTGTAGCAATATAAAAACAGTATCTGGGTCAGTTGTTCTTTGAAAACACTTGCTGTAATTAGCCAATTTTCATAATTGAATTCAAAGCAGATTTTAATGCGCCACAGTCTGCATTTGAGTAATTAAATGTCATTGGATAGATGTTACTATGAAATCAAAGAGCATGTCAAAAGTGTGTTTATTAAAAGATTAATAGTTAGTGTTGTACTTAACATTTGGAATTGTAGGATTTTAACTTTTCTGTAATACTTTTGCCCTAATTAAAAACTAAAAACTTCCGTCTGTATCAGCCACTTAAGCTAGTGGACCAGATCTTTCTTGAAATGCAGTAGAAGGAGGAGAGGGGGGGGGGCACTTAAAATCAGTACAGGGGCCACAAATGACCCCCGGACCAAACTTTAGACATGTCTGCTTTAAGGGATCTAAAGCTTAAAATGGGCCATGGAGACAATACTTTGGTAGTAAATTAAAAATATATCCCAACTGGTTTGGGAATGTCATTTACTAAAGAAAATTAAAAGTAATACCGGACAAAATATAAAAGTACTGTCAACCTGGCATGATTATTTTATCACATGTCAGTTATGAGCATTTGATGGATCTGTGAATTTATTTCATAAATAAAACAGCGCTTCCAGGGGTTGGACAGCTCTCCAATTGTAGTCCTTTTTCTCCTCGTGGCATTCTCTAAAGAGCCTTTGCTCTGAAAGCTCAACTTCTGCCTGCAGGCCGTATTTGATATATTTCTAACCAAGCTATATGCGGTCATGGATTTGTATTATATCGCATATGATTAGATGCTAGGTCCCTTTAAAGCTGTAGCACAGGTAGAAGAACAGCTGCTAAGAATCCATGGAAGAGAGGATAACCGCCTGGAGGTCAGAGATAATAGAAACTGCAGGGAAGACCTGGAGAAACAGCAATCAGTCCTATCCTCCAAAGAGCTTGGCAATATTCAGAGCGATCAGCATGCATATCTGAAACTCAGTTGTGTGTCAAAATATAGATCATAAAAGCGTTTACATCCCCCAGGCAATTCACGCAACATATCCAGAGAGAAAACCTCCTTTCATAGTTGAGCTCAGAAAGACAAAGAGTGACAAGGACAACACCTTAAGCCAGGGGTGTCAAACTCATTTTGGTTTAGGGGCCGCATACAGCTTAATCTGATCTCAAGAGGGCCACACGAGTAAACTCATTGCAAGATTAAATAGAACTAATAAAAGTGGACTTGTTGTTGATTTTTATATTAAATTAATTTCACTTTTACACAATATATTATGAATAACCTCAGCGTTTTTAAGAAAAGTATGTGCAATTTCAACAATACTTTTACTCAGTTAAACATTTACTTAAGTGCATTATGTATAAGAACTGATCACAGTGATTGTACAATGTTGAAAAACATTTATTCATTTTTGGAACTTAAAAACACTGTCCTGCATGACAAAATACATCAAACAGATAAAAATTAAGAAATTATTTAAAATCAATTTTCCACATCTGAAGCTCAGATGCTGATTAAAACACAGCGCCCCTCGTGGACAATATAGGAACTGCAGATTTTCAATTAAACGAAGTACATGTTTTTTTCAATAATTGTTTTATCATTCTCTTCCTTTTATCTCCTCTTTCTTTCACTTTTTCTTTTTTTCTTCCTTTCATCTCCTACTTTCCCATTGTAGTGTCCATATCATTTGAGATATTCTCCGCATGAATCATAATAAAACTATTCACATTCATAAATCAAGGGGAGCACTATGGCAAAAGCAGTACTGCTCCACTTGTGAAAGTCAAATCTGATGAGCTCTTTTTGGCATTGAGACAACAATTCTTATTGCCACATTGCCAGACAGGACACTGGAAAAAAAAAAAAAAAAATTTTTTTTTTTTTTTTTTCAATAATGACAATGCATTTAACCACCGGGCCAGACTAAACTGTTCGGCGGGCCGAAACCGGCCCGCGGGCCGTATGTTTGACACTCCTGAAGCCAATTATTTAGTGCGGTGTGAGTTGATGTAACCATATACTGGAGGAAGCCATCAGGAAAAGACGGTTAACAGAGGCACGTACCCTCAGCTGAGACCGGATCGGTCTTTCTGGAGCGCACTGTGACAGTTCCTCCTTTGGAAAGATCAGAGCCTGTCCTCCACACCTGCACCTCCACGTAGCCGTCGCTCTCATCCACATGGTATTCGGTGTCTCCAAAGTAGAAAACAGGAGCTGGAAATGACAAGAGGTGGGAGTGAAATATACGGAATACAGAGAAGGTCTATTAAACTCTTCAAGCAAACACTGTTAAATTTTGATGGAACCGCACAGCTGAATCTTTAATAGCTGCACAAACACATTATCCCTAATTACAGGAAAACTGAAGAATCACTTCCATCCAATTAGCAGCGCTGCATTTGTACTCTCTAGCTTCCTGACACAACGTTGAAGCGTTTCTAAAGTTGAAACAAAGATTAATAGGTAAAAAAAAGAGCAAGCTTGAGGCAAAACAGCCTCCCTTGTTCTGTTTTGGATGAGCCCGCTGGAGCTGCTGACTTTGATAGTGATGGGTCTGAGAGGCAGACAGGAGGCCTGACAGGAGGTCTGGGGGATGTAAAGCTTCGAGTGCCAGCCCAGGCCTGTCTGACTGCAATTAGTGTTTCCATAAACTGAGTTTTCACTGCAGCCAAACTCACCCACTGTGATTTTTAACTCTTAGAGAACCACACTTCTTTTTTTTTAGCGGTGTCCAATATGTCATGCTGTTTTTGAAATAGCTGCTTAAGATCCTAGGCGATGCTTATTTTCGGAAAGTTTGGTCAGTAACTATCAAATCCAGAACAGGGAGAGCCAAAGGTTGAAACCAATAGAGCAAAAATATTACATTATTTTAATAATTAGTAGCAGTACTAAAGATCTTACTCTTTATAAAGCAGCTGAAAACATCAAGATATAAAGTGTTCCTGGAAGAAAACCTGGTAGAGGCTGGAAAAAGGCTTCAATGAGTGACAACTTACCGCCAGAGCTAAAGGAAAACCGTTCAAATAAAAATATAGGTATATATTTATGTGTTAGAATGGACCAGTCAAAGTCCAGACCTAAATCCAATTGAGAAACCGAGGCAAAACTTGAGAGCGGAGCTCTCAATCAAAGATCTGAATCTAATCTGACTGAGTTTTAACTGCTTTGCATTTCAGGCTGGTGCAAAGCCAGCAGAGACCTAAACAGACTTAGAGACAAAAGTAAATGTCATACTTTTCAGATAGACTAAAAACTGAAAACCCTTTCTCAATTTACTTCGACGTCACAATTACACGTTACTTTGTGCTGGTATGTCATATAGAATACAAATAAAAGATGGGGGATAAGTACTGCTACCAGACCCACACCCTGATTAGGAAAAGGTGTACATTAAGATGTGCTATCTATTTATTTTTCTAAGGAATCAGAATTTTTGTAAACACATTGCCTAATTAAATGCTATCTGCTTTAGCTGCAATAGTTGGACAATAGTAATAAAACTGGTTCTTAGGGGGGGAAAGAAGCTAATTATAAAGTAAATGTGAACCTATCAGAGAAGTCACACACACACAATCTAAACCCAAAGCAAAGGGCAGAACAATTTTATTTTTTAATATGTTATAAGAGTAAGGACAGAACAATAAATGCTGCGTCAAGGGGCTTGCAGCTCCCAGCAGAGAAGCCAAACAAAGATGGTCTTGGCTGCCTGCACACAAGCCCAACCTGGAGGAGTAATGAGATCTACACCACTGAGGTTGGCAGTCAGGAACCCGCACACAGTTGTACTTGTCCAGTAATCAGAAAAGGTCCGTGCATCAGACAAACAAGAACCCTTCTAAGACCCAAGGCCCATTAACTGACAGGTAAACCATAAGCCATCTCCACGAGTTCAGCAATAATTATAGATCGTTATTATGCTGGTCCACTAGCCAAGTAAATATCTTTCATGTTACATTCACGTGAACATGAAATAAAAGACGAGACTCAGAGAGAGACAAACACTTCCCTTGGGAAATTGTTAAAATGAAGCTAAAGCGGAAGTTCAATTGAAGAAACTCATCGCCTGCCTCCATCTAATCAGAGGCCGATCCGCCTCTGATGTGAGCCAATCAGCTACGAACCGCACCTTCATGAAGCCCAATCAGCATCCCGCGCTCATCTTAAAAGCAACTTCAAATCCACGTCTCAGCCTACTAACCAGCAAGCGCAAACAGCATCGCATGTCGGATTACGAATCAGATGTCCGATTCAACCCACCCCCAACCCCTTCTCCACCATCGTAGCTGAGTTCATCTAGCTTCTATGACATTCCTCCATCCTCAACCCATCAGAGTGTTTTCTCCCAGTCTTTCTCCCTATCACCTTGTTATTGGTCCGGCAGAAGACCACCATGTTGGGCCCGGTTCTGCCAGAGGTTTCTTCCCAAAGGGGAGTTTTTCCTCTCCACAGTCGCTTCAAGCTTGCTCATCATGGACGGTTCATGCAAACCTGTGTTTATCAAGTTGGACATCTATCTTAAACAGATCATCATATGGACTGAACAAACTTCTTCTATCTCCACTCCACCACCAGTTTCAGACCTGGGGGAACATCCCTGTTCTCATACATCTACTTATGCATATTCAAGTATAATTCAGCATTAATGTTCCTGCCGAGGTCTGAGCGCCAAAGACTTAAATTATCGTGTCAATAAAATCCTTCTAATTGCCATTTCTTTCTCTGTGAGTTTTTCAGATTGAACTCCCTGTGATAGCTTGATTTTACCTGAACTTTGCATTCAGGGTGTGAATGTGTGTGTGAATGGGTGAATGACTGAACTGTAGTGTGAAGCGCTTTGGAGGTCGTCAAGACTAGTTAAAGCGCTATACAAGTACAAGCCATTTACCATTTACCATTAATATTCCCACAGAGCTAAGTAGCGTCTTTCTTGGTGAGATTCAATTTTAGCTTAGGTAAATGCGCCACTGGCAACCGCGCTTTAGTCTGGACAAATTTATATTGTGTAAAAGTGCATTTCCACTTGCAGTAGAGACGTAGACTCACAGAATGAACATCTGAATTTTCAAGCAAAAAAAAAAAAAAAAAAAAACTGTCAAAGACAGCTTTTCTACGTTTAAGTGTTGCGGACATCTGGTAATACATGAGGAAATAAGAGTCCAGGTGAGCTATGATGGCAGGGTTAGGAAGTTTCCCCCCAGATTCACGCCGCCCATCGTTAAAATGGTTTATAATCATACCCCCAGAACCAGAGTCAAACACACAGGCAACTGACACATGGCTATAAATACACCTGGTACAAGCAGTCTCATGCCTTACTGTTTCAACCCACCAAAACATTTTTCCCGGATGCACAGTCAATATCAAACAGCAATTACCTCCACAAGAAAAGACAAGTTTCTCCAACCGCGTTGCAGCCAAAAGAAACAGGGTGGAAATCACAGGGATTTGGCTGCCTTATTGTAAGCGTCTGAGAAAACAGCTGGTGTTTTAAGGATTGCTGCTGTCCATGATAACACAGAAAGCCTGGACAGCTTGTAAACCTACCACTTTTTTAGCACCATAAATCCACGTTTTAGGAACAAAAAAAAATGGTACGGCACAATTCATCAGTCAGTCTTTTACGTTTTAAAGATTTAACATAGAAAGTAATGGAAATGGCTTTACAAAACATTTAAAATTGCCTATAATTATACCAAGGCTATAATATAAATCAGGAAAAGCTGCAGTTAAAAGTTTTGATGAACATGACCGCGTCCAATTATTGCTCAAAACAAATACTGATGTCACTCTTGCATTAGATATCAGTTAGACCTCAGGGATCCAGCGGGTTCTGCGCTGCTGTAGGTCACATCTGGACAGGTTTTACCATCTGTAAGTGTAAGCTTACAGCTAAACTGACCAATGTTTCACATTATTGGGGCAGCGGTGGCGCAAGAGTTAGGGAGGTTATTCCCCACGCACGGACTGTCTCTGTCGTTTTGTCCTTGGGCAAGACACTCCGCCCGCATTGCCTGCTGGTGATGGTCAGAGGGCCCGGTGGCGCCGATTTATGGCAGCCTGGCTTCTGTCAGTCTGCCCCAGGGCAGCTGTGGCTACTAACAGAGCTCACCACCGTCAGGGTGTGAATGTGTGAATTACTGTAGTGTGAAGCGTTTTGGGGTCGTCGGACTTGATAAAGCGCTATACAAGTACAAGCCTTTTACCACATATCAATATGATGTGGCGAGGGGAGACACGCTCAGCTCTTCTTCTACGTCTGGACAGCGGCAAGACTGGGTAGATAGCTCTTGCTGCAGGCAACTTTTTTCCTCCTTCATAAAAAGATGAAATCGGGGACATTCAATTTCCCTCTGGGATAAATAAAGTATTTTTGAATTGAATTGAATTTCCGGGGACTGTCTCAAGGAGCAGTGGGCTGCCACTATGCCACGCCCGGGGGCTGGGAGCAGCCTTTTCAGGACGCAGGCACCCACTAATCACTAGGCCACCACTACCCGCTGTAGAAAACATCTTGGACTTTTTTTACTAGAAAAAGTAACCTAGGTGTTTGTAATTCTGCTCATGAATAATTATTGACCATTTGAGGTAAAAAGTCTTAATTTTACACTTTTACCGAGTAAATATGCTGCTAGATTGTGTGGCTTTATATACCATCTTACTAACATTACACACTCCGATAAAACCACAGAGTTGACAGCAGAAGCCGTTCTAAACAATGGTAAATATCCTACAGTATGCGGTTTATTCATATCTACCTTTACAACACCGGGAAAAAAACAACAAATGATTAAGTAAAAAATGCTTCTGATTGGAAACAATCCAGATCCAATTGGCAGATATATAAAAAAAGGTATTGGATAAAAAAAAAAAATCCTGCCTCAAAGTACCTCTAAATTAAAGTAAATGTAAACTCATGTAAAACAGATTTAGTACATGTAATCTCTTTATCGTTTTAACAAATGATTTCCCTGTGGAAAAACTTAAAGATAAAAAAAAAGCATCCTATTATGAAAAAATGCCAAATTCAAAGACCACCTGGTAAACTTTTGGCATTTGAGTAAATAGTTTCCGTGTGAACTGTGTTGCAAAATTTCTAATTCAATTTAAAAAAAATATTTTGTTGTCCTATAAAATTCTATTAAAATAATCCCTCATCTTCATCTTTAAGCTGTCATCCCCAAATTCATTTCAGAAATATAACATGTCAGCTTATTAAAAGTAACTATGGAGGCAGAGAGCGTGCTTCGCTTTCTCTGTGCAATACTGATCACATCCATTTACGCTCTGCATAACTCCGAATGCAAGAGGTGAAATGATATTCCTCCTGGTTATAAAGAAAACATGCCCTCCTCCCGTTGTTACATAAACCCCAAACTGGTTATTAGAGCAACTTATTATAATTTATGTTGGCAGAAAAACTACAAAACAAAGTGTCACTTTTACTTCCCTTTTGTGGCCTATTGCATTTTTATCACAGACTGCCAAGGACTCTTTGTGTGAGGCAAGCAATATTTACGTTATTGACCTGTATCTAATTTCATAATGGTGACTCGGTTTGCTTGCTTGAAATGAATGGGATCTTGCTGAAACGCATTTTCCATACAGCAGTAGTAGTTTGTGTTTAAAGAAAAAAATGATTAGAACCAACAAAGTTGCAAAGCTGCTGAAAAGCCTGCTGGTTGTCAGCCTTGGTCAGGTGCTCAGCTGGGCACAGACTCTTTCTGCACATGTAAGTGCTGCGCTTGAAAGCTATTCCAGAAGAGCGATGACAAAGAAAGATGTGATGCCCCCATTTGCCTTAGACTCCTATGTGTACTTAGAGTCTAGTGCCCGGATTAGAACCTTCACTGTAGCTGGAACAGCTGCACTAACTGTGGGAATGAATCTTCTGCTGCCTCTCTACTCTTTTAGGCAGGAGATCAATTTTTTCCCCCCCTACTTGCCTCAGAGCTGTTTACTTCAACATCACTGCTCAAGCTTTTTCACTATGAACTCCTTTGGGGAGACATGAAGAGTTGACATCACCTTATTTCTCCTCACTCTTCATGTTCTGACAGCGTTAATTCATTTTTCCACATCAACCTGGCCATGTTCAGGGCAAATGGGTGATTGGAGCCTGTCTTAGCTGACGCTGACGGAGAGGCAGAGTACAACCTGGACGGCCTTCACTAGGTCAGACGCTTTCGACTTTCTTCACTTTACAATGCATTTTGGGCTGTGTTGGGAAAGTGCTGCAGAAATAAACGTGGAAGGACACGGTAATAATGCTCTAAGTAGACAATGAATGGTAACAAATTCCACTTAGTTTTGAACCTGAATGCTCTGGTTGAAAAGCCAATCAATATAACCTCTGCAACACAGCCCTCTTCAACAACAGGAAAATTGTCTTCGCATCCTTGGACGTTCTCACCGTTGGTCATGTTACAGCCCCAAGCTTTGATGTATTTTATGAGGATTTCATGAGTATAAAATGGGCCCCAAAATTGTACAGCCCAGTTTAGTAGACCTAAATAAATAAAAGTACAGTGCAACCAAGGCCTTCAAAGGTCGCCTTTTTAGTAAATAGTCCATCTTTGTCATCTGTGAAGGCGTAGTCAGCAAACAGCATTACGGGGACAGGGAAACACAGCAGGCCAGTCACAGATGAAGTTGTGGAGAAGCTCAAGGCAGAGTTAGGTCATAAAACATTGCCCCAACCTTTGGACAGGTCCCTCCCTGAGCACTGTTCAGTCCATCATTTGGAAATGAAAAATATCTGGCACAACTGCAAACCCACCAAGACGTGACTGTCCACCTAAACTGACAGGCTGAGCAAGGAGAACAATAATCAAAGGCATAGCCATAGGGTCCATGGTAACTCTGGAGGAGCTGTAGTCCTCAACAGCTCAGCTTGAAGAATCTGTTGATAGGGTATCTATTTGCAATGCATTACACAAATCAAACCCTCGTGTAAGATCAGCAAGAAGAAACCCATCGTTACAAGAAACCATGAAAAGTTCCATTTGCATGTGAAATGAGGTGCTCTTGAGGTTGTCCTATATGAACTTGGAAAAAAGGCTTTTGCCTACCTAGCCCCCACAACATGGAACACTGCAAAATCTCTTGCAACTCCATCTCCCTGAGTGATTTTAAAGCTAGATTGATGGTCTTACAGATGGCTTCTTTTAATTGCTAGTGTTTTTAATTCTGTCTGATGTAACATTTTACAGTTTTAATTGTTAAAAATAGTCTTTATAAGATGTTTTACATATAATGTTTTGTAACTGTTTCTTTTATTTGTTTTTATTTATTTGCCAGGTCTCCCTTGAAAAACAATTTGTTAGCCTCAATTGTGACTTTCCTGGTCAACTAAAGGTTCAACCAGGTTTAACCAGGTAAAAATACAAGAAATATACAAATTCCTAAGTTTGTCTAACACTGCATTGTACACTGAATACTCATGCCTAAATGCCTAAATACAACAGGATGTTGGCAGTATCCTGCTGTAGTGATTAGTTTTTCCACTAAGAACAGGAAAGCTGTTTACAATTGATAGGCAGATGGATAAAAGGGCAAACATGAGAAAAGAAAAATAATTTAAAAGCTGCATATATTTGAGACTAGGGAAAAGGTTCACTTTCTAGCAGGAAAACAATCCTACAATGGGCGTTGTTTAGACAAAAACAGTCTAGTCAAAATCTAGATCTAAGTCCACTAAATCTGTGACAAAACTTCCAAAATTGTTGTTCAGCAACACTCTTCAATCAATCTGACTGAGCTTCAGCATTCTTGCAAAGAAAATAGGTAAAGATTTAAGTCTCTACATGTTGAAAGCAAAAGAGACATCGACCAAAAACAAAAATAAAGTGTCAGCTGCAGTATTAAATCAGGGGCACCAAATATGAATGCACACAAAAGAGAAGGTTGTAACATGCAGAAAAGTTCAAGGAGCATGAATACTTTTCTATGGCACTGTACGCCACTCTTCCCTGTTTTTAGATTTGTTGTAATTTATTTGTGCTTTGTGTAATTAAATGGGAGCGTGGGGAGCTTCACTCATGTTAGGCACGGATCTCATTGAGCTAAGAAAGAAATATTAGGAACTGTCAGGTAGCTGGGATATAAATACAAATAAAAAAAAATGCATAATGCTGGAATGCACAAAAAGCTGACTGTTTTAAATGGGGCTTGTTTCCTGATACTGAAAATATTAAACGCATAAACCTGAGCGCTGAGTGGAGCCTGTTAATGACGGCTGTCAGTCAGAATCAAGTAAGTACTTTTCTGTCACTGACAGAACAAAGTCATTGATTGGAAGGTTTTTAAAAGCAGCAAACTAACCTTTTTTGGTCATTAAAAATTCATAACATTGACTGTGTCACACATATACTCTGGTTAACTCTGTAAAACAAATGGGGTCCTTCTACAGCTTCATAGAAATGCATGACCATGAACATGCTATTTATCCAAAATAATGCCCTATTAGGAGATCAGTTTCTCCTAATAGGGTGTCAGTTTATCTAAAATAATAACTGAGTGTTCTCATGCTATATTACACCCTAAGATATCTGTGTGCTTTATTTATCTGTTTAACAGATCTCCAACTGTCTTTGAATAATCATTTTGAGAGGAAATGACAAGCAGACAGTCTGCTGTGCCACCTTTACACATGGGAGACTAAAGAAACATCCATGATTGACATTGTTACAGTTAAAGCCATCGATAAAGACCTTGAAATTGAAATTTGATAGTTTCGGTGGGGAAGGACGTCTTTTGTAGAGAACGCTGAATGCTGTAAGAACTGACTGGTAATTCTCAGCAGCTGCAGTCAATACACCAGAGTAGTGAGGGTAAAAAGCCCCCGAGCTCAGTCTCAGGTTACACTTCAGGCTACAACTGTTAAAAAGACGTTTTTAAACACTCCATCTCAAAGCAGGTCAGGTGAATAAAACTGAATTCATGAAATAAATATGAACTTCAAAGGGTAGTTCTTTAACAAAGCTGCAGACAGTGACACGTTTAACAACATTGCTGGGTCTATAACTACTGAAATGTATATTTTGCTAAACATTTGGAAGAAAATAGTAAAAATCCATTGGGATGAGCGCATTTCAATGACTAACTCTTGCTGAGTTTGTTATAGGTGTATTATAAGTATATTAGTATGCTAAAGCTGCCTTCCTTTTTGGCCTTTTTTGAGTAGATGGAACAGTTTGCATACCACCATAGGCTCATGGTGATGGATAAAAAAAATGGCAAATGTAAACTCAGAATATTAACCAAACCAGAAGCTAATAAACGTTATTCCCAATCTGACTTTTCTGGCAAAATGTGTCTATCTACACATTTCTATTGGTTACTGAAGCTATCGATCAATCAACAAACCCTGCCTTGTTGGGCTAATGTCCAATAGAGGTCGGAAAAAATGATGAACACCAATTGACAAGTAAAATAAAGACAACTTATTTTCATCTGATGAAGAGTCAGTTTTCCTTTGCTTACGAGCCTGCAATGGAATAGAAAGACGGCTTAAAACAGGCTGGCAAACGGATGAAAAAAGTCTCTCAAATGCATGGCGTCAGTAGGATCCCAGAGATAGCAATACCCAGACAAATAAAAAAATCACTGTCAGGTGCGTAAAGAAAGAAAAGGCTCTAAAAGAAAGAACTATTGATCCGTAGATCACTTTATATTTATTTCAATAGCTTTGCTTTTAGTGCTGTTGGTGTATTTATTGTATCTCTGCAGAGTTATGCGCCTAAAGATCTTCATAAGATATGTGGTTTACATCTAAAAGTGACATGCTAATAAATGTTTTCAGTCTTTTTCAAACTTTGCTTACTGTGGGATGCTACATTGGGTACGTGTCTACTACATATGTCACTAGTAAGGCATGGGCTGTCTGCTTGTTTGGTTTTAATGGAGTATAAACACAACTAGCGTCAAAAAAATTCTTAGAATCTAGGGTTCTATTTTGGTATTTTTGTTAAGTCTATTTAAAAAAATATATGAATTGAAAAACATCTTCACTGTGAATTTATGACTGATATTTCTATTGTGGTCAAGATGGCAAACGTGTGTGTGTGTGTATTTATGTATGTATGGATTAATTTATATAAATCCCTGGGAATGAAGAGTAAAGTCTGGAAATACAAATATATTTACATACTTATCCAGACCTAAAAATTAATTAAATAAAATTCCAAACTTAAAATCAATTAAATAAAATTCCAAACTTCTGGTATGTTCATGCAAATAACATTTGGTCTATGAGTGCCTGCGCCTAAGAGCCCTTGAGCTTTGGCGGGCAGGGGCCCCTCAGAATCGTATTCATGCTTTAACCACACTAATAGGTTTCCAACAGCTGTACGTTTTTGCTTTCCTTAAGTAAACATTCACAACGCAGTTTTTCTAAGCCAAATATTTTTTAATGACTTCATTTATGTAGATGAAAATAAGATTTTTATTCATGTAAATTACCATTTACATGGTTTTGCTATTATGCTCCACTGTTACCTGCCTGCAATCACAGAGTCCTTACTGTGCAGCAGGGCTTTCAGAGATCGGCAGATTGATAGGGGAGTGAGGGGAGGCCGACAGGTGTTGGGGCACAAAGGAAATCAAGAAGATATGGGGGCGAGCAGCCCGACAATCTGAGCCTGCAGATGGGAGATAAACCCTTTACCTCCAAGGAGGAAGACTGCACACCCAAACTTTTTTCTCTCTCTCATGGAACTCATTGTCAGTGAAACACAAACAAACTAACGAGAAAAATAAACATGAATGCCATTCATATGCACGTTTTCACTCTGCCTGCTCCCACGACTTTGGATAAATTGAAAGCGGTAGGATATTTTCAAAACTTCAACTATTCATTTTTTCTGCTGTAGACATTCATCCAAGTTCAGATACTTCTAAACTTTACACCTGGTATAAAGAACACCTCTAAGGAAAAGAAGGGTAATTAGTAGCAAAAATCTGTGGCGTTTTGGGTCCTAGAACATATGTGAAAATGTAAAAAAAAAAGAAAGAAAAAAAGTAAAAAAAATCCACTTAACAATCACAGCCCTGTAATTTATTTGGCTGATTGCATTCCAATACACAATCCCAATCAGTGAAATGGTCCCTTACCATCATCCATATCTGGAATGATTATGACTCTGGCTGTGGGGAACTCTGAGCCGAGGCGTCCCCCCATGGGCATGCTGAGGGTGACATTGAAGCTTTCCTCATCTTCGTACAGGGAGTCATCAATTATCACTATCCGACAGGATTTCTCTATCTCTCCCTTGTCAAAGCGCAGGATGCTGTGATGGTCCTCAGGCCGAGAGATGTAATCAGAGTAGGACAGCACTGTGGTGGGGACAGTGCCTGTGGCGGAAACTGGACGGGCAGAAAAGGGAATTACAGGATACAAGTTTAATGAGCTGAACTTTGTCACAATACAAAGCATGATTTGTTGTACAATTAAAACCCCATATTTTTCTAACAATTTAACAAGTCTGTTGTACATCTTAAATAACTAATATTCAAGTCTGAGATGAAGAACAGCATGCTTAATTTTCCTTAAAAGCATTTAATGAATCTTGCAGCTAATCTTAGTTTGTAATCTAACTATTCCAGAATCTAATCTGACAAAACCCAACCAGAGAAAATCAAATCAAAATAGATTCTTATTCATATATTTTATTAACACTAATTGATGGAGCTGCATCCATGGAGGACCGACAGAAGTTTGCCGTTCTTCAGCATGAGCCGCTCCAGCCTGTGGCCAGCGGGTAAGGGCCAGTTCTTTTGTCCAATCAGTGACCTGATCCCGCTGATAGGGAAACTGTTGCTATGAGAAAACAGCATTCTCAATTTAGCAACTTTGTTTAGCAAGTAGTCAGACCTCATAGCAGCGCTTTTTGTAAAGCGAGTATTGAGAAATCCAGTGACTTTTTCTGGTGTTATCGGAGCGTTTCAGAGATATAAGCACAACCCAGTCCCTCAATAAGCAGTGGGTCTATGGGCCCCTCCCACGCCCTAAATCACTCACAGGGGGCCCAGTCCTTGTTCAGCAGTCCCTCCCAGGTGTGGCCAGAGCAGAAAATAGTTCATAGTATACCTTTAACTGTTTTGGTCAAAAATGTGTTTTACTGTGACTTGCTACAGGCCTATTGGTGAAAGATAACTTTAAAAACCAAACCAGAATTCTGAAAACTAAACTAAAACAAAATGCATTAAACACACTTGGGTGTAACTCGGCCGGGAAAAGTCATTTCAGTCACATTTGCCAGACAAAGGGCTGGCGAAGGTTTGAAAGTGTTGGAGGGTTAGAATAGTGACATTAAAAAACACAATTGGCAGAGAAAAAGGTTATTTGCAGTTCTAAATCTATATAGGATGTTTTTACTTCCTTCCTGTCTCTCCCACAATGTTGTTCCCTTCTCTGAAAGTGTCCATTCAACTTATGCGAATGAGCTGATTACGTCATTTACCAGCCTGTGGTGACTTTAAAGGACAGCCAAAATCTACTTTCCTACCTGAGGAGTTGGCTGGAAGACGACTCAAAGTTAGCTCTTTTTTTTTTCTTTTCAGTGCCTGTGAGTTGTTTACAAATGAAGTCAGAGGAAACACTGACTATTTAAACATTTAAAAGGAAACTATATTTTCCACAAGGTGACTCATGTAGGCGGTAAATTCATGCAGCAATGGAGGAAGAAAAAGTTAGAATTAGAGCAGATAACATTAAGGCGGGGCATATTACAGCTCTGTTTTATCATTTGAAGCTTACGGAACATGTTGAATTGGTAGATGCTGGTGGCCTTTTTCGACATCCTTTCCCTCGAATTTATAAAACGGAGACTGCTGGTTTAGCAACTCTAGTCTTGCTAACCAGGCTCTTCGCTAAGAAAAGTTATTGATGGAGTGATTACTCTCAGGAAGGCTAGCATAGCAAAAATGAATGCTGTTTTTATGTCTTTTCATGTTGTATTCCTCAAAGATAAATCTGAATTGGCTGCATCTTCGTGCACATCTCCACTAACTACATAATAGTAAAACATATTAGGATCTTTCAGGAACACATGTCAGCAAAAACTGTTTCCCACATTTACATTGTAGCAAACGCGTGCGGTGTTACCTTGCTGGGTGTAGCATACAACCATAAGCTCTTGACTGATGTCCCCACTTCTGCGTACGGGGATGAGCAGCTCACCAATGTCCTCCTCTATGCTGTACACAGCTGAGGGGATGAACACTGTTGATTCTGTATGTTGGAAAAAGTTAAGCAGTTGTGTTAGATCTTATCTGACTGTAACACAGGAATGCAAACAGAACAACATAGAAGTGAACTGGATGTAAAGTGGAGTCAATGGAACTGAACCTAAATTAGAGTGCTGTAATTTTATTACAACACTATCATCTCTACAACCCTTATTTTTATTAATCAAAACATCAGTTAGTTAGGCAGACTTGCCACCTGTAACCGGCCCACACGGCTTAACAAAGAGGCTGAGATGTTTGGTACCGTTAGATGAGATTTGTAAAATGTGAGAAATGCTGTGGCAATGCAAACACAATTTATAGACAATAAAAATAAAACATCTTGCTTAGCTGCTTTTTACACCCTCGGTTTCATTTAACAGGTTTCTTGCTAGTTATCTGCATGCGTTTGTTCGAATAACAATGCAGACTGAGAAATTGCATTGTTTTTTTTTTGACAACTTTCAGTCTTTTTGTTCCCTTCCCTGAGTGTCTTAGGGCATTCAAAAAGTTAACAAGCGTGCAGCATTTAAGAATCAACATCTTTCTGAAGAACTCCATCCTAAGTTCTGTATTCCTCTCAAGGAAGGCCATAGCATTGTTCAGGTGGAAAAACATGTCTTTTCACTTTTCTTAACCCAGTGTTTGCAACGGGTAATATTTTAACTACTCTTCACAACACTCAGTTCTTCCCAGTTTGAGCTAATGTAGTCAGTGGACTCTGAAATAAATTATTTTTAACTGGTTCTGTTTTTCTACTTAAGTGCTCTCAGAAAAAGAAAGGTTTCACAAGCCGTTGAAGTTTACGTGACCCTGAGAACTCAAAATGCTTTCAAACTTTTGAAACCGTAAGCAGTGGAACGATATGATATAATTGTTTTAGCTGCAACGAAAAAAAAAAGTTTCTTTCCTCATGCCCCAAGCAGACTCTGACAGCGTTTCTTCACTTCACCGCTGTTCGGGGACTAGTGTTTACCTAAAAACAGGCTTTAGCTACAAATGTTAATTATTATACAATGTCTACAGCAAATTCCTCTTTTCCCTTCATTGAAGCCCTGCGGGGTCAATATTTGCTATTCGCTATTCCAGTTTTAATGGAGTAAACCTTCTTCTTTTTTTTTTGTTTTTTGCAGCACCTTTTCCTCTGTTCTAGCACTGCCTCTTCTATAATATCACAATGGGCATTTCACATGCAGCTAATAACATGTCTGTCTGATGTTGTTCCATGACATTTGAAGAAAGGAAATACCGTCAAAGCCGACATTTACTAAAATTAGAACCTATACCAACCTTCATAACAAAGTGGTGCTCACAGTATTTTTACTTTGTCAGCCCTCCTTTATCTTCCGGATTAGCACTGTATTTATAGAGCTCTGATGCCCCCAGACAGATGAAGGATGAATTTCCATGATCAAATCCTAACATGTAAACAGCTTTGATTAGGGTTGAGGGATTTTATTAACTGATCCCTCTACTGCTTAAAAGACAAACAAACTATTCTTATGTTGGCGGTTTAACTAATTTGGTATGGTACCTATAGAAATGCATTGTGTTGTGTCTTGCACAGCATTATCACACACTCTGCAAAACAGTGTTAATGCTGTCTCGTTTTTTTATTTATTTTTTTGCAACCATGAATAGTTTGCTATGTGTGCGGGTAAATCTGAGATTATGCCACTTCTTCAAAAACCTCTTTGTCTCTTCTAAGTATGCTTCAAATCCATGCAAAGCAGTAATGTAGCCCTTGATCTTTGTAGAAATCAAAGACAACTATGGCTTCAGCTAAGACTTGCTTTGTTTCATTTGCAGGAAAAAAAACCCTTTAAACCACAAAGTTATTGTGCAAACACAGTTTTAAATAGCAACTGACCGTCATCTGGGTCCAGGATCTCCACCGTGGCAGCCTCTGGGAATTCAAGAGCACCCATCACTGGCTCAGACAGAACAATTTGGAAAGTCTCTGACACCTCGTACTCGCTGTCTGACAGGATTCTGACTTTCCAGGTGGCTGTGGTCTGGCCTGGGTTGAACTGCACCTGTTTCTGAGCCTTCCCGCGGAAGTCCTTGTCCTTCACTGCGGTACCGTCCTTCGTGCGAATACCTTAAGGAAGGATGTGGAAAGAAATGTGTGTTAGAAATATATTCTAAAATCTACGTAGTGTGAACTAACCTTTGGATTTTGACATTTAATATCCGGAGGATCTATGTGTCTAAACCCTGAATGCAAGTTGTATTTTCTTCAGTGAAATGGTCATATGTTTTAATTACACTGAATGAGCAAAGTAACGCTTAGCAGACAGCTTGATTTCATTCTTAGATGAAACGTTGTGGGGTAAACCTCAAATCTGTGACACCAGATTTCCATAGATCTGGCATCAGAGAGGAAGAAATATTGATAGTATGCTAATTTTGGCCTCATTTTCCTAATTGTTTGTATATTTCCAGCAGTGTCCTGTGTTAAACCGCCTTCTGTGGGTGGACAAACGTAGTGCCGTCCTCTGCATCCAGATGTGTCTCTGCAAGCCACAGCGGCAGTAAGAAGTGAGCAGCAGATTCCGTGTGTTTGGACCAAAAAGATAGATTCTTCTTGTCCTGAGCCGATTCTGACGGGAACGTCGGTGGGTTCTTTGCTGTTTCATAACCTTGTTCTTTACTGATTCCTCAGTTCGAATCTCTCTGCTTGGATTTAAATAGGTCATAGCACTCCCAAGTAGAACATCAAACGGGTCAGAGTTATGAGAAAGTTTTAGGTCTTTAATCAGATTTCTCTCCATGTGAAGTAGTAGCGAGTTATCTAATTAACTAGTAGATATGTAACTTGATTTTTTTCAATATTTTTTTTTTTTTGTAAACAGATTTTCCCTGTTTATTCTTTCATTAATTACTAGTCCTAAAAAAATATAAGTCATGTCTTCTTCTTTTTTACTGCATGTTTCAAATAATACTGATAAAGTACCAGACTAACTAGATTTCTGAGACCAGCTATGTTATGAACAGTGATATATCTTACTCATACAATGCTGAAAACTGACAGTTTCATCAACAATCATCCTGGTATACACAAAATACCTGAAAAAAAGTCCTACTGATCTTGGCAGGAATAGCCTGAATTTGCCTTACGGTTTCTGACCTTTCGCATGCAAACTTTTTGGCGGCACTCGTAGTCACCATAGCTGTGACTCTGGCACGATTCCTGTTGGGCGGGAGCTATGAGGCCAGCAAAATGTCAAACAACCTCTCCATTGTCTTTGCTAACTCGCTACACAACATGCATCAGGGCTTTGGCAGAGAAGATGGTAAATATGGCTGCACACACAAACAAAAACAGCTCATAAAGCAGTTAGGTAACAGGGCATAAGAAACCATGAATAAATGCAGAAGAAAAGGAGACAGAAACTGGAATTTCTCTGTGAGGATATAATCAATATCGTCAATCATTTCCAAATTGAAGATGGCAAAGTTAGCTATTTCTATAAATCGTGGTTTCAGTCTTTAATGAAAATGAAACTCGACTTTGATATATATGCAAGTGGAGATAGCGAGAAAATGCCTTTGCCCATCTATGTTGAGATAAAACAGTCACACTCAATGGGGCTTGAAAGATCGGCAGTCTTCAAAGAGCCATGAAAGGAGAAAAACATAATTTGCCTGAATTTTATGCCCCACACAAAGCCTGCGATGAATGGCCCTGATCACAGCAGTCATTCTAAGGATTCGTGGAATGTGGGCTCCATGTCGCCCCCAGAATGGTGCCACCCTCACTGTGAGCATTGAGCAGGGAGGCAATAGCCCACCACTGGGGGCATTCTTTGATCAGAGCTTGCCCTGACACAGTTGGGGAAATAAAGATATCCCCAGTTTTCATGAAAAGGTTTTTCACGGAATACGCAATGCAGTTGCCATGATTTTCTCATCTGGCAGTGAGAAAGTCATGGCAGTCCTTAGATATTCTACATACAACACCAAATATATATTTGTTGTTAGATGTGCAAGAGAAATACTACTTATGGCGTGAAGATCGAATAATGCAGATTATGTTCAAACTAATACAGAGAAGTAGTGATAAAACGATCAGCTACAATCCAATACTACTCTGAATGTAGGCCTAAAGCTTCACAAAAAAGAAGAAAAAAGCCAATTGCTGGGACTGATTTTACTCAGGACTGGGACTGATTTATTATTAAGGAAAAAGCCCAATAGAGGTAAGCACCTTTGAAAATAAAGCCAGTAGAATACTAGTGTTACTTCTCTTGGTGCAAGGACAATGTCAAGTTAAAATAAAAAACCTGAAAAATGTAACGACATTTGCAAGCATCTAAACACCAAAACAAAGATAGCCAGCAAATTCACATTATTTGCACCATTTTTTTTTCTTTATTAACAGATTCGGGAAATAGTTCAGGTACTAAAAAAAAAATAAAAAAAATGATGCTTGTTTAAATCTCAAGGGACTGATCCAAGATCATTCACAGTTCAATGCAGAACTAGCTGAAAATGCAGCCATTAATAAACCATGTTAATGCTGAAGCAAATAACAAGACCAGATGTTTGTGGTTTCATTAACTTGCAGAGAGATCATTGTGAAATCATTTGTTTTTTTTAGGTGAGTTTTCTATTTCCTTTATTCTTAGCACAAAGAGTTAAATATGTTCCTATTTCTACCGTCTGTTGTTCACTTAATGCTCAGGTAATATGATCAGGGTTAGATTTTATCAAGGGTCTACTGGGATAGTAGCCATAGGCCCAAAAATATACAATATTTCAAAAACATGGTCATTTTAGATGCTTCCAGAAAATACATAAGCCTGTTTCACTGTGAGCACTGGTAGTTAGTTGGATTTCAGGTAGTATAACCAATATGCAACTATCAGAAAATGATGATTCCACAAACACACAGCTTTAAGCGTATGAACACACACTCTTTATTTTTGTCCTTTTTCAGGGACTGGGTCACATTTTTGCATATAGGTCTGCCACAGTAACTAACATTTGAAATTATTTTCTGATATGGATGAAGACATTTCTGAAAAGGAATTTTATAAGGAACTTTTAGGAAGGGCAGATACAAAGATAATTTCAGAAAAAGCTGTTGTGGACAAATCCTAAAAACCTTTAAGTTAATGTAAACCTAACTACCAATCTTTACATTTTTTTTAAAAATGAGCAAAAGAAACGCGTGGGTAGGGCGCCAAAACTGGCTCTAGAGCAGGGCCAGCTTCCTCTTTAATTCAGCCCTGCATATTATGCCATGAGAGAGTAAAACATGCATAACAGCTATAGATATTATCTCAATTAATAGTTTAACTTTTACCATGAAGCCATTTTAATTATAACAACAATAACAGTGGTAAGCATTTGAGATTAAATAACAAACAAAAACAAAACAAGATTTAAAAATCTGTTTTTTTTCTTCCTAGCCAGCAAATTTTCAGTTTGAGTGTGACCCTTAATGGTCACCAACTTTGACCTTATGCATGTGCATGCTTGCCATTATGGGATTGTTCTTTGCTTTTTTTCCTGATTGAAACAAAAACACTGGTTGGAGGAGAGAGGTTAAAGGTCATAACCTGAGTGACCCTACTGAATATCCGAGCAAGTCTTACTTTTGTGCCAAAATATATCAAAGGATCTACTTGTCTGTCAATATAATGGCTTGCCAAACAATATCTTCTTTGTGTGCTTTCTTTGTTTGGATCATGAGTTGTTCTTAGTGAAAAAAAAGAAAAATCTGAAGACCACAATTTTCATTGCATTGACACCATATTGGATTACCAAAAAACATGGCAGGTTAAGGAAGTCTACTTACTAACAAACGAAGTCTCCCCCAGGTAGCCGCGACGTTTCAGCACCACCTCCAGGAATTTGACGTCCTCGTCCACCACGTAGTGTTCCTTTTCCAAAGAAATCCAAGCCCAGTTTAGTCTAAACTGCTGGTTTCTCAGTTTGTTGCCTCCTGCAAAAAGAAGTGAAAGAGGTTCTATTATTTATAATGTTGCAAAAAAACCCAAAACAAAACAAAGTCAAATAACCTAAGCGTGACTCAGCATTCAAAATTAATTTTGAAAATGAATGCGCTGTTTTGTTTTTAGTCTGGCACAGAAATATAATATCCCTTATTAGAGGGATTTCTTTGACATCTGAGGAACTTGATTTTGAGTCGTCGCCAGGACTCAGTGGGAGGTGTGAGGCGTGCAAAACCCTTATGCCAAAGGAACAAGGTTTGTGCAATCTAATTGCTTTATTTCTAATTAAAATAAAGGTTGTCTGCTTACTGACTGAACCGGGATGTTTTATCCTTCCCTTTTGAAGTTCTTTTCAAAGACTATAAGCTCAAAACACCAAAGGGCACGACTGCAACCATTTGACCACAAAGACTCAAAGCAACGGGCACGAAAACAGGCATCAAACGTGCAAGGATACGAAAACTCCACCACAAAACATTGGAGAAAGCACATACAGTGACTCATAAAGAAACTGCATTACACTTTGATATTTTAATTGCCATAGGAGTCGCTAGCAGCCTAAATAATGGAAAAGGTTGATAAAAGTTAAATCCTGCACAGTAAGACCTGCTGGCTTCTCCTATTAGGAAGGAGCCACGAAAGATCCGGATGATTGATCCACTAAACAGCTAACGGTACAGAAAGGGCTGGAACAAAAGCAAAACTGCCAGGAGGGTTCAGGAGCAATGCAGAAAGTGCTGCTGTTGTTTGTTAGGCCCAACCTAAAGTCTCTGCACAGCACCTTGATTGTTCTGGTCAGTAAATCTGTCACCTCCAGCCGACCACTTCGCTGCGTTCATTTCCTCTTCTCTTTAAGCGCCGTAAACCCATTACACTTTCACCATGGGTGTTGTATTATGTGTGAGGGAGAATGTATGCGGGAATGTGTGTGTGTGTGTGTGGGGGGGAACGAATAATAAAATCTTCCCTGCACTTGTGTATTTGTGTATGATCACACTGAAGCATTGATTCTCTCAACGTCTAGTTTTTTTTTTTTTTGACATTATGAGCACTCTGAGCTCTTTCAGCACAAAACACAAAACTGTCAAGATTGTAAATCTAGTAACATAAAAAAAAAAACTTTTAATGTTTTGGTTTAAAAAGGCAAATGTGGAATGCAAGGTATTCTGTTACATTGGCTGGTATGAAAAGAAAACTCTAAAAACATTGCATGAGTCATGCCTTCTTAAGGTCTACCACAGAGCAGGATTGTCCCTTCCTGTGTGTTCCACATCCTTCTTCTGAAGACAGGTGACCTTTGTATGACAGGACCTCACTGCACCAATTGGATTAAAGCCAGCAGTGTGGCACCCGTGCCAGTGGTAAACACTGCGTGTGTGATCCCTGAGCTGTGGAGCCTTTCCTCCACCAAAGCAGGAGGGGGGGAAAAAAAGGGAACAGTTTAGGCCATCTGTCTAACATGATTTCTTGGCTACCATTTAGCAAAAACTAAAGCTAAAACGCTCCATCTAACCAGGATATTATTTACAAGCAAAACAATCCAAATGGTGGTCAAACACACACTGTGGGAATCCATATAATTTACCATCTAAAGTACAAGAATGGAAGGTTTACATGAATATACATGCACACAGCAACGGCCATATACCTGCTGCTTTGTGATTGCACTCGTTATAGATAGAGGAGAGCTGATTCATCAGAATGATCAGATCCGACCTGCTTCATACAAGGAGCACAACAAATTTTCAAGCTAAAGACATCAATCAGGAAATCATTTATTATTAAAACACACAAAGGCTGAAAATAATCTGAATTTAGCACCAACATCTGCATGCAGTTCTGTATATTTGTTTGTGGTGTTTGTCTGTGTTTTTCCAGCGAGATTTCATTCAAATATTACCATTGTAAATAAGAATTATATATAAAAAAAAAAAAAAGCGTCACGTATGGGTTATCTAAAATAACTTCTGCAACACCCTTATACAATGCCAAAAAGCTTTATTTAAACAAAAGAAATCCCCAGTTTTCTGATCAAATGCATTACACTGTCTAAAAAACAGGTCTATTATGTTAATATGAGCTACTTATAAACTGGCTGTCACTATATGAATACTCTCTTAACCTGTGCATTTGTTGCTGTTGTGTTTCAGCCACCTTAGGCACCAATGCAACAATTCTGCTGTTTTTTTTTTCTTTTGTTAGATAAGATAAGATAGACTTTATTGATCTCACAGTGGAGAAATTCATGTTTTTTTAAGATAAGTAAACACTGTAATATTCTAATTTAAATTTGTCCATACAGCTTTTTTAAATTCTGATTGAACCCCAAACCCTCAAACTTCAAGCTCCGCTCCAAAGTTACTGATTCCTGCCTAATATATTTTACATTCAGCAACTTCTGAAAATAATGCACATCTCTCCCTGGTGTCAGGGGCGCTTTATGTGGGAGTGAAGATGTAAACTTAGAAACTTTTACGGCAAACTGCTTCTATATGTTTGTCAGTCTCCAGCAGGCAGTTAGAAAGTAATGCAGTAACACACTTTCAGGTTCCAAAAACTAGACTTGTAACGAGTCCGATCCAATATCTGCGCTGGTCCAGATCCATCCTTGGACTGGATAGCAGGCTATGGCTGCTGATCAGGACCCCATAATTCAGATGACTTGACTCTGGAAGTTGGATATTGCATTATATGTAGTTTTATCACAAATTGTAAACAAACAAATATTCTAAAAGTTTGAACAGATTTATTTCTCAGATTGGCCAGATTGCTGGAGGACAGTTTTGGCTGCAACGTGATGAGTCAGCGTCCTCAGCACGGCCTTTTTTGGAGATATTTTAGTGTTGAGAGAGAAGACGGCATACATCTATCTGCTGGGGCTTCTGGGCAAACATTTAGAGCAGCGCAAGTTGTGCTGGATTGTTATAGTAATAACTCAGGAGACAAGCCGACTCTGTAACCTCTATAAGGCACGAACCATGTGGGATTTGGAAATGTCAGCAGCCTGTTGGAAGACTTTGGAAGAAGATTGGGAATATTTACCATCAAGTTGAAATACAGAAAGAGACTGCTGCCGTAGTACAGATGGTGACTGCGCTAACCTGGCTAATCACAAATAAAACTTTTCCAAGACAGTTTAAATCATGTCACCATCACATGTTCTTGCGTCCATTTTAGTAAAATACCAAACCCCTGCTTTACTGCATTGTTTAATGTTAGATTTGTAAATCTCTCACATAATTAGACTGTGTTACTACAACCGTTATAAGCTAATGTATATTATTTAACTGTAAATATTGGACATACAAATACAAACCAACAAATGGGCAAAAGTTGCAGTAGTGTAACTTATAATGCCTGTAATTTATAAATAGCTAATTTTATAAATTAGCTAGTGTTGTGCACATTCATGACTTTTTTTTTTTGCAGATCTTTGAACCTTACAAGGTTGTTTTTCACATGGCTTAAACTGACCACATCTCCCCCCTGGTGTCTAGGGCGCTTCATTTGGGAGTGAAAATGTAAACTTAGAAACTTTTAGAGCATACTGCTTCTATATGCAGTGAAGAGTCTAAAAGTTTTCCCTTTTAAGTAAGAGACTGGTGACCCGTGGTCACCAGGAAGTTAGAAAGTAATGCAGGTTTCCAGTTCCTGCAGAGACAAATGTTGCACACTGGCAGAAAGTATAGCTGAAATAACACCACAGATGTTGTCTTTAAATCAGACGCGTGAAAATTTTGTCAGCTTAAGTATGTTTAAACATAATTATGATTTTAATAAAGAAGAAAACCAGCCTTAAAGTGATTTAAGGTTTGCTGCAATTAAATCTTAAACTCATTTAGCTTCTGACAAACTAAAACAACTAAAACATGCAATTATGTGTTTGACAGCAGCTTTTTTGAGAGTAAGACCATGCCAATTATGCATGTCAAATGATATATTTTCACAGCTGGATGGTCATCATATGTATAGTTTTAGCGGCTAAGATGCTAAAGCTCACAGAAGATTGTTGAACTTGTATGGGGGAAAAAGAGACAGTAAAATGTGGATTAACCTGTATCAATATCATCATTTTAATATTCAGCAAAAGAATTGCAATAACCCTTTTTCCTGACATTGAGCAGAAACTAAATATGAGATGGCAAAGGTCAGGAAGCTCATTTTAGGCAATGACAGAATAATTATGCTAACTAAAACATGATGTTGTAATCTATGTGTTATTAAGAACTTTAAAGACTTTTTCAAGATTAATAAATGAACAACGAATAGTTGACACCAGGACAGGGATTGTATATATATATATGTATATATATATATGTATGTATATATATATATATATATATATATATATATATATATATATGTATGTGTGTGTATATATGTGTGTGTGTGTATAAATTCAGATATTAAGAAAAGTTTGGAACCAGATGAACTGCATAGTTAAAACTGTTTTATGCACAAGCCATAATATAACATGAGCACATACTCCAACCTGGTAAAGCTGCAGTAATATGGACTTAAGGGAACTGGGGAGTCGGGTACCAGTTACGAAAGGACAACTTCACTCCTCCAAATTTCTTTCTAATTAAGATAAGAAGGGGTTGGAGTAAGTCCACTTCAAAGAGGCCCCAAGGAAAACAGCAGAGTTAATCTTTAACTGGGCCTTAAAGCGCTGTGACAGAATTGAGTTAACTACATCAAAATCTCTTCCGTCCACTCCTTTTCACTGCGCTGCACTTTGGTGAATACAGCTTGACAGCCGTTAAAATACATTATACACCATAACCATTTCTACAAAGCAAGCTTTTTTATTAGTTCAATCAGCTTGTTTTCCTGGCTGGTTTATGCAAAGCTTTTCACCATTTTGTAAAACAAATTCCAACAGGCGTCAATGTTTAATTTTCTTTCACCACTTGTACATTAACCATTTCCAAAACGTACAGAGTTCGTGAAACTGTACAAGTTCTCTCTGCTCACACGGTGGTGGTTGTGTGATGAGCGAAAGAAGGCTTTTCAAAGAGGCTAAAGAATGTGGGAGGCCTGGCTGTGCCAACGTAGAGACGCCGTCTCCTCCCTGCATACATGTTGCAGTCAGGCCTTATTTGGGTACCGTCAAGCATTGTATAGCTGCAGTGCCCCACGGACCCCCATCTGCTAATTCAGCAGGGCAGACGGACAGGCGGCTCTTTGCCTACAGAGATAGCATCACACTGTTCGCAGAAGATAAACGGGTACCAACCTGTACTGATTAAATGACAACACACCTAAAATACATGTGTCATCCAGGCCACTTTCATTTTAATAAATATAGGAAACACGTTGCTGCATAAACACCTTATGGCTTGGAAATTTATCCAGTATGCTGTAGTGATTTTACTTATTGAGCAATAAAAAGAGAGTAAAAAGCAATAAAAGCAACAAGGTTATTTTACTTTATTGGGACTTCAATTATTAATGCAACACATAAAATCGGAACGCAAGTGAAGTATAAGCTCCATATATTACTAATGTTAACTGCTGGTGAGTGAGTCGTTATGTTAGCCACTTTTCTCTCAAACCAAACTTTCATTTTTAAAAGAACATACCTTTACTTAACTCAATTCAAAGTCACTTACTGTAACAATTAACAAACTCAGTGAACTACAGACCAATCAAAAGTAATGGTTCATATTTAAATTTTAAACACAAACACTATGCGCACAGAAAAATCCGGTAACCTGGAAACAATTGTTTTAGCCAACTGACACAACAATCCAACAAATTAACTAAAAAACATGCTTATTTTCAATGTTGTGGATCTGTAAAGCATGAGTTGGTATACGTTCTTCCTGTTATAATAACTTGAAGTAGTATTTCAAACAAAACTTTTAAATGCAGTCACATTCAGTAAATTGGAATATTGTTATTGTTCATTTATTTCAGTAGCTCAGTTCACGAAGGGAAACACAATATACTAATTAACACAGACTGATGGTGTTTTAAAGCCTTTAATTCTGTTAATTGTATTTTTTCCCCCAACTCCAGATAATAAGAACACAGTATTTAAGATTAGAATATTGGATCAGACCAATAAAAAAAGCAAAATTTTCATGCAGAAATAGGGGCTTAATAAAAAGTATGTTTAATATTGGCTTAATTTTTTTTTCAAAAGGTACTTTTTATCTGACAAACAAGCCTTTTAGAAATGAATATTCTAACTTATTGACAATGACTGTAGAAAAGCAATAATTGCTTCAGAAATAATTAAACATAATTATTCTACTAGTAGTAATTATTGCTAGCATGTATATACTGTTATTTACATTTCTACATAAATTTAAGCAAATATATAGAACCAGTTGAGGTGTAGCAGGTGTAGCGGTCTTCTTTTAGGCATGTTGCAGAGGGGTGGTGCTGGATAACTATCCTTAATAGAGCTGGAAAAAACTCACCCCAGCCTAACTTTAGCATTTCAGTAAAATGGTTTCAAACGGTCTGAAGGTAATAGCTATGAAAAGGTAACTTTTGAAACTTTGTTATAGACTGGTAAAAAATAGCCGGCCGTGTTATCGGTTTAGTTTTGCAAACTAGCATGCATTCCTGTCATAGAAAATGTATTTCATATATCTACTTAATGACCTTTCCTTTCAGCGTGGCCGCTGACCATGCCAGCATACTCTATGCCTCTGCAATAAAGGGAATGAGGATATAGTAATCCTGTTGAAGGGGGAAAAACACACGACCAGGCAGAAAGAGAAACCATGATATTGTCTGATCACCCTAAGCCTTGTCTCTGCACTAACAAGTGGGGAGTTGGCTGCTCCTTGAAAGATTTAGCACAGTTATTACTTTACAAGCCCTAAACCCTTTTCTACCCTCTAAGGGAACTTCTCTGCAGTAAATCTGACCTCTCCTCAGAATCCATTCTGACTCCGTAGCCACTCTGGCCTCGTGGTCACTCTCATGCGACTTTTGGAGCCCAGAAGAAAGGCCAGAGGTGCTTCTGAATAAAAGTGCTGGGTCAGAGAACCCTTCAAAGCTCAAGGCAAAAACAGCTATGCTCTCAGCAGGAACGTCCTCTGAGATTCACATCTCAACCAAATACAGAAATTGATAAACTCTTGGTGCTCATTCTAAATTAGGAACGTAATGTCTAGCAATGCAATGTTTATAAACACTACATGCCTGATGAATTTGTTAAAATTGTTTAGAGGAAGAAACTAATTTGTGCATTGCTGTGGCCTGACTCTGGTGCAAAAAAGTTGGTATGGACTCTAATCTACTCATGACTGATCAGGACAGTGTGGGCTGGAAAACAGAACACATACCCCTGTCATACTACTGCTTATCTGGGCTTCATTTCAATTGTGTAGGAAGACCTGATGCCAAACAAAAGTAACCTTCCAGCCTGACCTTACTAATCATTTGATGCTGTATTGCATACAATTTGCTTACCAGGTAAGGCAGCCTGGTATAGTGTGTGGAAGTTTGTGTGTGACACTCCTCTCATACACAAACTTCCACACACCATGTATACCATTTATCCTACACTCCTACAGAATCAATGCAAATGCTGTGAAAACGAGTCAATATTCATAATATGTAACATTGTTCTACAGTATGCTGATGGAGATTCACTCGCCTCAGCATACTGGATCCTTGAAACTGAAAGTAAAACTGATGGCTTGCTGTCCTTTCTGATTAATTCAGCTAATTATTATCAGATCACTTGGGGACTCTCAACATAAGCTAATGCTAGCTGCTCAGGTGTTTTAAGGCCGATGCCGATGCAGATTTTGACATCAGTCCAACCGATACCCGATATATGCTGCCACTTCTCTGGGGCCGATTCTTGAAGCCGATGTTGCTTTTACTTTCTCCATTTACATAATAAAAATGACATAATAACAACTGTAACACAAATCTCAAAACTTGCGTTTAAACCAGCTAATATTAACAATCAGCGTCAGACCGCAGTTTGACAGGTACACAGAAAAAACATGCTTCACGACTCTTATGGCAGTGATTTACCCGTTCTTAATGAATGTGTCAATGAGAAAAGAGCTTCTTTAGTTCCATGGGGAGAAGGAGAAAAAACACTGACCACCACTGCAGAGTATGGACATTATTTTATGTAATGTTAGATGCTGTACGTGTAATTATTTTCATGTAAATATATGATGCTCCATGGGAACAAACACACGCACAATGGTGGCAGCTGGCCAGCTGAAGATCAGATGTTAGTTTTTAGACAAAGAAACAGAAACACGCCGCTGTTCCCTCCCGCTCACAGTGAGACAGACTTTCAAAGGGTAGATACAGCTAAATTAAGCAGTTAAAACTACATTAAAGGTTAGAAACGTACCCTTGTTGTTGTTGGCACTCAGTCTTACAACATGACTAGCGTCTCTCTGCCAGAGAGTAGCAATGTATGGCAGCTGAATGCGCTAATGGATCGGCGAACGCACGCATGTGTCAGCCGATACGATACAAGAAAAAAAACGCTAATAGCAGCCAAAAATATCGGCAAGCCGACGCATCGGTCGACCTCTACTAGACGGACAGCCCAATGATGGATTTCTGTTGCTCTAAGCTCCCCCTTCGGGCTGCCCCACGAAACGCTCCGCTGTGTGCTTGAATAAATAAATACTGAAGCAACGAAACAACAAACCAGATCCCCCGCCCACCCCAATATTTGTTGTTACACTGTCGAAAAAATCTTCGAATGGAACCTTGAACCCTGGAGTTCCATTGATTTCCTCAATTTTAAAACCAACATAGCCAATTTAGACCCACGTCACATGCATTTTTTCATATGCCAGCATAAATGGAAAAATGGGAAATAGCGTGATGTCACATAATTTTAACACAAATTGCATCATCTAAAGTTTAAATGTTGTACTTTGCTGTATGACTGACAAAAAAAAGAACATTTAAACAAAACAAAACCCTTATTGCCATTCACACATTCGGTTTTTGATTGCTAACCACAAGTCAAGGTTGCTGTGGAAACCACACTGTGACTGCCATCGTCTTTGGTCAGAAAGAAGCAGCCTCGCACATGTCATCTGAGGCGAAGAGGAATCCACAGAGATCTTATTTCAAATGACGCTCCTTTTTATTTCTGGTCCTAGAAAAATAGCAGTGGATATAATGTTCAATGCAATTATAGGTAAAGGTCACTCCTGTTCTGGGAGTCTGTTTTATGGTTCATTGTCCCCACACAGAGCCAGGCGTGACGTCAGTTGTGTTTGGCAAACAACACATCTCCAACAAGCCTCATGAAAACACTAATTATATATGCTTTGGCTGATGCAGAGGAATATTTGTTCTTACAAATTAAACTCAAAGTATACTTATCGACTTCACAAGAGATGACAGTTACTAAATAATATCATATGTGTGTAAATACAAACCTCATTGGTTTTTAAATACAAATGTATTAGACAAGCCTGGATATACAGTGTGTTTAACTAGGCAATCTCCAAGGGATTAGTGCGCTTTAGCAAACAAACGTTTGACTATTCAGAGAATGTGCTTGGTGTTCTGCTTGGTTTGCTGTTTTCCCATCAAGCACCGAGGATGCCCTGCCAAGCACTAAATATCAGGACCTCTCCCCAATCAAGCCTCCATCTGTAGGAAAGTCCAATCCTATGACAAGGTCAAGATGTGTTTCAAAGATCCAGGAAGAATTTTTATCTTATCCTTAAGCGCACATGCTATATCATATTTGGTGACTAGTGTGCTCAAAACTGAAAATGGTAGGACAAAAATTGTGTATAAGAAGTCAGTTTCTCCTCTATCTCTAAAAAAATAATAATCAAATGCTATAAAAGCAGAGGATAATGGGCTTGCTGTCTTTGAATTGGTAGAAAAGGTCTGAAAAAGTATTCCTTGATTGCCCTTGAATAACATTCCTGTCAGTCAAAGAGGACACAGCCTCGAGTGTCTTAATTAACAGTGAGCTGCAAGGTTTAAAAAGCAAAAGCCTCAAGTCTCAACAGAAAAAAAGAGTACCAACAAAAGGCTGAATTAGCAGCTACAGGGCTTTTTCAGCACTCACATAAAGGTCATTGTGGATTTACTTTCTAACTCCTTACCAGTCAATTATTTATTAGAAGAACACAAAGCGTTTGCACATCCCTAAAAAAACATGAGGAATATATGCTAATCTATACAGGCCTTTAAGCAAACAGTGTAAAGTCCTTTTAAACAGCTGAAGTGAATTCTTATTCCAATCCCATAAAGCTTTAAAACACAAAAGACTATTTTAGGCACTGTATAAGCAAATACAAGTGGCTATCTTTTTTTCCAGTGTGTGCAAGTGTGTTTATTTTCGTAATCTGGCCATGGTAAAGGTTTTTACTTCCTCTGATGGTTTTGTAGTCAAATAGCAATCTATGATGATGAAAACTGTACTCCAATTTGCATAGTTACTGCGAACCGAGGCAGGATAACGACATTAGTAGCAGAAGGTACACAGTTAACCCCAAGGCATGGGTCAGTATGAGATTATCAGTGTACGATACCCTTAAATATACTGTTGTTTTATTGTATAATGGTATGAACACAAATATCTAAATGAACATTTTTTATTTGTTTCTTATTTAAAACAGCTTGCCGTCTTTAGTTTACAAGGAGGAATTATCTTCATTGCCATGATGGGTTGCTCTTTCAGTTTCAACACTGAGATTTATGATTCATGAGTTATGCAATCAGAGCTATTTCTAATAACAGGCAGATTTTGTTTCATATATGCATGAGAATGTTATGAACCCACAGATGTTTGTGTTTTTGGTTCTTATTTGTGTTCGTATTTTGATCATTTTAGTGTTATCGTCATCAGGGTCTTTATATGTTAGTTATTTCCTTTGTGTTGAGCTACGTAGCTCTTTTTTTCGCATACTGTTCTGTGCATTTTGCTTTAGCCTCCTATTTTGCTGTTGGTCCTTAGGTTTTGGTTAGTTAGATCTTTTGTGTTTCCAGTCAGTATCTACCATGCCCGTTACTCAGCCATCCTTCAGTTCCTGGATTAGTCACAGGTTTTTCCAGATCCGCTGTAAGACAAAGTGCTACAGGAGATCCTTCCTGCTTACAGTCATCAGCCTCTACAACACATCATTGAAGAAACTCCAATAATATGAGTTACAACAGCATTTAATTTCCCTTTGGGATTAATAAAGTATTTTTCAAATTGATTTGACTTTCCCCCAGCTGCTCTTCTTTCTGTTGATTGAACTCACCTGGTTTCCATGTTACTCGTCACTTCTTCTCACTATTTAAGCTCACTAGTTTCTTTCTCTCACTGCAGGATTCTACCGCTGCTCTCTCCCGGGTTCCGCTGTGAGTTTCTTTTGTGGTTTCTTAAGTTTACTTATTGTGTTCATTAAATCCTCACCACCATGATCTACCCGTGCTCCTGCCTGCAGTTTGGTCTAGTTAAAAAAAAACAATCACGACAGAGAAAAGGTGTAGCAGCTGTCGTTCTGCTAGCTGATCAGCAGTGTGCAGCAATCGTTTGCCTAATTCAAACATGAGGATGATGACATCTGTTTAAACTCAATTAAAATAAACATTGAATCTCAATATAACACATTCTCAACAAGCACACGGCTCCATGGTCATTTTCAGATGTCCTACAAAAATATGATTTGCTTTGATTGTCGTATGTTACCAAAAGTCTGCCTGTTTGAAACAAAAATCCACCTTCCTGAGTCACTGAAAACACATGACTGCTTTATTCTTGGAAAATGCATTTTTGTTGCTAGATAGACCCCATGACTGGATCAGAAACAGATTCTAAATGTAATAAACATAAAATGTAATAAAGTTATGCTCAAAATTATTTTACACCCTGGCAGATCTAGATTTAATGAGATTTTCATTCAATCAAGAAGTAGACCATGTATAAAGATACATGACAGGGAAAGAAACAAGACAACTTTTTCAGGGAAAACATTGTATGCATATAGCTTAAAGCATGGTTTTCCCCTTTTTGTGACACTAGAGACCTTTATTTGAAAGCAGGCTGACAGGAAATGGGGTGGAGCAAGAGAGGGGGAAGCCTGGGACTTGAACCCAAGACAGCTGCATTGAGGACTGAAGTCTCCGTTCATGGGTCACATGCACCACGGTACATCTATGCCTCCATCTCGCCCTGTATGCTTTTCATCAATCCGTTATCTATACCTTTTTAGCTGTGCAGGGTTGTGGGAATAAGAGTGGGGTGGGGGCTGGTGCCTATCTCCAGTGGCCATTGGCGAGAGGTGGAGTACACCCTGGACAGGTCGCCAGTCAGTGTGTCACGGAGACAAACAACCATGCATGCACACACTGACACCTAAAGGAAATTAAAGGAGACCCCCTAACCTAACCATCATGTTTTTTGGACTGTAGGAGGAAGCCAGAGTACCCAGGCCAGGTGTCAAGCCCTGGGCCTTCCTGCTTCAAGGCAACAGTGCTACCAACTGTGCAGCCCAGCATAAAATGAAAGGGTCAAAATGTGATTTTTCACCACTAGGTGGGGCTTGAGCACTGTCTGTAAACCAAAACAAGATGTGTATCAAGCCACGCCTCTTTCGGCACCCCTTTCCCCTTCCCGGCTTGTCCGTGGCCTCTTATGCGCATATTTGTAAAGGATAAATACGCAGCAAAGCAGCATCACCTTTCAGAGGAACATGTCTAGTGAAGAAGTAAGCAACTCATGACTTTATAATGCTGTGAGCGAGAGATCTGCTGGACGTGCTCTCCGCCATTTTGGGCCTACGCAAAACTGCTCTGGCTCTGGCAGTGGCATTTTAGAGGCAGGGAGGGGCTAAACCCTGAGTGCCAGCTGTCCACATGCAAGAACATGCACTCATGGACGGCTTGGCTGTGTAGACAAGAGACTAGAGAAAAACACAGAGATGGTGTGTGACGTCATGCCATAGTCCACCTAAAAAGATATCTTTAGTTCTTCACAAAACATTTTTTTTTCTAAAATAATGACATGTTGCTTATTGCTCCTTTAAGGTCCTTCCCTTACTATCAAAACGTATATTATGGTAAGCTGTGTCTGTTTTTGTGTAGGAACCTACTGCAGGTAGGGATTAGGTCTAGGTTACAGCTACAGGAGAGACAAGCAGATTAATTAAGGGGTAGTTTAATGCATTCTGGTACTTCAAGTTATTACTTTTCTTCTTTATATTGAAATGTATGTGAATTCAGGTTTTAGCCTTGGTGCGCTAAACTTAGCTGCACTAAGCATTTTTCATGAAGGGAATTACATAAATCAATACTCCTATGACATACTGCTGCCAGTATTTTGACACACTGGTTTTTTTTTCATGAAAAAAATATTTTATTTTTTCAAATTGTGTTGTGTGGACATATTTGTTTGAGAAAAAGAGTGAGGAAAACAGATATTTAAAAAACTTGTTTGTATGAGTATGCAGTTAGGCTTGGCTATTTTATGAACCACAATGTCATTTATTCAAAATGTTGAGCTCAGGAAGACAAAAATCTGTTGAACTTAATGCCTTCTTGTGTGACGGTGCACCAGCAAGGCAAAAAGAGAGTTCGTGAAATAACAAGGAGAGACATGGGTAACTGTGAAAATGCAAGGAAAAATCGAGGAACATAAGAATACAGAAAGAGAAGACCTGACAAAAGAGGACGTACTTTTTCTTGACCCTTGAATGCAGAGTGTTTGCTCTCTTGTCAGAGCGAATAATGCTGGACTGTTTGCTGAAAGCAACAGTGTGAGGCTATAGAATATAAAAACCCCCATCCCAGTCCCACAGAGTCATGAGCACCATACTAATAAAGCTGGGAATTTGGTGAGCCTATTCGTAAGGTTGGCCTTCACTGGAGTCATTTGAAAGAACATGTTTCAGCTGCATTTCACAGTCGCTACTTGCAAATCCCCGACATGTGGAAGGGTTTTTTGCTTGGAAAGAAAGAAAGCTCCTTGCAAAAAATGAAACGGCAAATCCTAAATAGGTGTTAAATGACTCCTTGTCCTTTGTTTAGCGCTGGTGAAAACATGCAGCACAACGATGAAAACCTGCATGTTCAAGATAAGAATGCTGTTCTGCATTCATGAAAACAAGGATGAAATTTTCTGAGCATTTAGCACTGTCATTGTCTCTTGTTTGTAATCTTAGACCAATGATTAGTCTGTGCAGTAGAACAAACCCTCTGATCTAAATTTGCACAGGCAAGTTAAAAGCACATCTAGGGATGCTTGGAAAATTTGATGTTATAGATTTTGTTGTTGTTGTTTTTTCAGCTTTAGCACATACATTATTGTAAACACAGCATTATGATGTCTAAAACTAACAATCTTGTTTTGACATGAACCGTTACCTTATTGTTTCTTTGGCAAATCTAAACCTCACGACCTAATTCAATATACAATACAAGGAATGCAACAAACAAATGAATCCAGTCTAATTTATACTGCAGATGCTTCAACCCATTACTAAGTACCATAACAGAATCAAGTCTTCCCCATTTCCTCTAATATTCTATAAAATATTAGAGGACATCTAATATCTGTCACCCCCCCCCCCCCCCCCCCCCCCAGGACAGATAGCTCAAACAGGGACTAAACAGCCAGACCATAAAGTGACAACAGTTATTTGTGAGCCTAAAGTTCCATGTAAGAAAATGCATCATTTTACCTATGTTTAGCTGTCGCAGCATTGTTGTTTTTTTCTCTGTGTCTGAAACAACCAGAGCACGCATATAGCTATACAGGACTGTCTCAGAAAATTAGAATATCGTGAAAAAGTATACTAGTAGGCTATTCAACTAATCACTTGAATCGTCAAATTAACTCGAAACACCTGCAAGGGTTTCCTGAGCCTTGAAAAACACTCAGCTTGGTTCAGTAAACTAAATCACAAGTATGGGGAAGACTGCTGATCTGACTGCTGTCCAGAAGACCATCATTGACACCCTCCACCAGGAGGGTAAGACACAAAAAGAAATTTCTCAAAGAGCAGGCTGTTCACAGAGTGCAGTTTCAAAGCACATTCACAAAAAGTGTGTTGGAAGGGGGAAATGTGGCAGGAAACGCTGCACAACCAAGATCTGGCACCTGCCCACAGTGCCAAAACCACCAGTAACTGGTGTACTGACCATGGCATTACTGTCCTTGATTGGCCTGCCAATTCCCCTGACCTGAACCCCATGGAGAATGTGTGGGGTATTGTGAAGAAGAAGCTGAAAGACACCAGACCCAACAATGCAAATGAGCTAAAGGCCGCTATTGAAGCATCCTGGGCATCCATAACACCTCAGCAATGCCACAGGCTGATTGCCTCCATGCCACGCCGCATTGATGCAGTAATCTGTGCAAAAGGATTCCCAACCAAGTACTGAGTGCATTAATGGACATTTTCAAATGTTTGATTTTGTTTTGCTGTTATAATTTTTTTTTACTTGGTCTGAGGAAATATTCTAATATTTTGAGATAGGATTTTTGACTTTTCTTCAGCTTTACGCCATAATCAGCGATATTAAAACAATAAAAGGCTTGCGATATTTCAGTTGATTTGTAATGAATCCAGAATGTATGACATCTCATGTTTTTTAATTGCATTACAGAAAATAAAGAACTTTATCACAATATTCTAATTTTCTGAGACAGTCCTGTAGCTCCAGGTATCTTTTTTAGGGCCAAAAAAACATGTTGTGAGAAAGTGTAACAGCTCTCAGACGTACTGAGTTGAATGGTATGAGGGTGTCCTCACAATGATGCTAAAACAGTGATGAGCTTAACCCTGGAAATGCATATTTTCCTTGGAGCGTCCTGTCAGTCGTGTGCATTAATCATATGTCACTATTTGTGTGAACATGGACCACTATACCTTTATATGTGTAAATGAAGCAAGTAGGTGCTGGATGTGTACTCCTGAGATGGCCTTGGGAAAAGAAAGAAGAAAAAAACAGAAGCTGCTTCCAGATTGGAGGAAATAGCTAAAAGTGGAAAGGTCAGATTATGTAAGGATAATATAGGAGATAAAATGAAAATATTGGAGTCAATGAAGAAATATAGTGCTGCCAGGTGGAGCAGTAGAGTGTGAATAATGAAATGAGTGAAGGCCGTAGATGGGGAGATACCCCTTTTGTATATTTAAACAAAAGCCCCGATGGAGTTTGTCAATTCCGGGATTGTCTCCCTGCAATATTCAGCCGGTATCAATTATGTGGCTTGCTTGTTTTCTCTAGAAGAAGACAACTTTTGCCACCTGTCTCCAATTTTTTTACTACTAATATATTGGAGGAACATCTTATTTTATTTCTTTAGTATTTCTGGGTCTAGATTGTTCCTGAGAGCTCGGACTAATACCCCGTGACATCTCCATCTACATTACTGCAGGGCAGTTAAACCATCACAGTTAAAACATGGACTGATTATGTGGAAAAAGTAAGAGTTGTTCAATCACTGTATGGTTTCCTTATACAGAGCCTTTTCAAAAAATTTGATTATTTTGAAAAAAGGCACAAAAAAAACAAACCCTCATATATTATATAGATCCATTACACAAACAGTGAAACATTTAAAGCCTTTATTTCGTATAATTTCGATGATTATGACCTACGGATAATGAAAACCCAACATTCAGTGCCTCACAAAAATTGTATATTATATAAGATCAATAAAAACATGTCGAGCTTCTGAAAAGTTTGTTTCTATGAATTCAATACTTGCTTTGAGCCACCTTTTGCATGAATTAGAGAATCAGTTCATCATGGCATGGAGGCGATCAGCCCGTGGTTCTGCTAAGGTGTAAAGGAAACCCAGAACGCTTTAATACTGCCGTTCAGGTCATCAGCATTGTTGGGTCCGGTGTATCTCATCTTCCTCTGGACCATACCCCATACATTCTGTATCGGGTTCAGGTCAGGCGGATTTGCTGGTCAGTGAAGCACAGTAACGCCACGGTCACTGAACCAGCTTTTGGTACTCTTGGCAATGTGTCCTGGTGGAAAATAAAATCAGCGTCTCCAAAAAGCTTGTCAGCAGAAGGAAGCAGGAAGTACTCTGAGATGTCCAAGTAGACGACTGCATTGACTGTGGCATGTGTACGCCAAGAGATTTGACACAGCTCTCCAAATCATCACTGACTGAAAACTTCACACCGAACGCTAAGCAACGTCGATTCTGTGCCTCGCCCCGCTTCCTCTGGACTCTTTAATTTAATTAAAACTTTAATTCCAGTTGAAAAGAGGACTTCGAACCAATGAGCAATAATCCAGGTCTTCACACAAGGAATGCGACGTCTGTAGTCCATGTGTGGGATTCGTCTGTGTGTGGTGGCTCTTGATGCGCTGACTCCCGCCCCAGTCCACTCCTTGTGATGATCCCCCAAATTCTTGAATGGATTTAGGTTGGCTATCCTCTCAAGGCCGCGGTTATCTCTGTTTCAGGAGCGCGTTTTCCTTTCACACTTTTCCATTCACTCATCCTTCTATGAATATGCTTGGATACAGCAGTCTGTCAACAACCAGCGTATTAGCAGTGACTCACCCTCTTTGTGAAGGGTGTCAATGACTGTCTGCCTGACATCTGTCAAGTGAGCAGGCTTTCCCCTTGATTGTGTAGGCCATGGTATGGCCATCAAAATAACATTTCTACATTGAAAATAAATGTTCTTTAATTGTCGTTACATTCTAATCTCCAGATATATTGACTTGTTGGTTTTAATTATCTGTAAGCCATTAGCATCAAGATTACAAGAAATAAAGGCTTGAGATATTTCAGTCCATCAGTCATGAATCTATATAATATTTGGGTTTTCCTTTCTATTTAACTTTTAATGATATCGT